>JAJHZJ010000463.1:0-600000 GCA_023548195.1 Bettongia penicillata ogilbyi | reverse complement strand
TCCATCTTGAGCTTGGATTCTTGCTGTGTCATCCTGGCTCACTATTGCTTAGAATGACAGTGAAGAGATCCAGAATGGCTTTGTAAGGGAGAGCCAAGAGAGCCTTGCCACAGGTGGTGGTCAGGACTAATGGGAGTTTGCATCACTAGCCTCGCATCCCACTCTCTTAATTAGTTTTGTCTGTTTACGGTTCGGTAATTAAGCAAATTGTTCTAAGTAACTAAAAAATAAAAGCCAAGAAACACATTTCCACAGCTGGCAGCCTGCTACGTTGGAAGTTTAATAGCTGAAATGCTCTGTCAGGGGCCAAATGCTTTATTATTTTTTGCCTAACAATTATAAATGAGCAGAGGCAGAGGGAGTGGCATTTGAGGCTCAGTGGAAAGATGGTTATGACTGAAAGGTTTTCATTCTGGTTTGTTTCTTGAGTTGTGCTTTGTAGTGACCTAGAAAGTGAGTGTCATATCTCTTCTTTACAGGTTCATATGGAGCTGTGTCCTGACGATATTTCTACCACTGCCTAGGGTTGATCTGGCGAGTCAGGCATCCTAGAAGCATTTCCCTGTCTCCAAGGACTAATCAGACAGAGAAATCAAGGCTGCCTATAATCTCTGCAAATTATCTTCTAGTCTCCCTGCTGGGGAGTGAGCAAGGACGACAACCTTTACCAAAAGAGTCTGCCCTATTTTCTACTAAAATCCTAACAAACATCTGCTGCAGCTTGCTTCTTTCCCGGTTTGAACTCACTCACACGCTAGACACTATTTTTTAAAGTCTTAAATAATATTTTATTTTTTCCCTCAATCACATGTAAAATTTTTTAACATTCACTTTTTTAAGTTTTAAGTTCCAAATTCTAACCCATCCTTCCTCCTCTCTCTCCTTCTGAGATTATAAGTAATCTGATATAGTTATACATGTGCTATCAGGTAAAACATTTTCATATTAGTCATTTTCTGCAAGAAAACTCGAATAAAAAAGAATGGAAGTCAATGAAAAACAGCATCCTTTGGTCTGTATCCAGATGCCATCAGTTCTTTCTCTGGAGGTAGATAACATTTTTCACACTGAGTTCTTTGGGGTTGTGATCATTGTACTACTGAGAATAGTTAAGTCATTCTCAGTTGATCATGGCACAATGTTGCTGTTACTGTGTAAATGTCTGCCTGCTTCTGCTCATTTTAATTTCTATCAATGCATATAAGTCTTTCCACTTCTTTTCTGAAATCATCCTGCTTGTCATTTCTTACTGAACAATAATATTCTGTTCCCCAAATGATGGACATCTCTTCAGTTTCCATTTTTTTGCCATCACAAAAAGAGCAGCTATAAATATTGTTTGACAAATGGGCCCTTTTCCCTTTAATAAATCTTTCTGGGACACAGTGCTAGCATTTGTATTGCTGGGTCAAAGGGTATGCACAACTTTATAGTCCTTTGGACATAGTTCAAAATTGCTCTCCAGAATGGTTGGATCAGTTCACAATTCTACCAGCAATTGAATTATTGTCCCAATTTTCTCATATCCTCCCCAACATTTATCATTTTCCATTTTTGGCTAATCTGATGGGTATGAGGTGGAACCTCAGAGATGTTTTATTTATGATCATTCATCATCTTGACTAAGAGTTTGAATCTGTTGATAACAAAGAGAAAGTTTTGTAATAGTTTTTTTGGTTTGTTTTTGTTTTGTTTTATTTTTAAGGAACAACTTCTGTAATGGTTTCTGTGCATCAAAAGCAAGCATCAGCTTACCTGGACCTAGACAGTCCATGTCCAACGAGCTTCTCTCAGCCAGAATTTAGTAAGAATGCTATATGGACAAATCATTGTGTTTTGGTGCCATTCCCCCTCCTCTTGACTCCTTTTATACATTCCTCCTCCTTTCCTGTGGACTTCTTAGCTATGCCTATCATGAGAGGCCTCATGAGATATTCCTCATCTTTTAAACTACACTCTATTGAGATATCAATAAGGCTCATTTAAAGTGTTGTTACTTTAAAAACTGAAAAAGCTAGTCAATTCTCCCTCTATTAGTTTTAGTTCACTTTGTGAACTTCACTTAAGTCTTGTTAGTCCTGAAATAAATCAAACTCATAAGTGGAAAAAAAAATCAAGATATAAGGGACAATAATCCAGGCATCCATTTATCTGTGTACCTGTATGCCCACAAAGAAAACTTATAGAAAGGATAAAAACTTAATGGAAGGAGATAAACTTACAGAAAACTTTCAGGAGGACAAGCGGAGAGTCATATGAGGAGTAAGTCCTAATCATGAGGTTCCAGCCACTCACAGCAATCCAAGAAAGAAAACTTACTTCATTCTAGTTGCTTTACCCTTCATGATTGAACTCTCCATAATCTTCATGAAAGAGGCAAGGCATTTGATATCTGTGGCTTGCCTAAGCTAGTTATCTTTACAGGATTAAAAGATTCAGAGAGGTAGGGTGGGGAAGTCAACCTAGTTGGGATCAGCTACTTCAACAGGAATCAGGAGACAACATTCTTAGAATTGTTTAGAGGGAGGGGCTTTCTCGCTGTCAGGGTGGACTTTTGACAGAGAAGGTAATCTTACTTTAACAATATTAATAGTTATATAGAGAACTGACTCAAATATATAACCATCCAAGTCATTCCCCAATTGATAAATGGTCAAAGGATATGAACAAGCAATTTTCAGGGGAAGAAATCAAAAATATCTATAATCATATGAAAAAGTGCTCTAAATCACTATTGATTAGAGAGATGCAAATCAAAACAACTCTGAGGTACCACATCACACCTGTAAGATTGGCAAACATGACAGAACAAGAAAATGATAAATGCTGGAGAGGATGTGGGAGAGTTGGAACACTAATTCATTGTTGGTGGAGCTGTGAGATAATCCAACCCTTCTGGAGAACGGTTTGGAACTATGCCCAAAGGGCTACAAAAATGTGCATACCCTTTGACCCAGAAATATCACTACTAGGATTGTATCCCCAAGAGATTATAAAAACGGGAAAGGGTCCCACGTGTACAAAAATATTTATAGCAGCACTCTTTGTGGTAGCCAAAAACTGGAAGTCAAGGGGATGCCCATCAATTAGGGAATGGCTGAATAAATTATGGTATATGAATGTAATGGAGTACTATTGCGCCATAAGAAATGATGAACAAGAAGACTTCAGGGAGGCCTGGAAGGACTTATATGATCTGATGCTGAGCGAAAGGAGCAGAACCAGGAGAACTTTGTGCACAGCAACGACCACAGTGTGCGAGAGTTTTTTCTGGTAGACTTGGAACTTTGTAATAACACAAGAACTTACTGAGAAAAAAAAAAAATCCTAATGTCGGTCTTCTAAGGCAAAATGCCTTCCACACTCAGAGAAAGAAATGTGGAAGTCACTTGCAGAATGTAGCAGATCATGTTTGTGTGTGGTTGGGTTTCAGTGTAATATGTGTTGATTTGTTATATGATTTCTTCCATTTATTTTAGTTCGACTACATAGCATGAATATAGTGAAAATGTGCTCAATAGGAAAGTATATGTAGAACCTAAACAGATTTGTATGCTGTCATGGGGAGGGAGGGTGGTATTGGGGGAAGGGTGAGGGGGAATAAAATCTTAACTTTAAGGAAATGATTGTAAAACATTAAAAAAAAATAAAAAAATATTAAAAAAAAACAAAACAATATTAATAGTTAATTTCCCTGTCATCCCACTTTTCTCTTCACTGATTTCCCCAGTTGTTTAAGATAACCCTCCCATGGAATGCTCGTGAGCCCTTTCCTGGTCCTCTTTACTCTCCTCTTAAGTCTCGATCCATGTGCAAAGATCAGGAGACCATGGTGAGGGAGGCCATGACAGGTAGATGAAAGACTATAGGTAGAGATATGGGGGTGTCATAGGACTATCCATGCCAGAGGCTGAATTTGAGAAATGGGGGTTTGGGCTATCTTACTGTTTGAGACCCAGCTCTTTTACTGCTGAAAAAAAAAACTTGCCTTTTGTAATGTTGACATTCAGAATTAGTTCACCCTTAGAAATTCTTGGGTGAGCTCTTTGATCAGAGATATCTAGATCCTCCAGAAATAGCCATATTTCTGGCCCTGAGCCTTGCTACATTAAATTAAAAAGTTCTGGTAAAAATAAAACAAATGTAGCCAAAGGAATGAAGAAAATTGGGAAGAAATTTTGTACAGTTTCTCAGAAAAAGGTCTCACTTCTCAAATATATAAAGAAGTATGATAAATCTATTATCCCTTTTTTCTTGGGCCAACAGAAACATGTGGCTCTTTCCCCCACCCACCCTTTTCACAGTAGCATCACAAAGAACCTTGGATATGTATTGTGCAGAAAATTGATTGTCCAATCTACTAAACAAGAAGAAGTTCTTAAACGTCTATGATATGCCAGGCACACTATTCAGTGCCAGATATACCAGTTGCTGTCCTTAAGGAGCTGAGGCGCCCATTAACGAGATAGCATGCAAGTGAGAAGATGTTTTATCCCCTCTTCCCTAAGTATTCTGTTTGGTTTTGTTGTTTTCTTCCCACCAATGAGAGGTTAAGTATGATTTATAGCTCCAGCTTAAACCATACGTCAATGCATCCATGGCTAGGTGATCTCTTTCTTGAAGGCATCCCTATATGGAATATACTGAAGACCAGGCAAGCTTAGCTATGCTTGAACACTCTAATCTGTGTTCTCTGAAACATCCTCTGTAGAGACTCTTTCCAATGTGCCCCAGCCCTCCCCTAAAGTATTTCAGCATTCTGTAAGCACTTATCAGGGAGTTTTGTAGGGTCATTCCAACTCAGTTTACTTCTCCAAAAACATATTTAAGGCCAGCAAAAGTCTTGGGGCATGTTACCTTAACCTTTCTTTGATACCTTGCTTTCCTCTTTCATACCATTTATGTGTCTCAGAGACTTTTGTCCACCCACTCCCAAAGTGAGTCTTCCTTGAAACATTCTTATTTCATCTAGGGAAAGAACTATAGAATTGGAAAGAATAATGGAGCAGAATGTTTTCTCTTGTGTTATATTTGTTTTGTTTGACTTTTTCTTGTGGTTTCTCCCATTCATTTTAATTCTTTCATGAAACATGACTAATGTGGAAAATGCATTTAATAAGAGTGTATCTGTAGAATACATAAAAGATTGCATGCTGTCTTGGGGAGGGAGGGAGTAGGGAGGGGGAGAAAATCTAAGACTTATGGAAGTGATTGTAGAAAAATGAAAACAAATAAATTTTAAAAATGAAACATTTTGTTTCCTTCTTTGGCCAATTCCCCACTACTGCTCTCCCTAGTGACAACCCCTTCTCAGACTGATGATGCATCTCTCCCAGTCATTTTTACATTCTAATCTGGTGGGGCCCACGTTTTGACAATCACCCAGATGACATTGTCTGTCATCGTTTCAGAGAAATTATTGGTTAAAGATGAATGTGATACTTCAACTTTTCCTTTAGCTTTTCAACTATTTCATTTGGAACTGATTAGGTGTCGAATGACTATTGCTTCAGTACCAGAGCTTGTGGATAGCTGTCTCAGTGAGTTCATACTCAGCTATCATGTGATGGTTTGAAGGTGATCCTGAGTACAGTGGGGTGGCCAGCAGGGTCTGTCAAGGATGAATCACCTTGGGTTTGGGCCCAGTAACAGATCGTGTATCCATGGTCCAAGAACCAGCACAGCTAAGATCAGTAAACATACACAAAAAGACTGTCCAGAAGGTGAGTCATTGTTTGAGGCCAAACTACCTCTCCAAGGATATCTCTTAGAGGGCAGGGTGGTATGGGACACAGAGTGTTAGGCTTGGTGCCAGGAGATCAGGTTTCAAGTCTTACCTCCAACATTTCCTAACTAGATGATTATGGGCAGGTTGTTTAAGCTCCTGTTTGGGGCTACAATTTCCTTCATCTATGTAAAAGAAATAATTATGTAACATTTGTATAGTCCTTATAACTTTGCAAAGCACTTTCTATCACCTCCATGAAAAAAAATGTTATCCTCATGATAGTCCTTTGAAATAGGCATTAGAGTTATTATGTCCATTTAACAGATGAGAAAACCAAAGCTCCCCTAGATTATCACTTGTTGCTGAACACACAGTTAACACATGTCAGAAGTGGAATTTTGCCCAATGTCTTTTTCATGTAAAGTTCCAAGCTGCCCACATTGCTAAGGTGCATCTTGAGAATAATGGTACCTGTAGCATTGAGAAAGCTAAGAGGAAAGTACTCTGCCAGCCTTCCAATTCTACATAAATGTTGACATAATATGATATCTGCCCTTGGGTGGGAAGTGTTGGAATGAGACAGCCACACTTGAAGGAAACATCTCAAGTCAAAGGTGTGAGGTTATGTCCTACCAGTAGGAAAGACTCCTAGGAACTCAGTAGTAAACTTTCAGGCCCCCCTGAAGCAGAATTTCTATTGCCCCTTTTGTGATCTGAAAACCTTTTTGATGCAAAGCAAAATTCCTGACAGTTTGTTGGGGACCACTCTCCAATAGGCATCCACTCCCTGGGATGTCAACTATTTGCCCTTATGATCTGTGGGGAAATCAAATGCAAACCAACCAGACTGTTGATGCCTGTAATATTAACTTGTAATTGTATCACAAATGTCTTGAGAAGAAAGAGTTGCTTACTTGGGTGGAAAAGTTTCTGGATCAAATTGCAGATTTATTAGTCATCGTCCAATACCTTGAGACCAATTCAATTTGTCAGAGGGAGATATCATTGCCATTTTCCACAGAATCTTAGGTTTTAAATCAAGGCCAATATAGCATCTAACCTTGGACAGGGATTGGATTTATAGCCTTACTGGAAGGTCCATGTCTCAAAGGGATTTACATCTTGTGAATAATCCATTCTGATTTTTCCCCTTGCGGGGTAAAAAGAGGACAATTGCTACAACATTTAGCAGAATATTTTATAACATTATATGAGCAGCAAGTAGCATGTGATAATACTGACAAATCATCAGTTTATTTATTCTGCTTATTTTAAATTAGAATATTACAAAAGAAAAAAATAAACTAGGTAGCTTTTCAAATGTTCTCATGAATCTACTCCTTCCTTTTATTTTTCCAGGAATCCAGAGATGGCCACTGGTGGAGTGAGGATCACATTCCCTCAACAGATCCTGATTGTTTGTTAGAACAGATATGTGGGTAATGTGGAAAGTCAAAACGGAGGCGAGACATGTACCTGATTAATCCCCTGTCTAAAGCCACACTACGGACTGAGGAGGGGTCGGGGCTGGTATCACATGCACAAATTTCTCCAGTTTGTCTCCATTGGTACTGGTTGTACTTTAGAATAGTTTGTTTGGACTAGGGCACAAGTTTCCCCTGATGAAAAATAAGCAAAAAATAAGCAACGTTAGTCCTGATCGCTCATTTAGTCAGTATTCTAGGACAGGTTCTGGGAGAGCCAGAGTCTGTAATGTGAAATGGAAAGGCATCATAAATGATGGTCAAACATTTAGGTTATTACTGTTCAGTTGTGTCTGACTATTCATCACCCCATTTGAGGTTATCTTGGCTAAGATATAGGATGGGTTTGCCATTTCCTTCCATAATATATGCTATATATAGATTTATGTAGTTACCTTAGTAAATAATCATTAAGAAGGGTTTATGTGCCACACACTACCAATAATTGTTTCTACTTATATTCACAATCTGTCTTGTTACTTTGAAAATAGATAAATATTAGTTCAGAAAGGATATGATTTTGTCAATGACTGTACCCTTTCAATCTGCAATACTGGTTTTTTGTTGACTAACAGAATTGTAGATTCTCAGAGTTGGAAGGGACATCAGAGGCATCTGATCTAAACTGGAGCAGACCAGAATTCCTTCTGTAGCTTCCCTATGAGCTCTTTGGGAGCATTTGCTCCAATAACAGGGAGCTCATTCTCCAGTGGGCAGCCCATCCCACCTTTGTCCTATTTAAATTGCTGGAACATTTCTCCTTGTTCCAAACTGAACTCTGCCTCCATTCTCATTCCCCGCTTTGCTCCAAGTTCTGCTCTCTGGGGCCAAGCACAGTACAACTAACCCATCCTCCACACGACAGTTTTTCAAATATCTGAAGATTCCTCTTGGGAGTTCTTCCATCATACATAAATCTCTCTCTCATATATCTATATCTATATATATACATATCTATGTCTATCTATCTATTATATATATAATATGCATATATGAATGTATAGATATATGTATGTATATGTGTACATATGTTGTTGGTTTTTTGTGTGTGGGTGTGTGTATGTGTATGGTTGGTTGTTGTCCTTGGTCTTCCAAGAGGACCAAAATGACTTCAGGATGCTAAAGTGAAATTTCAGTGTGTCTGGCTGTGGTTGATCAGACCAATATGAGCTCATAATGCTCTACCACAAGTTGGGTACAGATAGTCCACGTGAATACGTGGGGTGGATATTCCAAATCTGTGCATCCTTTTTGCTTTGTGCTGTCTCAATTCTGCTTTGCTCAAAGAGCACAGCACCTTTTCAGATGTGGGCATGCCATGCTGAGCAGTCCTGTGCCAGTGTCTCCCATGTTGCACAGTCAAATCCAAAGTTCCTGAGAGTGATCTTGACAGTATCCTTGTATCACTTCTTCTGGCCACCATGTGATTGCCTGCCTCATGTGAGTTCTCCATAAAATAGTCTTTTTGGCAAGTGTATATTTTGCATTTGAACAACATGGCCAGCCCATTGGAGTTGCACTCTCCAAGTGTAGTTTGAATACTTGGCTGTTAAGCTCGAGCAAGAATTTCAGTATCTGGTACCTTTTCCTGCCAGATGATCCTCAGAATCTTCCTAAGACAGTTCAAATGGGAGCCATTCAGTTTCCTGGTATAGTGCTGGTAGACTATCCATATTTCTCAAACACAATGAGGTCAGCACAATGGCTCTGTAGACCTTCAGTTTGGTAATCAATCCAATACCTCTTCTCTCTTTTCTTCAGAGCCTCCCAAACACTGAGTTAGCACTGGCAATGTGTGCATCAGCCTCCTTGTCAATGTTTGCATAAGGGCAGCTAAGTTGTGCAGTGTAGGAGTCAGGAGCACCTGAGTTTAAATCTCACATCAGACACTTGACATTCGCTAGCTGTGACCTTGGGCAATTCACTTAACCCCAACTGCCTTATCCTGGGTCATCTCCAGTCATCCTGATGAATATCTGGTCACTGGATTCAGATGACTCTGGAGGTTCACAGCCCTCCTTCACTCAAAACAAAGTCAAGTGCAAGTCATGTCATTATTTCCCTGATGGCATGGTGTTCTTTGCAAACGAAGGACGAACTCCAACTTCAGTAAGCTGGCCTTCATTTGCCAACCTTGTTTCACTCAAGGCTGCTATTTTGATGTGAGTTCTCTTGCAATAAGAGCAGCTCTTTTAGTTCTTCTTTCTTCTTTTTCGTCATCTATTAGTGTATGCACATTCCATGTGCTGATGGTGAGAGTAGTCATCTTGGCGGATGTTTCCATACGTTTTGTACATTTTTTGTGTGTTTCAACAACGTAGTGGGACTCCTGCCTGCTGTGGTTTTCAGGCCAGAGTTGGGTAAGCAGAAAATATTTAGGGTACCTTTTCTAACCCCTTTCCTCACACCATGAGGTAAGCAGTGCAATCCTTAAAAGGCTGCTCAGACACCCAGGGGGCTGCGGAGTCCCACTGTTGCTTCCAGTGAGAAACGACCCTAGGGCCTGGGACACCTGTGTGCAAGGTTGTGACTGCAGCTCCCAGTGTATCCACACCTGCTGCTTCATCACTTGCCTGTCACCACAGGACTTTGAGGCATAATAGCGAAATGGTATGGGTGATGTGATGTCTTTTGATTCCTGCATAAATTGAATTTAAGTGAGGCAGGGTTGCATGAAGTTGTCAGCCTCGCTCTCTCCTCCAGAGTCATTATAGACCAGTGGCAGGACAGAGTCAAAATGGCTGGTGATAGCTCACGATGCCCTGGATGACCTTGGCTTCTTCAGTGTCTAACGAAGCTCTAAGCTCTCCACATTGCCTGCTTCATCTGCCTTCATGGCCATTGAAACAAATTGTTCTCGTTTGCCCATTCCACTAAATGAAATCTTCACATGCTTGGGGTAGACATCCTATAACTCACTGATGAGTTTGAGAACCTTGGTTACCCTTAGCCTGCTTTGGCCTGCCTACTGAAAGGGTTTATTGGGGTGTGGCCATTGGCTTCTTGGAGACACAGGTGAGAGTTAAATGGGACAGGTGGACACCAAATGTGGAAAAAGCCCCAAAAAGGGCTTGGCAGGCATCGCACCAAAGATACTCTTCCTCCCTGAACACACCCTACACCCCATATACATCATGTGTGTATATATACACATATATGAATATTATAATCTCCATTTCTCTGTATGTATCTATATTTCTTCACTATCCTGTCTACCCTACTCCAAATTTTAGTGCCTTTTCAAAACTACAGTCCTACAACCCAAACAAAATGCTTCACATTTGGTCCTCCCACAGCAAAATCCAATTAACTTGTAACTTCCCTTTCTCCTGATATTATCATCTTAGTGAGTGATGAGCCTCTGTTTGAACAGGGAACCTCCTGTCCTCTGGAGGGTGTGGCTGGCTCTTCTTGCTGACACTCTTGGTGAATGGATGAAGCACAGCCCCTGTGCCCTACTCAATTGTACCACATTGAGCATATGGATGTCACTTTAATTTTTACTGATTGTGGGTTAACTGGTATGTCTATTGTGACCATTTAAAAAAGTAAGAGATTAAGAAGCCCACTGAACATCCTGTTTGGAATGTCTGAAAGACAGCTATAATCAGAGATCAGCAGAGGTCAACGAAACCAACCTTTCATTTTACAAAAATAGCATATAAAGACAAGAGAAATGACCAAGGTCACACTAATGATAAGGGAAAGAATACTTTGAACCCAGGTCCTCTGAATCTCGATCATTCTTCTTTTCACAGAGCTATGCCAGAGGCCAGCTTTATGGAGCACAAGCTGTCATAAGTCCTACTAAATTGAAAAGGTTTTGAGTTCTGACTTAGTGACAGACTCTATGTCACCAAGTTAGTACTCACCTACTATGGGCCACGCACTGTCCTAAGGATTGCAGATGTAAAGAAAGGGAATTATCCCAGACAACAGAAACCATTGTCCTGTACTCCTGGGGCCTTTCTTTCCTTTTAAGTAGAGAGAGTGGAACATTGGAAACCCTCAGAGCAGGTATCTTATCATTTTTGCACCAAGTTGCAGGTCTTCACCGCCTACACTTTTCAGTTTCTTTTATTTTTGAGGGCAGGAAATATCTTTTTAACTCTCTTTCCATTTCCAGCACTTAGGTTCTGCATAGTAGGCACTTAATAAGTGTTTATTGACTTAGGAAAAAACAGTTTTCACTATAAATGATCTCATGGTCCAATGGAGGTGGTCTCAGCTCTGGACTTTCCAAACTTTGAGCTGACCTTGGACAAGTCAGTGCTGATCACAACACTCAGCACATAGTAGGTACTTAATGAATGCTTATTAAATGTCATTAAGTCACTTAACCCATTTGGACCTCAATTTTTGTTTAATTTTTCATATATATATATATGTATATATATATATGTATATATATATATATATATATATATATATATATGTATGTATGTATGTATATATATAACTGGGATGACCACTGGAAGCTAAAGCCTTTTTCACCTCTAAATCTATAATCCTATGAAAGATAAAAGGAAGTGCATTTTTAAAAAATTGATCTCCACTTTTCAGACCATGAGCACCATTGCAGTTAAGAGGGTCGTGAAGATTAGGACAATTACTCTGTTTTTTCCCTACTGCTCAGTGAACTGGTTTTCACTGTCAAATCTCTATTGCATTCCACGAAGCACCTGTCCCAAGCACTTCTCGTGTTTCACAACAAAGTTCTGTATTCCTCCTTTCGCTTTTGTATGGACAAGAGGCCTTTTGCATCCATTCAGTTTTTCCCATATAGATTGTTAGTTTGAGATCCTAGAAGGGCCTCCTGGTGAAGGTCTTGGAATGTGTTAGGGCTTGAAGCAGTAAGAACTAATTCAGAATCATTCACAAGCAGAAGTTTCTAAGGTACTTTACTCCCTATGAGAGAGTTCCCCCTTTTTGGGCTGCACTTGGTGGTGAACTTGGTGAATTTAAACTGTGAGGGTCAGCCTATTCTATGCAAATGAAAGCAGGCAGGATCGCAGATTCCCATGGCGATGAGTACCTATGTATCTGACTATTGATGCTGTTCAGGTATTTCAGTCATGTCCATGTCTCCATATTTAGGGATTTCTTGGTAAAGATACTGTGATGGTTCAACATTTCCTTCTCAGCTCATTTCATAGATGATCAAATCAAGGCAAACAGGATAAAGTGACTTGCCCAGAGTAACACACATTTGACCTCAGGAAGATGAGTTTTCCTGACTTCAGGCCTGACAGTCTATGTACTACACCACCTAGATGCCTGGAGTACCTGCATACCTGTTCTGTTTTTCCCATTTCTCCTCTTTTCTTTCAACATGAATTGCTCATTTTAATAGATGAAAATTGAAGTAGGAATTGCCAGTTAGTTATTCAACAGTAAGAAAGTATTGATTAACCTGTTATTACAACCCAAGAAGCCCCTTAAGCCTGAGTACAAAAACAAAGGGAGAAAAATGGACCTCCCTTCAAGGAGCATATATTCTAATGAGAGAGAAACTATGCAGATCAAGATTCAAGATGGAAATCAAGTTCATGAAAGTAACCAGAGAACAATGCATTAGTAGTTAGCTCCAAGTCAGGGAATGGCCTCCATGGAAAGGAAGAACTAGAGTTGAGCCTCGGTGTAATGCAGGGAGACCAAGAGGTTTTGTTCAGCAGAGTATTCAGGCCTGATTGGGGAGCGGAGAGAGTGAGGAAGTGTAAAGATATGGATAGAATAGGATGTCATATCAACAGACAGAATGTCAGACTGAAGAAATTAAAGCAGGCCCAGGTAGCTGGGATGTCCCAGAAGAAGAGGCAAATGAAAGAAACCTGGGAAGGCAGGGAAGGGCCAAGTTCTGCTGAACTTTAGGGCTTTATATTTGATGACATGGACAGAGGTAGTCTTTAGAAAGATTGTCTGTGGCAGCTGAATGGAGAATGCCTAGAGGGAGAGATGCTTGAGACAGAGAAGACTTCTGGGATAGTGGAGGTGAGAAGTTAAGAGCCTAAACCAAAGTTGTGCCTATGAGAGAAAGGAGTCAGATATGAGAGAGGTTTTGATAGTAGAAGTGATAAGAATTGTCAGTGGATTGGATAGGTGGATGAATGAGGTTGACAAGTAAAGAAGTCCCTATTCTGAGCCAAGTAGTATATTAGCACTTTAAAAATATTATCTCATTTGACCTTTGTAACAGGTAGGTGGTATTATTATCCCCATTTTATACTGGGGAAATTGCTCGGGGTTTCACAGCTATGTTTAACTCAGGAGTTCCCAACTCCATGCCCAATGATCCATTCACTGTGTAATTAGCTGCCTCTTACATCAAGAATGGTTTCAAGTCTGGGTGCCTAGGAGAATGGTAGTGTTCTCAGTTCTAATGTTCAGAAGTAGGAAGAGTTTGGTGTGGGGAAAGAAAATTAGTTCTGTTATAAATCGTTTCAATTTGAGATATTATCTACTTGGAAATGTTTTTAAGAGGCAGTGAGGAATATATTATTATAACTCAGCAAAGAAAGAAAGTCTGTAAATATAGATCTAGGAATTATTTGTACCAAAATGATCATTAAAGTTGTTGATGCTGATGAGACTACCAGGTGCATTAGTATATAGTGAAAAGAAAAGGGGCCCAAGACAAAGCTTGAGGATCCCCCATGATTAATGGATAGATCATAGATTAAGAATCATCCAAAATGACCTAAAAGAAGAATTTGGAAAGACAGGAAAAGCAGGAGAAATTAGCTTCAAAAATGTCTACTGAAGAAAAAGTATCAAGCAGATTAATAGCATTAAATACCAGAGAGGTCAAGTTGTATAAGAATTGAGATAGGGTCATGAAATCCGTCACTTGTGCTCAGTGACTTTGGTGGTTGATTTTGACTTTCTCTCTAATTACACACTGATCTGACTCTACCCCCACTTCTGAGTTGACTGTGAAATGCCTCCCACATCAGGATTCAGCTGTTTCTTCTCCATGATGGATTTTTTATCTGTGGGATGTGTGAATCTCACCTTCTACAGTGACTCCTAAGTCTTTTGAAAGTATGCAAGATGTATATGTGGGAGGCACCTGATGGTTTATGACCTTGACTGTTCTTGTGTCTCAAAGCTGAGACTTATTTTTCGTTATCATTTGTTTTCACTTTTCTGTTTTTAAGTCATCTCATTAAAGTCATCATTTATTAAGGAAAATGTGAGGTTTCTTTAGAGGATTGTTTCTAGACGGTCTTCTTTACCATTTCACTTATTTTGTGTTATTGGTATGCAAGCTGGAATTGTATCTGTGGTGGTCATTAAAGCTACAATCATCATGAGAATAGCAATGCCATAGAACACCATGATTCACGGAATATTACTTGGTGCTGCCCAGGGGGGCCCAAAGACACTAACTCTGCCAGACCCTTTTCCTTCTTCAAGGAAAATCTCTATGTCACCAGATGTTTCAGTATAATTTCTTTGGTCTTCTCCTCTTTCTATCAAGAATAACCGAATCAATGTGACTCAAATGTGTTGGACACTTAATAAACATCTCACATTTCCAATAAGAAGAGGTAAGTTATTCTTTATAAATCATCTAAAAATGGCAGAGTCTTAAAGCCCTCAGACCCATTTCCTACCACTCTGCCACCAATACTGGAATTTGAAGGGAACCACACAACCCTGCAGACAATTTAAGGTGATCCCGTATCATGGTTTGCCAGAACCCTGTTATCCATCTGCTCCTAAATGGCCTTGATGCACTATTGCACACTTAGCCAGTGTGATCCTTATATAGCAAATGGATAATTTCTCTGGGAACATGTTTGAATCCTTTTCCAGGTGGGAGAGCCTTCCATGACTTACTCTCCAATGGCAAAATTGTAATGAAGCCAGTACACGGTCATTCCACCTTCCCAGGGATAGTAGCATACACCATTTAGATAGAAGTGTCTAAAACATGCTTTACCTTCTTTGTTTGAGACCACACTCCCATCACCATTCCCAGACTAAGGAAAGACTACAACAAGTTCGTAACGATAGTAGCAATAATTTTCTTAAGCTATCACAACTTTTAAAAAGTTTAAACAACACAGCTAGTTCATTTCCTAGTTTGGAGAGACCATCTCATGACTTACTACGACATAATGTGACATGAGCAAGCTACTTTGCCTTGAAATTCCAATTCCCTGTTCTAATCCTAGTACTTTCACTTCATACCAAGGTGACTTGGGATAGATCTTACAGTTTCATCTATAAAATGAAAGAATCTGTCTATATAAAATTCAAGTTTCCTTTCATCTCTAAGTTACATGATGCTACTTGCTCTAATATGATTTAGCTCTAAATCCTAAGATCCTATAAATCTGGAGTTTAATGCTAGTATTTACCAATTGTATGAACTTAAGTGAGTCATTTCCTTTTTCTGCCCCTTACTTTCTTAGTTTTGAAATACACATAATAATCCTTCTACCACATTACTCGTTCAACAAATTCAGTTTCACTCAACGTTTAACTTTTAGATTTATCATGTGGATCAAATAAAATATTATATTTTTAAAAATTTTATTGATATAAACCATATATAATAGCAATATATTGTTGTTGTTATCATGATTACCTTAAGGAGTTCTATTAAATAAGCACTTCAGTTTTTTTAAATCCATGCAATCAATTAAGTCACTCGTTTTCAAGTACTTTGTATACCATGCACTATGTATTTTGCAAATGTCAATTAAACATAATTCTTATATCATAGAAAAAATAATAACTTGCCTTTCCCTCTTAAACACAGAGAAATTGGAAAGAAGGAAGGAGGGAGAACGAGAGAAAGCAAGGAAAGATTAGTATAGCTATCCATCCCCCCCAAAAAAATTAAAAATAAAAACTAGCCATCAGCCTACTTGGCTGTTACAATGGAGCATTTTTTTCCTTCGCCCAGACCCCTCTTTTTTAGAAATAAATTTATGGTGTGATCAGTACGACACCTTTAACTGGTTTTTAATATGAACATCAGAAACCTTCCTTCGGTCTGGGACAATTTGCAAGCTTATAGAACATGACTGCATGATAATCTTCCCCCAAGGTTTTGTTGGAGGAACACCATGAATGCATCTTTGACTCTCCACTCAGCCAAAGAACCAGAGTATCAGACACAGGGAATTAGCAACAATATATTCTCAGAAATTCTCAGGCATTGGAGCTCCTGGAATCAAGAAAAGAAGCTGTTTTCTATCAGTGACAACCTCTAGAAGTAATATCAAAGTGCATTAACCCCCATTTAACAATGCACTTAAAATCTCATGTTACTTGCTGGCAGTTTGTAGAGGAGGGGAGGGTGTTCCCAGTTAAAGTAATGTTCAGCATTCCTCCGTAAAAAGACATTAAAAGAAACTGCCACAGACTCTTTCCCCCACTTGCTTCAAATGTACCCTTGGGGCTCATTTGACAAGAAAAAACTCGTGAATGTATCTGGAATAGCTTATGATATATTGATTTTGCCAGTAAATTATTCAAGCCATTTATTGATCATAAAAGTTGCTCTATCCCATTGTTACTGAAACAAATAAGCCATTTCAACAGAAAAGCATTGGGTTTACCAACTTACTTTCTCTCTGAAATGTCAACCTTTTGGGTGTGTGAGAGGAAAAACCCAACCGCAACAACCCAACATAATCAGTCATACAATAAGTGAGAAATAACAAATTATTGAAAGATATAAGACTCGACTCACTACAGAAAATATATCTCAACTCTAATCAATAATGTCATTTAATTACAAAATCCAGGTTCATGCATTCTAAAGAATAACATGAAGAAATTATGAAAATAAAATCTGGGGAAGATCACACATACTCATGTGTGCGCACACACATGCATGTATACACACTCCTAGGTGAGTTCCTTCCACTGGGACCCAGAATGTTTAGGTCTTTCTGCACACACACACACACACACACACACACACACACACACACACAGACAGAGAGAGTTCCAGGTGTTCGGAAGAAACATGTTCTTTTCCTTGCTAGGATTGCTAAGTTCTAGAACACATCTGGTTACATTGGGAGAACTTTTGATAGTAATAAGGACAATAGTCAATGTTTACATAGTGCTTAATATGTGTCACATACTGTGCCAAGCGCTTTACAATTATGTCATTTGATTCGTCACAACCTTGAAAGGGAGGTGTTATTATTATCTCATCTTGAAGATGAGGAAACCGAGACATACAGAAGAAGTTAAGTGCCTTGTCCAGGGTTTCCCTGTTAATTAAGCAACTGAGACAGGATATGAATTACAGCCTTTGTGACTTCAGGCCCAGCGCTCTATCTAGGGTGCTACTGAGACTCCAAGCTACACTGGAGGCTGATTCGTAGAATAACATCCAAGCTCACTTTGCGATTTCACAAGATCATGGGAGGTTGGATTTTTTCAGTGGGGAGAGACCTAGGTATAAAGATTTTGTCAAAGTAGTGAATCCAGGAAAGGAGGAACGTTCCAGAGAAAACAGCAGAGGACCCAGGTTTGACTAGGGAACCGGGGGAACAGAAAAGCGTCATCCCCCTCTAAGAGGAGCATGCGGTGTGAAGGATGGAGTGATGCATGTCATCGTTACAAAGGTCAAGGTGCCCTAGGGGTGTTACAAGGAAATCCAATAGGAAGACACCTGGCTGTGGAGTCTGAGAGGTTACATTTGGATCTGGACACTACTCATTACATCCTGTGTGCCTTTGGACAGGTCAGATATAATAAGTCTCATTTCAGTTACCTCATAAACAAAATAGGAAGATGAAGATGTAATTCAGATTAAAATCAGTGACAAATCCGTTTTCAGATTATCTTATTTGCCCTGGAAAATATGATTATTAAGAATAAGAGGTAGATTTGTCCAATAGAAGGTTACTATGTGTAGTTTATGTTGTAGATTGTAATGTCTACTCTCTTCTACTGACCCACCTCTCTGCTTCTTCGTTTCTTACCAGATATGTTTGACAAGTCTGCCTTATAATACAGTTGAAGATCTGGTAATGCTGAACCTCCTTCATTACTTTGAAATTCTTGACTTTTCGTTCTTCCAAATGCATCTTGTTATTATTTGGGGAATAGCTGAACAAGTTGTGGTACTGATCATGATAGAATCCTACTGTGCTATAAGAAATGATGAGCTCGATGATCTTAGAACAACATGGAAATGCCTTTATGAAATAATAAAGGCACTGATAAATAGCACTATGTGTAGAATTGTTTTACATATGTACATATACACACATATATACATACACACATCGTGTCTAATGGTAGCCATCACTAGGGTGGAGCGGGGAGGGAAGAAAAGAAAGAAAGTTCCTTGTTGTCTTTATCATACATTTTAAAAGAATAACAAGTTATACATAATAAATTTGCAGTTTCATGTTCAAACTTCCTTTTTCATCCTATGAAACACTTTTATATCATAAAGTTATTTTTTTTCTTAAAAAAGATCATTCCTTCCTCAGGAAAAAAAAAAGAATAAGCAACATAGGGGCAGCCAAGTGGTGCAGTGGATAGAACACCAGCCCTAAAATCAGGAGGACATGAGTTCAAATCTGACATCAGACGCTTACTAACAGTGTGACCTTGGGCAAGTCACTTCACCCTGAGTGCCAACAAACAACAACAAATGAAGAGGTCTAATTTGACCCTAGGTCTTCTAGGATTCTACCCACTCTACCATGTTATCATGCAGGCCTATCTAGCAGACACTTAATGCTGGTGGTTATCAGTTTAATACCTCTGTGTTAGAAAAACAACTGATTCAACTTAAGCAAATTTCTAACCACAGTCTCCAAATGAGGGGTTATCATCTCTCTATCAAGATGCACCACATTTCCCCAACTGTCCAGATGATCTCAATGAAGGGATGAACATTTAAGCTTTCTTCCTCTACATCCAGAACCTCTGAGTCCTAGCAAACTCTCTGTGAATCTGAGTTCAAGGTCCTTCCTGGTCTGCATTCCTGCAAGCTGATCCCACAGTGATTCAGTCATAAGTCTGGGATGTAGTGACATGTGGAAATAGGTTACTTACTCCAGCCACTTCCCCAACTTGTTATCATGCAAATGAATTGAAATTAATTTTTTTCTGCAAATGTATCAACTAGTTATTATTACTATAATAACTAGCATTAATTACCAAGAAAATTTGATTAGTACATTGTAAACACTATATCCTTCCCAACGTGCCCGAAGAGGGTCACCTTATGTCTGTGACACTCATCTAATTTCAGTGCAGGGGAGCAGATGCAGGGCCTTGCCGGGGATGTGGTATAGCTGAGCTGAACAAGCCTTGTCCTGCTGAACAGTGGCACTAAAAGAAGTAAGACGATAAAAAGTGTCGTGTCTTGGCCTTCCAGTGAACCCTGGGCTTGGAGGTGTCCACTGAGGGTGCGCTCATCTGCTGTGTAGCCGCAAAGACACTACTCACAGGGACCATTTTGTTCTTTGAAAATCAAATCAGCAAAAAATGTAATTGTTTAGTGTAAAAATGACTCATTAAAATTATTGAGAAGTTTAAGAAAAGAGACACCATTTTAAAGCAAGATGCAATGGAAATAATTTCTTCCACACTTTAAGCCACCTCTGCGCCTGCCTCAGTTCTCCTTTTCCGGGTCTGTGATTTGCCTTGCTGTTGCATTTCTAGTAAACCTATTGAAGCTAAGGTGCCTTTGTAAAGCACTTCATTAACCTGAAACATTATACATATGTAAATTATTACAAGGATTAATTCCAGTAATACGTGTAGCCAGTCAGGCTAAGAAAGATGTTGATGCAAGACCTTATTTTCTGAACATGCTCTTGAGCTCTCTGCATTAGAGAGAAATCTTAGTCAACAGCATGGAGGTGACATGGAGGGGCCATGCACATGCCCCTTCCCCCTCCTAGCCTCAGCAGCCAGAGTTCTTATGGTTGTATCTAAGAAGTTGGCATATAGTTGTTGCTATGTGAAAGAAAACATGTCTTCCAACCGGTAAAGTGAAGAAAATTGTAGACCCTAGCTCTGAAGGTCGGTGTGAGTATCTGAGAATGGGAGATCTTCCAAAAGTGCTTGGCAAATTCTGAAGAGCCATGAACACCCCACTTTAGGATTAGGGTTAGTGGTGGTAGTATTAGCAGCAGCAGGGGTAGTAGTAGCAATTAGTAGTAGTAGTAGTAGTAGTAGTAGTAGTAGTCATGGTGGTGGTGGTGGTGGTGGTGGTAGTGGTAGTAGTAGTAGCAGTGGTAGTAGCAGTGGTAGTGGTAATGGCATAGTCCCTCCCCATGCTCTCTCTCTCAATGTTGTTCCTAGATCTCTATTCCATCCATCCTGGCTTCCTTACTGACAGTCTGTAAGCCCAGATGGGGAATCTGTAATCAGCTTTGCCATTCTGGCCCTTCCTTTATGTTAATCAAAAGCTGAACTACATGGTGAGTAAGCTCCCTTGTTACTCTCACATTCAAGGTTCTGTGAAATCAGCTCTTCAAGGTCTTGATTCTTAAACATTAAACAAGGGTGAGAAATTTCTAGGGTTACGTAACTTTATTATCATTATTATTTGTTTGTTTGGTTTAATCTAAGAGAGATACATAGATAGAGCATTTATTAAGGGTTTACTGTGTTCTCTTGACTATGTTAAACACTAGGGATTCAAAGAATAAGAAAACAGGGAGGAAAACTTTGGTGATCCCTGCTCCCAATTAAGTAACACAGGGAAAAAGAAAAAGGAAAAATAAAACACTCAAAACAAAGACTCTAGGAGAGAAGCAACTGCCCCACAGAAAGACAGACAGAGGATCTCATTCTGACAAGAGAGGGAACTGCCTCCGTGGATGGAGGGATGGAACTTGTCATCTTGGGACTGTTTGAGGGAGCTGGCATATCAGTCTGTCAGGGGAGAAGACAAGAGCTTCTGCAGACTCCAGGTGTACATCTTCCATTTATTTGCCTGGTAATCACTTCTAACATGGCGCTGTTGTTTTCCTGGAGGGGCTTCATCCAAAAAAAGATCTCAATCTGTACAGGACCATGCATTTGTCATCACCAAATTCCCAGGAGCACCTGGCACATAGGAACGATTTAGACAGGGCTGCCCACCCACTTCTGCATTTCCTGAGAACATTATTTCTGGCCTAACCTGCATCAATTCATAGGAGCCAGACAGGGGCTGAGTTTCTCACAAATTCTTTGCCTCTTTCCTCAGTGTTTCTTTACTATGAAAGAATAGCTAATACAATGATTCCAGAAAAAACAATTACAAACACTCCATGTATAATTTTAGTTATTTGGTTACAAAATAATCCTTCTAGAACAACAAAAATCTGTGCTTCCAAAATCTCCAAAAATCAGCTTTCAGGAAGTAGAAAAATACTTCCCTGTCTGCCCCTCTGCATCTGTGTAAATATAATGTTGATTGACAGCCATGATGGTTATTAGAATAGGAATGAAAAATTGCACTTAAATAAATCATACTAAAACCAACTATGCTTAACTTGTAATATCATTTCCCAAGAATTTCTTACCCTGAGTTACATTAAATATTTTATGCTTCATCATCAATCCCCTTTTCAATGCCTAGAAAATTCGAATGTATCTAATTACATTAATTTTATTGGAAAACTGTTGAAATGAAGAAGCCATTTTAATAATCTGCTGCAGACTTTCAGAACCGTAATCATGAAAGTGAAAAGAATGTGAAATCCAATTTGGCAAATTTAGACTTGGGTGCTTAGCTTGTATTTAAGAATGTCATTTAAATATTTTTAAAATTACTTGCAAATTTAATTTAAAAAATAATCATATGTTTGTGATTGGAGATATCTCTGTTTACTTTTCACTAATATTCTGAAGTCTCCACAATTTCAAATTTGGTGTTATATTTTATTCAGATATTGACCTCTGGTCTGGTGAGCAGGTCTTATCGTCTGAGCTTAGGAGGAATCAGCACTGAAGGATGAATTCTAGTCTGCTTCTGCCTGTGATAGGCACTGAAAATGAACTTACAATGACTGTTTCTCTTTCTCTTCCTCTCTCTCTCTCCCTCTCTCCCTTTCTCCCTCTCTCCCTCTCTCTCTCTCTCTCTCTCTCTCTCTGTCTTTGTCTCTCTCTGTGTCTCTGTCTCTCAGTGTGTTTCTCTCTGTGTGTCTCTCTCTTTCTCTCTGTCTCTGTCACTCTGTCTATTCCTCCCTCTCCATCCCTTCTCTCTGTCTCTCACTCTATGTCTCTCTTTTTCTCTGTGTCTCTCTCTGTGCCTCTCTATCACTGTCTGTCTCTGTGTGTCTCTCCATCTCACCCACCCTCCCTATCTCCCTTCCTTCTCTGTCTGTCTCTGTCTCTGTCTCTTTCTCTCTCTCTCTCCCCACCCCGCCCCCACCCCCGCCTTCTTTCTCTCTCCCTTGGGATTTACTGGTCTGGCATTCTTTCATTCTTTCAACTCTAACCCATCTAGAGGCATACTTTTACTAAATGCTATCTATGTACAAGGCACTTCACCAATTAAAAGGGATACAAAGACAGGGAAACACCTGGTCCCTGCCTCCACCGCCGCAGGGAACATCCTATCAGGAGAGGCAAAGGGAACTTGTATGAGGAAATACAAGCCAAATCCAAGGTCTTCATACAGGGACGGTGCAATAGAACAAAGGAAGCTGATCTTCCAACCCTCGGTTTCTATCCTGTCTGATACTAACCATAGTAGTGACTAGAGGCCAATCACATTACCTTTTCCAGGGACCATAATGGTTTTTCAGTTGTGACTGACGCTTCATGAGCCCATTTGGGGTTTGCTTGGCAAAAATATGGAAATGGTTTGTCATTTCCTCCTCCCACTCCTTTGACAGATGAGGAAACGGACGCAAATAGGGTTAAATGACTTTCCCAGGGTCATGTAGCTATGAAGTTTCTGAGGCCAGATTTGCAGGAATCTGTACAGGAGTTTAGGTTTCTAGACTCAGCGCTATATCCACTGTGCCACCCAGCTGCCCCAGTAATGATTGTCCTTCACCGTTAAAAGAGCTATTATAAGGAAAAATATTGGAAACCAACACATCCTTTTTGGACAAATTTCAAAGGCATCATATTCTTCTTCTGCCGTCATTCTGATGACAGCAGGTGGTGCTCACTGATTCCACTCCCACTCCCACATCAAAATCAGCTGAAGTGGAAAGGGGCTGTTGTGAGGCCCTATCATCTGTCTATCAGAAGACAAAACCAATTCTGATCAGAGATGTAGCTGCTCATTCCAGGAAAGAGCTGAAAGCCCTGAGGAAAAGAACAGGGAAAAATCACCTTTCTCAGACCAATGAGTACAAGGATGGTGACAAGGACAAATCATAGGCAGCATTGTCTGACTTCCAGTCTCCATGCTATAAGAGCCCTGAGAAGCTGCCCCATGGGAAGAAGCCTGTGCTTTGCTAGGTAGCTGGTCACAGAGAAGGTTGGGGACAAGTGGAGGTGCAAGCTGAAAGGGTTGCATCTGCTTTCTACTTTCACTAACAGTTTTTCCTAACTAGGCACTAAGCTCATCTGCTTCTCTGTGACAAAGATAGACAAACACCGTGGCTTGCTCTAACCCAGCACCTTGAGATGCAGCCCTTGTCACGGGGGGTCCCACTCCTGGTCCTTTACAAAATACTTGATACTGAGAAAAATCAGCTCCTAGGAAATGGACTTTTCCAGGTGAATTAAAAGCTTCGTTATAAAGTTCTCGCCTTCTGAATCCCTTGGATAATGGGATTCGGGGAAGCTAGTGGTATCAAGGAAGTGCCCGCCGGGTAGCCTCTTGTGGGCTCCTCTTTCATGCCAGTTCTGTCCTTGGAACAATTGCCAGTCTGTGGAAATACCTTCTGTTACCTGGATGGAAGTGACTAGGAGGGAAATCAAGTGTCTTTACTGATGTCTATGGGGACTGATCCCAGCCCTGGGTAGAAATAAGCATCTGGGAGAGCCTACAGAGTCCTGTCTCCATCCCAGGTTATTGGCTAATCAGCAAAGAATTGGAATCTTTATTGGCTCTATTTGTTGTCTGATTGAAACAGTGAGATAGGAAGTAGTGGACAGATTAATTAATTTGTGCTGGGGGATCTGGAGTTAATCTAAAGAACCCTGTCACTTTGATTGATGTCTGTGCAGGAGAAGAAGTGTTTAAAAAACCACCAGGAATTGTCTCTCAGAGGCACATAAACTCGGGCCTTTGTCTGTTTAACTGATTGCGTTCTGGGGCATGAGACAGAATGCTAATGCCTGTGTGTGCATGGCCCTCCATGACAAGACAGAGAGGGATGCTGGATTTAGTGGACTTGCCAATGACCAAGGACAGAGAGGCAAGGGAAGTCACTGCCTAATTCCTGCCTGTTGGAAGGTTAATCATTTTTCACATGATGGAAGAGAAAAGCAAGGAGAAATCGAGGCCCCAGTGAGTCTTGCTAAGAGATAGAGGGCCACTTGCTGGGCCACAGGATTCTCCTGCAGTCAGGAACAGGCCTGGATTCCTGGCTTCTGCTGAGACTGAGTGTTTACAGATAATGAAGTATTGCAAATGCCTCAGCTCTTCAATTTGTGGTGTTTATCTTCAGTGACACTGTAGGTGAGAGGAAAATGGAAGTTTTATTTTGGAGGCGTAGGGAGTGTGTAGTGCCCAGAAATGACCTCAAGCTCCCTCCCTCCAAAGACCTTGTTTCATAGAGAAGGAAAGACTGAAGGTGGTAATGGTGGCTCTAGAACCCAGATCTACTAAGCCCCTTCCACTATGCCCATGGAACTGGGCAAAGCTCTTTCCCAAGGAGCATCCGAGAGGAGTGGAAAAAGGAGGAATCTGGACCTGCTGTTAGTGTGGCCATAAAAATACACATATACATGTGACCTATATACATACACATACACACAATATGTATACACATACATATATTCATTCACACATATGCATGCACATGTATATGTTCGTCCTTCCTTGCTGAAGAAGACCATGCCATCAGAGAAATGGTGACATGACTTGCACTTGACTTTGTTCTGAGTGAGGGAGGTGTTGTGCAGGTCACCAGCCTCACTTCTCCTCCAGAGACATCTGAATCCAGTGACCAGATATTCATCAGGATGACTGGAGATGAGCCAGGATGAGGCAATTGGGGTTAAGTGACTTGCCCAAGGTCACACAGCTAGTGAGTGTCCAGTGTCTGAGGTGAGATTTGAACTCAGCTCCTCCTGACTCCTGCACTGGTATTCTATCCACTGAACCACCTAGCTGTCCCTTCATGCACATAACATATGTACATACATATCTGCACACACACATGCATAATACATATATGTATGCATGTATGGAATATATCCCTACACTTACAAATATACACACATAAACATGCATATGTGTATATGTGCCTGTGTGTATATGTGTGCATGTACATGCATGCATGCACATGCACGCTGACACACACGCAGACATGTATATGTATATATGTATATATATATAATATATATATGTACACACACATATTTAAAGAAAGGTATATGAGATTCTTAGTTTCACACATAAACAATGGATTGAATCCTACCTTTCATGTGCATGTTTTATCTTTGCACAAGTTTACTTGTGTGTGTTAAAGTTCAGAATATTTTTTAAAAATTCATCTTAAAAAATTTTTTTTAAAGCAACAGTCCTAGCACTGGCCTTTCTGTGAACATGGGACACCTCTGACCCACTTCTTAAGGAGACCCATTCAAATATGGTTAAAGCTGAAATGAGCAGCGTAGACTCCACCTCATTCTCCCCGCCATATTCTATTCTGGATGTTGTTGCTGTGTAGGGGGGACCAGATCTCTCTCTTATCCAAGCACTCAAATTGCAGCTAAGACATGCATGACAACAGCCATCTGGCCAGGGTTTCTTCAAGGATGTGAATACCAAGGAGTGTCCAGAGGTGAGGCTAACATCTGGGTGCCACTTCTAAGATACAGACAAATGTTTCAATTAATCCAGTTAGGTCAAAGATGTTTCCCTTAACTTTTGAGTTTTCTAGTCATTCGTAATGCAGTAAATGCATGGGAAAGCCCTGCTTTGTGCCTTCAGTCTCAGGCCCTGCATTGCCATTCCACATCCTCCCTCTTTGCCCACTACCCTAGGAGCCGTTCCTTCACTGCTCCAGCCATGCCAGCTGTGGGTTTCTGGGCTCTCCTTATCATGGCCAGTTCGGCCAGGTGGTTGTCTACAGAGCTTTGCTTTGTCTTTTCTGGGCCTGGGCTCCTTCAACATCTTCAGGAAGTCAAAAAGGAGATGCTCCTGAGCTCCAGTCCAGGCGTGCAAGACCAAGGCAGGCCAAGGAATTGCTTCCTCTCTGACTTTGCTGTCCTTTAAAGAAAGCTTGAGCAATTTTGCTCAAACATATCCTTCGTTGTTAAACAGTCCCCTGACTGAGGAACTTGCAGCAAAGGCATCATGAGTTGTGCCAGGGGATGCATGCAGATTTGTCACAAGGATGAATTGCTTAGCTAGGTAAATGGAGGCACCAGGAATTTCCCTGTTATTGATGCAACAAGAGCGCATCACTACGTGCAAACGTGATGTCTATGGCCTCAACAGCATGGACTGTTTACCCTGCCCCCATTCTTTGTATCCCTAGCACTTAGCATGGCACCTGGAAGATAGTAGGACCCTAATAAATGCCAGTTGACTGGTCAGCCCCCTTGAGACCTCCACTAGTCAATGAAATTCACCTTTGCCCTTAGGGCATTCTCCCCATTAACTTCCCTCAGGTTCCCTCAAAGCCCCCATGTCAGTGCCCCTACAGGATCTGAGCATCCCAGCTTGTGTCTCCACTATGTCTACAACCTCTAGAAGGAAACTCTCCAGAGTTGTGGGTTCTAGTCATGAGGAGAAGAGTTGCTTGCCCTGATCTTTTCTTGTATGGCCCTTCCTGCTCCTCCCACCTGTCAGACTGGCCTGCTCAATGCTTCCGATAAGTGAAATTCTACCTCCCACCCATGAGCTTTTGCAGAGGTCATCTTCCACACCTGAAAGGCTTCTTAGTCTTTTCTCATCCCCTTAGACTCCCCAGGCCACTTGAAGTCTCAGGCAAAGAAATGCCTCCAAGCCACTTGCTTGCTTGCTAGAGAGTCTGATTCTGCATGGACTATCCAATAAGAACTGATTAAGCACTTAATATGCATAAGACACTGTGCTTGGCCTTGGAGGTTTAAGACCAAAAAATTCAAAGAAATGGCATCTGCCCTATAGGTTCTCCCTATCTGCCCTATGCTTCCCATAGACTGCAAGGTCCTTGAGGGCAGAGGTTTTGGTTTTAGCATGATTGTTCGTTGGAACCAACAATTTGTATAGCACAGAGTAGGTGCTTAATAAGTAACGAAATAAATAGGGCATCGTAAACGCCTTTGTTCATTGGAACCATCCTACTGGTTTGCCATGTATGTTTGTTCTCCGTTTGGATACTGGAGTCATCCCTGGAAGTGACAGGACCTCACATTTTCAGAGCTGCCAACCCACTTCTGCCTGGGCCATTTTCCTCAAGGGAATCACATTAGTTCATCCATGGAGGAAGACAGGGTGTTACAGCAAAAGAATCTACGACAAAGCCAGCTCCTCAGTGGAAGAAGGCACACTGGCCTTTCAAGAGTCTGCCATCTTCCATTTCAGTAAGTCGTTATGAAGTTCCAACCATGTGCAAAGACACAGATAAAAAGCGACAAAATAAAAAACAACCCTAGCTCTAATAGAGTTCAGAATGCATAAGCAGAAGGTGTAGACAGGCATGCATGAATATATGCATACATATCTATATATTCACATACATGTATGCATATATGCACACAGAGATAGGAGATGGGACAGATAAATATAGATACACACACAAATGATGTATATATATAAATATACTGATATTTGTATATCTATAGATAGAACTAGACATTCATGTAAGTATACATATGTGCAGTTTCAGTCATTCTCATTGATGTCCAACTCTTTGTGACCCCATTTAGAGTTTTCTCGACAAAGATACTGGAACAGTTTGCCATTTCTTTCTCCAGCTCATTTTGCAGATAAAGAGTTAAGGTCAACAGGGTTAAATGACTTGTCCAGCGTCATTCAGCTAATTTCCATCTGAATTTAGATTTGAACTCATGATGAGGAGTCTTCCAGACTCCAGGCCCACCACTTTATGCACTATGGTGCCACCTAGCGGCCATATGTATATACATAAATAAACAAAATACACACAAATCAATGTGTTTGGGGAAATGATTGTTACAAACTAGGGTAATAAAGCCAAGGTTGAACAAAGTGACCTGTGAATTGGTCACAAAAGGAGAAGGAGGTAAAAAAGAAAAGAAAGAAAGAGGGGGAACCATATATGGCATGGGGGCAAAGAGTCTGGTAAAGATGTGGAGGCCAGAGACAGGTGGCTGGAGGGAGCAATGTATGACTGGAAGTAGATTGTATAAAGTTATAGATGTGTGGTCTGCCTGGGAAGGTTAGGTAGAACCAGTTCAGGAAGAGCTTCAGATGAAAAATGGAGGGAAACATTAGGAAACCAATGGAGTTTCCAGGAAAGAAAGAGAGAAACAAGTACTTCTTACATACCAAACATGTGTCAGGTACTGTGCTAAGTGTGTGTGTGTGTGTGTGTGTGTGTTTTAACAAATATTATCTCATTTGATCTTTATAGCAACCCTAGAAGGTAGGTGCTGTTATCATCTCCATTTTACAGATGGAGAAACTGAGGAAGGAAACAACTAAGTGACTTGTCCAAGATCACACAGTTTGTGTGAGATGAGATTTAGACTCAGTTCTTTCTGACTCCAAGCTCAGTGCTCCAACCATCGAGTCATCATGCTGCCTCTGGAGAAGAGGAGCGATATGGTCAGAACTATCAGCTGGAGGTTTTCACTAGTCCATTTTGGAATGGTCTGCAGGCATTTGCTCAAATTCTTAAGTTGTTTCTAAGCAATAAAGAATGCCTGAAGTGAATGTGACATAAAAAAGCATCTTTTTTTTCCACTATCTTCCATGAAGGAAGGGGATTATTGCCTTGAATAGACTCACATCTACTGTCTCTGAAATTGAGCAGAAACTTGGACCCAACATTTGTTTGAACAAATGTACTGCTCCTGAGTTTATTCTGTGAAAGGGTTTTCATGTGGTCATAGGAGGCATTTAGAAACACGCCCCCCTCCACACACACGCACACATAACAACACAGAGAGAGGGAAAAAAACCTTCTTCCCTACTGCTCCACTCAACTTGGAGACATTTCTCCATACATGATGACAAAGAACATGTAAGGCTGTGACCCATGACTAGAAATAATGCGATGATGCAACCCTTTGCTCCCAGGTCCTGCTGCAAACTGGTCCTCTCCCAAGCACTCCAGAAGCATCTCTTGATCCCCAGCTCTGAGTCCTTATTAAAGCAGCTGCTTCCCAAAGTACACAAAGCTGCTAAGTTTCAGTTGGGTGACTGTTAAGTGTTGAGGCAGGGAGCAGATGGTCAGGGAGTGGGTTCGCCAATGGCAGGCAACATTCCTCGTGCCAGCAAGAGATGTTCCTTTGTGCTGCCACAGCCACAGGCTGTCGGGTGAGTAATGAAGGCTCCATAATAATTGTGTAAATCCTCACATTATTAAATCGATCCAGCTGGGCTTTCTTAATATATGGGAAGTACTTGATGTACTCAGAGAGATACCTCCTCTTTTACTAAAGCTGTTCTCATTAACTCATACTGCTTTATTTGCTGTGACCTCAGTGTTCCTTGGCAGTAATGAGTAGAATAAGAATTAGAAATCCACTTTCAATCCGAGTCTAAGAAATCAGGAAGCTTCAGTGCTGGAGAGTTCCCTGGAGGTCGGACAATGTTGGGATTCACCCCTGAGCTCTCCTAGCTACACTCCTTAGTCTGAGGAGTTTGTGAGGAGGCCTCCACTTGGGGAAGAGAGGGGAGAGTTAGTCAAAGGGGCAGTTGTCTGGGAAGAGGTAGATTTTAACTTGAAAACAAAACAAAACAAAACTAAAAGCCTCAGTTACCAATCGTCTGGTATCTGATTTGGTTCCTGATGTCTGCCCCAGTTCAGTTTGACATTAAACCCCACTGGGGAGCAAATTGAGACATGTAGACAAGGGCATCTCATTGTCATCCCTTGGTGGCTCCCAGAGCTCATTTCACTTGGGAGATACTGTCTAAGGAAATATTTGAGGGCATAACAGTCCATAGATCCTTCTTAGAACATTCCCTCAATTCACCAAAAGCCATGGTAATGCATTCAAAAGCATACAACAAAGCAAAGAAAATGAAGAAGAGGCAGTTAGGATACAAGCCTTGTCCATTCTTTACTAATGTCTAGGATTGAAATTAACTTTCTTCTCAAAAGAAACTCGCCCTTCTCATTTTCTAGTAGGTTCATCCTGGAGTAGGAATGAATGTTGTGGGGCGATTGGAAAGGAAGATTGGGCACAAGGGGAGGTTTAGATGTGCTTCCTAATCTCCTCATTTACTCACTGGAGGTCTTGGTGAAGGTTCAAGCCCAAGCTGTTTGATCATCTGCACGATTAGTATTAAAACAGTTGAACTAGTAAGAGGCAAAGGCAGGAAAAAAGACAAAGGGCTCTGCATACCTTCGGGTGACCTACAGACATGGTTAGCAATCCTGCTCCTGGGCATGGCAGTCAGTTGGAGAGTAATGGAACCCTCATACTAGCACATACCATTTGGAACAGGATAAAATGAATCTCTGTGTCTAGGGGAAAATGGAATTTCCTGCCACAAAGAAAGGTCTTAAGAACAGGTCATACCTAGATCAGTTAAAAAATCCAGGAATGTATAGGAGAGAAGGCTCAAGAGAAGATGCTGGTTACTTTCAAGTAAGTCAAGGTTAGATTCATTGGAGAGGGTTAAGGCTAGCTCTCTTTGTCTCCAAAGGGCAGAACCAAAACAATCACTGGTTCCTCAAGGAATGAATTTAAGCTCAGTGTGAGGAGCGATCAGAACTCTTTGAAAAGAGGATGTGATTCTTTGGAAGGTAGTGACTTTCCTGTCACTGTCAATCTCCAGTGGAGGGCTTGGTGGACAAAGGTCAAGGTATACTAGAAAGCACATCCATGTATCCATTAAGGACTGGGTTATTTAACAGCCGAAGGTTTTTAAGCTCTGCGGCCTGACAATAAGAATGTCCCCTTCTGCACCCAGTATAGAAACATGTGAAACTTATTGACGAAGCTTTAAAATAGTAAACTTCTAAGGTAAGAAATAACAGAAATGGTCAGAAATCCAACCTGGAGATCTTATCTTCTTTTAGATTAGAAAAGAAAATGCCTCCAAATAAGATCACTATACCCCATTTTAGTGTGATTTTTTTTCCTGTATTTCCAAAGGATAAAGACTGAGTCTGCTCCAGGGCATGGCCTGTGGCTTCTGTGGCTTTACCTGAAGTATAAAAATGCCTTGTTCCCAGGGCAGGGAGTTTTTGTCAGCAGCAAAGGATTTAAGGAATAAAAAAACACAAGATGAGGAAACCCAGGTCAGTGTGGTAAATGGAAATAATTCACTTAATAATTCAATTGCAAAAAACAGGGAAAAAAATAATGTGTGAAATTCTTCTGGGCAAGGCCCCATTCTTGGATTGGAAGACAGAAAGTGGACACATTATTCATTCCCTCTCCCTTAGAAGCTTAAATTCTAGAAGTAGGGGTGTTCACTCAAATAAGGACAACATAAGGTAGTGAGCAAAGGTTTAAAGAAGAGACCTGAAAAAGACTTCTAGGAAAAATTGAGGAGGGTGAAAACATTCATCTCTTGGGATCTGTGATGGCAGCACAGAGTAGGCAGTATCTGAACTAGCTTGAGAGGAGGAGGATGTTGACATTAATTAAAGGCATTAATGCATTCATGAACCTTCACAATAACTTCAAAATGCTGACATCTGTGGACCTCAATTCAAGAAGCAGGAGGAGAATAAAAGAGAAGAGAGGGCAGGAAGAAGGGAGAGAGAGAGAGAGAGAGAGAGAGAGACAGAGAGACAGAGACAGAGAGACAGAGAGAGACAGAGACAGAGAGACAGAGAGAGAGACAGAGAGAGACAGAGACAGAGAGACAGAGAGAGACAGAGACAGAGAGAGAGAGACAGAGAGAGAAAATGAGCATGAACTGAGGACGATGGAAGAAGAGATTCTTTTCCTAAAGGAAGTAATGATCAAGTTGGGGTGATATAACACAATCTATACGAAACAGAGAAAGAAGACACTCTCAGCCAGTTCCCTAAATGGATGGCTATAATAATAACTGTTAACTTTTCTTTGTTCTATAAGATGTGACTTGAAGGGCATATTCATGTTCAGGTATTAGTACAGGGGTGTTTGTGATCTACCCCCTAATGTACACATCCATGCCACCCTTGTGTCTTCTCCAAACATAGTCATCCCTTGTTCCCTTCAGACCTCAGTGACCTGGACTGGCCAGCACTAATAATTAATACCATAACTTAATTTTTTTAAACCTTCTTGTTGATTCTTAGCTACCTTCTGGGCTTTCTAGATTTTTGTCCCTTACTCTTTGAGGTGTCTTTAAAAGTAAAATATTTCAGGTCTCAATGCCTAGGGACCGTTGACCCTATCTATCAGCATATGAAATAAATTTCATCTTCTCCTTCTGCACATTTTCTTCCTCATGAAAGAGCTTAAGATTATAATGGGAAAATTATTTTAATGAAGGGAATGATTAAAATAATGCAGTGGATTAATCAAAAGCACTTCCAAGTCATAAATCAACGGCCAAACACAACGACTCACTAGTGTTATAAAAATACCCAAAGATCGTCTAAAATGGGAAATACCACATAAAACTGGGAAGCCCCAAATTGGTACAAGTCTTAAAGGTTTCAACTAGAAACAATACTAACTCAATAAAACCGCATTTAATTATGTCTTTTCATTATGCATTAAAATTAATCAGTGCTTCCTTTGTGTTTCTCCTCTTCTGCAGAACATGTGGGTCCAGATGGTTTTCAAAGACTGTAATTTCAGGGGATTTTAAACAACACATTCTTATTCTGTAATAGACGGCATTTGATCCTCATTCGATGTTGGTTCCTGGAAAATCCCTACCTTTCAAAATTCATGAGAGGATTTGAGTGGTAATCTAAACAGCTGGTCATTTTCCTGCTCAATTCATTTAAATCCAGCCAAGAAAAAAATAAAAGAAAGGAACAAAGAACAAAGTCAGATTTTAAATAGGGTGAGAACTTCTAGGCCCTCATACAGATAATGGTGTGAAATTCCAACTGTGCAACTTTTGACACATCAACAATCTTGACTCAAGAAAACCTACAAGTAAGGAACAAATGTCAATCACTGATAGCACAAAGAATGCAGCGAAATGCCAAGAATTCCCAACACATAAAAGAACCATTACTCTGCTGGCCTTTGTGAGTCTGTGGGAAATAGAAATAATATGTAGGATGTTGGAATTGATGGAGTCAGTGTTCTGGAGAAGACCATGGGACCTCTCTGCCCAGTTCTGGGAACTACATATAAAGAAAGACATTGGCCAAGTAGAGGAGATCCAGGTGAAGAGATAATAAGACAAGGAGGTATCTGAAGATCATAATGGAAGCAGCTGCAGAATCAGGGCTTTTATCTTGGGAAGCTAAACTGCTAAGTATTCAATGTCTATGACAGAGGAAGAAATACAAGGGTACTCTTAATGTCTCTCTGAAGAGCTATGGAACTGATTGTATGACATGTGAGACACTGGCAAAGGAATACACAGCATGGCATGCCCACATCAAAGAAGGCACCATGCTATAAGCAAAGCAGAATTACAGTAGCTCAAAAGAAATGTAACAGGAACAAATGTAGAGATATCTCAAAATGTTCCCACAAATTTTTTGTCAACCTATGGTAGTGTTCCAAGCTTATGTTGCTCTAATCAGTCACAGTCATACATCCTGTACCTTGACCCCAACAAAGTGATATCATTTTGGTTCTCTTTCAGAACAAAGGACAACAACCAATCAACCAGCAATGCAGATGACTCCTAGATCTCTGCATCATGCCCTACATACACACTTTCTCCTCAGTTCCATTCCCACAATATCCACTGAAGATAATGTATCTCCCCCTGGGTGTTGTGTAAACAATCCAAATTCAGAATTGCTGAGTTATGGATTTTGAACTAGAAGGGGTAATAGGAGTCTGTTACAAATGATGAAGTTGGCTCAGCTAAAAGAGACCTTGGAAACTATTATGTCCAAGCATTTCCTGAAAAAAAAAAAAGGTCCCTTGAAATATCCCAAAACACTGTTGTCCATTTCTTGCTTTACAATATCAATGTTGGGACATCTATGTGTTGGGACACATTCCCTGCTGCAGTAATTCACTGCACATTAGGACAGGCTACACTGAGAGGAAATATTTCCTACAAATCAAAATATTTCATGTAACCTCAAAATTCTTTCTGGGTTAACTTGATCACATGCTATTGGAAAGTGAGTTGCACTAGACTCAGGGGCCCTAAGTTCAAAGAAACACCAAAATCATACTTGGTTGTCACTTTCCATTCAAATGAATGACCTGGATATTTCTTTAAATGCCCCAAAGTACAGTTCATGTATTGGGTTTGAGAGTTCAATGAAATAATTATAAATGATTTCACTCAGAGAGTTGTTGGTAATTCCTCTCCAATTCATTTCCTCTTCAGGTCCCCATCATTGCTCAGACTTCCACAAGAGCCACTATTAACTCTATCTAGCAAAGGAAAAGAGGGCAGGAGGGGAATGAGGAGAGAGAGAGAGAGGGAAGGAGAGATGGGGAGGGAGAGAGAGAGAGAAAGCTCTGTTTTCTGTATGTCTGTAATTTAATGACCAGACAGCAGTGAAGTGCCCCTCTGAGGAAGTGAGTTGTGACTGCTCTGGGGAAGGAAAGCTGTTCTTTCTGGAAGTGATTAGAGGGAGCTTTGAGGGTATTTTGCTTAGTTGCTCAGACACATCTTGGTCTTCTAAAGAGAAGTCACCTAAATTGTTGTGGCTGACCTGGGGGTGGAGGTGGGGAGGGATTTTTTTACAGGAAGCTTTTGAAAAGAAACACTTGAACTCTAGCAATGGATCAGATCATCTTTCACTGATGAATGAGTTTTTCTGCAATTAACAATTAACAGGCTGAGTGTGATTGCTTTCTTTTGCTGCCATCTTCCCATTAAAATCTCATCATCTGCCATCTTTTAAACATGATGATCTGCTATTTGTAAAGGCACCAGATGCAGAAGGTTTAGGTACAGGGTGAACTGAGTTGGGCACTGCATAAGTAGTATGGTAGTCAGGCCTCCCAAGTGATTGATATTGAAGTTTGCATTTGATTTGCAGAATGAAAATGTTTGCCAGCCCTAGCCCAATAGAGAGGCATATGATTAGCTGGTGAAATTAGTCCAGTCTTCAAAGTCAGACTGGATCATCCCAACAAAATAAGATGCTTTCTCCATATGTTTCCTCTAACCCAGCTAAATGGTACAGAAGTCATAATACAAATGGATTGGATGTGATTTTCAGAAGAGAGGGAGATGCTTGATGGGATACAAAAGATAGCTTCACCTTCTGGTTGTCATGATACAATGTAGGTACCTATTTTCTCCACTCCTTTAAATACCTTTAAGCAAATGAAAATTCTCCCTTGGGATTTCTCAGCAGCAGTCCAGCTCCATTTTGATAGAAATCTTAGTTTAATCCACAAAACTTATGTCAATCCTGTTGTAATTGAAATGAGTGGGAGAACACCAAATTATCAATTCTCTAGAGATCTAAAGGGAATGCAGTTCAAATAAGAGAGAGAAAGAGAGAAGAGAAAAACAAAAACACCTAAATTAGTTCTGTACCACACTCCGATTATCAAGCACAAAGCATATTGCACTGACATTTTTTTTTCCTAATCCACATTATTATTCCCAGAAACTATGGGTGTTTTATGATGGTTACCTTGACAGAATTAAAGGGTAATGTGAAATGAAATAAAGATTTGTTTTATTCTGTTGAGACATGATTTTATAGAGTAGAAAGGAAATATCATGGAAAATAAAGACAAAGGAAATTTTATCTATTATTACGGGACCACCAAATCCATTGTTGTGGGAGACATGTTTACATTGATTCTCCTTTATTTGACTCACTCTAATATTCTCCTCCACTTTGGAAAATTGTGAAACAAGGTAAAAAAAAACCATCTGTGTTTTTTTCCTAAGCAGATGTGAATACACACGAGTACACATATACCTTCGATAGATGGTATGCATGATCTTCTCAACAAGTTATTTCCCATTTTATAAAATGTCCCATCATTTCTTAGATTTCAACATAGAAAGCATATTTGTATGCTTGAACCTATTCAGATAAATATTTTCCCTAATTTCTTCCAGTTTTTCAGAACACTACTCTCTCTCATTCTCTTCCTCTTTGTTGGACCATTCCTTAGTTCTCTTAGATGGGTCCCCAGGCAGATCATGCAATCTAATCACAGACTCCCATAGGTTTCTGTCCTGAGTCCTCTTCACTTTTCTCTTGATACTACTTGACTTGACAATCTCAACAGCTCCCATGGATTCAATTGCCATCTCCGTGTCAATGATTCTCAAATCTGCCCAAACTCTCAATTTCTGCCCAAACTCTCTGCTGATCTCCAGTTTCACATATACAACCAACTTTCATATTGGGTCATAGTCAGGGCTTGATAATGTTGATTAACTGACTATCTGATCTCGTCAATATCTGCCAAGTGAAGACCATATATGATATAAATGATGATTAATACTAAAGGGTTCGGGATTGGGACTGGTTGTGATTTCATTGGTAAATGACACATCTACCAATGAAGACTGACACCTTCTCAGCAATGTAAAATCTTAGTTACCTCGATTACTGAGAGATGTGATTTGCCCAGGGTTATACTCTCAGTTCATGTCTGAGATGGGACTTGGACCCATGTTTTTCAGGTTCCAAAGCCAGCTCTCTATGCAGAATACCTGTTGCTCTGTTATTAAATGTTTATTCAATTCTTAGAATAAATTAGATTCCAAACAAATTACTTTCTAATTTCTGATCTAACATGTGAACTAAACTAAACAGCACCTAATCCAAGGACCCTCACTGTTCCATTCACAATAATTCATTATGTAAGAGGGATGCCATATTAAAACCTCTAAAAAAAGCTAAGGGTGTGCAGAGGTCAAACCATTTGAGTGAAGTGAGGTGAACAGAAAAGGGGAGAGCCTTCAGATAGAAAAGGAAAATTCTCCACCCTTGAAAGGCTGAGAGGTATGAAAGGCTTAATTGAACATGATGGAGTCAATAAGCCAGAGAATGTGCCTCTACGGCATCAGCTACATTCACACCTATGTCCTCAGTCATAGATCTACAGAGGATTCCCAAAGGAGCGTTGGAGATGAAAATGACTGAACTGAAACTAATCAGCATAAGACAACCTGGAGTAGCATAAGAAGGAAACGGACTTTTGAATAAGCAATAACAATGAAAGGAAAAGTAAACCCCTCATCTCCTACCCAAGGAGATCCACAGCCTAGGAGACTTGACTGGAGGAAAGTCCATCCATTAAGGATCAGGGTTATTCAAAGGGAAGTCATTTTTTTCCACACTGAATGAAGGAGAGTGGCCCCAACAGAAAGATCTCAGTAATGAATTCAAGTCCACCTGCATTTGTTAAGTCTACGAAGTTCTAGTCCTTGGGCTAAAACTCCACCTTAAGAGATTATAGTACCTTTCCTGCTCAGGATTGCTGGTTATTTCTAAATTACCTTTGCATACCTAGAAAGAATGTGCTTGGTGACCAGTTGCATTTCTGACTGGGAGAGCAAGAAAGTGTAAGAAAATGTTCAGGGAGAAAGTTTTGACCTTCCTTTTTTTCCTCTTTTAATCCTCCCATACACCTATTATCAGAGAAGCAAATTACTTGAAAATCATGATTCTTCATATTGTCATTTAAATTTTCTGTTTGCAGATCAAAGAGGAAAACTAGGCTCTCACAAAGATCTCTTGATTTCTCACCTTGATGGACTTCACATTGATTAGAGGCTGATCCTTACAAGCTTACAAATGGCTGAGCATATAATTATCCCTATTACTCTTCATTCCACAGCCTGGCACAGTCAGTGTTTGATGTCACAGCTGTTGTGGTTTTCTGACAGGTCAGGGGCTAGTCAACCTAATGCTCATCTGGACACATCAAAGCCTGAAGGAGCCCTGGGCTTTGCTGTGACTCCATTGGCCAGCCCTGTCTGTGGACCAGGTTTCCTCCAGCCAAGAGCAAGCGGCATCATTAACATGATGAAGGAACCATTCTAGGAGTTAATATTATCTTTTGAGAATGGAAAGAGAGAAAGATAAAAAGGAGAGAGAAAGGCAGAGAGGGGAGAGGAGAAAGACAGGGAGAGGAGAGGAGAGAGACAGAGGAACAGACAGACACAGACACAGACACAGAGAGACAGACACAAACACAGAGACAGAGAGAAGAGACAGAGAGACAGAGAGACAGACAGACACAGACACACACACACAGAGACTGAGAGAAACAGACAGACACAGACACAGAGAGACAGACACAGACACAGAGACAGAGAGAAGAGACAGAGAGACACAGAGAGACAGACAGACAGACAGAGAGAGAGAGAGAGAGAGAGAGAGAGAGAGAGAGAGCACTGTTGTGCCAGGTGATACAGAGCAGCTGAACTGGAATGAACTCTGTTCATTCCTCTTCTTCCCACTAGTTGAGGAGGAGAATGACTAAATTCCCTATTAGGACTGCTCAGTGGTAACAGGTTTTACAAGTAGTTTAATGAATGAGGATGAGTGCAAACTTTGTAGACAAGAAAGATTGAAGTCACATCCTGCCTCCGATATTAACTGTATGACCGTTAGCAAATCACTCAGTGTCTCTGATGTTAATGATTCTGCAAAAATCATTGTTGTGGTTGCTGCCATATCTCATTTTGAGAGGACTGGCTGATCAAACATTTCCTTCTTGAAGAAAGGTCTGTGAGTGCAAATTGTTAGAGCCTATGGCAGACCGGATTATTGCTCTAGTTTGCCTTGTTTCATTGTCTCTTCTGTTACATGTGAAGGTTTTGGCAGATGTCAAAAATGACTCTGTGGTACTACTGAAGTTAATGAGCATTTACTGAGTGCCTACTATGTACTGGTCATAGTAAGAGGTACCAGGAATATGGAGACAAGCAAGAGACTGGCCTTGCTGGAAGAAGCTCCCTATGTAAAGGAGAATAAAAAAGACCACGCACATGCACCACTCACAAAGAAATCCATCCTTCATAACTGTTACAAGAGGTAGCTATGCCCAGACAAATGATGCTTTTGCTCACCATCATCAAGAAGCATTTATTAAGCACTTCAAGGTGTCAGGCATAGGTCCACAAAGTAATTTTGTTCTCTGGATCTGTCATCATTGTGATCAGTGTCAAAAGCCCCTGCTCACCTAGGTGTTAGTCTCTTACTATATGAGCATCTTCTCTGTATGCCTGGGGGACTCATCCCCTCTGGGGAAGCAGAAGACTGCGGTTGGGGTTTCCTGGAGACTATGGGGACTAGATCAGGATGTCCAGGTCTGTGAGGAAGAAAGAGAAACAAATGGGAGAGCAGGGAGCACCTGAGGGGACTGACTGGCCTGAGGCCCCATTAGACACTGCTCTCCATTCTTCTCCATAAACATAGCCTATACTCCACTGCCCCCTCTATGAAGCAGAGATAGGCTTGAAGCAAAAAAAGAAAAAGAGAAACCCAGAGAGTGGGCCTTGCGCATCTGCTCTAACCTTACCCAGAGAGTGGCAGCGCTACCAACTACAAGGTAAGAATCTTATCAGAACTAACCTGTGTCTTCTTTCCATCATCTATTCCTTTTGGGGACTATTAGTATTTGTATTTCTTTAAAAAGGAATATGTATACATACTTACATATGTATGCATGTGTGTGTTCCTATACATGTGTGTATATCTTTGTATGTACACACATATATACATTCATATGCTTATGTATATATCTGTGTATACATATATACACACATATATACATACCCATGCATACACACACACACATATAGGTTTTATTTCATTTGATTTTCAGAGAGTGTGTGTATTTTTCTCTGGTTAAATGTTTTTAAGGCATCCGTTTAGCATTGTTATTATAGACAGAATCAAGAGGGAACCCAGGCTTTCTTTTCACTTGGTTCTGTTAATGTTGTTTATCTTTGGACCAACCCGATCGAGCCCCAAACCTGACTGAAAAGTCACTCTTTCAATCCCCTTGGCTCTAGTTTTAGCAGCAGACACTGCACTATTTTTCAGCATGTTGGAGCCTAGAGAATTCACAACACAGCCTCGTTCTGATAAATCAAGCCACCGACCAAAGCAGCAACGGAAATGCACTTAATTGTCAGTTTCTCAGTATAGATCTTGGCTGGACTGCCAGGTGCCTTTGGTTTCAGAAAATAAACATTGTACCACTGCTCAGCCCACAGGCGGTAGGGGGAGGGGGGCAGGTTTGGGTTCTCTGTCAACCAATTTTTACTCAAGTATTTAACTCAAAAAGTGTCTTCTTTCCACTGAGGATGATTTCTTCCTCCAATTACTGCATAAAAAATATGATAGATATGATACACAATGTGGCCATCTGCATTTCTCAGCCTGCCTTTTCCAGTTAGACCTCGCAGGTGTCTTTCAAACAATGATGAATTAGAAGGCTTGCTCTCTTCCCCTAGCCCTCATTTGTCTGTTAACTACCTCTGTGATAATAATACATTTGCATTTTTAATTTCCTCAGTAGTAAATGAGCACCTCTGAACCACTTCCTAATTATTTTACCATTTTCTTGTATTGTTCATTATTCATGCATTCTATTTACTAAATAAAAATGACTTTTCCTCCAAAGGACATTTGCAATTGTTATTAGACCAAACATACATCATTTGGCTCCCAATAAGAAGGAAACAGGAAAAGAAAATTTGGGGCTGGGACAATACAAAAAGCCAAGAGATACATAGATATGTAGATTTGTGCTAGCAAATGGGCACTCTTGTACAAGGACATATGTGTGCACACACCACACATACACATACATACACATGCACACACGCACACGCACACATACACACACACAGAGCATGGTCCCATTTCCACTTTGCCTAGTCTGCTCCAATACCTACTCAAACTACTGGTTTTAGACTATTGTTAAACTTAGCTGTATATTTTGCCTTCTTAAAGGAGTCACAGCCCAGAAACACTCATGAGATCTTCCTGTTTACTAATGGCTGAGCTGTTCTCAGAATGCGAGAGGGCTGTTTACTGAACCCATACACCGTAAATATTTTGGGGATCTTTCAAGGATTTACCAGTTGAACAATGAGAATCAACTCAGGACAGTGGAAATACCCAAGAATCAAGTCATAAGACTTTAGAGTCATTTACTGCCTACTTACGTGTGATCTTATGCACTTGACATACTCTTTTGGGGACTCAGTTTCCTCCCTGTTAATTGAGCCCTAAAGTGCAATAACAGACCACAGATGAGGAATCTGCAGCCTCAAGGCCACTTGTGTTCCTCTAGTTCCTCAAGGGCAACCCTCTGACTGAGTCCGAACTTCACAGAACAAATCCCCTTAATAGGAAGATTTATTCTGTAAAACTTGGACTCAGTCAAAAGGTTGAACCCAAAGACCTAGAGGGCCACATGTGCCCTCAAGGGTGCAAGTTGAACACCCCTGGACTAGACTATTTCTGAGATCCCTTCTAATCCTAAATCTATGATCCAATGCTTTTCAAAATGCAATGCCTCTAGACAAAAATACAATTTTATTTGAGAGACTAGAGTATCTGATGGCAACAAGGAAGAATGCAAGTCAGAGGTGGGCATTCTGACATTGGGACACACATTTAAGTTCACAAGAAATGTGTCCTTCAAAATGAAAATAAAACTATTAACAGTAATCCCCAAATTCTCTAAGAGCATAAATTATGGAGCAGCTATTAATTTTCACTGGTGGAGGGAATCTCCTCACAAGAAGTCTCCCACAATGATGAAATCAGTGGTCCAGTACCCCAGCTCCCATCACTCCACTCCCAAATGCCAAACACTTCTCCCATGGAGAAGTCATACAATCATCTCTTCTTGAAAAGAGGATGCTTTGGTTCCCAAGTCATTGATTGTCCTAGATCCAAAATGGTAGGCCCAGTGACCGTCTAAAGGGGGATGGAGAAGAGCCAAGGGAGAAGGAAGTGTGTTTGCTCCAGAGAAAAATACCAGACTATCTGCATCTAGAAAGTATTTCCCTCTACTAGTTTTGCACTGAGTCACAAGCTCCTAGACATCCTTTCTAGATGTCTTGCTTGGCTGTGCAGCCTCACTAGACCTTCTATGTTTCTTATTGATGTTTCTTTCCCCAGATTTGAGTGGTGATCGAGGTAATGGTCTCTTCTCCCAAGACAGTGTTCGTAGGCCTCCTAGCAGAATTCCCAGCCTCCCCATGAAAGCAGGTGTGGTTGGGTTTTCTTAAAATTCATTGTTCAGACTTCAGTAAGAAGGGAGTTTAGGGTTTAGGGTAGGGATAGGAGATGATCACTAGAAAGTAACCTAGCATTTATTCAATCGCATTTTTTTTTTATTCAGTAGAAATAATTCTGACTCTGGGAAGGACAACTCAGCCATTTTTTTTCACTTTCCCAGCTACCTCATGGCTGGGGACAGAGGCAAAGTGAAGGCAGCGGGAGGCAAGAGGGAATGTGAAAGCGTTTGATGGTGCTTTGGGCAGTTTAAACTTAATTCCTAGGATTCTGATGGTCACACACAAACACATACATGTCCAAGAGACTCTTTGCCTCAGCCTCCCTTTTCCCTTACTCTACCATACTTTCCCACACCTCAATCCCTTATAGTCAAATATTTTAAACATTCATTTAATTACATACTTATTACATGCCAGGCCCTGCCCTGACACACAAAAACAATAGGTCCTGCACTTGGAGAGTTTACATTGACCTGATATTTTCCCGAAGTTCTGCTGATATTTGGCTAGCTAGCCCTTTGTGGGGCATCCTGTCATATCAGATCTGTCATATCAGAAACCCTTTGTGGGGTAGACTGTCATATCAGAAACCCTGCTCTCTGGCTGATCATGACTTAGGAAAGCTACAGGTCAATCAAAGCCAGCCAACACTTCTCAGTGTCCATTCCCGCTCATGCCTCAATACCCAATGCCTCAAGCTAAAGAACAGCCCTAGTAGGGGCTTGGAAGACTAATTCCTTCTTCTAAGTGTAGACACAAGCCAGCAGCATCTCCATGACCTCTGATCTCTGGCTGGGGTCTTCCACTAGCTGGAATGTGTAGATATTTCAAGTCATTCATTCCCTTCTTTCTTCCTCCTTCTTCCTCTTTCCCTTTTCCTTCTTTCCTTCCTTCCTTTACAGACTGCCTACACTTGACTGCCTTCAATGTATTCTACCATCCAGGGACACTGGCCTCATTCTTCCATTTAAATGATATCTTTACACAAGCTGACTTCATTCATCGGAATGCTTTCCCTCCTCACCTCAGCCTACTTCCTTAGCTTCCTTCAGCACTCTGCTCAAACCCTTTTTTCCACAGGAAGGCTTCCTCAACCCAGTACCCTCACTCTGAAATTAGTTGACATTTACTCTGTATGTCTCTTACGTGCAAATTGGGATTTACATGTTGTCCCATCCATTAGATGATGGGTTCCTTGAGGCCAGGGAATATCTTTCTCTCTGGATGCTTTTATATTCCCTGCACTGGCTACAGTGTTGACATTGAGTGATTAATAAATGTTAGATGACCACTGAATAAGTGGCTCATTGACTGGATGAGACTGAAACTGGGCCCAGAGGGGGAGTCTGAATTTTGAGAAGTCATTTAAGTATGTGGATATGCCTAAGGCAGCCCCTTTAATTGCATTATAGAACTATAAGACTGATTTCTGTATGATCTATTCTTGGGTCCTCCATGCACCATCTCTCTTTCTATTAGCATGATTAATTGAGAATTGACTACATTTGATTATCTAATTTATTCTGGGTAATGCAGGCATCATTTTAGAGCTCATTCTGAAATGTTTCTGATTCTATCCAACGTAAGTTACAAACAAACATCTTTATATACTCTGTGTTCATTTAGTTTCATTGTTCTCTTGAGCTCTTGGTCTACATCCAAACGTCTTGATTACATGTTTCAGTGGCCCTTGCTCTCTGAGAGAAGCATGTTGTCAAACCTTAATTCTTATGATTTTTGCTCTGGATTTAATCCCCTCCTCTTCTCTCAAGTTAAGCTAAGACTTCAATGCCATGATATATTTCCTCACAAGAATAACCCTGGATTTTTCTGGTCACAAATTCTTAGAGATGGACAAATATTTTCAGAGAAAAAAATATTGTGAAGAATTGTGTGGCAAGTCTTATGGCCCTGACCACCTGGGGAAAGAAAATCAAAACTGAAGAATGTCTCACTTTTTATGATGCATTGGAATTTGCAAGAATTTTGTCTTTTAGTTTTTTTTTTTCTGCTCAGTCTCAAAATCTTTTCTTCCTTCATCTCTTATGAAGGCAGGAGAAACCACATACACATACACACATATGTATATGCATGCATACATATGTTTACATATGAACACATACATATATGCATACATAAAAACACACACAGAAGGAGAGAGAGAAGTTAAGCCGAACAAATTTCTGTATTACCAATGTGAAGAAGAGAAGAGAAAAGAAGAAAAAAAGACAAGAAAATAAAATTCTGAATCCTGTCTCTCTCTCTGTCTCTCTGTCTCTCTCTCTCTGTTTCTCTCCCCCTTCTAACATTTCATCATGAGCGCTTGCAATTGAGGTTGGTAATTGTGTTGAACAACGACTGTCTTTCAAAACTGACTATCTTTACAATGTTACTCTTACTGTGTAAATTGTTCTGGTTCTGCTCACTTCACTTTGTAGCATTTCACAAGTATCCTCAGGATTTTCTCAAACCATACTCCTCCTCGTTTCTTATACCACAATAGTAGTTGTTTTTTTTTGTTTGTTTGTTTGTTTTTTACTATTTTCTTATACAATACCTTGTTTGACTCTTCCCCAACTGATGGACAATTTTTCAGTTAATCATTCTTTCCATCATGGAAAGAGCTTATAAAAGTATTTTCAGACATATGGTCCTTTTGTGTATTTGATCTCTTTGAATATAGATGTGTTAGTGATATCCCTTTATCAAAGGGCACATCGAATTTAACAGTACTTGAGAAATAATTCCAAATTGCTTTTAGGAATGGTTGGACCAGTTCACCACTCCAATAACAGTGTATTCAAGGACCTGTTTTCCCACAGTCCCTCCACCATTGCTAATGGAATAGTATTGTTTTATAAGAAATGATGAGCGGGCAGATTTCAGAAAAAGAAAACAAACTAGAAATACTTACATGATCTGATGCTGAGTGAAGTGAGCAGAATCAGGAGAACATTATATGCACAATAGCAACGTTGTATAATGACTAACTTTGATGGACTTAGCTCTTCTCACCAATTCCAAAAGACTCATGATAGAAAATGTTATCCACATCCAGAGAAAGAACTGTGGCGTCTGAATACAGATGGAAGTGCACTTTCTTTTTTTTTTCCTTTGTCATTGTTTTTCCCTTTTGTTCTGATTTGTAATGGGTCTTAAAAATCTCCTTGCCCACTGATGTCCAGGTGGGGCTATTGAGGGAGGCTTGATTTAGAGAGACTTGTTTCCTATGAAGGCCCACATCTTTTGCTGATTGCTAATGAGGTACTGAGGTAATGAGGACTAAGAGTCCTGCCCTCTGCTTCTGTATGCTTACTAAATTCCACATCCTGACAAACAAAAGAAAATATGTCCTGCTTTTGAGGAGTTTACATTTCTATGTATATATGTGTGTGCATATATACACACACCTACACACATACATATATACATACATATACTCTCTGAGAGAGAGAGTATATGTGTATATATATATATATATATATATTATATATATATATATATATATATATATATATATATACGTACTCTGAGAGGAGGTTTTGTTTTGGGGCTTAGTTTTGGAAGAAGAGAGATGAGACTCTGGGAAGCCACTAAGCTGCGCCATCACCACCCATCCCCCTGTATGAAGGCAGCTGGGTGGTGCAGTGGATAGAGCACCAATGCGAGAGTCAGGAGGACATGCATTCAAATTTTCCCCTCAGACACTTAACACTCACTAGCTGTGTGACCTTGGGCAAGTCAACTTAACCTCAATTGCCTCATCCTGGGTCATCTCCAGTCATCCTGATGAATATCTGGGTCACTGGATTCAGATGGCTCTGGAAGAGAAGTGAGACTGGTGACCTGCACAGCCCTCCCTCACTCAAAGCAAAGTATGTGTAAGTCATGTCATTATTTCTCTGATGGTATAAATAAAATACAATGTTAAAAGACAGTGTATTATAGAGAGGGACTTAAATGGGTTTCATTGTCCTGAGGTCTTGTCCACATTAAACCCAATTTTTTAAATGGATTATAATTAAGGTGAAATTTAGGAAAAAAAGATGACTGGTCAAATACATACTTAATATCTAATATCTTAAAGTATGGTTCTATTGTGAATTGAAGAATAGATGTCAAAATCTCTTAAACTTAATATCATGTCACTCAAAGTAAGTGACTGAGTTAAAAGTAAGGAATGTTTCATATTTGAAAGTTTTTTCAATGCTAAAAGTTATTGGGCTTATTGTATAAGTATTCAGTGAATATTTTAATCATATGCCTTGTCTCAGTTAATTTGCCAAGCATTATATAATAACGTAAACAAATATCAAACTAAAATATAATCAAGTTCACTTTAATAGGAAAATTTAATCTTGGTCCGAAAGAATAAATTATAAAACATATTGCTTTCTAGGTGTATGTATGGGAGAATAAGAGTAGAATACCGTATATTCTCTTATTGGGGGTCTTCTCAAATTAGACACTTTGAGTTACTAACAGTAGCTTCATTGTTACAGAAAGAGTTCCATATAGTTTGGGGTGCGTTCGGTGTATATGTCCATAAGTGTGTGTGCTAGTGTGTGTTGAAGGAGTAATCAGGAGATGAAGACAGTATAAAACATCACTTTTGTTCAATGCTTTGAATGTGACTTTCATGACCGTATTTGAGGTTTTCTTGCCAAAGACACAGGAGTGGTTTGCCATTTCCTTCTCCAGTTCATTTTATATATGAGGAAACTGAGGTAAACAGGGTTAAGTGACTTGCCCAGGGTTACATAGCTAATAAGTATCAGAGGTTAGATTTAAGCTAAAGAAGATAAGTTATAAAATACATCTCATAAAATGTAGTAATAAGCCAGTTTTGAGGGGAAAAATCAAGAGCTATCATTACATATATAGTACATTTGAGAAAGATTTTTCATTAATAAAAATAGTCTAAATTTTATATATGATATGTCTGATATATTACATACATAAATTTACATATAGATGAGAGTTCTATTGGTTTTTTAAACATTGATTTTACTTGCCAATAACCCCCTCATCCTATCAAATTTCCCAGTATGTGCACACACGTGTGCACATACACACACACATACCGTTCATAGAACCTTGACTTTTAACAAATTATACTTAAAGAAGATAAACTAATCCAACAACCCCATCTAACTCATTTCCTTTGTAATAACCCTGTAAAATGCTAAAAGAAAGCAGACATTTGTTCATTTAGTTCTCTGAAGTCAGGACTGCTTACTGAGCTGCCCAGAGTTTATCTCTTTACTTATTCCACTACGATCATTGTGGTCTTGGTGAAAATTATTCTTTTAATTCCAGATACGGGAAAGTCTATCCTTTATTCCAAACTTTGCTTTCATTATTGCCCTTAAGAGTCTAGATTGTTTATTGCTCCTGATCTTGTCCATATTCTTTCAGATCTTTAAGGTTCCTTTTCCAGGTCCTCTCACACATCCTCATTGTGCAGAGCCAAATTCTTCATGCGTGGTGAGGGCCTCTCGAATCTCCTGTTTGAGAACTTCATGAGTCCAGTGGCATCCAGTTCCAGAACCTCAAAGCACTTCCTAAAAGAGATCTATAATCTTTCCAAAAGGTTTGGCTCAACTATCCACAAAGACTAGGCTTTCATGATCCCTGAGCTAAAGAATGCCAATTTTCTCAATTCTACTTCCCAATGCTACCGAGTTTTTGTGCCAATAGGAATATCTTGGACAGATCCAGGCCCCAAGAAGAAAAGAAAGGATTAACTTCAAAAAACTGCAAAGCTTTTTTAATGACCCCAAATTGTCCATGGAAATAAAGCAACATAATTGATTAAATTTCATCCTATTTCCCCTAGTCAAGTTTTATGGTATGTTTGGATATTTTTGAACCCTGGTACTGTCATCACAAATACTAGTTATTCCTTCCAGCTTTTTATTATTTGCATATTGAGTAATCATGTCATCAGTGCTTTTATCCAGATTTTAGAAACATTTTAAGTAGGATCTGTGCCAAATCCAGATCCTTTGTGCACGTTCTTAGAGATCTCCTAAATTCTCATCAAAGTATGTCAAAGTAAGTCACTGCTTTGGGTATGGCCATTCACCAAAGACTCTAAAAATCTTAACTTTGGGTGCATTTTTGGTGTTCCTTAAATTCAAGGACATATAAAATAAGGAAAATATGTAAAATAAATATAAAACAAATAAATAATTCCCTTTAAAAGCCTTATCATTCTTTGGTGCCAGAAATTAAATCTAACTCTAGAAACCCAGCAGAAGAGTGCTGCAGCCTGGCACTTCACATACAGTATCACCATTGTTTTCGAAAGCCCTATCAATCATAGTCCCAAGAAAAGGAAACCATAAGCAATCTCGACCTTCAAGGAAATATCAGCATGCCTAGACCCTGTTATTCTGACATATGAGAATATAAAATGCATATGAGATATTAAAATCTTCCTTTGAAATTTTGAGTCAAACCAAGTCTTGTTAGATTATCTCCTACTGGTTACTAGGGATAAATTATGTCTTTTAGAAAAGGGGAAAAATTGCCTTCTACTCTCCTCTCCAAAGGGGAATTCTGTATGGAAGAAAACCTTCAAGTTATTTCTGAGACAATGCCTGTGGTATTTGTCTGGGACAATGACCATGTGATTCATTTGAAACAAACACATTCATTTTTCCACAAACACATTTTTTCTCAACACCAAATTGGAAGGAAAATGTCTGGCAGAATTTGTTTTACGCCTGTGTCCTGATTGTTCTAAACTCACTTTACATTTTGGTCTTGGAGCTACCCTCGCTTTTGTTCAGGCCTTGGGCTTATGAGTACATGCTTCTTTCCATGCCTGGCTTAAAATGGCTGTTTTACATAGAGAGAACCATGAATTAGATCACAAACCACATCTCTACGATATAGGAATTGCAATGGACCAGTCTCTAGCAGTGAAAGAGATTTCCTGAATTAGGAGAGCCCAGTTCTTCCATGAAACCACAGACTCTAATGGACCCTTCTTTCCTCGGGGAAAATGCTTACCCACAAAGCACAGAGTATAACATGATGTCTGCCCGAGAGTGATGGAGACAAACCCTGTCTGGTTTGTGATTTCTTTTTTCTCTCATATGGTTTTTCCTTCTTACTTTTAGAGTAAAACTGAAGGTTTTGCTCATATGTCAAAAACCATAGACTTAAAAGACAGTTGTGGGAATGGCTAATCAGTATTGTAAAAAAGATAACCCTAATCAATTATCTGGCCTAAACAGAGAATTCTTCCCAATTCCCAATATTCTGGTTTCATGTGGATGACTTGTGATCCCCAGCTCTGTGTACAATGTGGGCATCATTTCTCTTTTGTAAACATTAAAGTTACATTTAGATTGAAAAGAAAGAGGGTCAAATGAAAACACAAAACATTTGCAAAGGAAAATTGTTTCTAATTTCAGAAATAATTCCTGTCCAAAGCCAGGTACAGAATGTGCCAGGCACAGTATCCTGCTGCACAATCTGCCCTGTATGTCTCTGATTGCCTGTGGATGGAAGAAACAAGTCAGAGTTCACCAAATGAAAATGACTGGCCAGTTGTGTTGATTATATACATTTGCTGTGGGTTGTGCAGCGCAGTGCCTGACAAGGAATTTACCTGACCATTTCATTCCAAAAAGAAAAAAAAAAAATAACACAATACTACTGCTTTTCTGAGAGTTCATTTTTTTTATTTAAATGGAAATAAACAGATTTCATAAATGCCAATTTTTTAAACTTTGATAAAATAAAATGTGCAACACAGGGTGTCTGGTACCAAACTGTCTTCTGAAATTGCAGCAGGACATTCTACATGCCTACTGGCCATTTAATTTAATGGGATTTTTATTAGTGTACACACACTGGTTATTTAAACCACAGGGGTCTTTGCAGGTAAAGGCACGGAGGGAACAGGAAAGGAAACCAAAGGCTGCAATTCTATTTTAAGAGAAATATTAAATACTTGGCATTTGGTATTCATTTATTTAAATTGTATTCCAACGAACTTATGTTTTTTTTAAGGCTTTAGATGGAATATCACTTTTAAGCAGGTGAAAAAGAAATAAATTCTATAAGGGATTTGTTTTAAAATCACTCAGTTCTTTCCACTCCTGAATAAAGCACAATTCATGAACAATTGATTACTACATATTCCTGGGGCCCAGAAAGAGATCCAGATCCAGAACGATGTGGTTTGAGCAGCTGAAGCATCAACAAAACAGTCACATTCCCACATCATCTTGGCTGTTCTACTTAATTCCACTTTTTGCTCACCTCATCACATGACCAGGCAATAGCCCTAAGATTAAACACTTGCCAAAGAGTATGCCACGCTATAAGCACGAGTATTTCTACTGGGGGCATCAGCATCCAAAGGAACAAAACATTGTGATTTCAAATAACTTCCTTTTCAGTACCTGTGTTTAGTAAGATCATTTAAGTGGCTCCTCTTATCATTGACATCAATATTACAGACACATCTTATGGTTAATTTCCTCTTAGAGCTTCATTCTCTTTTAGGTCAGTCTTATTTAACACTTGCTTTAAGTTTTCTTCTGAATGTCTTAGATAACAACTGAAATTTTACTCCAAAGACATTCTAAGGACCACAAACAAACAAATCAAAAAAGAAAAGAGTTTTTCTTTTTTTCTGGTTTTGAGGTTTAATTTTAATTAACGATGAGTGAACAAGTTAAGGCTACAATTTTGAAGTCCTTTTGCTTATTCCCAGAATGATTCCAGGCTGTAGATATTTTGTGAGTTTTGAGAAAAAAGTTATGAGAAAAGTGAAAGAAGAAAGTATTTTTCACTTCCTTGATTAGTTGGACAAAAGAAGAGAGAACAGAAATTTCACAAGGTAACATAGGAAAATTTTGGCTCTACTAGGACATTTTGATTTTCCAGGATGGACATGACCAAGGTGCCTGGGAATTTAGCAACTTGGTCAGCAAGAGTGAATCAAAAGCATTTGCATCCATGGAAGAAGTAAACTCATGGAAATCTTCTGTGTAGGTGCCATATTAAACAACGGATATTTAAGAGTCTCAGTCTCCAAGAAGTCTCTGACATTTTTGGTGGGAAATGGGCCCTTGGATATTTTCCTTTGCCTCAAATTCTTTTCCTGGCAATGAATGCAAAAGCAAAAGTCTTTATTAAGCACTTACTGAATATAGAATACTCTGCTTAGCACTGAGAATGCAAATGGGCAAAACAGGGCAGTCTATGATCTCAAGGAACTCATGATCCTCCTAAGTGAGACCAGATATAAAAGAAAGTTTGTGGAGAGGTGGATGAAAAGTTTTGAAGTCATTAACGGGTTGCAGTAGATCTGATGGCAAGTACTGAGAGTCTTTAAGTTACTCTCAGTAGATCTCATGATGGCTTAGGTGGCCTTTAGGGCAGAGAATCAATAGGCCTGCCAAGTCTTACAGGGCTTGAGGAGACAATATCTGGGGAGTTGATAAGAACTGACATTTTGTTTTTGTTCATTCTTTTCAATTTTGTCCAGATCTTTAGAACTCCATTCATTTAACCAAAAGGAACAGAGTCAGTGACTGAGTCAACATGAGTTATGGTGAAGCCTAGGGTCAAGAGAGATGGTGAGGAGGCTGACAATTATTTAATTGAAAGACCAAATTTATCAGAAATTTACATTAGATTGTCCAACTCTGTGCAATATAAAGACGACGTTTAGTCTGCACATCTATCTAGGATCTGGAATCTAGAGAAAATGTGGTTGACATATACATAGAATCGGGTTAGGGTTATGATATATATATATATATGATAGATAGATAGATAGATAGATAGATAGATAGATAGATAGATAGATATAGATAGATACACACAACATATATATGCATATATATACATACATACATATATTATATATATATATACATATATATATGAGTATATGTGCGCATCTTTTATTCTGTGTTCAAAAATGAAGAATTCTGGGAAATTGATGTCCCACAACTGGGCACTCCCTGGCATTCTACCCCCCCCAAATCCCGTTTCCTCTTGCATATTGTCTCTCCCTTTAGAATGTGAGCTTCTTGAGGGCAAGGAATATCTCTTTATTAATTGCATCCCTAAGTGCTTAGCATAGTGCCTGGCACATTATAGGCACTTAGTACACTGCTTGTTGCATTGGATTGGTTATACTGTTTTCTTGAAACACAAGTGTATAGAAATGTCCAAATCCATGTGTTTGCTTTAACGTAAGTCATTAAGGTGATATAAAGTATCAAGAATACTAGACAGAAAGAGGAAGTTATTTTCTTTAGAGGAAGAACAAAAATAAAAACCCTTTTGCTTTGAAGAGCTCCATGATGGCAGTTCCAGTGCTGATGCTACCCCACACCCTTCCTCTCTTTCACTAGTTCCAAGGTTTCTTTGCAAATAAAGGTAGATATGAATTCACTAGTCGATAAATATTTAGTAAATGTCTGTTCTAGGATACTGTACTATGCCAGGGATACAATTATGAAAAAATAGAATGAATCTTTGCATTCAAAGAATTTACAATCAAATTGGGAGACTGGAAAAGGAAGTTAAAGCTGAGGGAGGAAGTAGCTGATTAGGAGCTGTGACGGAAAAGCCCAGAGGAGTACAACCAAGTAAGAAATGAAGAAATGGCTGATCCATGGGCCTTCCTTAAATGGAGAATCTAAGAGGAGTTACTGTGTCCTCCGACCAAAGGCACCTGTGAGCTTTGCTATTGATATTGGTGTGAACTGGTCCAAACATTATGGAAAGGACTGTGGTGCCAAGTCACTAAGGTCTACCAGCCCTTTGACCCAGGAGTCCCACTGCTGGTGCTGTGGCCCAAAGAGATAGCAAAGGAAAGAGAAGAGAAGGGAAAAGAAGGATATGGAAGGGAAGGGTAGGGAAGGGAAGAGAAGAGAAGAGAAAAAATATATAAAGCAACACATTTATATTAGTTCTTTTTGCGGTGACAAGACAAAAACAAAAACAGAAACTAGTAACTGAGGGAGTGTCATCAATTGGACAATGGCTGAATAAGTTATATTAAATAAATGTAGTAGAATACTGTCATAAATTAAAAGTGATGGAGGAGAGTGAAAACTGGTAAGAAATGTATGACATATAGATATGGCATGGCCAATGCAGAAATGGGTTTTGCTTGACAATACATGTTTGTAAGATGACTTTCATTTTTTCTTGATTTTTCAGTTTAGGGAGATAGAGGAGGGAGAGAAGGCAGTTCTTCATGTACAATATAGATAAATACATAGATAAATATTCATATATATGTGCATTATTCATGTATGTATCTGGATGTATGTATATAAGTATACATAAGTTTATGTGTACATATGTGTTCATAATTACCTGGACATATGTATATGCACACATACACGTGAATTTTAGTGTGTATGTATGAAGACCAGTTTCTTTTTTTAAGGAGACTGAGTAGATACCATAGCCATTTTTGCTCCTTAAAGACTTCTGACCGCCTCTAATAAAGCTTCTTCTAATGAGATATTGTTTCCAGGCCTCTGAAAATTCCCAAGCAATAGAGCGCATTTAGGATTAGGGTTAGTTGGATGCAGAGCTGCCTCTCAGCCCCTGGAAGCATTAGACTCCATGGAAAGGTACAGGAGGAATTTCAAGGGTTTTTTTTTTCCTTTGATTTTTGCTACTGGCAGTAAGTTGTTGCTATGGTTCCTGCTCTTTTTTTTCCATGTGGTCTTGAAGGAAGGTGAACATAATCAAGGAGACCTGCAGTGTTCCGTTTTGTCTGTCCTGCCTTTCTCTGTGTGCCTTGCAGCCCGTCCTCTGCCTCAAAACTTCTTTTCTGCTGAGTCAGAGAGGACAATACCACTTATTAGGGTAGGGTTACAAGAAATAGGGATCTGGGCCTTTCCTGTTCCTAGATCATCAAGAGGTCCTGGTTAAGAAGGGGATGCGACATTCACAATTCCTCCGATGGGAGGACCCAGAAGCCTCCCCATCTTCCCCCGAGGTATCCCATACCCAGGTTACCTCTGACCAAATTGAAACCTATAAAAACTTTATCCCTTTGCTGCTTTGGGGTCTCTAAAATGAAGGTGGGGGCTCCATTGCTAGCTAACTCACTAGACATTTGTTGGTTCCTAACTTTTGGGTTTCTGCTGCTGGTTCTGGTTCTAGTTTGTACCAGAACCAATTATTTTGCTCACAGAAGTTATTATGAAAATAATTAATGACTAGCAAAATTAAGGAAAAAATATTTTTTACCAGGGCCTTGCATTCATTTACATTTTGTTCAAAATTGGATCTTATTTTTTATATGTGATAAATAAAAATTGGGAAGTTAGAATATATTAATTAATTGATCATTTTGTAGTAATGATGTTTTAGTTGAAACGCATGCCAAAACATGGGAACCATTTGTTTTTGCTGTGCATTTACTTTTAGCATGATTTTTAGCTTTTTGTGAATCCCTGAGCTGTGGCTGCTCCGTACAGTAAAACGCTGCACTTTTGAATCCATGTTTTATTACCTGCCTTTACTTACCTTTCCAAACACACTTAAAAAACCAAACAATTATTTAGTTGTTTAGTGCTGTGACCATGCATCTTAGCTTCTTTAGATGGCTGCATCATTTACCCCTTTGTAGAATTGTATTTTTGCTCTGAACTCTCCCCAGGTTGGTGTTTCCCTGGAGAGGATTGGAATGTCTTGCCTCCTTAAACTTTCTCTACACACTCATAGGCAGGAAGAAGGCAAATCTAATCAAGAGCTTGCTAAAAGAAACCCCAAAAAATGCTGAAGAAAGTAACACCTTTAAAAATAGGCTAACTGAATTGGCAAAAGAGGTCCAAAAAGTCAATGAGGAGTAGAGTGCTTTCAAAAGCAGAATTAGCCAAATGGAAAAGGAAGTTCAAAAGCTCACTGAAGAAAATAGTTCTTTAAAAATTAGAATGGAGCAGATTGAAGCTAATGAATTCATAAGAAATTAAGAAATTACAGAAGAAAACCAAAAGAATGAAAAAAATGAAGACAATGTGAAATATACCATTGGATAAACAACTGACCTGGAAAATAGACCGAGGAGAGACAATTTAAAAATTATGGGACTACTTGAAAGCCATGATCAAAAAAAAAAAAAGCCAAGACATCATCTTTCATGAAATTATAAAGGAGAACAGTCCTGATATTCTAGAATCAGAGGGCAAAGCAAATATTGAAAGAATCCGCCCATCACCTCCTGAAAGAGATCCAAAAGGAGAAAGTCCTAGGAAAATTGTAGCCAAATTTCAGAGTTCAGAGTCAAGTTGCAAGCAACTAGAAAGAAGTAATTAGAGTAAGGTGGAAATACAATCAGTAGAACACAAGATCTAGCAGCTTCTGCATTAAGAGATGAAAGGGCTTGGAATATTATATTCCAGAAGTCAAAGAAACTAGGACTAAAACCAAGAATCACCTACCCAGCAAAATTGAGTATGATACTTCAAGGGAACAAATGGTCATTCAGTGAAATAGAGGACTTTCAAGGATTCTTGAAGAAAAGACCAGAGTTGAATAGAAAATTTGATGTTCAAACACAAGAATCAAGAGAAGCATGAAAATGTAAAGAGGAAAAAGATATCCTAAGGGGCTTTCAAAGTTGAACTGTCTGCATTCAACATGGAAAAATAATATTTTTAAATCTTGAAACTTTTCTCAGTATATGGGTACTTGGAGGGATTATGCACACACTTGTGCACACACGCAGACACATATATAGAAAGAGAACAGGAGGAGTTGAATAGGAATGGATGGCATCTAAAAATAAAATTAAGGGGTGAGAGAGGACTATATTGGGAAGAGAAAGGGAGAAATGGAATGGGGCAAATTATCTCTCATAAAAGAGGCAAGAAAAGTTTTTTCATTGGAGGGGAAAAGGGGTAAGATGAGAGGGATAAAAGGAAGCTTACTCTCATCACATTTGGCTTAAGGAGGGAATAACATGCTCACCCAATTTCGTATGAAAATCTGTCTTACACTATAGGAAAGTGGAGGAGAAGGGACTAAGTGGGGTGAGAGGTATGATAGAAGGGAGGGCAAATGGGTGGAGGGAGTAATTGGAAGTAAACACTTTTGGGGAAGGACAAGGTCAAAAGAGAGTATAGAATAAATAGGGGCACATAGGATGGGAGAGAAATGTAGTTAATCTTACACAACATGACTTATAGAAGTCTTTTGTAAAACTTCACATATATAGCTTATATTAAATTGTTTGTCTTCTCAGTGGGAATGGGTGAGGAGGGAAGAATGGAGAGAATTTGGAACTCAAAGTTTTAGGAACGAATGTTGAGAATTGTTTTTACATAGCACCGTGAAATAAGAAATACAAGGGGGCGGAGCCAAGAGGGGGGCGGAGCCAAGATGGCGGAGTAGAAGGACGCACGTTTACGAGCTCTGAAACCACAGCCCATAGAATTAATGTAAAAAGAGTCCCCCATAACTTCTGGACCACTGAAAAGGGTACAGAAACGGAGTGGAAGAGATTTCCATTCCAGGGAACCCTGGAGACCTGTCCTCAGGGTCCGTCACGCCCCGGAAAGTGGACACCACCCCAGCGCTGCCCTGGCCGCAGCCCCAGAGAAGCTGACCCGAGCAGGCTTCAGGGACGGAAGCTCCGGCAGCCGGGAAAGTCCCTCCCGCCACACAGAAGCTCACAGGTCAGTTGAGAGAGAAGGCTGAGCTGGACGAGAGGGGGAGCGGAGTGTCCTCTGTGACTCGGGCCCCCTTGGGAAGGAAGTGGTGGTGGCAGAGACGGGGGCAGGAAGCGGCGGAGGCAGAGGCGTGGGCGGCAGGGAATGCACCAGTGGCAACAGCTGCCCGGACTCCCTCAGCAGCAGGCAGGATCTTCATTACGGAAGGTCTCTGCATGAACAACCTGAGGGAGCTGAGCCTGCGAGACAGCCCTGCCCCACTCTGCTCTATTACTCAAGGCCTCTGCATAAAGCCCCTGAGGGAACTGAGCCTGGGAGGCGGCCCTGCCCCCACCCCAGCACCAGAACTAAAGCTTGCTGCGGAAAGCCCATTTGAACCTCAGACTCCAAGCACTAGCTGGGCGGACCTAGGCGGGGGTGGACAGGAATCTCAGAAGTCAACTAACTGGCTGGGAAAATGCCTAGAAAAGGGAAGAAAAATAAGACTTTAGAGAGTTATTTCCAACAAATGCAAATGATCCCGACCTTCGGATCTGACGAGGATGAGGAAATATTCTTGCCATCAGGGAAAGACATGGAGGGTGGGGCCTCAGCACCCCTACACCCCAGGGGGATGTCGGGTGGGCTCAGGTCTTGGAAGACCTCAAAAAGGATTTTGAAAAGCAACTTAGATAGGTGGAGGAAAAACTGGGAAGAGAGATGCAAGGAAAGTATGAAAAATGGGTCAATACCTTGGTTAAGGAGACCCAAAAAAACTGCTGAAGAAAATAACACCTTGAAGAATAGGCTCACTCAACTGGCAAAAGAGGTTCAAAAAAGCCAATGAGGAGAAGAATGCTTTCAAAAGCAGAATTAGCCAAATGGAAAAAGAGGTTCAAAAGCTCACTGAATTTAATAGTTCTCTCAAAATTAGAATGGAACAGATGGAGACTAATGACTTTACGAGAAACCAAGAAATCACCAAACAAAACCAAAAGAATGAAAAAATGGAGAGAGAATGTGAAATATCTCATTGGAAAAACAACTGACCTGGAAAATAGATCCAGGAGAGACAATTTAAAAATTATGGGACTACCTGAAAGTCATGATCAAAAAAAAGAGCCTAGATATCATCTTCCATGAAATTATCAAGGAAAACTGCCCTGACATTCTAGAACCAGAGGGCAAAATAAGTATTGAAAGAATCCATCAATCACCACCTGAAAGAGATCCAAAAAAAGAAACTCCTAGGAACATTGTGGCCAAATTCCAGAACTCCCAGCTCAAGGAGAAAATCTTACAAGCAGCTAGAAAGAAACAATTCCAGTACTGTGGAAATAAAATCAGGATAACTCAAGATCTAGCAGCTTCTACATTAAGGGATCGAAGGGGCGTGGAAAAGGATATTCCAGAAGTCAAAGGAACTAGGACTCAAAGCAAGAATCACCTACCCAGCTAAACTGAGTCTAATACTTCAAGGGAAAATATGGTCTTTCAATGAAACAGAGGACTTTCAAGCATTCTTGATGAAAAGACCAGAGCTGAAAAGAAAATGTGACTTTCAAACACAAGAATGAGAAGAAGCATGAAAAAGTAAACAGCAAAGAGAAATCTTAAGGGACTTACCAGAAGTGAACTATTTACATTCCTACATGGAAAGACAATATTTGTAACTCTTAAAACTTTTCAGTATCTGGGTAGTTGGTGGGACCACACACACACATGTACATGCATGCACACACACACACATACACACATGCACACACATACAGAGACAGAGAGCACAGAGTGAATTGAATAGGATGGGACCATATCTTAAAAGAAATTAAGGTAAATGGCGAGAGAAAAATGTACTGGGAGGAAAGAGGGTGAAATGGAATGGGGTAATTATATGTCATTTAAGAGGCAAGTAGGAGACTTCTTAGTGGAGGGAAAAAGAGGAGAGCTGGGAAAAAAAAAAACAATTAGTTTACCCTCATCACATTTGACTAAAGGAAGGAATAAAATGCACACTCATTTTGGTATGAAAACCTATCTTATAGTATGGGAAAGTGGGGGAGAAGGAGATAAGCAAGGGAGGGGGATGATGGAAGGGGGAGGGCAAAGGGAGGAGGGAGCAATTTGAAGTCAACACTTGGGGGGACAGGATCAAAGGCAGAAGAGAAACAATGAGGGGCAGGGTAGGATGGAGGGTAATTCAGTTAGTCTTATACAACACGAATAGCAGGGAAGACATTTGCAAAATTACACATATATGGCCTATATTTGAGTTGCCTGCCTTCCCAAAGGGAATGGGTGGGGAGGGGAGGGATGGGGAGAATTTGGAACTCATACGGTCAATGATGAATAGAAAGTCATCTGGCCCTACAGAAGAAAAGAGAAGATAGAGACAAGAGAAGGGAGGGATGACAGAAGAGAGGGCAGATTGGAGATAGGGAAAATTAGATTGCTTGGGGTATTGGGGTGGGGGGGAGGGTTTAAAAGGGGAGAAAATTTTGGAACCCAAAATTTTGTGAAAATGATTGTAAAAAGTTAAATAAATAAATACATACATACATACATAAATGAATGAATGAATAAATAGATAGATAGATAGATAGATAGATAGATAGATAGATAGATAGATAAATAAAAGAAATGCAGATAATGGGGTATACCAAAACTATCTTGTCCTACAAGATAAGAGAGAAGATGGGGATAAGGGAACAGGGTTGTGTGACAGAAGGGAGGGAAGATTGGGGTAAGGGGTAATCAGACTGCATGGCCTTTTGGGGTGGGAGGAGGGAGAGATGGGAAGAAAATTTGGAACTCAAAATTTTGTGGAAATGAATGTTGAAACCTAAAACAGAAAAATAGATCCAGGAGAAAAAAATCTAAAAATTCTTGGTCTACCAGAAAACCATGATGACAAAAATAGTCTTAACAATTGCTTTCAAGTAATCATCAAAGAAAACTGCCCTAAGAGCTGAGATGCAAAGGGCAAAATAGTCATTGAAAGAATCCACCGATTCCCTCCTGAAAGAGATCCCAAACTGAAAACGCCAAGCAATAATGTTGCCAAACTCCAGAACTATTGAGTTAAGGAGATAAAACTTCAAGCCTCCAGAAAGAAACAATTCAAATATCGAGGAGCTACAGTCAGGACCATAAAACACCTAGTAGCTTCCTCATTAAAGGATCAGAGGCATTGGAATATGATTTTCCTCAAGGCAAATGAGCTGGGACTACATCTAAGGATTTATTACCCCCAAAAAAATTGAGCATAAAATTTCAGGCCAGGAGATGGACATTCAATTAAATAAGGGATTCCCAAACTTTCCTAATGAAAAGGCCAGAGCTCAATAGAAAATTTGATGTTCAAATACAAGTCTCAAGAGAGGCATAGAAAGGTAAAGAGGGGGAAAAAACCTTTCTGTTCAAAATGGGCAAACTGTTTACACACATGAGAGAGAATGAAACATGTTAACCTTGAGAACTGCATGATATTTCAAAGGGACATAAACAGATAGAAGGAGTGGTCATAAATTAGCTGACATGATGATGAAAAAATGTGATTTAAAGATGCGAAGGGATTGTAACAGAGATGTGAAAAAGAAGAGACAGAAAAAGGTAAATTATATCACAGGAGAAACAAACAAAACTATTATAGTAAAGGGAAAGACGGCAGGGATTTGAGAACTGTTTGAGATTTGCTTTCATTTGATTTGGTTCAAGGAGGGAACAAGAAACTCAGTTAAGTATAGAATTCTAACTTGCCCTATGGGCAGTAGGAGGAGAAAGGGAAAAGAAAAGGGAAGGGAGAGTACAAGGGAGGGAAGAAGTAGTAAGGGAAAAGGGAAATAAAGGGAGAGGGCTGATAGAAGGGAGTGAAGATTGAGGAAGGTGGTGATCAAAAATTAAAACTACTGTGGAGAGGAAGGGAGAAGGGAGAACTAAAAGCACCAATAGGAGAAATAGAGTTGGGAGAAAGACACAGACTGTAATTATAACTGTGAATGTGAATGGGATGAAATTTCCCATAAAACAGAGGAGCCTAGCAGAATCAATTAAACATTATAATCCAATCCAATAGGAAATACAGAGATGCACACATGTGAAAGATTGGAGTAGAATGCATTGTGATTCAGCTGATGTAAAAACAAAAGTAAACAAAAAACAAGGGTAGAAATCCTAATCTCAGAAAAAGCAAGACTAGAAACAGTGCTAATCAAAAGAAATAAGGAATGAAACAACATTCTGCTAAAAGGTACCATAGAAAATGTAGTAATATCATTACTAAACATATATACTTCAAATGATATAGCATCCAGATTCTTAGAGGAGAAATTAATGGAGTTACAGGAAGAAATAGGCAGCAAAACTATACTAGTGGGGTACCTCAACCCCCCTCTCTTTGAATTTAATAAATCTAACCTCAAAATAAACTAGAAAAAAGTGAAGGAAGTGATTAGCACTTTGAATAAAGTAGATATAGATCTCTGGAGATAATTGAATGGGAATAGGAAGGAAATATATCTTTTTCTCACTGAGACATCGCACATAGACAAAAATTGACCACGTACTAAAACATAAAAACCTCACAATCCAGTGCAGAAAGGCAGAGATAGTCAATGAATCCTTCCCCCGGTCAAAATGGAATGAAAATTATATGTAATAAAAGGTCGTGAAAAGATAGACCAAAAATTAATTGGAAACTAAATGATCTCATTCTAAAGAATGAGTGGGATAAACAACAAATCATAGAAACAATCAACAACTTCATTCAAGATGATGACAATAATGAGATAGCCTACCAAAATTTAAGGGATACTGCAAAAGCAGTTCCTAGGAAAAGTTTTATTTCTTTGAGTATCTATATCAATAAAATAGAGAAAGAGATCAATGAATTGGACATGCACCTGGAAAAATAGAAAAAAGAACAAATTGAAAGACCCCCTACTAAATACCAAATTAGAGATACTGAAAACCAAAGGAGAGATTAATAAAATTGAAAGTAAGAAAATTATTGAACAAATAAATAAAACTGAGATTTGGTTTTATAAAAAAAAACAATAAAATTGATAAAGTTTTGATCCACAATATTAAAAAATGAAAGAAGAAAACCAAATTACCAGTATGAAAAATGTAAAGAGGCAACTCACTTCAAATGAGGAGGAAATAAAACAATAATTAGAAATTACTTTGCCCAACTATATGCCCATGAATTTGACAATCTAAGTGAGATGTACGAATATTTTAAAAAATATGAATTTCCCAGATTAACACAAGAGGAATTTAAATACTTAAAGAAACACATATGAAAAAACAAATTTAACAAGCCATCAATGAACTCTCCAGGAAAATATCTCCAGGTCTATTTGTATTTATTAGTGAACTCTATCAAACAATTAAAGAGCAGTTATTTCTAATGCTATATAGACTATTTGGGAAAATTGGTGAATAAAGAGTCCTACCATTTTTTTTAATGATACAAATATGATTCTGGTACCCAAACCAGGAAGAATCAAACAGATAAAGATAATTATAGACCAATTTCTCTCATGAAGACAGATGGGAAAATTTTAAATAAAATATTAGCAAAAAGAGTACAGCAACTTCTCATGAGAATAACACATTATGGTGAGGGAGGATTTATTTACCAGGAACATAGGACCGGCTCAATATTAGGAAAAGCATCAGAACTATTCATCATATCAGCAACAAAATTAACAGAAATAGTGTAATTTTCTCAACAGATGCAGAGAAAGCTTTTGACAAAATACAACACTCATTTTTATTGAAAACACTGGAGAGCATAAGAACAAATGGAACCTTCCTTAAAATAATAAACAATATATACCTAAAATCATGCACAAGCATTGTATGCAATGGGGATAAGCTAGATGCACTTCCAATAAGATCAGGGTTGAAACAAGGATGTCCTTTATCACCACTATTATTCAATATGGTACTAGAAATGTTAGCTTCAGCAGTAAGAGAACAATTGAGGGAATTAGAATAGGCAAAGAAGAAGGCAAGTTATCACTTTTTGCACATAGTATGATAATATACTTAGAGAATCCTAAAGAATCAAGAACAAAACTACACAAACTAATGAAAAACTTTGGTAAAGTTGCGGGTTACAAAATAAAGTCACATAAATCATCTGTGTTTCTGTGTTTACTAACAAAACCTAATGGCAAGAGATAGAAAGAGAAATCCCATTTAAAGTTACAGCAGATACTATCAAGTATCTTGGAGACTACTTGCCAAAACATGCCAGGGACTATATGAACACAATTACAAAACACTTTTTCACAAAAAAATAAAGTCCAATCTAGAGTAATTGGAAAAGCCCGAGTTGCTTTCGGGTAAGCCCAGCTAATATAATAAAAATGACAATTCTGTCTAAGTTAATTTATTTGCCAAACCCAATCAAAGTACCAGAAAACATGTTCAGAGCTACAAAAAATAATATCCATTCTCACCTGGAAGAACAAAAGTCCCAAAAATCAAGGCAATTAATAAAAAAAAAAAAATAGAGAAGATAGCTTAGTCCTACCAGATGTCAAATTGAATTATAAAGCAGCAAACATCAAAACCACTTGGTACTGTTTAAAAAATAAAGGGGCCGGAGGTTGAGCCAAGATGGCAGAGTAGAAAGACTCGTATGCTAGCTCCGAATGCACATATTTCCTGCAAGAAGAACTTCCCGCAAATTCTGGAGCACTGCAAGGTGCGCAGAAACACAGTGGAAAAGATTGCCATTCCAGAGAGCCCTGGAGAGCCATCCCCAGGGGTCCCTCATGCTCCGGACAGCAGAATCCACCCCTGTGCTGCCCTGGCTGGGTGGCCCCAGAGGAGCAGATCCAAGCAGGCTTCAGGGACAGAATCCCCGGTGGCCATAAAGGTACCTCTGCCCACAGACGCTACAGGTCAGTGAGAGAGACATCTGGGCTAGCTGAGAGGAGAGTGAGATGTCTCCTTCACTCAGGCCCCTTGGGAGGAAGTGGCAGAGGGAGTGGCAGAGGCAGTGGCAGAGGCAGCAGCTGCGGCCCAGGACTCCCCAAGCAGCAAACAGAAGTTCAGGGTCATTACCCACGGTCTCTGCATAAACCTCCTGAGGGAACTGAGCCTGGGAGGTGGCGCTGCCCCCACTCCAGCACCAGAACTTAAGCTCACATTGAATAGCAGCCGCATCTGCCACGCAAAGCCCATTTGAATCTCATACCCCAAGCACTAGGTGGGCGGATCTAGGCGGGGGTGGACAGGAATCTCAGAAGTCAAGTAACTGGCTGGGAAAATGCCCAGAAAAGGGAAGAAAAACAAGACTACAGACAGCTACTTTGATGGGGTACAGATGTCCCGGGCCTTTCAATTCTGATGACAAGGAACTATTCTTACCATCAGGGAAACATGTGGAGGTCGGGGCCTCTGTAACCCAGACATCCCAGGTGGATATCCGGTGGGCTCAGGCCATGGAAGAGCTCAAAAAGGATTTTGAAAATCAAGTTAGACAGGCAGAGGAAAAACTGGAAAGAGAAATGAGAGAGATGCAAGAAAAGCATGAAAAACGGGTCAATACCTTGCCAAAGGAGACCCAAAAAAATGCTGAAGAAAATAACACCTTGAAAACTAGGCTAACTCAATTGGCAAAAGAGGTTCAAAAAGCCAATGAGGAGAAGAATGCTTTCACAAGCAGGATTAGGCAAATGGAAAAAGAGGTTCAAAAGCTCACTGAAGATGATAGTTCTCTCACAATTAGAATGGATTAGATGGAGTCTAATGACTTTCTGAGAAAGCAAAAAATCACAAAACAAAACCAAAAGAATGAAAAAATGGAATAGAATGTGAAATATCTAATTGGAAAAACAACTGACCTGGAAAATAGATCCAGGAAACACAATTTAACAATCATGGGACTACCTGAAAGTGATGATCAAAAAAAGAGCCTAGATATCATCTTCCATGAAATTATCATGGAAAACTGCCCTGATATTCTACAACCAGAGGGCAAAATAAGTATTGAAGAAATCCATCGATCACCACCTGAAAGAGATCCAAAAAGAGAAACTCCTAGGAACATTGTGGCCAAATTCCAGAATTCCTAGGTCAAGGAGAAAATATTGCAAGCAGCTAAAAACAAACAATTCCAGTATTGTGGAAATAAAATCAGGATAACTCAAGATCTAGCAACTTCTACATTAAAGGATCGAAGGGTATGGAATATGATATTCCAGAAGTCAAAGGAACTAGGACTCAAACCAAGAATCACCTTCCCAGCAAAACTGAGTATAATACTTCAGGGGAAAATATGGTCTTTCAATGAAACAGAGGACTTTGAAGCATTCTTGATGAAAAGACCAGAGCTGAAATTAAAATTTGACTTTCAAACACAAGAATGAAAAGAAGCATGAAAAAGAAAACAGCAAAGAGAAGTCATAAGGGACTTACCAAAAGGGAACTGTTTGCATTCCTACATGGAAAGACAATATTTGTAACTCTTAAAACATTTCAGTATCTGGGTAGTTGTTGGGACCACACACACACATACACACACACACATGTACACACGTGCACGCACACACACATACACACATGCATGCACATACAGAGACAGAGATCACAGAGTGAATTGAATAGGATGGGACCATATCTTAAAAGAAATTAAGGTAAATGGTGAGAGAGAAATGCAGTGGGAAGAAAGAGGGTGAAATGGAATGGGGTAAATTATCTCTCATTCAAGAGGCAAGCAGGAGACTTTTTAGTGGAGGGAAAAAGAGCAGAGCTGAGAAAAAAACAAGAAGTTTACCCTCATCACATTCGAGTAAAGGAAGGAATAAAATACGCACTCATTTTGGTATGAAAACCTACCTTACAATACAGGAAAGTGGGGGAGAAGGAGATAAGGAAGTGGGGGGGGAGATGATGGAAGGGAGGGCAATGGGAGGAGGGGGCAATTTGAAGTCAACATTCGGGGAGGGACAGGATCAAAAGAGAGAATAGAAATAATGGGGGGCAGGATACGATGGAGGGAAATACAGTTAGTCTTACACAACACGACTATTATGGAAGTCATTTGCAAAACTACACAGATAGGGCCTATATTGAATTTCCTGCCTTCCCAAAGGGAATAGGTGGGGAGGGAGGAATGGGGCGAATTTGGAACTCAAAGTTTTAGGAACAACTCTTGAGTATTGTTGTTGCTACTAGCAAATAAAAAATACAGTCAATGTGGAATAGAACATCATCTGGCCCTACAGGACAAAAGAGAAGATGGGGAGAAGAGAAGGGAGGAATGACAGAAGAGAGGGCAGATTGGTGATAGGGAAAATTAGAATGTTTGGTGTATTGGGGTAGGGGGAGGTGGATAAATGGGGAGAAAATTTGGAACCCAAAATTTTGTGAAAATGAATGTAAAAAGTTAAATAAATAAATTTTTATGAAAAAAAAATAAAGGGGCCACTCTCTGGAATAGGTTAGGTATGCAAGACACAGTAGTCAATAAATGTAGCAATCTACTGTTTGATAAACCCAAGGACCAAGGTTTCTGTGGTTAGAAGGTGCTGTTTGACAAAAATTACTGGGAAAACTGGATAAGAGTGTGGCAGAACCAGGGCCCAGACCAGTACTTGAAACCATCCACAAGAATAGGATCTAAATTGATACATGAGCTAGATATAAAGACTGATAGTAAAAACAAATTGGGGGAGCAAGAAATAGTTTATATGACAGATTTACAGAGAATGGAGAAAGACCAAACAGATAGAGACATTACAAAGTGCAAAACTAACAATTTTGATTATATTAAATTGGAAATGTTTTTGCACAAACAAACCCAATACAATGAAGATTATGAGGGAAGTAGAAGACTGGGAAAGAAATTTTGCTACTAGTGTCTGTGATAAAGGCCTCATTTCTAAAATAAATAGAGAATTCAGTAAAATGTTCAATAATACAAGTCGTTCCCCAGTTGATAAATCGTCAAACGATATGATCAAGCAGTTTTCCGAGGAAGAAATTAAGCTGTCTATAGTCATGAAAAAGTGCTCTAAGTCTCTATTGATTAAAGAGATATGAATCAAAGCAACTCTGAAGTAACATACCATACCTATCAGATTGGCTAACATGACAAAACAGGACGATAATAAACATAGAGAAAATGTGGGAGAGTTGGAATGCTAATTCATTATTGGTAGAGCTGTGAGCTACTCCAACCATTCTGGAGAGCATTTTGTAACTATGCCCAAAGGACTACAAAAATATATATACTTTTTAACCTAGCAATATCACTTCTAGGACTGTATCCCAAAGAGGTCATAAAATGGGAAAAGGTCCCACATGAACAAAAATATTTATAGCAGCTCTCTCTGTGGTGACTGAGAACTAGAAATCAAGGGATTGCCCATGAATTGGAAAATGGCTGACCAAGTTGTGGTATATTAATGTAATGGAATACTATTTTGCTATAAAAAATATAAAATGATAAACAGAAGGACTTCAGAGAGGCATGGAAGGATTTATATGAACTAATCCTGAGTGAAATGAGCAGAACCAGGAGAACATTATACACAGTAATAGCCACAATGTGAGAGGACTAGACGTGATAGACTTTGTCCTTTACAGCAATGCAAGGATCTAAAACTTCCCCAAAGGACACTTGAGGCAAAATGCCATCCACATCCAGAGAAAGAAATGTGGAATTGGAACACAAAATGAAGCAGACTATTTTCTCTTGTACTATGATTTATTTTGGTTTATTTTTTTCTAATGGTTTCTCCCATTCATTTTAATTCTTGTATGCAACATGACTAATGTGAAAATGTGTTTAATAAGAACGTACGTGTAGAACCCGTATAAAATTGCATGCAGTCTCATGGAGGGAGGACTGAGGGAGAGGGAGAAATTTTAAAACTTATGGAAGTGGTTATTATAAAAATAAAGAAATTAATTAAAAAGTAATCATTTGTATAAAAGTAAACCCTCCAAAATCTAGTGCTCACTATTACACAATTAACTATAGGTCCAGGGGAGGAGTACCTCAAACATGGACAGGTGATGAGATAGCCCTGGTTACTACAAGTTCTTTACTCACTTTCTAGAATCATGAAGTTCTGTCTAGGGGAGCATCTTCATGCTAGGCTTCAAGAGATGACTTACTTACAGAGTTTCAGATCTGCCTATTCTATAGTCCTTCCCCTCCCAGTTTTTTTTTTTTTTAATTAAAGGTGACATCCCTTGACTCACTTCTTAAACAGGCCTATGAACTGAAGGAGCATTATCTCATGCAAAATGAGAACCTGAAAAGGCCTTAAGCTAAAAGAGCCAGAATCTCCCATTCCATCCTGGGTCATCTCCAGTTGTCCTGATGCATATCTGGCCACCGTACCCATTTGGCTCTGAAGGAGAAAGTGAGACTGGCGACTTTGCACAGCCCTCCCTCTCTCAAATCAGTCAACTGCAAGTCATGTTATCATTTCTATTATGTCATAGTACTCTTCAGAAGCAAAGGAGAAACACAACTTTGGCCTCAGTGAGGTTCTCAGCTCCTGTATTGTATCCTACCAGTCCAGGATGTCCAATGACACTGTCAATGGAGGGAGAAAGAGAATATGACATACTCTCTTGACTCACTACCGCTTCCTCTTTATAGAACAAGTATACAAATCATCCCTCTTCTGGTACAAATACATAAATCAGTCTGCTTAAGACACCCACGACGGCCTAAAATCAGGAAATGATTCTCAACTGGTTGTTTGGATAATCCTCAGGCCCATAGGCATTTCTGATACATTCAGCCAATCACAATCTTTCTCCTAGGTGTCATCTGCCTTTTTGCAATTATCCAATCACTTCTCTCTTCCAGAAGAGATTTAAGGACTTTTTCATACAAAGAGTACCTTTGATTGATTCAATGAAGAAATTTGAACTTCTATTAATTAGAGTGAAGTAGAAACTGTCAGCCTTAGTGGGTAATTGCTAATCCTCCCTTTTAGTTTCTTTATAGAGGGACAGAATATTAAGAGACTTTTCCATTAAAATAAAAGAAATAAATACAGATCTGCATAAACATTCTGTTGTTTTGCCATAGTTAAATCCAATTAGGACCTATATATAGGGTGTAACAATTAGTGAATTTTCTTACCACCAAATTAAGTATTACTAGATATATGGCTCTCAGAAGAGACTGATTCAACCAACTAGGTGAAAATAAGTGCATTGTAACTCAGAAAGCAAATCTTGCTTTTATTTATTTATCTTTACTATATGACTTCTTCAGTAAATGCAAGTATATGTTTTCTAAAGAGCTAATTTTTCATTTAAGACTGATTGTGGAATTATTTATTGCCTGCTGGGTATAGTATGGAACTTTAGATTCAATATTTCCCTTGTGTAGGATAATACATAAAACCAAGGACTTTGTCTTTATGGTGATTTAAAAATCCCAAGACTGTTCACAGCCAAAGGAAAGTTCAGAGTTTTGGACACATTCCAACTTGGTTAATTACTTTCTGCCTTTCTAGACTTTGGTGGTTGTTAAAAAATATTGCAGTTTACAAAAAAACCAGCATGTTTACTCACAGAGTCGTAGGCCTATACCTCATTGTGCCATGGTGGTAACCCTGGGCTTTCCAAGGATAAGTTACTAGATCACAAGCTCCATCAGGTTTTACATAATAGGAAGGTTCTGCATTGCCTCCTGGCAACAGAACAATTTGGCTTTCTAAGGACCTGGTCATTGAGTTAGGCAGTGGCTCATCACGAGGAAGTTGGCGACTTCATGATGAATAATTTTGTCTGAAAGCAAAGAAAACCACAAAGTGGTCTCGGTCTGCATAGCCCCATTTTATTTTCAGATTGCAAAACAGGGTCAAACAAGAAACCATGAATTGGGCAATTTTTAAACTACTTATCAATTTTACCTTGGCTACTGCTTCCATAAATGTGACATCCCTATCTAATGATAAATGAGTAGAAATATTACTGAAGGAACAGAATTGTATCAATCTTGGTATTCTTATTCTAAATGAAACCAAAAGGAGAATCCCCATTGAAGAGGGAGGCTGTCTCATAGGTATCCCTTGAAAAGGTATACAGATGACTTGACAAAATGGGCTTCATCATGTGTCAAACATCACAAGGCACATCATTTAGGCATATTGAAGTGCACATGATATTTATTTTCAAAAGAATACCTCCATGAAATAAGCACTGTTTATATATGAGCCTCTTTTCTTGAGAATGAAAAGGGAGAAAACATTTATAAGATTTTATTAAGATTATCCAAACTCAATAATTTTATTTTTCACCTCATGACTGCGATTCTAACATGAGAATCAGTATAGATGATGAGATTCATGGCTAACATGGATCAGAAATAAAGAATGACAGGTCCAAAGTCCCCTGATCCTAGATATTCCACATTTATGAAATATTATGTGCCAGGTACTGTACTATGTGCTTAAAATTGTTATCTCATTCAATCCTCACCACAATGCTGGTACAAAGGTGTTATTATTTTCCTAATTTTAGAAATGAGGAAACTGAGGCAAATAAAATCCAGTGACTTGATTGGAGTCACACAATTTGTAAATGTCTGAGAACAGATTTAAACTCAGGTCTTCCTGATTCTCTTCCCAGTGCTTATTCACTGTACTATCTAGCTACCCCATGACAGTAAGAGTGCTCACAAGATTTTCATGTAGCCAAAAAATATTTAACAAAAATAAATAAAATGCAATAAAACATAAATAACATTACATGTTAAAAAGAAGTCAGTGTATGGCCTGCTTGAACCATAATATATCAATTAATGGCTCTATTTTTTTTCTGAATTTAACACCATCCTTCTACATTGATGTCTCAAATGCAATACTAAATTTGATTTAGAAAAAGTATAAATGGATGCTGTCTATATTGAAATGACTTTTTCTTTACTCTGTCAAACATTTACCAATGTTCTTTTTTTCTGATTTGGGCTATACTGAAAAGTTTCGAAATCCTGACCCTAATTAACCTCTTATCTTTTAGATCACACAAAAGCCTCACTCAATTTTTCATGGGCACTTTCATTAAAAAGAAAAAAAAGGAAGAATTTGTGGGTGCTGCAGTGAGGGAGAAGATCATTACACACATGTTCATGCAAACACAGAGAAAATGGATTCTATCTTAACACAACAAAAATTATTTGCTATTGATGTGGTGGCCAATCTTGAATCAGCTACACATATAAAAGTAGACAGTTATTTTGTCAGAGTAAAGATGAAAATTGGTATAAACTAGCAGGATAAAAATAAGACAAGCCCTAGGATGCACTGAAAACGACTCAGTATTGGCCTATTCGAAATTATAATTAAAATAGTAACGGATAGAAAAAAAGGCTATTGATAGGAATTCAATATTCCGTCACCATTTATTAAATTATCATCTTCTATGTGCCAGGCACTATGCTAGGCACAAGAAATACAAAAAAAAGAAAAAAACCAACAATCTGTGTCTTCAAGGAGCTTACAGTCTCATGAGAATGACAACATGCAAGCGAATAGACAAAGCAAACTGTGTACAGGATAAATAAAAGATGAAAAGTAAGAGAAGACTGTAATTAAGGGGGTTTGGGAATATTTTCCTGTAGAAGGTAAGATTTTGGCTGGAATTTAAAAGAATCCAGCAATATCAGTAACTGGAGAATAGGAGAGAGTGTTCTAGGCATAGGGGACAGACATAGAAAATACCCAGAGGAGAGGGGTGGAAGGTCTTGTTACTGAAAAGAAGAGGAACACTGAAAAAGGCGAGAAATCTGAGGTTTTCTTCATATCAAGCAAATGGAAATTGAGACAATAGCAATAATTGTACACAACGGTATTTTTCTACGTAATTTTTAGGACAATAGCTGTAGAAATGTAACCCAACAAGGATAGAGAGCGTTTTGTCGTTGGATGAGGTAGACAGCCCTGTTCTTCAAAGTTTTAAGTCTGATTTGACTTGTATATATCTCATATAGATCCATATGTGTCTGTGTCATCTCTCCTGTTAAAATGGAAGCACCCAGAGGTAGGGTCTGTCTTTATGTGCTTTTTATTCCCTCCACTGCTTTATATCAAATGTATCACAGAATGAATGCCTAGCCAATGCTGATTGGTTGCCTCATTTATGTGGTACTGCTACTGCTATTAGCTTTACTGATATTTAAAGAGAACTCTTGAGGTTTATGAATCACTTTAACTTCCATCATCTCATTTGAGAATATACTATGCATTGATCCTATACATTCTTATAGGTTGTAAGGGACTTAAACCTGGAAATCCTTAGGAAACAGGTCTTCTAGGATGGTCTCTGTATATGCTACAAAAACAATGGCCTAGTTCCCTTAAACATTTTTTGCCCAAAATTCACTTTCTTCCTTCACTGGTGACATTCGTTAAGGGAAGGGTAATTTCCTGGAAATGCTGATTCCAGACATGAGGTCACACTGGGCCCTGGGAAAAGTAGCGAGCAATTAAAATCCAGATAAAATATTAGTTTCCTCAAGTGAAATCAAAGGAGTTAGAGTTAGGAGTGAAGCAGTGAAATGAGAGAAGCATCATTTTTGGCAAAGTCTCAGGTAACAGTCTGATGTCTAGGATTTCTACAAATACTTAAAACTACTAGCTATTCCCTAACTGATAAAGCAATCACAGGATATGAACAGGAACTTCTCAAATGAAGATTTACAAGCTATCATAGCTAGATGAAAAATTCTCCCAATCACTGTCACTGAAAGAAAATAATATGAAAACTTGAAATTCTCTCTCACTGCTGATGTATTGGCATAGATGAGAAAAGAGGAAGGTGCCAACCACTAGGAGAGCTTTGATAGTCTAGGGACCCTCAAGCACTACTGGTAGACCTGGGAAGTGGGCTGGGCATTAGGCAAAGCAGTTTGGAACTTTGCCATCAGAGGAACTAACAAATGCACACCTCTGAAGATGTCAGAGACAGGGGGGAAGTGCTCATATTAAAGATGCATATGCATTAAAAAACACTTTGAGTTGTAACAAATTTTATGAAACAAAGTGGGTCCAATATATCTATGTGTATGCATTTGCATGTATCAAGGACCTAGATTAAGATACTTTTTTCAACCTTTCTAACATTTCTATTTAAAGGTTTGATTTCTAAATTCCATCCCTCTCCCTTCTTCCTTGTCCTACCTGAACCAGTAAGTAATTAGATAAAGATTATGCTCATGCAATTATGTAAAACATTTCCATATTGGAAATTTTGTATAAGAAGACTCAAAGAAAAAAATAAAGAAAGAGAGTGAAAAACAGCCTGCTTCAGTCTATTTTCAACCAATATCAACTATTTCTCTTGAGGAAGATAGTATATTCATTAATCCTTTGATTGTCTTGGATCATTGTCTTACTGAGAACAACTAAGTCATTCACAAGTCTTCATCATACATTATTGCTGTTAGTATGTTCAATGTTCTCTTGATTCTGTTTGCTTCACTATGTATCAGTCTATGTAACTATTTCCAGGTTTTTTTTTCTTTCTTTTTTTTTCTGAAATCATCCTGCTTGTCATTTCTTAGAGTACAATAATATTCCAATAAATGGCTATTCCATTAGCCATTTCCCTTTCAGTGGGCATCCCTTTGATGTCCAATTCTTAGCCACCACAAAAAGAGCTGCTATAAATATTTTTCTTTGTGCAAATAAATCTTTTTCCTTTTTTAAAATATCTTTGAAATCTAGACCTAGCAGTATTATTGCTGGATCACTAGGGCAATCGCAGTTTTATAGCCCTTAGAGCATAGTTCCAAATTTCTCTCCAGAATGGTTGGATCAGTTCACAACTCCACTAAGAGTGCACTAGTGACACAGTTTGCCCACAGCCCCTCCAACATCATACACACACACACACACACACACACACACACACACACACACACACACATATATATATATTATATATAATATATATATATATATAATTTGTGTCATATTAGTCACTCTAGTTTGTCTGAGGTGTAAGTGACTCAGATGTGTTTTAATTTGTATTTCTCTGATCAATAGTGATTTAGAACATTTTTTATATGACTATAGCTTTGATTTCTTTGTCTGAAAACTGCCCATTCCTATCCATTAACCATGTGTTAATTAGGGAATTACTTGCATTTTTATAAATTTGACTTAGTTCTTTATATACTTAAGAAATGAGTCCTTTGTCAAAGGTACTTTTTGCAAAATTTACCCTCAGTTTTCTGCTTGACTTATAACTTTGGTTGCATTGGTTTTGCTTTTGCAAAAACATTTTAATTTTATGTAATCAAAATTATCTATTTTCTACTTTGTAATGCTCTCTCTACCTTTTTGGTTCTAAATTTTTCCCTTACCCATTAATCTGAAGACAAACTATTTCATGCTCTCTTAATTTGCTTCTGGAATCACCCTTTATGTATAAATCATGTAACAATACTGATCTTATCTTGGTATATGATACAATATGGTATAAAATGCTGGTGTATACCTAGTTTCTGCCATAGTGTTTTCCAGTTTTCTCAACAGTTTTCATGAAAAAATAAATAATTTTTATTCCAAAAGATTTGATTTTCTAGAATTTCAATTTAGTGTTTAATTGGAGATTTTAATTTGTTCCTTTTCTAGCTTTTTAAATTGCATATTCAATTCATTGAAAATGGATTAAAATATAAAGAGATATACATACACTACACACACACAGAAAGACACACATCAGCAAGCAATTCGAAATTATGTATGTACTTATACAGTGCATACTATAGCAAATATTTAGAAACAGTTTATGTATGTAACATATGTGTGTATGTATGCACACATGTATAGATACATGTCTATGTTGTATTGTATAAACACTTCTGCATGTACACATTTATTGGCATTGTGTCTATAGATACAATATATACATATACATCTCTGCCTAAATTCACATGGATATATTGGTTGGTGGTCCTTTGTTTTTGAAGAAGACCAAAATGATGCCACTGTTAAAGTCAAGTAACAGTATGTCTGATTATAACTAATCAGACCAATATGAGCTCAAAAGGCTCTACCAGAGGTCAGAGATATATAGTCCATGAAAGAATTTGGGGGGATTCGTAAATCTATGAATCTCATGTTTCTTTTGCGCTACTTCAGTTTTGCTTTACTGTATTTATATATACACATGTAAATACACATGTATACACACATACTGTTTCTAAATGTTTCCATAAAACAAAAATGTGTATATGTATAGCATGTGTGTGTTTATATTTTTATCTAGGTCCTCTATGTACATATATAAATGTGTGTACACACACATACACATTTATAAAATATACATTTACATGAACACATATTATATAAACATATAGGTTTGTTATGTACACATATACATTTACATATATGCACAGACATTCATTGTATAGATACATGTATGTATGTATGAGTGTGTGTGTATATATGTATATATACATATGTGTGTATACATCCATTACAAAGGACCTGAATTGAATATATAGACATGCATATATGTTTTACATACATAAATCTACATTTCCTTGTTTTAGTAAACTTGGAAAGTATGTGTATATATTTGTATACATCTGTTTGCATATGCATGTGCACAAACACATGCATATCTACATACATATATTTTAGGTACATGTATGTATATGAGTATCACCCATATAAAACATATACAAACATACACACTTTTGTTTTACCAAACTTTTGGATGTAATGAGTGCCCATAAATTAAAGAATGCTCAATAAATTATGGCACATGATCATAACAAAACATGCAATATATATGAAGAATTGACAGCTGGGAGGGATGGTTTGGTTTAGAACATGGTAAGAATGGTGAATATAGCAAAAGAAGCATACGACGACAAAGGTGTTGTGGGAGCAATGGAAAGTATGGTTTGTGTGTCATCCTAGCATATGGAGAGAGGGAGGAAACTATTTATAGCCGGAATATGGTCTAGATAATAGGATGATATGAGGCAACAATAATGACACCTGGGCCCCAGAACAACAATTTTATAGAAAAAATGTCTAAGTCAAGGTCAGACAAAAATTCAAAGATGCAGAAATCAGGGAAAACTGAGAAGTCTTTTCTGAACTGATTCAGAGTAGCATGAACAGAGCTTGCAATGCAGTTTCCCTGATGACCACAGTAATTCAGAAAAAAAAAAAAAAAACAATTGGAGGGCCATCACAACTCTGCTCAATCCAATCCCAAATTCACAGGGTTGAGCACAAGGTGCTGAATTGTTTAGCTTGACTAGATTTGTCATAAGGAAGGGCTTTTATTTCAGGAAAAGGGGGCAGAGTTGATGGAGAGTGATTAAGATGGAAAAAGAAAAGAACCTCAGTAAACATTTGAAAAGCTCACAGAAAGTGAAACAAAACAAAAATGAGAAAGGAATATAAAAAATCAATACAAAAAATGGCAATTTTTCATTATTTTGAACCCTTAAAAACAAAACTGAATGGGACAAGAGTTCACCATTGCTTTTGCAATTCTCTTTTTGGTTCTCTATGAACTAAGTTGTGAAAAGAAGAGCCATTGTTGTGTGAAGTCATTGTGTCATGAGTGAAGCCATTGTGGTGTGGAGTCATTACATCATTAGTGGAGTAATGCTTGGATATGTGTCAAAAACCCAAAGGCTGCCATTTGGCCGGGATCCCGTTAGCTCTGATTTATGGAGGTAAGATTTTCACTTTGACCTGGAACGACATTATTTGCAAGGTTTATGGAGAACAGTGAACAAAGGCTTTGTGCCCTTTTTAGTTAGCAGGACAGCATTAAGACTGGGAAACGTGACACTTAACTGCATTAAGTTCTGTGTTGGGTCAGCAAGGACAGTGCCAAAGTTAATGTTAATGATTTCCTAAGAGCTTCCCTCCTGGAAAGGACAAATTCATAAGGCGAGACCTTATTCTGCGTGCAATTTTTTTCTTTGCCATAAAGGAATTAGGTCATATATCAAACATTTTGAGACATGTAGTCATTTCTCCTTTTGTAAGATATCAAAGAAATCTTAGACAAAGGAAAAGTGAGACTCTCCCCCATGTCCTAGGTTGTTGGGGCAGCCATAATTAGGGAGAAGGAAGAGGAACTTATTGCTCTCTCTCTCTCTCTCTCTCTCTCTCTCTCTCTCTCTATATATATATATATATATATATATATATATATATATATATATATATATATATATATATATATAATATCCTTCCTGGATTATCTGTTTCATCCCCAGCCCTTCTCATAGGTCTTGTTCTGCATTTGTCCATTTTAAAGGCCATTTTTAGTTTAACTGACCAATTTAATGGAGACATTTGGTGTATTAATGAGGTTCTGGGAACATCATTTTTCCCTGGCCTGTACAAGGCGACAGTCCTGAGGCCTTTTATGTAGGCATTTATTTTCTTCCTCCTGGAATAGAGGAATCATCCTTTAAAACTGTACTCAATATCTCATTGTTTGGCGAAGGTATACTGACTCTAGAAAAGAAAACCTAATCACTAAGTACAAAAAAAGATGCTGAAGAAATACAAATATGATAATAACAAGACATGTACACAGTATTTTAAATTTAGCAACATGATTTCCATATATCTGACATTTTAATTAACACGCTTTCACTCTCTGACATAAATTTTACCTAGTCAAAGGGAATATTTTCTAGAGAGCGCTATACTGAGATGAATGGCCATCTTTGTGACTTCCGAGGCAATCACTGCTTCCCTGAGCAATATTCCCCAAGAGGAGATGTATTATGTCATCCGTTAAAATGTAAGCTTCTGGAGGCCAAGTGCTGGATCACTTTTGTAGTTTGTATATCAAATGTTGTATTTGTATTCCCTGTTCTTACACAGAGCTTGGCACATAGAAAGGACTTAAGAAATGATTTTTATTGATTTATGGATAGGTCACAGGATTACAGAATCTGAGTGATCAGGTCTAAGTCTTTCACCAAAAGAACCTGTACTATAACATACAAACAAGTAAGTGTTCATCCCTTTGCTTGTATGTCTCTGAGGAGAGGGAATCCACCTGCTTTCAAATCAGTCTGACCAACTTCAGGGCAGATCCAATTTGGAAGAAATGTTTCTTGTTGTTTCCTGCCCTGGTATAAAACACGAAGTTCAACTTCCCTTGTGTTATTCATTATGCATTATATGGCCAAATAGCCCAAGGCTGATCTTTCCTTACTATGTCAGCTCTTCCAGGTCTTGAAGATATCTGGCATGTGTACTCTTACACTCATTCGTCTCTTCACCATTACAGCCATACTCCGTTCCCTCAAATGAATATAAGTTCTGTCATGATCTTGATTGCTCCTTTCTGCACTTTCCAAAGTATCAGTGTCCTTAAACACTGGCTCCAAGGTGTGTGGAGGGCACACAAATTATCTCATGCACTGATAATGGAGCATATGGGGAGACATGGATTAGGTGACGACACTCATAAAAAGTTGGATGGTCAGACTCTTAGCATTAGTGTTTGGTTTCCTTCTGTGAAATATCACTCTGCCCATGGTCTTAATCAAGGCATTGATGACACAAAAGCTGAAGGATGACAGGAAGGGATACTAGAGAAATGATATTGGCAATGTCATAGTCAGAATCCAAACAAATCTTAACAGGCCGGATAATTGGGTTACACTGAATAAAAGAAAATTCAATAGGGATACCTGTAAAATGTTGCATTTGAGTAAAAGAAAAACATGAACTTCCGAAGTATAAAATGGGGAAGATATGGCCAGACTGAACAGGGTTATGAAACCAATCTTGGTTTTTAGTGGCCTGAAATTTCAACCTAAGTAGATTTTTGTGATATAGCAGCCAAAAATGAGATTCTGGCCTCATTAAGAATGTCAACACTTCCAGAAGTATGGGGATAATACTGGCATTGGATTTTGCCCTCATCAGACCTTCTAAATCAAGTTCTTTCAATTATATACTTTTACAGTAGATGCATATGCATACACTTCCATATACATATGTGTATATGTGTATGTGATGTTCATATGTAGATATATGTATATACTATAATATTTATATCAGGAACATTAAATTATAGGAGAGGAAATGTGGTACAGTGGAAAAGGACAATGGGTTTGGAGTCTGCAATGTGGCTTCTAAATCTTCCTTCTATTGCTTCCTATTTGTGTGACTTTGGTTAGTTGACTTCCTTTCTCTGGGGTTCCATTTCCTCATTTGCAAAATGAGACAGTTGAACTAGGGGTCCTTCAAAGTCCCTTCCAGACTATAACTGAGGACTATCAAACTGTGCATACCCTTTGACTCACCAATACCACTGCTAGAGCTGTATCCCAAGGAGGTCATAAAAAAGGGAAAAAGGACCTATATGTACAAAAATGTTTACAGCCTTTCTTTTTCTAGTGGCAGAGAATTAGAAATTGAGGGGATGTCATCCAGTGGGGCTAGCTGAACAAGTTGTAGTATATGAATGGAATGGAGTACTATTGTCCCGTTAGAAGTGGTGAACATGTGGATTTCAGAAGAACCTGGAAAGACGGTATGAACTCATGCTGAGTGAAGTGAGCAGAACCAAGAAAACAAAGTAAGAGCAACATGACACAATGGTCAACTGATATAACTTAGCTCTTTTCAGCAATATAATAACTCAACACAATTTCAAAAGACTCATGATGAAAAATACTACCCCCTCCAGAGAAAGAACTAGTGCACTCTGAATGCAAATCAAAGCCTAGCACTTTCATTTCATTTTGGATAGTTTTCTTTTCCTTTTGTTCTAATTCTTCCATAGCATGACTAATTAGGAAAATACATTTTAAGTGGTTACTTATTTGTAACCTATATCAAGTTGCTTACCATCGTAGGGAGGAGGAAGGGGAAGAAATGAGGGAGAAAATTTGGAACTCAAAATTTTATAAAAATATGAATGTTAAAAATTGTCTTTACAAGTAATTGGAAAAAAAAGATCAAACACTATTTAAAAGGGGAAGAAAAGTAAAGTTCCTTCCAGTGAGACTATGGAGTACAGCAGATAGAGTTCCAGGCCTAAAGTCAAGAAGACTCATCTGCCTGAGTTCAAATCTGGCCTCAGACACTCACTAGCTGTGTGACCCTGAGCAAGTCTTTCAACCCTGCTTGTCTTAGATTTGTAAGACGATGTGGAGAAGGAAGTGATAAACCACTCCATTATCTTGACCAAGAAAACCCCCAAATTGTGAAGAACTGGACACGGCTGAAATGAGTGAACAGCAAAAGTCCCTTCCAGTTCTAGAGCTATTGTCCTATAAAAAGGTTTTCTTAATATTACTTTAAAAATAAAGGAAAAACTAGATTCACAGAGGACCAAAAGGAGTTTTATAACCATCAAGGAATTTTATTAGCAGATAAGATAGTTTGGGTGATGGGACAAAAAGGAGAGAGGGGAACTGGGCAGTTCCAAATCCTCTCTGGCACTTTCACAATGGTAGAAAAAAGTAAAGGAGGGCACAAGCTGCTTGGGTAGATTTCCTACGGGAAACTATTGGGAGAGCAAAAACAGGAGTACCATGGAGCAGGACAAGCATGATCACCTTGTGCTTTGCATCATTAGAAGGAGTCAACACTAAAGAAAATCACTGGCCCATTGAAGTATCTGTGAATCGAAAAACATTTTGTAGAATCAATAACTACCAATATGCATGTGTCAACGTGCATGTACTTGTGTGTGTGTTTTTGTGTGTACCTGACATTTACAAAATCTTTCAGTACATTTTCTCATATGGTCCTCAAATAAACCCTGGGAAGGTCAAATCCTGCTTTGTATAAAGCCAATCTTTGAAGCCATAGCAAGATATGGAAAGGGCCATCAATTCAGGAAACACATTATGCTGTATAAATGTAAACTATTATTATACCATTTTGATTTTGCGAAGTCAAGCATGCGATATCATTTTTAGGCTATGGATATAGGTTTCACTGAACCATCCACACTCCTGGACCACTCATTTTTGTAATCATCAAAATGAACATCTACAATCATTGCTAGGGTCAAGCTTGCAGTCACGATATAGAAAAGTAAATGCTGGTGAGTAGGGAAAGAGATGGAGTCGAAGGGCTCAGCCTCATCGATACTCTGTTCTCACCAATAGAGACAATTGTCTACATAACTACAGTCTTCATTTTGTGTGTTTCATAATTAAATAGTCAAGATAGTCTAAAAGCTTTATTTACAATCATGGCTGCTTGACCATGAGACTTATTAAATTTAACAAGAAACTAACAATTATCTTATGATTTTTTTAAATTAAGCCAAACATTTTTTACATAGTTGGTGAGTTAGCTCTTTGAAATCATTCATTTTTCAAGGATTAATATGTCACTCATCCAAATAAATAAGCTTCATCCAATTAGTAAGTCTAGGAACATTATTTTTCTGATGTTATTTGGAGATTAAGCAAGAATGACCAAGGCCTTACAGTGACCTCTTACAGCTACTTGGGATCAAAGAGATATGAAATAGAAAGTCTTGTCTAAGGAATTTTAAATAATATTCAGCTTCTCAGTTGTACTCACCCCACATATCCATTCTGTTGCCTAATTTTGTCATGCATTCAAGCTAAGAACTGTGATCATAGACCCCAATAGATGGGAGGGGGCATCTCCTTTCCTTGGGCTGGCCCTCAACCCAGTTGCTTACTTCTTTTCTTTATAATGTTTGTTTGTTACCTTAATTGATTTCTTGGTTCTACTTATTTTACTATGCATCAGTTTACATACATTTTCTAGGTTTTTTTTCCCTGAAACCCCCTTCCCTTTTGTCATTTCTTATGGATGAATAACAAACATTCCATTTGTCTTGAATATGATAATTTTACCAAATATTCCCTTTATGCTGCTCCATCCTCTAGTTTCCAGTTCTTTGACACCACAAAAAAGAGCTGCTATCAATGTTTTTGTACATGTGTCCTTTTCCCACCTCTCTCTCTCTGTCTCTCTGTCTCTGTCTCTCTCTCTCTCTCTCTCTCTCTCTCTCTCTCTCTCTCTCTCTCTCTCTCTCTCTCTCTCTCTCTCTCTCTCCTAGTATTGGCACTGAATCAAGTAATGAGCTTGGTTTAAGTAATTTTGGGGAGCATAGTTTATTTCAAATTGTTCTTTATAAGGAGTGGACCAATTAATACCTCCAGTGATGGGTACAGCCTATCTTCTCAACAACTATCATGTCCTCTTCTCCTTATCGTTGTAAGTCTGATAGGTATGAGATAGAAAGTCAGTTGTTTTCATTTGAATTAGAATTTATTTAATTATTGGATATTTGTGGCGATTTTTGTTAGGAGTTGGAATTTCTTCCTTTGAGAATTGTACAGTTATAACTTTGGCCAAATAATGTTAATCTACAAATACATGTTCATATTTATTGAAAACACTGTGTGTACAATGACCTGTGAAAGAACCACAGAGAGATGTGCAAAGTGGAATAGATGTTTGCTAAATATATGGAGATTTTGAAAGTTAGATTCAAGATGATCTGAAGGGCACCTCCCACACATAGTGCCATGGGAAGGGTCAACTTTGTATGTCAACAAAAGAGTTATCTGCTAATGCAGTCGAGGTTGATCAAATAAAGAGAAAGATGGAGAGAAATGGAGGGAGAGAGAAACAGAAATCTTTTGTAGTGAGAAGTAAGTCGAGGTAGGAATTGTTCACTTAATACAGAATCATGGAACATGGGGAAAGTACAACAGAACTTCAAAGATAAACCTGGTTTCTTCTTTCAAACTATGTGCAGGTCCCACTGAAGAAGAACCAAAGGATGATCAGGATAAATGGACTATAAAATTCAGGTGAATCCTTCATATTTTCTACTTGTCCTCATTCTCAAGTCATGATGCAAGATGCCGAGTACCCAACAAAGGCTAGGGCCAAGAGCATTGTGCTGGCTGGAGACCATAAAAAGAGAATAGAAGGGAGGGCTGACTGTTAAAACAATACCATGCTTTTCTGCTCATTTGTTTTTATGTTATGCTGTTTCATTTCCTGGACTTAGATTCAAGTAGAGTTTCAGAACCATAAGGGAAGCACAGAGAGTGTGGCCTCTGACTTTTGGAAAATAAAATCCAAGAAGCTAACAGGATGGTGAAAGAGAAGTTACCTCATTATTAATTCTCAACAACATATATGGCAATTAAGTGCTGACAGTATACTGAGACATTCTATTCTTTCCAACTCTATCAGCCATGAGCCCAGAAGTTACTCAATATCAAACCATCACAAAGTTTGTATGCAGGAAAATAAAGGAATCATCCCATCTTCTCATTTGCCCCCAAGAGCCATTTGCAGGCATTAATATGCCCCACTTTTTATACAGCCTTTAGCGACAGCCCTCACCTAAGCCACATTGTTATATTCTAGAGGGAGAAGGTCTTGAGCGTACCCATGACATCAATGTCTGCATAGACCATAAAAGCCAGTGTCGAGGATTATTCTACCACAATAGACTTGAACAATAATAACCATAGTGAATTTTTGCTCCACTCAAATGCATAGGGATTAATGTACGAACGGCTGAGGTAACTGATTTTTGGATTGCTTTTATTGTCTTTTCCTCTTTTAATAATATTTTTTTATAATTGTTCCCGTTAACCTATAAAAACTTTGAGGTTGTAATGGTAATTTAAATGGGAAGATCTTTCCTCTTCATTAAAAGGCCCATGTGGCCTGCCTCGGTCACATGGAAGTCTGAGTCATATGGGGCCTGTTGTTGGAGGAGTTTGTTGAACAGGTGGAGTGGTAAGGGGTGGAGTAAGAAGTGAATAAGTGCAGTCAGTTCTGGAAAAGAGAGCAGGCAGCAACTAGTGTGAGTGAAAGAGTTTGTGATTTTGTTTAAGGGAGGCTAATAGAGGGAAAGCTTAGGCATGGGAGTGCCTCCTGAATTTATATTGTGTACAAATTTCTTTGTTACTATGATGAATTTGGTTTTCTATTGTTGAAATTTGAATAAATTCTGGTGTTTCTGGTGTTTGAATAAATGTTTTGGTTCTCCTTCCATATGGAGAGTCTATTACATTTTGGCATTCAGAATTGTTCTGGCATATTCACAGTTGCCATAGGTGTGATGAATATTGCATTGGTGCTACAGAGTTTGAAATTCTCTGTCTCCATTTCTCGTTTGCTCAATTTCTGAGATAGTAAGTAATCTGATAGAGTTTATGCATGTGCATTCATGCAGAACATATTTCCGTATTAGAAGCGTTGAATAAGAAGAAACAGAAAATGAGAAAAACTGCAAAAATTAAAGTGAAAATAGTTTGTTTTGCTCTATCAGTTTAGAGTCTATCAGTTCTTTCACAGAAGATGGAAACGATTTTTCATCATAAGTTCTTTAGTTTTGTCTTGGATCATTGTATTGCTGAGAATAGTTAAGTCATTCACAGTTTATCATCTTACAATATCCATGTTACTGTATACAATGTTTTCATAGTTCTGCTCACTTCATTTTGCATGAGTTCACTTGTCTTTCCAGATTTTTCTGAAATCATCCTGTTTTTAATTTCCTATAGCATAATGATATTGCATCACAATCATATACCACAACTTGTTCAGTCATTCCCCAATAGAAGGGCATCCCCTCTATTTCCAATTCTTATACAACACAATAAAAAGCTGTTATGTATATTTTGTACAAATAGATCTTTTCTCCTTTTAAAAAAATTCTGTGTGATATAGACTTAGTAGTGGAATTTCTGGGTCAAAGGTTATGCACAGTTTTATAACCCTTTGGGTATAGTTTCAAAATCCTCTCCAAAATGGTTGGATCTGTTCTCAACTCCATGAACTATGCATTAGTGAATCAATTTTCCCACATCACTTCCAACATTTATCTTATTACTTTTCCGCCTTATTAGCTAGTCTGATAGATGTAAAATGGTACTCCAGAGTTGTTTTAGTTTGAATTTCTCTAATCAATAATGCTTTAGAACTTTTTTATGTGATTATAGGCAGCCTTTATTTCATCTTCTGAAAATTGTGTTTTGATATCTTTTGACCATTTATCAACTGAAGAATGACCTACTTTCTTATAAATCTGACTCAAATACCTATAGATATGTAAATAAAGCCTTTATCAGATACTTGTTGTAAATATTGTTTCCCAGTTTTCCGCTTTCCTTCTAATTTTGATCGCATTTGTTTTGTTTGTGCATATAGTTACCAAAGCAATTTTCCTAACTACAAACCTGACAACATCACTATCCTTGCTTATCCTATGAATTAATTCAAGTACACTTCCATTACATCTTTACTGAGAGAAATGTAAACTTCTATATTGAATAATCAAAACTTTTCACCATCTGATAACTTGCTTCCAGTCTTTTATTCCAGTCTTCTCATGTTTCATTCTCTTCTAAACTCTCTAAAATTCATCCATATTGGCCCATTCACAACCACATATCTCTGTACTGGCTGCCTCTCCTACCTGAAATACTCTCCTTACACACTTACAACCCTTGGTTTGTCCCCGTTCTGGATTCCCTCAAAATTCCCCTGAAATTCCATTTTCTGTATGAGGCCTTCCTTAGTATCTTCATATGATAAAGCCTTCCTCCCTATAGTCCCATGCCATTTACTCTGTAAATATCTTGCATGCACCTAATTATTTCCATGTTGCCTCCATCACTAGAATATATATTCCTTGAGGACAGGTTTCTTTGAATCACTACTACTTAGCACCCTATCTGATACATAATAATTGCCTAATAAATTTTTGTTCATTGATCAATTGTTCAGCAACTTCCTGAATATTAACATGAAATGAGACAATTAAAACCAAACAACATCAACAAAAAAAGAAATCATATGCTCACCAAAGGTAAATAGGAGTGTCATAGAAGATATACAGAAAAGATTCCTGAATAAAGGAAAATTTCGGGGTGGAGCCAAGATGGCGGAGTAGAAAGACTCACGCATGCTAGCTCCGAACCCACAGCCCATATATTTCCTGCAAGAAGAACTCCCCACAAATTCTGGAGCAGAGCAAGTGCGCACCAATGCAGAGGAAGAGATTTCCATTCCAGAGAGCCATGGAGAGAGGTCCCCAGGGTCCGTCGTGCCCCAGAAAGTGGAGCCCACCCCTGTGCTGCCCTGGCCGGGCGGCCCCATAGGACCAGATCCGAGCAGGCTTCAGGGACGGAATCTCCGGCGGGGAAGGTCCCTCCGCCCACAGATGCTACAGGTCAGTGAGAGAGGCATCTGGGCTGGCCGAGAGGGCAGCGGGGTGTCTCTGTGTTTCGGGTCCCCTGGGAAGATAGTGACAAAGGGAGACGCCGAGGCAGCAGCAGAGGCAGGTGGCAAGGGACAATAGGCAGCAGCAGGCAGAAGTTCAAGGCCATTACCAAAGGTCTCCCCATAAACCCCTTGAGGGAACTGAACCTGGGAGACAGCCCTGCCCCGACCCAGCCCATTAAAGAAGGTCTCTGCATAAAGCCCCTGAGGGAACTGAGCCTGGGAGGCGGCCCTGCCCCCATCCAAGCACCAGAACTTAAGCTCACATTGAATAGCACCCGCGCCTGCCATGGAAAGCCCATTTGAATCTCAGACCCCAAGCACTAGCTGGGCAGATCTAGGCGGGGGTGGGGGGGGAACAGGAATCTCAGAACTCAAGTAACTGGCTGGGAAAATACCCAGAAAAGGAAAGAAAAATAAAACTATAGAGAGCTACTTTGAGGGGATACAGATGCTCCCGCCTTTCAATTCTGATGACAAGGAACCAGTCTTACCATCAGGGAAAGACGTGGAGGTCAGGGCCTCTTTATCCCAGACATCCGAGGTGGATATCCGGTGGGCTCAGGCCATGGAAGAGCTCAAAAAGGATTTTGAAAATCAAGTTAGACAGGTGGAGAAAAAACCGGAAAGAGAAATGAGAGAGATGCAAGAAAAGCATGAAAAACGGGTCAATACCTTGCCAAAGGAGACCCAAAAAAATGCTGAAGAAAATAACACCTTGAAAAATAGGCTCACTCAATTGGAAAGAGAGGTTCAAAAAGCCAATGAGGAGAAGAATGCTTTCAAAGGCAGAATTAGCCAAATGGAAAAAGAGGTGCAAAAGCTCACTGAAGAAAATAGTTCTCTCAAAATTGGAATGGAACAGATAGAGTCTAATGACTTTCTGAGAAACCAAGAAATCACTGAATAAAACCAAAAGAATAAAAAAAATGGAAAAGAATGTGAAATATCTCATGGGAAAAATAACTGACCTGGAAAATAGATCCAGGAGAGACAATTTAAAAATTATGGGACTACCTGAAAGCGATGATCAAAAAAAGAGCCTAGACATCATCTTCCATGAAATTATCAAGGAAAACTGCCCTGACATTCTAGAACCAGAGGGCAAAATAAGTATTGAAGGAATCCATCGATCACTGCCTGAAAGAGATCCAAAAAGAGAAATTCCTAGGAACATTGTGGCCATATTCCAGAATTTCCAGGTCAAGGAGAAAATATTGCAAGCAGCTAGAAAGAAACACTCAAGATCTAGCAGCTTCTACATTAAGGGATCGAAGGGCCTGGAATAGGATATTCCAGAAGTCAAAGGAACTAGGACTCAAACCAAGAATCACCTTCCCAACAAAACTGAGTACAATACTTCGGGGGGAAATATGGTCTTTCAATGGAACGGAGGACTTTCAAGCATTCTTGATGAAAAGACCAGAGCTGAAAAGAAAATTTGACTTTCAAACACAAGAATGAGAAGAAGCATGAAAAAGTAAACAGTAAAGAGAAGTCATAAGGGACTTACCAAAAGTGAACTGTTTACATTCCTACATGGAAAGACAATATTTGTAACTCTTAAAACTTTTCAGTATCTGGGTAGTTGGTGGGATTATGCACACACACATACACACGTACACATGTGCACGCACACACACATACACACATGCATACACATACAGAGACAGAGAGCACAGAGTGAATTGAATAGGATGGGACCATATCTTAAAAGAAATTAAGGTAAATGGTGAGAGAGAAATGTAGTGGGAGGAAAGAGGGTGAAATGGAATGGGGTAAATTATATCTCATTCAAGAGGCAAGCAGGAGACTTTTTAGTGGAGAGAAAAAGAGGAGAGCTGAGAAAATAATAAAAAGTTAACCCTCATCATATTCGACTAAAGGAAAGAGTAAAATGCACACTCATTTTGGTATGAAAACCTATCTTACAATACAGGAAATTGGGGGAGAAGGAGATAAGCAAGGGGAGGGGGGGATGATGGTAGGGAGGGCAATGGGAGGAGGGAGCAATTTGAAGTCAACACTCGGGGAGGGACAGGATCAAAAGGCAGAATAGAAACAATGGGGGCAGGATACGATGGAGGGAAATAGTCTTACACAACATGACTATTATCGAAGCCATTTGCAAAACTACGCAGGTAGGGCCTATATTGAATTTCCTGCCTTCCCAAAGGGAATGGGTGGGGAGGGAAGGATGGGGAGAATTTGGAACTCAAAGTTTTAGGAACAACTGTTGAATATTGTTCTTGCTACTAGGAAATAAGAAATAAAGTTAATGGGGAATAGAAATCATCTGGCCCTACAGGACAAAAGAGATAATGGGGACAAGAGATGGGAGGGATGATAGAAGAGAGGGCAGATTGGTGATAGGGAAAATTAGAATGTTCGGTGTATTGGGGTGGGGGGAGGGGATAAAATGGTAGAAAATTTGGAACCCAAAATTTTGTGAAAATGAATGTAAAAATTTAAATAAATAAATTTTTATGAGAAAGAAAGAAAGAAAGAAGGAAAGAAAGAAAGAGAGAGAGAGAAAAAGAAAGAAAGAAAGAGAGAGAGAGAAAAAGAAAGAAAGAAAGAAAGAAAGAAAGAAAGAAAGAAAGAAAGAAAGAAAGAAAGAAAGAAAGAAAGAAAGAAAAGAAAGAAAGAAGGAAAGAAAGAAGGAAAGAAAGAAAGAAAACGAAAAATTCCATTTACTATTGGTAAAGGGCATATCACTGATTGAGTCACTCTGTGAGCTCCCTATAAACTCCGAGTTGGAACCAAATATTCTCCTAGTGCTACTGTCAGGCTGGGTATAAATCAGGGAATCTTACAACCTCTTATGAATTAAAGTCATGAATCATTCATATGGCAACCAAGGGGAGCATATTGGGCATGGCTAGGCTGAGAAACTTTGAAACATCTGAGTCATGCAGCAGAAATAACATAAAAGATGTCATCAGAAAGCTGTATAATGGAAAAAGAGGAAGGCCGATCAGGTAACAATAAGGAGCGCTAGCTTGGTGACAGTCCATGTGGTCTCTCAGAATCTCTACAACGTCAAGAAATCAGGAGCAAGGTCCCTGACACACTCCATAAGTGGACTCGTAGAAGAAGACTTATGAGAGAACATGGACAATATTCAAACAAGATGTTCCATGTTCTTCATGACAGAGGGAATAATATACAACATGGAGATTATAGGTCAAGCTAATTGTTCAGTGAAATGTCCACGCAGATTTAGAACAATATATTGATATCATTTTTACTTCCTTGGAAATGATGCTGGAATTTGTAGGTCAACTTACTTTTAACTATGTAACCTTAGGTAAGCCAAGCCTCCATAACACTGTTTCCCTATCTGTCAAAGGTAGTCTATTCAATCTTTGAAACTCTTTTAGTTCTAAATATTGAATTTTTAAGATATAGCCAAGCTTATCCTCACGTCAATGATGAAAATAAATATCCTCTTCTCCATTCTCTTTGACAGTCCTCCTCCCACAAAAAGGCCCACCTAACTCTCTAAAGCTTCTGCAAGCTGCTTAGTTTCCAGTTTTCAGCCTGTTTAAGAATACCTACTTTTAGTATTGTGTAAGTAATTCTTCAGAATGCATTAGAATATTTTAATTAAAAATAGTTATTTCATGGGACAAATCTATCTGGCTGCTTTCTATAAGAATGATGAAGGATTAGGCACATTGGCAAAGATGACTGTCTCGTTAATATTCCCTGCAAAGCTACAAAGGTTTTTATCACAAAGCATTTCTCTTCCACTTATATCTTTGGGGGAATTAATGATTATTGAAATAAACTAAACTGAAAATATTCCTCCATGAAGAAAGTTCTGTTCACCTGAAATCAGCATATTGGTGTCTAGGGATGTCACTAATCCAAATGTAAAGTCTTTGGAAAATCACTCCATTGTCTTATATTGGAAACACTACGGATTTTCCCTTCACTTTCATCTGTGCTGAGGGAGCAAAAAATAAAAGCCCCCTCTGCATGCACATCTTTTCAGGATTGCTCTTGGGCATCATTTTCCTTCTGGGTAGTCATGATTCTGGAAAGCTCCATTCTTGTGCAGAAGAAGAAATGAATCATCATGAGCATGAGTGATTTCACAAGTGGTAGTGCATTCTTTCCTTCCCCTTAGCCCACCTCAAATGATGCCTACTGATGTCCCAAAGTCCTTTAAAACAGAGGAATTATATTAGAAGGTGGAAAGAAATGAGGGTAGCTTAGATCTAAAGAGAACAATTAAGGCAAAAAATTCAAGATTACCCTTGAACCTAAATCATCCATCAAGCAAAACACATTATTTTAAAACGACTGTAGCTAAAAAAGCAGTCAGATATATTTTAAATACCAAGATAATCCCAAAGGATTAATGACATTACATACTGTCTACCTCCAGAGAAAGAACTGATATTGATTGAATATAAAATGAAGCATGCTATTTCTCTCTTTCATTTTCCCCTTTTATTCAAGTCTTCTTGTACAAAATGATTAATATGAAAATGTTTAACATAATTGCACATGTATGAGCCAGACCTGATTGTTTACCATCTCAGCGAGGGGAGAAAGGAGGAAGGGAAGGAGGGATACAAATTTGAACTCAAAACTTTAAATAAAAATGTTTAAAATGGGAGGGGAATGGTGGTCTGTAGCAGGGAGCAGTGAGATTTTACATGATTGCTATAGAAACAAATAAATATAAATTTCATTTTTCAAAATATTTGCTTCATAAGAAAGACAGGAACCTAGATTTGTATGGATTAGGAAGAAAAAACACAGAAATAGATTAAGACCTTTCAGACAGGAAGTTTGATGATTGTTGGGCGAAAGGAGGGAGCACTCCAGAAAGAGCTTCATGTGGTATAGTTTCCCAGGGTAATTATATCTACTAAATAGCTGTTTCTTCTTCCTGCCTTCTCACTGGGGAGGATGACTAGACACAGAATTTGAAAGGGGATGCAGCAAGGACGTTATAGTTATGCTTGAGAAATCAACTAAGAGTTCCCCTCTACTTAGCTCTAATAAACTAAGCCAAATGTGAAGTTATGGTGAGGAGATTCAAAAAATCGTACAAGACATGTAAGGTCCTCACACCCTGAGAGGTTTATGGGAAGTGAGGTCAATTCAGAGAATATCAGAGTCCCATTTCAAATCTTTCCCTCACACAGGGTGATAAGCTCTTTGATCTAAACAGTGAATCTTTAGAACATATAATTCTTTCTCTTTTTCTAAGTAGGTGCCATTTGTGTAAGACCCAGAAGCGGTTTTAGATGACATTTTTACCATGCAAACTTACTCATTGTAGAGGAGACTGAGGTCTCATGAATGTAACTGAATTGCCCAATAGTCATGTCCAACAGTTACTGTGGTAAATTAAAGACATGTAGATATGACTTCATTATGGTGATTTATTCTATTGCATGAAGCACTGGTCTCTTGCATTAGTCCTCTTCCATTATGAACACTCTTTTTTATGTATATTAATTCATTTATTTTCAGTGTTCTACAATCACTACCATACAACTTAGATTTTTGTATAGGTTCTACACATACATTCCTATTAAATACATTTTCTCCACAGCCATTCTGTACAGAAGAATTAAAACGAATGGGAGAAATCATATAACAAAGCAAAACATAATACAAAAGGAAATGATCTGCTACTTTCTGCGATTGAATTACATAGTTCTTTCTCTAGAAGAAGAAGGCATTTTGTCTTAAATTTTTGACCATTAGGAAGTTTTTTTAAGTCCTTGCATTGCAACGACGTTCCAAGTCTACCAGAAAAAATTCTCACATACTGTAGTCATTGCTGTGCACAAAGTTCTCCTGGTTCTACTTCTTTCAGTCAGCATCAGATTATATAAATGTTCCCAGGCCTCTCTGAAATCTTCCAGTTCATCATTCCTTATATAGCAATAGTATTCCATTACATTTGTATACCATAATTTATTCAGCCCTTCCCCAATTGATAGGCATCCCCTTGATTTCCAGGTTTTGCCCACCACAAAGAGTTCCGCTATAAATATTTTTGTACATGTGGGACATTTCCCATTTTTATGATCTCTTGGAGATACAGTTTTAGAAGCAGTATTGCTAGGTCAAAGGGCATGCATATTTTGTAGCCCTTTGGGCATAGTTCCAAACTGCCCTCCATGATAATTCGATTAGCTCACAGCTCCACCAAAAATGAATTAGTGTTCCAACTCTCCCACATCCTCTCCAACATTTATCATTTTCCTTTCTGTCATGTTAATCAATCTGATGGGTGTGATGTGGTACCTCGGAGCTGTTTTGATTTGAATCTCTCTAATAAGTAGTGATTTAGAAAATGCTTTCATGTAACTAAAGATATCTTTAATTTTGTCCTCTGAAAACTGCCTGTTCATATCCTTTCACCATTTATCAACTGGGGAATGACTTCTATTTTTGTACATTTGACTCAGTTCTCTATATATTCCACAAATGAGGCCTTTACTATAGACACTAGCTGCAAAAATTCTTTCCCAGTTTTCTGCATCCCTCCAAGTCTTGGTTGCATTGGGTTTAGTTCTGCAAAAACTTTTCAGTTTAATGTAATCAAAATTATCCATCTTGCACTTCATAATGCTTTCTATCTCTTCTTTAGTCAAAAATTTTTCCCTTCTCCATAGCTCTGAAAAATACATTATTCCTTGCTCCACCAATTTGTCCATTCTATCAGTCTTTATACCTAGATCGTGTACCCATTTGTATTTCATTCTTGGGTACAGTGTCAAGCATTGGTCTATGCCTAGTTTCCACCACACTATTACGCAACTTTCCCAATAATTTTTGTTGAACAGTGAGTTCTTATCCCAGAAGCTGGGGTCCTTGGGTTTATAGAACAGTAGATTGCTATAGTCATTGCCTGTGTCTTGAGTACCTAGCATCTTCCACTTCTCTACTCTTCTGTTTCTTAGCCAGTATCAAGTGGTTTTGATAATTGTTGCTTTGTATCACAATCTGAGATCTGGTAAAGCTAGGTCACCTGACCTAGCATTCCTTTTCATTAGTCCCCTTGATATTCTGGACTCTTATAGATGAATTTTGATATTATTTTTTTCAGCTCTAGACAATAATTATCTGATAGTTTAATTGGCATGGCACTAAATAAGTGAATTAATTTAGGTAGAATTGTCGTTTTTATTATATTGGCTCAACCTACCAACGAGCAACTGATGTTTTTCCACTTACTTAGATCTGACTTTATTTGTGGGAAGAGTATTTTGTAATTGTGTTCATATTGTTCCTGGGTTTGTTTTGGCAGATAAACTCCCAAATATTTTGAAATGTCTACCCTAGTTTTAAATGGGATTTCTCTTTCTACCTCTTGTTGTTGGACTTTGTTACTAATTTATAGAAAGGCAGATGATTTATGTGGATTTATTTTGTAACATGTAACTTTACCAAAGTTGTTTATTATTTCAAGTAGTTTTTTACTTGGTTCTCTGGGATTCTTTCAGTGTATCATTGTATCATTTGCAACGAATGATAACTTAGTTTCTTCTTTGCCTATTCTATTTCCTTCAATTTCTTTTTCTTCTCTAATTGGTACAGTTAACATTTCTAGTGCCGTATTGAATAACAGTGGTGATAATGGACATCCTTGTTTCACCTCTGATCTTATTGGAAATGCATCCAGCTTATCTCCATTGCTGATAATGCTTGCTGAAGATTTTAGGTAGATATTCATTATTTTATGGAAAATTCCCTCTATTCCTATGCTCTCCAGTGTTTTTTTTAATAGTAATTTGTGCTGTATTTTGTCAAAAGCTTTTTCTGCATCTATTGAGATAATCATGTGGTTTCTGTCAGTTTTGTTGTTGATATGCTCGATGATGGTTATAGTTTTCCTAATATTGAAGCAGCCCTGCATTCCTAGTATGAATCCTACCTTATCATAATGTATTATTATCAGAATAAGTTGGTATATTCTTTTTGTTAAAATCTTATTTAAAATTTTTCACCTATAGTCATTAGAGAAATTGGTCTAAAATTTTCTTTCTCTGTTTTATCCCTTCCTGGCTTATGTATCAAAAAGATATTTGTATCATAAGAAGAATTTGGCAGTGCTCCTTCTTCCCCAATTTTCCCAAATAGTCTATATAATATTGGAATTAACTGTACTTTAAATGTTTGATAGAATTCACTTGTAAATCCATCTGTTATGGAGAAGTTTTTCTAAGGAGTTGATGGATGGCTTGTTCAATTTTGTTTTCTGAGATGGGGATGTTTAAGTATTCAACTTTCTATTTTAATCTGGGCAAATTATATTTTTTAAAATACTCATCCACCTCATTTAGATCTTCGGATTTATGGGCATAAATTTGAGCAAAGTTATTTCTAATTATTGTTTTAATTTCCTCCTCATTGCAGGTGTTCACCCCCTTCATTTTTGACATTGGTAATTTGGTTGTCTTCTTTCTTTTTTTCCATCAAATTGACAAAAGTTTTATTAATTTTATAAGTTTTGTTTATAAAACCAATTATTAGTTTTATTTATTAGCTCAAAAATTTTCTTAATTTCAATTATATTGATCTCTCCTTTGTTTTTCAGTGTTTCTAATTTGGTATATACTTGGGGATTTTCAATTTCTTCTTTTTCTAGCTTTTCAGCTGCATTTCCAAGTCAGTGTTCTCCTCTTTCTCTCTTCTATTCATGCAGGCATTCAAAGATATAAAACTTCCCTTAAGAACTTTTGCAGTATCCCCTAAAATTTCATAGGTTGTCTCATTATTGTAATTCTCTTGAATGAAGTTATTGATTGTTTCAGTGATTTGTTATTTAACCCACTCCTTCTTTAGGATTAGATTATTTAGGTCCAATCAATTTTTGATTTATCTTTCCATACCCTTTTATTACATATAATTTTTATTGCCTTATGATCTTAGAATTAACTCTCTCTGCATTCCTGCACTGGGTTGTGGGGATTTACATCTTAGTACATGGTCAATTTTTGTTTATGTGCCATGTTCTGCTGAGAAAAAGATGTATTCCTTCCTGTTCCCATTAAGTTTTCTCAGGGCGGAGCCAAGATGGCGGAGTAGAAGGACGCACGTTTACGAGCTCCAACCCACAGCCCATAGAATTAATGTAAAAAGAGACCCCCATAACTTCTGGACCACTTAAAGGGGTACAGAAACGGAGTGGAAGAGATTTCCATTCCAGGGAGCCGTGGAGACCCATCCCCAGGGTCCATCGTGCCACGAAAAGCGGACGCAACACCACCACTGCCCTGGCTGCAGCCCCAGAGAAGCTGACTCGGGCAGGTTTCAGGGACAGAAGCTCCGGCAGCCAGGAAAGTCCCTCCGCCCACAGAAGCTACAGGTCAGTGAGAGAGAAGGCTGGGCTGGACGAGAGGGGTACTGGAGTGTCTCCGTGGCTCAGGCCCCCTTGGGAGGAAGCGTCAGAGGCAGAGGCGTGGGCGGCAGCGGAGGCAGCAGCTGCAGCGGCCCAGGACTTCCCCAGCAGCAGGCAGGATCTTCATTACTGAAAGTCTCTGCACAAACAACCTGAGGGAGCTGAACCTGGGAGACGGCCCTGCCCCACCCCGCTCTATTACTGAAGGCCTCTGCATAAAGCCCCTGAGGGCACTGAGCCTCGGAAGTGCCCCCCCACCCGCTCCGTTCCTGAAAGTCTCTGCATAAAGCCCCTGAGGGAGCTGAGCCTGGGAGGCGGCCCTGTCCCCACCCCAGCACCAGAACTAAAGCTCATTGATTAGCAGCTGGGTGGGCGGCGTGGAAAGCTCATTTGAATCTCAGAGCCCAAGCACTAGCTGGGCGGATCTAGGCGGGGGTGGACAGGAATCTCAGAAGTCAAATAACTGGCTGGGAAAATGCCTAGAAAAGGGAAGAAAAATAAGACTATAGAGAGTTTTTTCCAACAAATGAAAATGATCCCGACATTCGGATCTGATGACGAGGACGTACTCTTGCCGTCAGGGAAAGACGTGGAGGGCGGGGCCTCGGTACCCCAGACACCCCAGGGGGATGTCAGTTGGGCTCAGGCCTTGGAAGAGCTCAAAAAGGATTTTGAAAAGCAACTTAGACAGGTGGAGGAAAAACTGGGAAGAGAAATGAGAGAGATGCAAGAAAAGTATGAAAAACAGGTCAATACCTTGGTAAAGGAGACCCAAAAAAATGGTGAAGAAAATAATACCTTGAAGAATAGGCTCACTCCATTGGCAAAACAGGTTCAAAAAGCCAATGAAGAGAAGAATGCTTTCAAAAGCAGAATGAGCCAAATGGAAAAAGAGGTTCAAAAGCTCACTGAATTTAATAGTTCTCTCAAAATTAGAATGGAACAGGTGGAGTCTAATGACTTTACGAGAAACCAAGAAATCACCAAACAAAACCAAAAGAATGAAAAAATGGAAGAGAATGTGAAATATCTCATGGGAAAAACAACTGACCTGGAAAATAGATCCAGGAGAGACAATTTAAAAATTGTGGGACTACCTGAAAGTCATGATCAAAAGCAGAGCCTAGACATCATCTTCCATGAAATTATCAAGGAAAACAGCCCTGACATTCTAGAACCAGAGGGCAAAATAAGTATTGAAAGAATCCATCGATCACCACCTGAAAGAGATCCAAAAAGAGAAACTCCTAGGAACATTGTGGCCAAATTCCAGAACTCCCAGCTCAAGGAGAAATCTTGCAAGCAGCTAGAAAGAAACAATTCCAGTACTGTGGAAATACTCAAGATCTAGCAGCTTCTACATTAAGGGATCGAAGGGCATGGCATAGGATATTCCAGAAATCAAAGGAACTAGGACTCAAACCAAGAATCACCTACCCAGCTAAACTGAGTATAATACTTCAGGGGAAAATATGGGCTTTCAATGAAACAGAGGACTTTCAATCATTCTTGAGAAAAAGACCAGAGCTGAAAAGAAAATTTGGCTTCCAAACACAAGAATGAGAAGAAGCATGAAAAGTAAACAGCAAAGAGAAGTCTTAAGGGACTTACCAGAGTGAACTGTTTACATTCCTACATGGAAAGACAATACTTGTAACTCTTAAAACTTTTCAGTATCTGGGTAGTTGGTGGGACCACACACACACATGTACACTCATGCACACACACATACACACATGCACACACACACAGAGACAGAGAGCACAGAGTGAATTGAATAGGAGGGGACCATAGCTGAAAAGAAATTAAGGGAAATGGTGAGAGAGAAATGTACTGGGAGGAAAGAGGGTGAAATGGAATGGGGTAATTATATGTCATTTAAGAGGCAAGTAGGAGACTTCTTAGTGGAGGGAAAAAGAGGAGAGCTGAGAAAAATCAAAAAAACAAGAAATTTACCCTCACCACATTTGACTAAAGGAAGGAATAAAATGCACTCTCATTTTGGTATGAAAACCTATCTTACAGTATAGGAAAGTGGGGGAGAAGGAGATAAGCAGGGGGGGGATGATGGAAGGGAGGGCAAAGGGAGGAGGGAGAAATTTGAAGTCAACACTTGGGGAGGGACAGTATCAAAAGACAGAAGAGAAACAATGAGGGGCAGGGTAGGATGGAGGGTAATTCAGTTAGTCTTACACAACACGCCTATCATGGAAGTCATTTGCAAAATTACACAGATATGGCCTATATTGAGTTGCCTGCCTTCCCAAAGGGAATGGGTGGGGAGGGAGGGATGGGGAGAATTTGGAACTCAAAGTTTTAGGAACAACTGTTTATTATTGCTGTTGCTACTAGGAAAGAAGACATACAGTTAATGAGGAATAGAAAGTCATCTGGCCCTACAGGAGAAAAGAGAAAATGGAGACAAGAGAAGGGAGGGATGACAGAAGAGAGGGCAGATTGGAGACAGGGAAAATTGGATTGCTTGGGGTATTGTGGTGGGGGGAGGGGATAAAAGGGGAGAAAAATTGGAACCCAAAATTTTGTGAAAATGAATGTAAAAATGAAATAAATAAATAAATTAAAAAAAAAAAGTTTTCTCCAGAGATCCTTGATATCTACCTTATCCAGAGTTATATTCAACTCCTTAACTTCTTTCCTGTTTATATTAAGGTTAGATTTATCACGTTCAGAGAGGGAGAGGTTGAGGTCCTCCACTAGTATAGTTTTGCTATCTATTTCTTCCTGCAACTCCCCCAATCACTCCTTTAAGAATTTGGATGCTATACCACTTGGAGCATATATGTTTAGTAATGATATCGCTTCATTGTCTATGGACATAGTTTCCTTCCTTATCTCTTTTGATTAGATCTATTTCTGCTTTTGCTTTGTCTGAGATGAGGATTGCTGTCCCTGCTTTTCTTACATCAGCTGAAGCAAATTATATTGTGCTCCAACCTTTCACTTTTACACTGTGTGTATCCCCACATTTCAAATGTGTTTCTTGTGAACAACATATTGTTGGATTATGACTTTCAGTCCATTCTTCTATCCGTCTCCATTTTAGGGGGAGAGTCCATTCCATTCACATTCACAGTTACGAACACAGTTACGAACACACTCTGTCTTTCCGTCCATCCTCTTTCCCATCATTTGTGCTTTTCGTTCTGCTGTCTACCTTCTCCTCCTCAATAGAGTTTTTACTTTTCACCACCACCTCCCACAATCTTCCCTTCCTTCTTTCAGTCCCGTTCCCTTTTACTGTACTTTACCCTTACTACTTCTCCCCTCCCTTTTAACTTCCCCTCCCCTTTCTTCCATCTTAACCTCCTACTGATACAGAGCTAGTTAGATTTGTATACTTAGTTGAGTTTATGTTTCCCTCCTTGATCCAAATCAGATGAGAGTACCTCTCAAGCAATGCTCATCTCTCTTCCCTGTTTCCCTCTACTATATATAATTTTGTACTTCTTCCTGTGATGTAATTTATCATTTTCTGCTTCTTCCTTTGCACATATCCTGTTATAATCCTTTCCTATGTTTGAATCACATTTTTATCATCACATCATTTACTTTATACTCATTCTCTCTATTTATGTATATCCCTTTTGTACTTCAAAATGATGTAAAATTCTCAAGATTAACAAGTATCATCTTCCCTCACAGGGAGGTAAGCAGTTTGACCTAACTGAGTAACCAGTTTTTCTTTTCCCCTGCTTACCTTTGTATGACTTCTCCTGAGACCTGCATTTGAGGATCGAATTTTCTATTGAGTTCTGACCTGTTTGTCAGGAAGTTCTGGAAATTTCTCATTTTCTTTGAATGCCCATCTCCTTGTCTGAAATGTTATGCTCAGCTTTGCTGGGGAATTGATCCTTGGTTGTAGTCCAAACTCCTTTGCCTTACAGAATATTGCATTCCAATTCCTTTGCTCTTTTAACGTAGAAGCTGCAAGGTCCTGTGTGATCCTGACTGTAGCTCCTCGATATCTGAATGATTTCTTTCTGGCTACATGTAGTATTTTCTCCTTCAGTTTATAGTTCTACAATTTGGAAACAATATTTCTTGGTGTTTTTACTTTGGGATTCCTTTCAGTAGGTGAACCGTGCATTCTTTCTTGATAATTTTGCCTTCTGGATCTAAGATTACTGGGCAGTTTTCCTTAATGATTTCTTTGAAAATACTGTCCAAGCTCATTTTTTCATCATGGCTTTCTACTGGGCCAATAATCCTTAAATTCACTATCCTGGATATATTTGCCAGGTGAGTTGTTTTTCCAATTAGATATTTTACATTTTCTTTTCTCTTTTCATTCTTTACATTTTGTTTGATGCCTTTTTTTATTTTTTCTTAAATTTATTTATTTATTTTAAGTTTTCAATATTCATTTCCACAATAGTTTGAGTTACAAATTTTCTCCCCATCTCTCCCCTCCCCACACCCTAAAACTCCGAGCATTCTAATTACCCCTACCACCAACCGGCCGTCCCTGCTAACATCCCTACCTTCCGTTATCCCATCTTCTCTTTTGTCCTGTAGAGCAAGATAAATTTCTATACCCCATTATCTATATTTCTTATTTCCCAGTTGTATGCAAGAGCAATAATCAACAGTTGTTCCAAAAACTTCGAGTTCCAAGTTCTCTTCCTTCCTCCCTCCCCATCATCCTCATTGCGAAGGCAAGCAATTCAATATAGGCTATATATGTTTACTTTTGCAAATGACTTCCATAATAGTCATGTTCTGTAAGACTAACAATATTTCCCTCCTTTCTATCCTGCCTCCCATTTCTTCTATTCTCTCTTTTGACCTTGCCCCTCCCCAAAAGTGTTGACTTCTAATTGCTCCCTCCTCCCATTGCCCTCCCATCATCCCGCTTACTCTGCTTATCCCCTTCTCCCCCACTTCCCTATGTTGTAAGATAAGTTTTCATACCAAAATGAGTGTGCATTTTATTCCTTCCTTTAGTGGAATGTGATGAGAGTAAGCTTCACGTATTCCCTCTCACCTCCCCTCTTTTTCCTCCATAGAAAAGTCTTTTTCAACCACTTTTATGAGAGATAATTTGCCCCATTCCATATCTCCCTTTCCCCTCCTAATACATTCCTTTCACCCCTTAATTTCATTTTTTTAGATATGGATCCCTTCCTGTTTAACTCACCCTGTGCTCTCTCTTTCTCTCACAATATGTGTGTGCTTGTGTGTGTGTATGTGTGTCTCTGAGAACGTGTGTGTGTGTATAATCCCACCAAGTACTCAGACACTGAAAAAATTTCAAGAGTTACAAATATTGCCTTTCCATGTAGGAATGTAAACAGTTCAACTTTAATAAGTCCCTTATGATTTCTCTTTCCTGTTTATGTTGTCAAGCTTCTCTTGATTCTTGTGTTTGAAAGTCAGATTTTCTTTTCAGCTCTGGTCTTTTTATCAAGAATGCTTAAAAGTCCTCTATTTCATTGAAAGATCATTTTTCCCCTGAAGTATTATACTCAGTTTTGCTGGGTAGCTGATTCTTAGTTTTAGTCCTAGTTGCTTTAACTTCTGGAATATCATGTCCCACGCCCTTTGACCCCTTAATGTAGAAGCAGCCAGATCTTGTGCTATCCTGATTGTATTTCCACAATACTCAAATTGTTTCCTTCTAGCTTCTTGCAATATTTTCTCCTTGACCTGGTTACTCTGGAATTTGCCTACAATGTTCCTGGGAGTTTCTAGTTTTGGATCTCTTTCAGAAGGTGATCAGTGGATTCTTTCAATATATATTTTTGTCCCCTGGTTCTACAATAACAGGATAGTCTTCCTTGATATTTTAATGAAAGATGATGTCTAGACTCTTTTTTGGTTATACCTTGCAGGTAGTCCCACAATTTTTAAATTGTCTCTCCTGTATCTATTATCCAGGTAAGTTGTTTTTCCAATCAAATATTTCACATTATCTTCCATTTTGTCGTTCTTTTGATTTTGTTTTGTGATTTCTTGGTTTCTCAAAAAGTCATTAGCCTCCATCTTTTCCACTCTAATTATTAAAGAACTATTTTATTCAGTGAACTTTTGAACCTTCTTTTCCATTTGGCTAATTCTGCTTTTTAAAGCATTATTTTCCCCTTTGGCTTTTTGAACCTCTTTTGCCAGTTGAGTTAGCCTGTTTTAAAGGTGTTATTTTCTTCAGCTTTTTTTGGGTCTCCTTTAGCAAGTTGTTGACTCTCTTTTCATGATTTTCTTACATCTCTCTCATTTCTCTTCCCAGTTTTTCCTCCACCTTTCTTACTTTATTTTCAAAATCCTTTTTGAGCTCTTCCATGGCCTGAGATTATTGAACATTTATTTTGGATGTTTGGGATACAGAAACTTTGACGTTTATGTATTTCCCTGATGGTAAGCATTTTCCTTCCTTATCCATAGGGATGGGGGAAGATTTCTGTTCACTAAGAAAGTAACCTTCTATAGTCTTATGTTTTTCCATTTTTGGGACATTTTCTAAACCAGTTACTTAAAGACTTTGGTGTCCTTTTTCAAGAATAGGGTGTACTCTGGGGATCTGTGAGATCTCAGTTCCTCCAAGGTGGCACAGTCAAGTATTTACACTGGTCTGGAAGCAACCAGAAACTTTTTGTGCCCAGAATCTGTGAATAGTAAAGTTTCCTCTCCACAGTTACATGACCTCCAGTTCCACTAAGCCAGCACTGGGGGGTTAGGGGAGTGGTGAGGACTGAGATTCAAATAAGCTGCTCAATTCCCCCAGAAGCATTAGGTGGGTGTAGGGCTGCTACACAGGGGTGAAGTAAGAATCAGCTACTCAATTCCCCCAGGGGTTTTATGATCCAACCATCGATGTGGGCTGCTGTGGGAGTTGCTGCCACCCAATATGGTCTCTGCTGCTGCCGCCTGAGGCCAGAGCTATGGGATTACTCTACTCTCTTCTCATCCAGATGAAAAAACCCTCTCACTGACCTTTGGCATTTGTGGTTTGAGGGATCTGAACACTGACGCTACTGCTGCTGGGGATTCCACCCCTGAGGACGGCTCTGGCCCTCCTCCCAGCACTGTGTCACATGGCCAAGGCTGAGATGGGCTTCACTCTGCATCCAGTGTGGCAGCTTTTCCTCTCAGCCTTTCAAGTCACTCTCCACTGGAAATCTCCTCCACTCTGTTGTTCTGTACCTTCTGTTGCTCTAGAATTTGTTGAGAGTCTTTCTTCACAGGTATTTTATGGGCTCTGGGGAAGAGCTAGTGTATGTGCATCTTTCTACTCCGCCATCTTGGCTCTGACCCCCTGATTGAATCTTGCTATCTCATAGTCATTAGTTTCTATTTGCCCAATTCTAATTTTTATCAAATTCTTTTCTTCAGTTCACTTTTTTCTCCTTTTCCATCTGTTCAATTATTCCTTTCAGGGAATAATTTTCTCCAGATATTTTTTGTACTTCCTTTTCCATTTGTTCAATTTTCCTTTTTAACAAGTCGTTCTCTTTGTAGAATTTTTTTTTTCATACTTTTAAAATCATTGACCAGCTTTTCTTCTATTTCCTTATTAGGTTGTTCCAGGAGAGCTGTCTCCTGGAACTCCCCATAGAAAGATTCTGTATTCTTTTCCTTCCTCCTTTGCTTCTTGCTTATGATAATGAGGCTTTGTCTGTTATGGCCTCTGGTTCTTTCAGTTAGAAGCTGGAGAATCTGGTGTTGAGCTGCTTGTGTGAGATAGTAAAGGGCAGATGCTTTTTTGTTTTGTTTTATTTTGTGTTTCCCTGAATTGGCCCTGGGGCTAGCTTGTTAAGTGTGGTGGAGGAGTGGTCTGCTCACGAGAGATCTCCTCACCTGAGGCAAGCTCAGCACTTGGTGATCTTGGCTACTCTATTGTCTTCCAATTTCCCCTGGAGCGCTTAGGCAAACCTGGGTTCTAGTATGAGTTTCCAACCCCCTGGGGATCCTCTCCTTCTGGTTTGCCTCCGACACAGTAAGAAGAATATTATTTAGTGATTTTCCTAGCCTCAGGTCCTCAACACTGTTTGCACCTTCTGTTGATCCCACTGATCCAGGATTTTTATGGGGAAATATCTTATGGTTCTTTTGAGGTCAATAAGGGGAGGGGGAAAGAGCGTTTACTGAGCACTCTGCCATTTTGCCTCCCAGAAGTTCAAGTAGGTGACTTATAGATGTTTAATCTGTGTGCTGAAAGTCTGAGGAGGGGTGGAGTCTAATACCTAGGGCTTAGTGGCTGTCACCTGCTTGGCTTCTGCAGTTCTCCTGACTTGGGCTGCCACTCTGACCTTCCCACATACTGTCACTACCTGAGACTGCCGCAGGGATTTTCTGCTTGGAGGTGCTCCACTGTGTGCCATGGGCTCACCCCTGCAGAAGAGCTCCTTTCCATTGACCTTCTAGTCTGTCTTAGTCTGTGAATCTGCCACAGTCTGTCTCCTGCTGTATTATGCACCTCGAAAATTTTGTCAGATTCTCTTTTTATAAGTATCTGAAGGAGTTTTTTTCTAAAAGCTTAGGTGAGTAATTGCCTTCACTCTGCCATCTTGACTCTGCCACCCCAGTATAAACATTCTTGAAAAAAAAAAGTTTATTTACTGAATTTAAGAATTCCTGGGACCTCATTATAACTTAGCTTCATTGAGTTTTATTCTGTACTGAAGAGAACAGGTCTCATGAGAGTGTTGGCTACTTCATGTGAGTAGCATTGCAAAAACAAAGAGGCAGAAAGTCTGAAAATAAGAAGGATATCCATAAACTGATGAATCACTGTTTAAATTATGACACATGAATGTGGTAGAATCTGATCTTTAAGACATAAGGGAAGAGATTCCAAGGATACATGGAAAGACTTCTGTGAACTGATGCAGAGTGAATAAAGAAGCAATGGAAGGACAATGTATTAGAATGTCAATAATGCATAAAATGAACATTTTGAAGATTTTTCGAATAAACTATTGAAATGACCAGTATTATAAGAGTTTATAGAATGACAACATTGTCATAAGACAAATAACTTTAAAAGCCATAAGAACTATGGTCAATAAAATGATCATCCATGATTCCAGAAGATTAATAATGAAATAGGAAGCAAATAGACCTGTGTGAGTATTGACAAGTGTAAGTTTTACATATGTAGAAAACGAGAGAATTTGTTTTCATTGATTGTGCATATTTGTTAAAAGGAATATATTAGCCTTCTACATTTTTTATAAAAATATAGAAATAAAAACAACAAAAACAATGTGTAGTTATGTAAAAACATGTTCTAAATCATTATTGATTAGAAAATGCAGATTAAAGCAACCTTGAAATATTATTTTACACCTTACAGATTAGGTAAAATAACGTAAGGGGAAAGTGACAAATTTTAGAGGGATGTGACCCTAGCTCATTATTGGTGGAACTGATCCAACCATTTTGTAGAGCAATATGGAATTATGATGAAAGAGTTACCTAACCTGATAACACTTCTTGACCCAGCAATACTATTTCTAGGTCTATTTCCAAAGAGGATCTGGGAAAAAGGAAAATAACTTCTATATTCAAAAATGTCTACAGCAGCTCTCTTTGTAGTAACAAGGAACTGGAAATTCAGGGATCACCATCAATTGGAGAAATAGCTGGATAAGTTGTGGTATATGACTGTGATGTAATACTATTGTGCTATAAGAAATGATGAGCTTAATGAATTTAGAAAAAAAAAACACGAAAAAACTTCTATGAAATAATGAAGAATGAAATAAGCCGAACAAAGAGAATGTTGCACATAGTAACAGCAATATTATTTTAAGAACAACTTAAAGTTAATAAATCATTTTGACTGTTATAAATACTTAAATTAACTACAAATGAAATGTGAAGAAAAACATTATCTGCATCCAGAGAAAGAACAAATAAATAGGATTATGTATAGACCAATCTTACCAATTTATACATGTGTGTACATATAAATCTTATATATACACATTTACATAATTTGCATATGTGTATATGTACACATGGGCAATATAGATATATACATATGTATACATATACAATATACATTGTATATACATGCACACATAGATATACACATGCATATGCACACATGTGTATATGTGTATATATATATATATACACATACACGCATATATGTACATACATTGATACATATGCACATACACATATCTGTGTGTAATAGCAGGCATCTTCGATGGGGAAGAAAAAAACAGGAAAAAAGGATATTTACATGACAACTTTATCAAGTATTTTAAAAGGAATAGCAACGAAGCAAAATTAATCATCTGAAAATACATACAACATTCCATACCTGTAGGATCTCCTTGTCTTTATTTTTTAAAAAAAATCTATCTATCTATCTATCTATCTATCTATCTATCTATCTATCTATCTATCTGTCTATCTATGAATAGAACAAGCATTTCCACAACATAGTACAATTAAAAAAGAATGATTGCACATGAAATCACAAATTTGCTATCATAACTTGCTATTTCCTTTTTAAAAAGAATACTTGTAAACATGGCTATGTTCCCATGTCCACCAGTAGAATTCTTCTTCCCATACCTGCCTTCCTATGGTATGCAAAACTAAGCAGTGGGAGGGTCATTTAACAGCCTCCATGCCATCCATGGTCAATTTATAACCATCCAATAGCTTGTTTCACTATTCTCCCCTCTACTTCTCACTTTCATTCAGTAGCTCTCAGAAACCAGGAATGGTGAGTTGATCCCTGGATTTGGAATTAGGAGACTTATGGTCACCTTTTATCTAGGACACTTCTTAGTTGAGTCACCTTGAGCAAATCAGTCATTCTAAGCCTGAATTTCTTCTAAATCTAAGGAGCTATGTGATGTAATGGGAAATGGGCTGGATTTGGAATAAAGAAAACCTGATTTTGAGTCTTAACTATGTGACTGATATGAACCTTGGTTTCCTTATCTGTAAAATCGAAGTAATAATAATAATGCTTATCACACGTGGCTGTTATGAAAGTCAAATAAAAGAACACATAACACACTTTGTAAACTATAATCTGCTATAGAAAGTCTGGCTTACATTAGTATAATTGAAAAGAGGATTGCATTAGGGGTGCTGTCAATACTGATAAAGTTAACGTAGTTTTCGTGATACATCCACTGAAGAACATGTGAATTTGGAGAAAAGAATATAACAATCCAACAAATTCAGCAAAATTGTCCTTAGAACACAGACCTGCTGTTAGTTCATTTCAAAATGAGGACAAATGGGTACTCCAAAAAAGGAAACCTTCTTAAGATCTTTCCTGGTAAGGTTTCAAGGCAATCTACCCTTCCCCACTCTGCTTCCGCCATGGCATCTCACTGAACCCAGGAGAGGGAAATCTCATTTCCCTATGGGACACTCTGGCAACTGAATGATCAGATCAAGGCCCAAGTGGCTGACAGGAGCTGTTCATTAGTACTCATGTGGAATGCTGCAATTTAGCGTGGACATTTGCAGACTAAGCATTTCATCAGTTCATTATTAAGTTGATTTGGGTTGCTCCATTTTAAACTACTTTGTCTACTTTTTGTCCCCAGAAAGAAGACTCCACAACACATTCTAGGCAGAGGAATCAACTGCAACAGATTTTGTATCCAAAAATAGAATTTCTCCAGAAAAAGTCCCTCTTCTCTTTCTCTCAGAACACACCTGCTTATATTGACTACCACAATGACCTTCCATGAGACAGGTCAGAAGAACTAACTTATCTGGTGGGCACAATTTGTCTGTAACTAGGTTGCTTCTCTGAAGCTCACTGCTACCCAACCAGGAAGGGTTAATGAACTCTGCTATAAAAATATCATATCGACCTGAGGTGAACCAGAGACTTGCAGGGAATTCAGGATATAGTCTTGGCCTTAAAGGATCTCATTCCATGGTCTAAAACACAGGAACATAGAGTGGTTTGTATTCTCAGAGCCACAAAATCAAATTTAAGTACAACAAACAAGCAACAACAACAGCAACAAACAGATTTTGCAAGGGAAGTAAAAGTCCCTTTGTCCCCTGGTACCTATGGCTTTCTATGGAGCTGTTTTCTTTGGGGTCACCTTTAGGCCTTATACCCTAAGAGCTTATCAAAACTAACTGCCCTGGGAACGATGGAATGATATATGCCACTTATTAGGGATCAGACTCTCTGAAATTGGAAGATTTAGGGAAATTCAAAATAAAAAGGTCCAATACTTTTAAAACTTCACAGTTTTTTATCTCCTTTTGTCTCATGGTTTCATTGTTTTTGTCCCTGAAAAGGGGAATGAAATTTCCTTGATTTTCGACTAATGGGATAATTCAGTTTTCTAAAAGAAAAAAAAAAATATTCCTCCAGATTTATGTGCCTTTCACAAATATTGTGAATTTTCTGTCAGCAATCATCCTGAGCTTCTCATTCTCTGGTTCCCACTGGGGTTTCTTTATTGTTTAATTGTGGCTCTGGTAATAATGAAGTTAGTTCCAACATTATGAGGACCATCTATTTGCAGGCTGCAGGTAGATTTCAAAAACACTTTGCATCTTCTCTTCTCATGGCATGTCCATGGAAATCAATTTCTCTAATGAATTGTTTTCTCTAAGTCAAAGGGTTATTTTCTCTTACTAAAGTGGTGAGGGAAAGAGAAAGGTATTATATATTATCACTCTAATACAGTTGACCTCTTTTGTTTAACTTTCATGTGAATATTATTATCAGTATGAAAGCTGGAATTATGAGATCAAATGAGAGGATGTATTTAAAATATTTTTTCAAACCTTAAAGCATTAAATGAAACAAACAAACTACTTGCTCTCAAGCACATAGCAAGCATGTGTAATAGGTCATTTTAGCTAAGGGAGTGGGTGTATGGAAGAAAGCTTCAACTTTCTAAAGAGAGAAATGGAGCAACAATAGCATGCCCAACCTGAGGAAGTGGCCCTGCCTTTCCCATCTCTAGGTCAAACACTGGGCATGGAACCTCTTCATCTGGCTCTTTGGGAGGAAGTGACAAAATCTTTACCCTGTGGTCCATGAAATAACTGCCTCGTTACTGTTCCCATTGTCCCTGAGAGTTCAACTTCCTGACAACTGTGTCTGATATCTCCTTTCCCATGAAGGAAACAACTGGAGCTAAGTGTTTCCAGTGAGATCTGGACTCTGAAGAAGGGATGGTGATGGGCACAGGTCCAGAGGGTCAAGAATACCAACTAATATTCATTATACTGGACTTGAGGGCTAGGGGAGAAGTCTCTCACTGGTCTTCCTCTACTTTCCTGTGCTCTATTCAATGACCTGGAGTGGGAAGAGCAAACTTTTCTTTACACGTTTCTTGAAGTTGCAGATACAGTTGAATCAGGAACTTCTCCCTACCCACGAGATGTAGTGAGCAAGTGGTTTAGGAGATTGCTAGTCAACTAGAATCGATTCTATTGTATGAGCCTACTATGTGCCAAGCACTATGCCAAGGTCTGTGACAGCTAGAGATAGATTGCAGTATAGAAGAGCATGTGACCTATTTTCTTTCATTTCCTCCTGGTTCACTAAAGTATGTGATCACATTACTTTTGTACCTGAATCCTATGGATAGTGGAAAGTTAGAATGAGAGAAAAGAAAGCACAGGTCACTGGAGAGACTATATGGTTATGAGCTGTTTATGAATTGCGGAGTAGAGAGCATTTTGTAAAGAAAGCACTGAATGTTTTCCCTGCCTGGGGAATGCTTTGGCATATTCTACTCCTCTAAAAAGAAAGCCTGAAAAAATATTGTGTCTACAGAACGATCCATTAGTGGGAACCAGTGAATCATATGCCTGGACATTGAATATTCAACAATGAAAAAAGAAACACAAAAGATTTTAATCAATCGTTCACTTGTTGACTGGAGATGTTCAGGTTTTATTTACCAAATGATAAGTTAGACCTGTATAAGTGACTTCATTGAAAAAGAAGCATCAAATAAAAGCCCACATATCCGAATTTTAAGGTTTGTAGGTAAGATGGTGTAACAGCAGGTAAGATAGGATCTTTTTGCTGTTTTGCTTTAGTATAATGAAGAAGTATAGTGACAAGGGCCTGTGAAGAGTAGTAAGAAGGTCAAAGCTTTTTGGTAATGAAGAACTGACTTTCTAGGGATGTGATGCCCTCTGGCTTCAAAAAGTGAATAAAAACTCTGAGGGTGAAGTTTTACTTTGGGACTTAGTTTTTGTAATAAGGTTTAAGTGCCAGATGGGGATTCTGGGAAGCCCCTAAAAAGCACCCTGGCTTTGAGAACCCAGATGTCCTTCTTTCCTCTTTGGTATGGTCAGGCAGTTGTACCTGTCTGTTGAATTATGGTCAGCCAGAGGACACTACGTCTGTTGATTACTTTGCGTTTCATGGTGTTGACTCCCCTGAACTAGGTGAATGATATGTGTGCTTGACTAAAGGATTGATACGTTTGCTTGATTAAAATGATTATTAGACCCTCAAAAGTTATCTTTCCTTTTATGAATGCAGATCTAAGAACCTGTGATAGTAGGCCCCTCTGTGTTTATTGTGGTGCTTATTGATTCAGATGGGTATTTCTTTGTTATTTATTAACTTCGAATCCATTGCTTAATCCAATCTGAAATTCCTCGGTCAGAAGGTACAAAGAAGGATATATATCACTCAGTTATCCCTTTATAAGTCTAAAAAACTGATTAAATTTGTCATGGCTGATTCCCGAAGCAACCTGAGCCATGATATTGTCAACCTGCTATTCTTTTCTGTTTGTTTTCATTTAAGTATTTTCATAGATGATAAACGGAGTCCAGCACTTTAGATGTTTGGCTTCAGGGTATAAATAATAGGAGGTTGATCCTCATTCCCTCTATGCCACGTGGGCTATTCATGTCTTAAAGATGACACTTGAACAATGTCCCATTTCAGAAACATGATCCCAGGTCAATACAACGCTGAACAAAACAACACTCACCAACTGGAGACAGGACTCCCTTGAACAGAGACCCAGAGGAGGGAGGCAAGTAAATTTACTCTATTTAAGAGGTAGTTTTCATTAGAAAGAATTATGCCCAGTAACTAGAAGAACCCCTGTAACAGAGAATAAAGAGTATTTTAGCCTTTTGGTTTGAACAGAGGTCATGCATATTCATAAATGTGATTTCATGAAGTATCTATTTTCATCAGAGGTTGTGGCTGGGGGTGTCTTTTCACTGATATTTCAGTTCCCTAGTTACACAGTACTTCTATCCTGGTGAACATTCCTTTAGCTGCCACAGATAACAATCCCTGGATTCCTTTGTGTTTGGACATTGACCTTGATCCCCAAATGACCACTGTTGGGATGTGGAGTAAATTACAGAGTTGTTGACATTCCATGGAGACAGCTTTGGGGAAAATCTTCTCTCCCCTTCCCCACATTCCAAGTTACCAGAAGGCATCAGAGAAGCATTTCAGTAAACACCATTTCTTGTTTTGTATTGGGTTTGTGTTTTATTTTCTCCTTAAATTTTGGCATTTATATGATGCTCTAAAGTTTGCAAAATATTTAAAATCATTATCTCATTTGAACCTCATAATACCTCTATTTGACAAATTTACATGTATGTGTTCTCATCATGACTAAATTCGGTGTGTCCCTAACTCGTGTCATCTCCCTAATCCTAGCATTCCCTCCAATGTCTATGTCTGTTAAAGACATCACTATCTCCCCAATGAATCAGTGGCATAATTTCAGAGTAATGTTTGACTTCTCCCTCCATTTTGCCCCCATGTTCTGTCGCTACATTCTGCACATTCTAACTCTATATAATCCTTCTCATTTTCTCCTTCTACAGTCACATAACCCATGACCCTCAATCAGATTCTCCTCACCTCCTGTTTGGATTAATATAAGGGCATTCTAACTGGATTATTGTCCATCAATCTCTTTCTTCTTTGATCTATCATCTACATACTAGCCAAAATGACTTTCCTAAAGACTAGTTAAAGGTCTGTTACTGTTTGATTGAAAATACAAATTCTTCAATTCAGGTTTCATGGTCATAAAAAGTCAAATTTTCCAGCCTTAAGTCTAACTTTTCAACCTTATTTCATATTATTTTCCTTTATCCACTCTAGATATAGCCAAACTACCCTATTAGCCTTGAACTAGGCATTCATCCTCCTCCTCTTTATTTACACAATGTGCCCTTGAAGATACATTTCTGTGCGTCTATGAAGAATTTTTCTCCAACTTTGGAATTGCCCAAGACATTTGCACAAATCTGGATAAATCCTTTGGGGAGAATGTGCCCCATTTCATGCCTTACTTGTTACTGATAATCAGGAAATTATTGAACAAAGTTAATCCTGCTTTTGCATCTATCAGGGAATATTACCATGACCTTATGTTGATTTCGCATTTTGGGGGAAGAATCCTTTTTTAAGAGAAACATTAAAGTGAAGTCTTTTCTCTACCAAGTTTATCCTCATTCTCATTCTCATAATCCTCCTCCTCCTCATCTTTTTATCTTCATCAAAATAATTGTATTAAATTCCCTGTAGTGTTCTATGAACTCTACAATCATTTGCACTGTCATTGTGGTTATGTAGTTCAAAGGTTTACAAAACACTTGTCATATATTCTCATTTGGTCTTCAAAACAACCCTGAAAATTAGATTCTATTATTACTTCCATTTTATGAGGCAGAAACTGAGGATGAGAGGGATGGGGAAATGACCTGTCCAGGATCAACAGCTTACAGGTGCCTGAAGTAACAGTCAAAATCAGACTGTCTGGAGCTCTGTGGAAGAGTTAAGATTACAGATTTGACCCATCCCTGGAATTTTGACCTTCTTGTGTCCAACTCCTGGTTTCCTTTGTTGTTTACCCTTCATAAATGACATCACAAGGGTGATGTTTGACATACATGGGAATTGGATTTAAATGAGGCCTAGTAGCGGAAAGCCATCTCTCCTCCAGTCATCACAGTACAACGGCAAAATATAGGTCAAGACCACTGGCCCAGGATAACTTTGGCTTTTCTAAATTAAAGTCTTTCCAGGTCTCAGGCAACACCCATTCAATGACTAAAGACTGGATAAGAATGAAGACAAAAGATGATCCAAGTTAACATCACAAGGAAAACAATGTGGGAGGGGCAGATCCTGTGAGCTTCTGTCCAGACTTCCTTAGGCCTTCTAGAAAATTTACTGCTTTTTCGTTCATATTAGTGCTTAGGGGGAGGAGCCAAGATGGCAGAGTGAGAGCAACAACTCACCTAAGCTCTCGAACAAATTCCTTCTGATACCTCTGAAAGGAGAATCTGACCAAATTTGGGAGGTGCAGAATCCAGTGGGAGACAGACTGTGATCAATTCGGAGGCCAGGTTAGACTGGAAGTTCAACGGGAAGGATCTGTTCTGCGGGAGTGAGCCCACCGTGCACAACACAGCTGGCCAACGCAGCAGAGCAGAAGGGTCCTGAAAAACCTGAGAGAGGAGAGTGGAACCAGTAGAGCAGCACCGAGGGTAGGAGACAAGCGGAACCGAGCCAGCGAGAGCCGCCAAGAGCCAGATATCAGCGCAGCAGCTCCTGAGACCTTCAGCCTGAAGATTAAACTTCGGTAAGTCACCTACTTGAACTTCCAGGAGCCAGGATGGCAGAGTGATCAGTAAATGCTCTCTCCTCTCCCTTTGATTACCATGAAAGAAACATAAAATATTTCCCCAGAAAAAGCCTGGATCAGCAGGTAGAGCAAAGGGGCCAAGAGTCTCATAACACCCCAGGCTAGGAAAATACCTAAGGGGGATTCCTCTTATGGTGGCAGAGTCAAACTGGAAGGACAGAGGACCCAGGGCAGAGAAAACTCACACAGGACCCAGACAAGCGTCAGCGCCAGGAGAGGAGCCCCAGGAGAGGTGGGAACCTACGCTAGCATCTAGGCGTGCTTCAGCATTCCAGGGGAATCAGAAAGACAATAGGGCAGCTGGGTTCACCATTCCCTGAGATTGCCCTTGCCTCAGTTCACCTGAGGAGATCCCCTGTGACCAGACCACTCCTTCTCCACACTTAACAAGCTAACCCCAGTGCTGATCTGGAAAACACAAAACAAAAACTTGCTTTTAGCTTTTTCACACATAAGCTCAACACAAAGTTCTGCAGCTTCTGACTAAAAGAACCAGAAGCCACAACACTCAATCAACATCATGAACAATAAAAAGAAGAGGGGTGAAAAAAACCATAGAATCTTTCTATGGGGATAAGGACCAAAACATAAACACCAAACAGGTCAGAGCTGAGACTCTTCTTCCATCTGAAACTTCAGAAGGGACTATGAACTGCTCCCAAGCACAAGCAACTCTCCTGGAACAGTTGAAGAAGGAAATAGAAGATAAACTGGCCAATGATTTTAAAATTTTGAAAAAAGAATTCACTGATGAGAACATCTCTTTGAAAAGGAAAATTGAACAAGTGGAACAGGAAGTTCTAAAAGTAACTGGAGAAAATAACTTCCTAAAAGGTCAAATGGAAAAAGAAACCCAAAACCCACCTGGGAAAATTGGTCGAATGGAAAAGTAAGTACAAAAATTAACTGGAGAAAATAGCTCCTTAAAAGGAAAAATTGGACAGATGGAAAAGGAGATGGAAAAGTTAACTGAAGAGAAAAATTTGATAAAGATTAGAATTGGGCAGATAGGAACTAATGACAAAATGAGACAGCAAGAATCAGCCAAACAAAATCTAAAGAATGAAAAGATGGAAAAAAATGTAAAATATTTAATTGGAAAAACAACTGACATGTAAAATAGATCCAGGAGAGAAAATTTAAGAATTAGTGGCATGCCAGAAACACATGATGGAGAAAAGAGCCTGGACAATATCTTCCAGGAAATCATAAAGAAAAACTGCCCAGAAGTGCTAGATTCAGAGGGCAAAATGTCATCGAAAGAATCCAGCATTCCCCTCATGAAAGGGATCGCAAACTCAAAACTCCAAGGAATATCGTTGCCAAATTGCAGAACTATCAAGTGAAGGAGAAAATATTACAAGCAGCCAGAAAGAAATAATTCAAATATCAAGGAGATACAGTCAGGATTACACAGGACCTTGCAGCCTCGACATCAAAAGATCGAAAGAATTGGAACCTAATATTCTGCAAGGCAAAGGAGTTGGGACTACAACCAAGGACCAAGTACCCAGCAAAGTTCAGCATAACATTTCAGGCAAGGAGAAAGTCATTCAACCAAGAAAGGGATTTCCAGAGCTTCCTGACCAAAACACCAGAACTTAATAGACAATTCAATCTTCAAATGCAGGTCTCAAGAGAATCATAAAAAGGTAAACTGGGGGAGCGGTGGCAGGGAAACTTGTCACTCAATTAGGCAAATTGTTTCCCTCCCTATAAGGGAAGACGATACCTGTTAATCTTGAGAATTATGTGGCTATTTTGAAATATGAAAGGGATATGCATAGATGGAACGGGTATAAAGTAGATGATATCAGGATAAAAAATATGATTTAAGTACGAGAAGGGATTGTAACAGGAGGTGTGAAAAGGTGGAAGCAGAAAATGGCAAATTACATCACAGGAAGAAGTACAAAATTATAGTAGCAGGAAAGAGGGGAGGGAGATGAGCATTTTTTGAGAGGTACTCTCACCTGATTTGTTTAAAAGATGGAACAATAAACTGAAGTAGATAATCCTAACTAGCTATATAAGCAGTAGGAGGGGAAGCGGGAAGAAAGGGGAGGGAGGCTAAAAGGGAGGGAAGAGGCAATAATAGTAAAGGGGAGTTAAAGGGTGGGGGACTAAAAGAAGGAGGGGAAGGTTGCAGGAGGAGGTGGTGAAAAGTGAATACCATTGAGGAGGGGAAGGGAGACAGGAGAGCTAAAATATTAGTGCTTACACTTGAAGATTATTCCAAGTTTACTTAGTCCATATCTTATCTGTACATACTTCTTATGTGCTGCTCAACGCCCCTCTCCCCATTGAAATGTGAGATTTCTGAGAACAGGAGCTATCTTGCTTTTTTTTTTGTTATCATGAGGAGGCATGGCACCTGGCACATAGTAGGTGGCTAATAAATACTAACTGCCTCAGTGATTCTTTGAGAGTAAGGTCTGTTTTTCCCTTTTTTTATGCCTGCAATAGTTGTCACAGTACCTAGCATACAACAAACCTTTTCTTTATATAAATTCATTTATTTACTAAACTTTTTACATTCATTTTCACAAAATTTTGGGTTCCAAATTTTCTCCCCATTTTCCCCTCCCCCACCCCAATACACCGAGCATTCTAAATTCCCTTATCGCTAATCTGCCCTCTCTTCTATCATCCCTCCCTTCCCTTGACCACATCTTCTCTTTTGTCCTGTAGGGAGAGATAACTTTCTATTCCCCATTACCTGTATTTCTTATTTCCTAGTAGCAAGAACAATACTCAACAGTTGTTCCTAAAACTTTGAGTTCTTACTTCTACCCATCCCTCCCTCCCCAACTATTCCCTTTTGGAAGGCAGACAATTCAATATAGTCCATATCTTTGTAGTTTTGCAAATGACTTCCATAATACTCATGTTCTGTAAGGCTGACTATATTTCCCTCCATCCTATCCTGCCCCCCCCATTACTTCTATTCTCTCTTTTGATCCTGTCCTTCCCCAAGAGTGTTGACTTCAAATTGCTCCCTCCTCCCATTGCCCTCCCTTCCATCATTCGCCCAACCTGCTTTTCTCCTTCTCCCCCACTTTCCTGTATTGTAAGATAGGTTTTCATACCAAAATGAGTGTGCATTTTATTCATTCCTTTAGTCGAATGTGATGAGAGTAAAACTTCATGTTTTTCTCGCACCTCTCCTCTTTTTCCCTCCACTAAAAAGTCTCCTGCTTGCCTCTTGAATGACATATAATTTACCCCATTCCATTTCACCCTCTCTCCTCCCAATATAGTTCTCCCTCACCGTTTACCTTAATTTTTTTAAAGATATGATCCCATCCTATTCAATTCACTTTGTGTTCTTTGTCTCTATCTGTACGTGTGTGTGTGTGTGTGTGTGTGTGTGTGTGTAATCCCACCAACTACCCAGATGCTGAAAAGTTTCAAGAGTTACAAATATTGTCTTTCCATGGAGGAATGTAAACAGTTCAACTTTGGCAAGTCCTTTATGACTTCTCTTTGCTGTTTACTTTTTCATGCTTCTTCTCATTCTTGTGCTTGAAAGTCAAATTTTCTTTTCAGCTCTGGTCTTTTCATCAAGAATGATTGAAAGTCCTCAACTTCAGTGAAGGACTATTTTTTTCCCCTGAAGTATTATATTCAGTTTTGCTGAGTAGGTGATTCTTGGTTTGAGTCCGAGTTCCTTTGAGTTCTGGAATATCCTATTCCACACCCTTCCATCTCTTAATGGAGAAGCTGCTAGATCTTCTGTTATCCTGATTGCATTTCCACAATACTGGAATTGTTTCTATCTAGCTGCTTGTAATATTTCTCCTTGACCTGGGAATTCTGGAATTTGGCCAAAGTGTCCCTAGGAGTTTCTCTTTTGGGATGTCTTTCAGGTGGTGATAGATGGATTTTGTCAATACTTATATTGCCCTCTGGGGGGGTGGAGTCAAGATGGTGGAGTAGAAAGATGCACGTTTACGAGCTCCGAAACCACAGCCCATAGAATTAATATAAAAGGAGATCCCCATAAGTTCTGGATGACCGTAAGGTGTGCAGAAACAGAGTGGAAGAGATTTCCGTTCCAGAGAGCCCTGGAAAGCCGTCCCCAGGGTCCGTCGCACTCCGGAAAGCGGACCCCACCCCAGCGCTGCCCTGGCCGCAGCCACAGAGAAGCTGATCCAAGCAGGCTTCAGGGACGGAAGCTCCGGCAGCCGGGAAAGTCCCTCCATCCACAGAAGATACAGGTCAGTGAGAGAGAAGGCTGGGCTGGCCGAGATGGGGAGCGGAGTGTCTCCATGACTCGGGCCCCCTCGGGAGGAAGCAGGAAAGGCAGAGGCAGGGGCAGGGGTAGCAGCAGAGGCAGCAGCTGCGGCAGCGGCCCGGGACTCCCCCAGCAGCAGGCAGGATCTTCATTACTGAGAGTCTCTGCATAAACCCCCTCAAGGAGCTGAGCCTGGGAGACGGCCCTGCCCCACCCCACTCCATTACTAAAGTTCTCTACAAAAAGCCCCTGAGGGAACTGAGCCTGGGAGGGGGCCCCGCCCCCACCCCAGCACCAGAACTAATGCTCACATTGATTAGCAGCCGTGCGCGGCGCAGAAAAGCCCATTTGAATCTCAGACGCCAAGCACTAGCTGGGCGGATCTAGGCGGGGGTGGACAGGAATCTCAGAAGTCAAGTAACTGGCTGGGAAAATGCCTAGAAAAGGGAAGAAATATAAGACTATAGAGAGTTTTTTCGAACAGATGCAAATGATCCCGACTTTTGGATCTGAAGAGGAGGACATATTCTTGCCATCAGGGAAAGACGTAGAGGGCAGGGACTTGGTACCCCAGACATCTCAGGGGGATGTCGGGTGGGCTCAGGCCTTGGAAGAGCTCAAAAAGGATTTTGAAAAGCAAGTTAAGCAGGTGGAGGAAAAACTGGGAAGAGAAATGAGAGAGATGCAAGAAAAGTATGAAAAACAGGTCAATACCTTGGTAAAGGAGACCCAAAAAAATGCTGAAGAAAATAACACCTTGAAAAATAGGCTCACTCAATTGGCATAAGAGCTTCAAAAATCCAATGAAGAGAAGAATGCTTTCAAAAGCAGAATGATCCAAATGGAAAAACAGGTTCAAAAGGTCACTGAAGATAATAGTTCTCTCAAAATTAGAATGGAACAGATGGAGACTAATGACTTTATGAGAAACGAAGAAATCATAAAACACAATCAAAAGAATGAAAAAATGGAAAAGAATGTGAAATATCTCATGGGAAAAACAACCGACCTGGAAAATAGATCCAGGAGAGACAATTTAAAAATTGTGGGACTACTTGAAAGTCATGATCAAAAAAAGAGCCTAGATATCATCTTCCATGAAATTATCAAGGAAAACTGCCCTGACATTCTAGAACCAGAGGGCAAAATAAGTATTGAAAGAATCCATCGATCACCACCTGAAAGAGATCCAAAAAGAGAAACTCCTAGGAACACTATGGCCAAATTCCATAACTCCCAGGTCAAGGAGAAAATATTACAAACAGCTAGAAAGAAACAATTCCAGTATTGTGGAAATAAAATCAGGGAAACTCAAGATCTAGCAGCTTCTACATTAAGGGATTGAAGGGTGTGGAATAGGATATTCTAGAAGTCAAAGGAACTAGGACTTAAACCAAGAATCACCTACTCAGCTAAAATGAGTATAATACTTCAGGGGAGAATATCGTCTTTCAATGAAACAGAGAACTTTCCATCATTCTTGAGAAAAAGACCAGAGCTGAAAAGAAAATTTGATTTTCAAACACAAGAATGAGAAGAAGCATGAAAAAGTAAACAGCAAAGAGAAGTCTTAAGGGACTTACCAGAAGTGAACTGTTTACATTCCTACATGGAAAGACAATATTTATAACTCTTAAAACATTTCAATATCTGGGTAGTTGGTGGGTCCATACACACACATGTACATGCATGCACACACACACATACACACATGCACACGCATACAGAGACAGAGAGCACACATTGAATTGAATAGAATGGGACCATATCTTAAAAGAAATTAAGGTAAATGGTGAGAGAGAAAGTGGGAGGAAAGAAGGTGAAATGGAATGGGGTAATTATATGTCATTTAAGAGGCAAGTAGGAGACTTTTTAGTGGAGGGAAAAAGAGGAGAGCTGAGAAAAATCAAAAAAACAAAAAACAAGAAATTTACCCACACCACATTTGACTAAAGGAAGGAATAAAATGTACACTCATTTTGGTATGAAAACCTATCTTACAGTATAGAAAAGTGGGGGAGAAGGAGATAAGTAAGGAGGGGAATATGATGGAAGGGAGGGCAAAGGGAGGAGGGAGAAATTTGAAGTCAACACTTGGAGAGGGACAGGATCAAAAGACAGAAGAGAAACAATGAGGGGCCGGGTAGGATGGAGAGTAATTCAGTTAGTCTTACACAACACGACTATCAGGGAAGTCATTGGCAAAACTACACAGAAATGGCCTATATGGAATTGCCTGCCTTCCCAAAGGGAATGGGTGGGGAGGGAGGGATGGGGAGAATTTGGAACTCAAAGTTTTAGGAACAACTGTTTAGTATTGTTGTTGCTACTAGGAAAGAAGACATACAGTTAATGAGGAATAGAAAGTCATCTTGCCCTACAGGAGAAAAGAGAAGATGGAGACAAGAGAAGGGAGGGATGACAGAAGAGAGGGCAGATTGGAGATAGGGAAAATTAGATTGCTTGGGGTATTGTGGTGGGGGGAGGGGATAAAAGGGGAGAAAATTTGGAACCCAAAATTTTGTGAAAATGAATGTAAAAAGCTAAATAAATAAATGAATGAATGAATGAATGAATGAATGAATAAATAAACAAATATAAATAAATAAATAAATAAATAAATAAATAAATAAATAAATAAATAAATAAATAAATAAATAAATAAATAAATAAATAAATGGAATACTTATGTTTCCCTCTCTTTCTAGAATCTCAGGGAAGTTTTCCTTGATAATTTCATGAAAGATGATGTCTAGGTCCTTTTTTGATCATTGCTTTCAGGTAGTCCCATAATTTTTAAATTGTCTTTCCTGGATCTATTTTCCAGGTCAGTTGTTTTTCCAGTGAGATATTTCACATTCTCTTCCATTTTTTTATTCTTTTTGTTTTGTTTGGTGATTTCTTGGTTTCTTGTGAAGTCATTAGCCTCCATCTGTTCCATTCCGATTTTGAGAGAACTATTATCTTCACTGATTTTTTGAAACTCTTTTTCCATTTGGCTAATTCTGGTGTTGAAAGCATTCTTCTTCTCATTGGGTTTTTGATCCTCTTTTGCCAGTTGAGTAAGCCTATTTTTCAAGGTGTTATTTTCTTCAGCATTTTGTTTGGGTCTCCTTTAGCAAGGTATTGACCCATTTTTTCATGGTTTTCTTGCATCTCTCTCATTTCTCTTCCCAGTTTTTCCTCCACCTGTCTTACTTGATTTTCCATGGCCTGAGCCCATTGGATATCTATTTAGGATGTTTGGGATACAGAGGCCTTGACTTCTATGTCTTTCCCTGATGGTAAGCATTGTTCTTCCTCATCAGAAAGAAAAGGAGGAAACATCTGTTCACCAAGAAAGTAACCTTCTGTGGTCTTATTTTTCTTTCCCTTTTCTGGGCATTTCCCCAGACAGTTATTTGACTTCTGTGATTCCTCTCCACCCCTGCCTCACTAGTGCTCGGGGTCTGAGATTCTTTTTTTTTTTTTTTTTTGAGTTTTTGAATTATTCTTTTTTATAATTAATTTATTTATTTAACTTTTTACATTCATTTTCACAAAATTTTGTGTTCCAAATTTTTCCCCCTTTTATCCCCTCCCCCCCACTTCAATACCCCAAGCAATCTAATTTTCCCTATCTCCAATCTGCCCTCTCTTCTGTCATCCCTCCCTTTTGTCTGCATCTTCTCTTTTCTCCTGTAGGGCCAGATGACTTTCTATTCCTCATTAACTGTATGTCTTCTTTTCTAGTAGCAACACAAAACTAAACAGTTGTTCCTAAAACGTTGAGTTCCAAATTCTCCCCATCCCTCCCTCCCCACCCATTCTCTTTGGAAAGGCAGGCAATTCAATATAGGCCATATCTGTGTAGTTTTGCAAATGACTTCCCTGATAGTCGTGTTGTGTTAGACTAACTGAATTACCCTCCATTCTACCCTGCCCCTCATTGTTTCTATTCTGTCTTTTGATCCTGTTGTCCCCGAGTGTTGACTTAAAATTGCTCCCTCCTCCCTTTGCCCTCCCTTCCATCATCCCTCCCCTTGCTTATCTCCTTCTCCCGCACTTTCCCATACTGTAAGATAGGTTTTCATATCAAAATGAGTGTGCATTTTATTCCTTCCTTTAGTCAAATGTGATGAGGGTAAACTTCTTGGTTTTTTTTTTTCTCAGCTCTCCTCTTTTTCCCTCCACTAAAAAGTCTCCTACTTGCCTCTTAAATGACAGATAATTATCCCTTTCCATTTCACCCTCTTTCCTCCCACTACATTTCTCTCTCAACATTTACCTTAATTTCCTTTAAGATATGGTCCCATCCTATTCAATTCAGTCTGTGCTCTCTGTCTCTGTATGTGTGTGCATGTGTGTATGTATGTGTGCATGCATGTGTGTACGTGTGTGTGTGATCCCACCAACTACCCAGATATTGAAAAGTTTTAAGAGTTACAAATATTGTCTTTCCATGTAGGAATGTAAACAGTTCACTTCTGGTAAGTCCCTTAAGACTTCTCTTTGTTGTTTACTTTTTCTTGCTTCTTCTCATTCCTGTGTTTGAAAGTCAAATTTTCTTTTCAGCTCTGGTCTTTTCATCAAGAATGATTGAAAGTCCTCTGTTTCATTGAAAGACCATATTTTCCCCTGAAGTATTATACTCAGTTTAGCTGGGTAGGTGATTCTTGGGTTTCTAGTTCCTTTGACTTCTGGAATATCCTATTCCAGGCCCTTCGATCCCTTAATGTAGAAGCTGCTAGATCTTGAGTTATCCTGATTGTATTTCCACAGTACTGGAATTGTTTCTTTCTAGGTGCTTGCAAGATTTGCTCTTTGAGCTGGGAGTTCTGGAATTTGGCCACTATGTTCCTAGGAGTTTCTCTTTTTGGATCTCTTTGAGGTGGTAATCGATGGATACTTTCAATACTTATTTTGCCCTCTGGTTCTAGAATGTCAGGGCAGTTTTCCTTGATATTTTCATGGAAGATGATATCTAGGCTTTTTTTTTTGATCATGACTTCCAGGTAGTCCCATAATTTTTAAATTTTCTCTCCTGGATCTATTTTCCAGGTCAGTTGTTTTTCCAATGAGATATTCACATTCTCTTCCATTTTTTCATTCTTTTGGTTTTGTTTGGTGATTACTTGGTTTCTTGTAAAGTCATTAGACTCCATCTGTTCCATTCTAATTTTGAGAGAACTATTAAATTCAGTGAGCTTTTGAACCTCTTTTTCCATTTGACTCATTCTGCTTTTGAAAGCATTCTTCTCCTCATTGGCTTTTTGAACCTCTTTTGCCAGTTGAGTGAGCCTATTCTTCAAGGTGTTATTTTCCTCAGCATTTTTTTGGGTCTCCTTTACCAAGGTATTGAACCGTTTTTCATAGTTTTCTTCCATCTCTCTCATTTCTCTTCCCAGTTTTTCCTCCACCTGTTTAATTTGCTTTTCAATATCCTTTTTGAGTTCTTCCAAGGCCTGAGCCCATCCGACATCCCCCTGGGATTTCTGGGGTACTGCGGCCCTGCCCTCCACGTCTTTCCCTGATGGCAAGAATATTTCCTCGTCAAATCCGGAAGTCGGAATCATTTGCACCTGTTCGAAAATCCTCTCTATAGTCTTATTTTTCTTCCCTTTTCTAGGCATTTTCCCAGCCAGCTACTTGACTTCTGAGATTCCTGTCCACCACCGCCTAGATCCGCCCAGCCAGTGCTTGGCGTCTGAGGTTCAAATGGGCTTTCCACAGCAAGCTTTAGTTCAGGTGCTGGGGTGGGGGCAGGGCCACCTCCCAGGCTCGGCTTCCTCAGGGGCTTTATGCAGAGACCTTCAGGAACGGAGTGGGTAGGGGTGTAGGGGGACCCCACCTCCCAGGCTCAGTTCCCTCAGTGGCTTTATGCAGTGGCCTTCAGTAATAGAGCGGCGTGGGGCAGGGCCAGTCTTCCAGGCTCAGCTCCCTCAGATTGTTTCTGCAGAGACTTTCAGCAATGAAGATCCTGCCTGCTGCTGGGCGAGTCCGGCCGCTGCAGCTGCTGCCTCTGCTGCCGCCCACGCCTCTGCTTCCGCTGCTTCCTGCCCCCATCTCTGCCGCCACTGCTTCCTCCCGAGGTGGCCTGAGTCACGGAGACACTCCACTCCCCCTCTCGTCCAGCCTAGCCTTCTCTCTCACTGACCTGTAGCTTCTGTGGGTGGAGGGACTTTCCCAGCTGCCGGAGCTTCCGTCCCTGAAGCCTGCTCGGGTCAGCTTCTCTGGGACCATGGCTGGGGCAGCACTGGGATGGGGTCCGCTTTCCAGGGAGCGAGGGACTCTGTGGACGGCTCTCCAGGGCTCACTGGAGCAGAAATCTCTTCCCCTATGTTTATGCACCCCCTGCAGTTTTTCAGAATTTATGGAAATTTCTTTTTACCTTAATTCTATGGGTTGTGGGTTTGGAGCTCGTAAACGTGCATCTTTCTACTCCACCATCTTGGCTCCGCCCCCAGGGTCTGAGATTCTAATGGTGTTTTCCAGCCTCAAGGCTTTCAGCAGGGGGCAGGGCTGCTATTTAGTGGGATTAAGTTCAGGTTCTCAGATGGGGTCAAGGCTGCCACCCAGGCTAAGTTCCCTCAGGGAGTTTATGTGGAGACCTTTAACAATGGATCTAGGTCCAGCCTGCTTTGGGAACCCGTGGCTGCTTCTTCCCCTGCTGCTTCCTCCTGAGGGGGCCTGAGTTATGGAGCCACCCTGTTCCCCTCTCGGACAGCCCAGAAGTCTCAATCACTGACTTGTAGGCCCTGTGAGTGGAGGGAACTGTGTGGCCGCCGGAGATTCCATCCCTGAAGCCTGTTTGGGTCTGCTCCTCTCGGGGCTGCACAGTCAGGGCAGGGTTGGGCTCTATCTGGGTCCAGTGTGTGACGGACCTTTTGTGCCGGTTTTTCAGGGCTCTCTGGAACAGAAATCTCCTCCACTCCATTGCTGCATGGCTTCCACTTCTCCAGAACCCGTTGGGAGTTCTTTTTATAGGTAATTTATGGGCTGTGGGTTCGGGGCTAGCATATGTGTATTTTTCTACTCCACCATCTCGGCTCCAGCAAACTTTTAATAAATACTTATAACTTGGTTTTGGATTTATTTATTGAGTTCTGGCCCCAAATGGGTGCTCTATTCATTAAATCTTGTAACTGTTTCCAACGTTGCTTAAGAATAGGAATACTTTAGTTGTTTTTCTTTGTATGTGTCCAAAGTACTTTGGGCATCAGAGGTATATAAATGCTCATTCTGAGTTCAAGTGAACTGAATCCAATTGAAAATGGCCATGTCAAAGTCTCAGACTGCCCACTATAATTATTTCTAGATGATCTAATGATGAAAAAAGCCAGAATGCAGAAGTCAATTGTGCTAACCCTTCAATGAGTGCCTATGTTCACTGGAGTTAAGAGATGAACTGAGATCTCAACATTAACTGAGAAACCAAACAGAAAACTCTCTCCATCAACATCAGTTGGCTTTCTTGTTTGTTTGTTTTTTCCTGTTTGGTCCATGATAACTTCCAAAATGATTGACCTCTATGGGCCAAATTTGGTCACAATTAAATGTAGCAAGATAAATTTAGTGAGTGCTTCAGCCCCACATCTTCAAAGATAATAGCTGACAAAAATCTTCTTTGGATTTAGTTTCTTTGATTCTTCAAATAATTCATTACAACCTGGTGTGTAGTGGCATGCTGTCATATGGACTAACAACCATTGGTCAAGAATCACTAAGAGCACAAAAAAGAATATTTCCATCACCATAGATTTTATAGGTTACCTTGTCTATTTCCCTGATTTTGTGTATGAAGTAATTGAGGTCCAATGTGGGGTGAATTCCCCAGGGTCACACAAGTAAATAGAGAAGCCAGGAGTGTAGCCTAGTCACTCACTGCAAATCCAGAACTCTTCTCACTCAAAGACTGCTTTTTCTAGGATGTGCTACTAAGTTTACCTTTAACCATTCTGGACCTGCATAGAGAGAGCTATAAGTCCTCAATGAAGGCAACTTTTGATTTAGAGCAATCCCCTGTTTCCAGACTTTGAGCTTTAAAGAGAATGAAGAATAGGATTCTGACTTTTAGTCTGCTCTCCCAGATTCTGGCTCTGATTTCAATTTCATATTGGCTCATCAGAAACATGGTTAGAGTTGATGCTTGGCCCATTCTAGTTACATCCATTCACCCTTAGGCATTCATCCACATAGAGACTCTGCACACAATCAGAAATGCTTTCAGCAAAAAAACATTTTATTGTACTAATTTTTAAAGTTGCAAAATTATTGCCTACTTATGCACACAAAGGGTCTTCTTCTTGGAATGGAAGTCATTTTATGTCTCCCAAAAGGTCTTAGCATTTATTCAATAGTAGCCTTCTTTAGACATTAAGCATAGCAATTGAATTCACTTTATTTCGGGGTCTATTTCTGGCTTATCTCATATTAGCTTCAAGGTAAAACATAGAACTGCATCTTTTTATCTTCTTAATCTATTTTTTTATAGACAACATGTTTTACTTGGAACAGCTCTCATCATATCCATGGCTTTTCTCTCAATCCTTTTGTATTTTGTCTTCCCTTTGCTTTTGCTCCTTGCATGCATACAAAACTCTTTCACCTGGTTTCATACGCAGGATTATCTGGAGAGCTCCCTTGATCCCCAGCAGAAGAAACAGTAGGCATTGCATCATGGATTGTCTGAGGAACTGGAAGGAAAAGGGCTGCAGAGGGCTTAAAGCCTGAACCAATACCAACCAAGAGTTCTGTGGAAAGTAAGCCCAACAAAGTCTCTGGGCTAGAGACTTCTGACCAAAGAGAGTTCCTGTAGATTGTGGGCAGTCCATTGGACATGGCAAGCTTGGCACTGCTCTCTTTGGGAGAAAACTTTCTTCACAATTAATCTATCAGGCGAAAAAAGAGAATACTACCCCCCCCCCTCTCTCTCTCTCACACACACACACACACACATTTAATTTCTGAATTAAAACAAAGAAGATGAAAAATTGAAAACCATTAGAAAATTAGCAAACCACTCAAATTCCTGAGATCATTATTGTTATTGATTTGTCCTTAATTTAATACGTAAGGTTCATTTGTTTGGAAAATCTGATTTTCACATATTCCTTGGGGCATTGATAGTTTCCAGTGGCATATTGGAGCTTAATTCCTTGGTAAACCCAAGATGAACATAAATATATAAAGAAAAATGTGCCCCTGAATCCACCTCGCTGTTGGTATATTATTCTAGTCCAGTGTTTTCCTTTTTGTTTGTTTATTTTTACAAACCCCCTCCTTCACTAAAGTAATGTCTGCATGCCTCACTGGAACACTGAGATATTCAGAGAGATGCCAGCCAAGCTCACATCCTGCAAAGTTGTCTCAGTGCAGAAAGGTTCTGAAGAAAGGCTTTAGGAATGGCCTGCAAGCCTCCCATCTAAAGTCCAGTCAGGTTCAGTTTGAAGAGGCCCAGCACCCTTTTAGCTAAAAAAGGGTGGGTTTTCTAGCCCATTCTCTCCTACCAGGTGGGAGAGGGTTCAGGGTTATCACTGCACCAGTGAAAGGACAGTTTCTTGCAGATCAGACATGTCATCCTCGAGGTCTTGCCCTCCCCTGTCCTAACATCAAATGCCTGAATGAATGCTCCAGGCAATGGGACTTCAGAGGCAGGAGGCTTACTTGTACCATTATCTGTTCCCTCTTAGGGCTCTTCTCCAGGTGTCCTGTGCTAATTCCTCGGATGGTCTTAAAGGACCTGTTCCTGTTATCTAATATCTTCTCTCTCATTATTGTCCTCGCTGAATCTATGCTGGAATGCTGGTTTCTCTGGTCTCCAGGGCCCCAGATAATAGCAACTGCTCCTACTATCGTATGGGGAAAGAGAATGGCAGGATTAGGTACTTTCTACAGAGGCTTTAAAATGATAAGAACCATTGAAAAGCATCATTAGAATTATCTTTTAAATGTGATTGTTACAAATAGAAGCTTAACCATCCCTTCTCCTGGAAGTTTCCAAAGTCAGTTTCAAGCTCTGGAGCCTGGCCAGCCAGCCAGAGGGAGCTGAGCCCTGAGTAGAGACGTGAAGAATGACTAGGCTTTGAGCATCCAGTCCAAGGCGCATAGCAGAGGAGGTCACTAATTATCAACCCCCCAAATCCTGATATCTTTATGACTTACCTATTAGCACTTTGCTACTATGTTAAAGTGAAACTATACATAACACTAACTCACAGATCTTTCTTTACAAGTCCTTGAGGCATTTCTGTTGGGTGATCTCCACTTTATAGAAGATGAAGCTTAGAACCAGACAAGCAATGTCACCCTCTGTGATCACTCAGCAGGAGACCGTAGGATCCAAGGCAGTCTTTGGTAATGAGTAAGGCACTAGATTTAGGGACAGAAAAACCTGGATTCAAAGTCAGATCAGATATTTCCTTGCTATGGGAGCACACTGTCAGACATCATCCCAATTTCCTCATTCTTTAAATGAAAGTCAGCTTTATGGTCACTTGCAGCTCTTAGTATAGGACTGGATGATTCTGGGTCCCTTCGAAGGCCAACACTCTTTCCCATCTGCCTTGATGCATCTCCTATAATCTGTGACATAGCAGTGCAATAAATAAGGCTAAAAATAAGGGATCAAAGCAGGTAACTGGAGGAATATCAGAAAATATTCCTACTAGGAAAAGGCTTCACAGACCTAAGAAAGATGAGAGCCCAGAAGTGAGGCTGAAGTGACAAGCTACACTACACAACAGCCTTGTAAAGAAGAATGTTCTCATCTGCAATTGCTCCATGTGCCAAGGTAATCATTGCTTCAAGGACAGCAAGACTTCTCCAGTAACTGGGACTGGAAAACACAGTGGAAATGTAATGACAATATTCGGGACCAGGAAAAGAATATGTGGAGGATCACTTTTTGCATTTTTATCAAGCATATGTGCTTTTCAAAGCAGTTGTGGTACATACTGATACCACTGAGGACACCACTGACTTTTCAAAATGCCATTAAATCACTTTGAAACTTTTATTTTTTTTTACTTTTTATTTTTTTTTAAATTTATTTATTTAACGTTTAACATTCATTTTCACAAAATTTTGGGTTCCAAATTTTCTCCCCATTTGTCCTCTCCCCCACCCCAAAACACCGAGCATTCTAATTGCCCCTATCACCAATCTGCCCTCTCTTCTATCATCCCTCCCTCCCTTTGTCTCCATCTTCTCTACTTTGAAACTTTTAAAGCATTTTTCTTAATTAGTTTTCATAGAACTTGACTCCATTTTAACCAGGCAAGAAATCATTGGCAGATATGTGAAGACTTCATCCATTTAAGTCCCAAATTTTGAAATAGAGTGAGAAGTTCCAATATTGTCTCAGTATCCATTAGAGTCCCAGCCAATCTTAGGCCTTGGGTAAAAGCCTTCTCTCAGACATTCTGGAACATGAAGGTCTCTCTAGGTTTGAGGAATGTGGGCCATTGGAGGCTGCCTCCAGCAAGAAAAGTTTTGAGTACTGGTAGATTATCCATCTATCATCTGAGGGATAAGGGAGCTTGTCCAGAGAGGTCTACCTACTGTCAGGGAGGTCACAACTTTGAGCCTTTTTCAGGGATGAGGACAGGAATACACACATGGCCCAAATCCCAGACCTCCTAATATACTGATGAGCATTGTATCATCTACAACAATAAAGCCTTTGCAGTTTCCTATGCCCTCTGTGTTCCCAGGCAATAAACTCCCACCATCATGTGAAGGTGACAGCATGAGTCGCTTTTTACATACAGATAGGATGGCTCAAGAGGCAGCACAGAGGCATACCTTGAGGTGCCACGCTCTGTATTAGGAGAAATTCATAGCTAAAATATCTCTCCCAAAGAGTCTATCCTCCCAACCAGAAATTCAAGGAATCAGCATCAGGGTTACTCAGAGCATCCTCAAGAGTCGCCAACTGTTTCCAGCCACTCTCTCCAATCAATCACTCAATATACATGAAAAGCTATGTGTTACGAAAACAAGGAGAACCAAAACCAATCCATCCCTTCAAGAAGCCTCCATTTGCTGGACCTGAAAACTTACACAGGTATTAGTATTTACAAGCAACCTGCATATTAAAAATGAGGTAATTTTGGTTGAGAAGGAACTAAAGTCCTCATGCCAAAGGCAACATTTGAATTGAGCTTTGAAGGAAAATATGCCTGGAGAGATGGGGCCTCACACTATTCAGGCCTTCATTAATAAAGGAGGAAACTGAGGATTGGGGAATGGAGTGACTTACCTGATGTCAGTAAAAACATGCCAGAGCTCAGCCTATACCCCAGCTTCCCTGACTTGCAGACCATTGTTCTTTTCACTTCCCATATGCTTCAGTCTTTAAATCTGATCATATATATGGGCCTTTCATATAAAAAATTCTTCTTCACACCTTGAGTTGCACTATCCCTTTTGCCTCTTGCCAGCCTAGCTCTCTCTTTACTCTATGGAATAAATCCAACCAATTTTTCTCTTTTTCTGCTGCATAACTCACAGCATCATTGGTGCCAGATTCTGAACCCATGGAATTACACCCACGGATCACCAGAGATACAAGAGGTCTGTGCCCAGTGTGCCAATAGACATAGCATTTCACAGAGGAGTGGATACAGGAAAGGAAATATTGGCCAAAGAAGATAGAAAATCAAGAAAAGTACTGCACTGCTAGATTCTCTGAATCTGTTAATTTTCCTATTTTCTCAAAATGAGTTACTTCTGTCCCATCTGTGAGGATTGATAGTGTGTGTGTTTGGTCTCTGAAAATGCAGCCAAGTGTTGATTTCCTTCTTATAAATTTGAACATCCTTTCTTGGAAAGAGTCAGAAATATAGTCCTCAAAGCTGGATCTCCTCAACACCATAGGTTTCCATTCATGGGTTTTTTTTTATTTTCTTTTGTGTTTTCTTTTTCAACAATTTCAGTGCACAGTCACTGTTTGACAATCAGTAGGATTTGATTGAAATGTGAAATATGTAGATTGGAAAGAGATGGAATTAGGAAACACATTTATCACATTTTCACTTCACCATGACAGTAAATCTCTCCATTAGATGAAATCAGCCATGTAACGATCGGCTTCCCTTTAAATGGGAAGATATTATAAAACATAATCTATTTTGTGAAACAAATGCACATGATATGAAAGTGATCACCAAAGTAAGACCAACTCAATATTGGGTCACCTGCCCATTACAGCACATAACAAAATGGAAAATGTGGTGAACAGGGATGCTTTCCATTGCTACCAGCACTTTCCTTAGTTGATCACTGTTGCACACAGTCCAGCCTTTGATTTTGATTTCACTGTGATCTATGCAAGATTGGTAGTCACATATTCTTATCCTCTCTCATTGACAGAGGAGAAAGAGATTTTTTAAAGTCTACTTACTTGCTGAAGGTCACTTTTTCAACGGTTTATCAGCAACAGAACTCAGAGTTAAAGCTATGAAGGTTTCACATTATAATATTTGCCCTGCATAGCATCATCTACTTAGTATTTCAGGAGGCAGGTTATGGTAATCGTTTGTTCTCAAAGTTTTGCCAGAGGTCCTTGTGTGTCTGGTTAGTTAGATATTATCTATATCTATCTATGTATCTATAAATATATCTATCTATCGATACATACATATATATATACACACACAGACACATACATAGGAAATGTGTGTGTGTATGTTCATCTATAGAAGATATAAGTATGCAAGGGTATGTAAGTATGTGTGCATGCTTGCATACTTGTGTGTATACTTGTATACATACAAGCACACACACATATTCCAGACCTAATAAGTATTTTGAACAAAAGAACAATCCAAAATGGAGAGAGATGCCATAATAAGGCAGGGATCAATAGCAGTAGTCTGTTGAGTTCAATATTTTCAAGTATTCAAATACGAACCTGGAACTAAGACACAAGCTAGATCAAACAGTCTAATGCTTACAACTCTTTGGGAGGGGTTAAAATGTCATGGAGTGACCATTGTGATCTGCGCATGTGTGCTGGGGGAGGCAGAGAAGGAATAGGAGGAAATGATAAGAGACCTCCCCCAAAAAAGAATCACAAGGATGTGTATGATATGACCAGGTATGATGATCTTCATCATCCAGCTATGTTTTTTTTTTCTTTGATGCCTCTTATTATATTCATCTTTCCTCAGAATTGGGGCTGTCAAACATTTCCTATGAAATAAATATACTGTGCTTTCATTGGCCAAGATCTACTCAAATGTCTCTCTAATGCCACTGGTACCCAGTGCTAAAGCACTAACTTTGGTTGGCTTTGTAGAGGTGCCACCCTGTATTTCCTTCCTTTCCTGCATGAAGTAGGGTAGTACTAGCCTCTTTGTTGTCTTTGTCTATTTTACTCTTCAAAAACAAATATATATGCAACTCAACTTATTTCTTTAAGGAACATCATAAACGTCCCATTACTCATTGTCCTACAGGAGTATTTTCCTAAATAATATGGAAACAGTAGAAATGACCTTCAGCCCCAAAGGTCAAGTTTTGTAAAGTTAATTCATGGAGAATGTTGCTTCCTACTACATCTATGTGACCTCTTCCAGTCCTTTGCTTAGACTGGGGAGCTGTTCTGAAGTACAAAGTGATTCCTCCAACCTGTTTCCACTGAGGCTACCAGCTACTTCAAGTCCTAGCCTCTACATTTAGGGTTGGAGTTAAAATGTGCTCTGCAACCCTGAATACTTTTCTACCCTTTATCCTAAGGGATGTTTCTAAAGACTTCTCCTAAGTTATTGCCTGGCTCACTGTGACCTTGAGATGACTCTCCAGGGGCTCCCATAGGTGCTTCACCTGCAGCATGAGCTCTGGGCTTGGGGATGGATGCCAGGTCTGTTGTCAAAAATCTATGAAAATTCAATTTTTATTGGCTTTTCTCCAGTTTGGTAAGTGGGTGATGAATTTTTGGTCACAGTGACTAACAAAAACTGGCATGAGTTCTGTCTTGAGCTTAATGTATGCAAGAGAGACTCCTTGTTAGGAAAGAGGCCCAAAGACATATTTTCTTTTCTGAATCAAAAATAAATTTGTATTCAACAAACACTGAGTGCAGGGATGGAGCCAAGATGGCAGAGTGAGAGTAACTACTCACCTAAACTCTTAGACAAGCCCTGTCAGATACCTCTAAAAAGAGAATGTGATGAAATTTTGCAGGTGCAGAATCCAATAGGAGACAGACTGCATCAGTTTCACACTCCAGGACATACTGGAAGATCGATGGGAAGAATTCATTCCAGAATGGTGAAGGAACATAGAACAGCACAGCATCACTGCCACTTTACAGCTAAGCAGGGGGAAGTCTGAGGAAGTGGCAGCATGGCGGGATAGCAGCTCAAGACAAGAGTCAAAGGGAGTCGAGTGAGTGAGAGCTGTGGAAGGAGTCCCAGATATCTGCATCATCTGCTCCTGAGATTTTCAGCCCACAAATAAAATGTTTGTAAGTCACCTACTTGAAATTCTGGGAGCACAAATGGCAGTGATCTGTAAATGCTCTCTTCTCCCTTTGTTGACCTTGAAAGAACCATAAAATATTTCCCCAGAAAAATCCTGGGTCAGTGGAATCAGCAGGAGAGACAGTCTTCTATCATGTGAGGCTAGGAAAACAGCAAAGGAATATTCCCCTTACTGTGGATGAGGAACAAAGCCGTCCCAGACAGCCAGAGCTCCAGGGTTGTGGAGTCTTTCACTAAGACCCATATGTGCCTAAGCACTCCAGGGGAAATGGGAAGAGAGCTAGCATCACCAAGCACTGAACTTGCCTTTGCTCTAGCCCTGATCTCCCCTGATCGGATCACCCCACCCCTACACATAACAAACTAGCCCCAGGGCTAATCCAGGGGAAAAACAAACAGATTCCACCGGCTTTTGATTTCTGACACTGGCCAGGTCAGCAGCAAGTTCTTTAGAGTCTAGCTGATAGAATCAGAGGCCACACCACACAAAGCACCAACATCATGAGCAAGAAGCAAAGGAGGAAAGAAAAGACCGTAGAATCTTTCTATGGGGACAAGAACCAAAACACGAATACCAAAGAGGTCAGTGTTGAGACTGTACTCCCATCTGAAACTTCAGAAGGGACTATGAACTGCTTGCATGCACAAACAGCCTTGCTAGAAGAACTGAAGAACACAATAGAGGGGAAAATGACCAATGATTTTAAAGTATGTAAAAAGAATTCACAGAAGAGAACAGCTCTTTAAAAAGGAAAATTGAACAAATAGAAAAGGAAGCACAAAACCTAACTGGGAAAATTGGACAAATGGAAAACGAAGCACAAAACCTACCTGGGAATATTGGATAAATGGAAAAAGAAGCACATAACCCAAATGGGAAAACTGGACAAATGGAAAAGGAAGTACAAAAACTAACTGGAAAAAATAATTCCTTAAAAGGAATAATTGGACAGATGGAAAAGGAGATGCAAAAGTTAACTGAAGAAAATAATTTGATGAAAATTAGAATTGGACAAGTAGAAGCTAGCAACACTATGAGACATCAAGAATCAGTCAAACGATATCTAAAGAATGAAATGATATAAGAAAATGTAAAATATCTAATTGTAAAAATAACTGACCTGCAAAACAGATCCAGGAGAGAAAATTTAAGAATTATTGGTCTACCAGAAAGCCATGATGAAAAAAAAAAAGAGTCTGGACAATATCTTCCAAAAAATCATCAAGGAAAACTACCCAGAAATGCCAGGTCCAGAGGGCAAAATAATTATCGAAAGAATCTACCATTCACCTCCCAAAAGGGATCCCAAACAAAAAGACCAAGAAATATTTTTGCCAAATTCCATAACTTTCAAGTGAAGGAGCATATACTACAGGTAGCTTGAAAGAAATCTTGCAAACATTGAGGAGCTACAATTAGTATCACACAGGACCCTGCATTTTCTACATTAAAGATTGAAGGAAATGGAATATGATATTTCACAAGGCAAAGGAGCTGGGACTACAAGCAAGGATAAGTTACCAAGCAAAGTTCACTATAACATTTCAGGCAAGGAGATGGACATTCAGTGAAATAAGCGATTTCAAGACCTTCCTGACAAAAAGGCCAGAACTCAATATAAAATTTAATCTTCAAACGCAGGTCTCAAGTGAGGTATAAAAAGGTATACAAGGGAAACGAAAAACTTATTACTCAATTTAGGCAAATTGTTTACCTCCCTATAAGGGAAGATGGTGCTTGTTAACCTTGAGAATTGTACATCTATTATGAAATATAAAAGGGATTTATATAGAGGGAATGGGTAGAAACTAAATAATGTGATGACAAAATGGAATTTAAGGATGCACAGGGATTGTAACAGGAGATGTGAAAAGGAAGAAACAGAAAATGGTAAATTATATCACAGGAAGAAGTACAATACTATACTGCAGCAAAGAGAAAAAGGGGATGGAGAGGAACATTGTTTGAGAGGTACTCTCATCTGATTTGATTCAAGGAGGGAATAACAAATTTAATCAAGTATATAAATCTAACTAGCTCTGTAGGGAGTAGGAGGGGAAGAGGGAAACAAAAAGAAGGGGAGTGTAAAATAGAGGAAAGAAGTAGTAATGGTAAAGGGCAGTAAAAGGGAGGGGGGCTGAAAGAAAGAAGGAAAGACTGTGGCAGGTGGTGGTAAAAACTGAAACTCTATTGTGAAGGGGAAGGGGAAAGGAGAACTAAAAGTACAAATGGTGGGAAAGAGGATGGAGGGAAAGACAGAGATAGTAATCATAACTGTGAATGTGAATGGGATGAATTCTCATGTAAAATGGAGACAGATAGCAGAACGGATTGAAAGCTATAATCCAATAACATGCTATTTAAAAGAAACACATTTGAAATGGGGGGATACACACAGGGTAAATGTAAAAGGTTGAAGCAGAATATATTGTGCTTCAGCTGATGTAAGAAAAGCATGGAAGGTAATCCAAATCCCAGACAAAGTAAAAGAAGAAATAGATCTAATCAAAAGAGATAATGAAAGAAACTATGTCCTGCTAAAAGGCACCATAGAAAATGAAGCAATATCATTACTACACATCTATGCTCCAAGTGATATAGCACCCAAATTCTTAGAGGAGGAGCTAAGGGAGTTACAGGAAGAAATAAACAGCAAACCTATACTAGTGGGGGACCTCAACCTCCCCCTCTCTGAAGGTGACAAATCAGACCTTAAAATAAGCAAAAAAGAAGTTAAGGAGGGGAATAAAACTCAGGATAAGTTAAATATGATAGGTCTCTGGAGAAAATTGAATGGGGATAGAAAGGAATATTCATTTTTCTCAGTGGTATATGGCATATATACAAAAATTAACTATGTCGTAGGGAATAAAAACCTCACAACCCAGTGCAGAAATGCAGAGATAGTCAATGCATCCTTATTAGATCATAATGCAACAAAAATTCACAAGTAATAAAAGGTCAGGGGAACACAGACCAAAAATTAATTGGAAGCTAAGTAATCTAATCCTAAAGAAGGAGTGGGTTAAACAACACATCGTAGAAACAATCAGCAACTTCATTCAAGAGAATGACAATAATGAGACAACCTACCAAATCTTATGAGATACTGCAAAAGCAGTTCTTAGGGGAAGTTTTATATCTTTGAATGCCTACCTGGATAAAACAAAGAAAGAGATCAGTGAACTGGGCATGCAGCTGAAAAAGTCTGAAAAAAAACAAATTGATAATCTCCAAGTAAATATCAAATTAGAAATACTGAAAACTAAAGGAGAGAATAATAAAATTGAAATTAAGAAAAACATTGAGCTAATAAATAAAAGTGAGAATAGACTTTATGAAAAAACCAACAAAATTGATAAACTTTTGGTCAATTTGATCAAAAAAAGAAGAAAACCAAATTACCAATATCAAAAATGAAAGGAGTGAATTCACCTCCAATGAGGAGGAAATTAAAACAATAATTAGGCTTTAGCCCATAAATGTGACAATCCAAATGAGACGGATGAGTATTTTAAAAAAACATAAATTGCTCAGATTAACAGAAGGGGAAGTTGAATGCTTTAACAACCCCATCCAAGAAAAAGAAATTGAACAAGTCGTCAATGAACTCCCTAGGAAAAAATCTCCAAGTGTATTTAAAATACTATGAGACCATTTGGGAAAATTAGGGATGAGGGAATCCTCTCAAATTCTTTTTATGATACAAATATGATTTTGATACCTAAACCAGGGAGATACAAAACAGAGAAAGAAAAGTATAGACCAATTTATCTAATGAATATAGATGTTAAAATTTTAAATATGATTTTAGCAAAAAGAATACAGCAACTTATCATGAGAATAATACATTATGATCACGTAGAATTCATAATGGGAATGCAGGGGTGGTTCAATATTAGGAAAACTATTAGCAATATTGACCATATCAACAAAAAAAACTAAGAGAAAACATATGATTATCTCAATAAATGCAGAAAAACTTTTGACAAAATACAACACCCTTTCCTATTAAAAACTCTGAAAAGCATAGGAATAAAGGGAACTTTCCACAAAATAATAAACAGTAGCTATCTAAAATCTTTAGCAAGAATTGTATGCAATGGTGATAAGATAGATGCTTTTCCAATAAGATAAGGGTGAAACAAGGATGTATATTATCAACACTATTATTCAATGTGGTTCTAGAAATGTTAGCTGAAGCAATTAGAGAAGATAAAGAAATCGACGGAATTAGAATGGGCAAAGAAGAAACTAAGTTATCACTCTTTTCAGATGATATGATGATATACTTAGAGAATCCCAGAGATGCACATGAATAATTATCTGAAATAATAAACAACTTTGGCCAAGTTGCAGGTTACAAAGTAAACTCACACAAACCTTCTGAATTTCTATATATTACTAACAAAGGCCAACAGCAAGTGATAGAAAGAGAAATCTCATTTAAAGCTAGGGTAGACACTATAAAATATTTGGGAGTTTGCCTGCCAAAACAAATCCAGAGGCTATATGAACACAATTACAGGACACTTTTCACTCAAATAAAATCAGATCTAAGTGGAAAAACATCAGTTGCTTGTGGGTAGGCTGAGCCAATATAATAAAAAAGACAATTCTACCTAAATTAATTTGCTTATTTAGTGCCTTACACTAAATCCATCCCTATGATAATTTTTCTCTCAAGCTGGACAAAATAATATCAAAATTCATCCGGAAGGAAAAAAGGTTCAGAATAGCAAGGGAACTAATGAAAAGGAATGATAGGGATGGTGACCTAGCTCTACCAGATCTCAAATTGTATTATAAAGCAGAAATTATTAAAACCCCTTGTTACTGGCTAAGAAACCGAAGGATAGACAAGGGAAATATGCTAGGTACCCAAGACAGAGTAGTCAATGAATATAGCAATCTATTGTTTGATAAACCCAAGGACCCATAGTTTCTGGGATAAGAACTCACTGTTTGACAAAATATGCTGGGAAAATTTGATAAGAGTATGGCAGAAACAGAGGGCATAGACCAATGCCCGACACCTTACACAAGAATAACGTCCAAATTGGTACATGATGTAGGTATAAAGATTGATATTATAAACAAATTAGTGGATCAAGGAATAGTGTGTTTATGACATTTATGGGGAAGGGAAGAATTTTTGACTAATGTAGAGATAGAAAGCATTATGAAATGAAAAATGGGTGATTTTGATTACATTAAACTGAAAAGGTTTTGGACAACTAAATCCAATGCTACCAAGATTAGAAGGGAAGCAGAAAACTGGGAAACAATTTTAGCAACTAGTATCTGTGATAAAGGCCTCATTTCTAAAATATATAGAGAATTCAGCCAAATGTACAATATAAGTCATTCTCCAACTGATAAATGGTCAAAAGATATGAACAGGCAGTTTTCAGAGGAAGAAATTAAAGATATCTATAATCATATGAAAAAATGCTCTAAATCACTATTGATTAGAGAGATGCAAATTAAAACATCTTTGAAATACCACATCACACCTATCAGATTGACTGACATGACATAACAGTTAGATGACAAATATTGGAGAAGACAAGGGAGAGTTGGAACACTAATTCATTTTTGGTGGAGCTGTGAGCTGATCCAAACATTCTGGAGAGCAATTTGGAACTGTGCCCAAAGGGCTTACAAAGATTTGCATACCCTTTGGCCCAACAATACCTCTTCTAGGACAGTATCCCAAAGAGATAATAAAAATGGGAAAGGGTCTCACAAGTACAAAAATATTTATAGCAGCTCTCTTTGTAGTGGGGAAAAACTGGAAATTATGGGAATGCCTATCAAATGGGGAATGGTTGAACAAATAATGGTATATGAATGTAATGTAATACTATTGAACTATAAGAAAAGATGAATAGGAAGACTTCAGAGGGGCCTGGAAAGACTTATATGATCTGATGCTGAGTGAAAGGAGCTGAACTGGAAGAACTTTGTGCACAGCAACTACCACAGCATGTGACAGTTTTTTCTGGTAGACTTGGAACTTCATTAAAATGCGAGGACTTAAAAAAAATTCCAGTGGTTTTTTAAGGTAACATGCCTTCCATACCCAGAGAAAGAACTTTGGAATTCAATCGCAGAATGTAGCAGATCATTTTCTTTTTGTTATGTTTTGGTTTGTTATATGATTTCTCCCACTCATTTTAATTCTTCTACATAACATGATTATAGTGAAAATATATTTAATAGGAATTTATGTATAGAACCTATGTAAAATTGCATGCCGTCTCAGGGAGGGAGGGGGGATGGAAGTGGGAGGTAAGGGAAAAAATAATCTAAATTATATGGAAGTGATTGTAGAACAAATTAATATATAAAAAAAGCAAACAATGAGTGCAAAACATTTTCCCTTTCTCCAGTGTTTATGTGGAGAACAGTTGTCACCAGCACCAAAGGCTACTTGTTCTCCCTTCTCAGTGTTTTCATTGAGAAGATTCATGAAATACACTGTGCTAGAGACAAAATGTTAAAGACTAAATTCAAGAGGACAATACAAGAAAGGCAGATATATGCTATATATTTATGAAATGTATTTAATTTTAAATATGTTGTTGATTTATTGAACATAAGAAAACATCTTCAACTGCAAACAGCACAAGCAGTAATACAGGATTGCCTAGAGATCCTCTCAAGGAGCTGCAAAAATGTATGAGCCAGTCTTCAGTCTTGTAGTCCAAAACGAATATCTGGGAGAAACTGACAAATTAGGTTGTCTCCTTGTTGAGCCAAATCAGTGCATTAAAATGTACTCTTCGTGGAGCCTCTGGAAAGAGATATTTTTAGTAGGTTGAGAGATCAGTAGCATGACATGTTCCCTTTGAGTACTAGTAAATAGTGATGAAGATACTGAGCATGTGATAAGGAAGATCTGAGTTCAAAACCTGCCTTAAGATTTGTTAAGTCACTATTAGGTACATGACCACAGATAAGTCCCTTAATCTCCCTCAGTTCCAGTTTCCTTGTCCATATAATGCTTACTTTGTAGGGTTGTTGGAGAATTAAATGAAATATTCTGAGTGAATTCCTTTGCAAAACCTAAAGCACTATATAAATGTATGCTGTTATAACCCAAAAGGCAGCACAGAATTCTCAAGAGAAATCACTGGGAACGGCTAGGTAGTGCAGGAATAGAGTACTGGGCCTGGAGTCAAGAGGATCCAAGTTCAAATCTGACTCCGGATACTTGATACTTCCTAACTGTACAACCTTGGGCAACTCACTTAACGACAATTGCCTCACAAGCTTTGAGTTCGAGCTTATCCTCCTGAGACTGGCCATATTGCACAAGTGTAAACTCAAATAATTTTATATCAGTATTGTGTCTTCATATCTTCTTCTGTTTGTTTTATTTACCTCTTCAATGCGTGAATGCACACTTGTAACAGGGGGGTGGGGAGGGAGAGAGAGAGAGAGAGAGAGAGACAGAGACAGAGACAGAGACAGAGACAGAGACAGAGAGACAGGGAGAAAGACAGAGAGAGAGAGACAGAGAGACAGAGACAGAGAGACAGAGACACAGAGAGACACACAGAGAGAGACACAGAGATAGAGACAGAGAGACAGAAACTCTCTACACTGCATTTAAGAACTTTTAATTTTTATGCTACAAAATGTATTGTCTGAAATAAAAGTAAGAAGTTACTTGCCTCTCAAGAACAAAATTAAAAGTAAGAGCTCAAGACTTTTTTTAGGTTGTTTCAAAGGAAGAATGAATTGCAAATTCCAAAGGGTAAATTATGAGTTTTTATCTTAAATGACATTAGTTATATAAGCTCTCGCAGATGGCCAGTTCTAGGGGAGTGGCCTTAGCAATTAATCAAATACTATCATTGTATTTTCCCCTTTTGGTGAAAGTCTCCACATGAGTGAGTATGCAACTCCAATAAAAATGTGATGTATTCTGAATATCCAGCTGAACATAATAGGTTTGGGATGGAAAAATCACAGGTACAACAAGCTTCCCTGGGCTTTGGATATTAACTTTGTTCAGTAATTCCCTGGGAGTTGTGTAGCAAGTGAAGGTGGTGCAGGCACCAGGACTACACCAGGACCAGTGGCAGGATTCACCAAAATGAACACTGGAATAGAAATCCAGATGACCAAGAGTAGAGTGTTACATGCCAGTGAATTCTGAATCATGGAGCAGACATATAATGTCCTAGATATGGAACCATCCTTGGGATGGGAAGAATTCCCAACTCTCTGAGCACACTGGGCAATTTTATCCCATTTCCAACTGTGAGGAATTTGGCTGTTTGATTACCACCTGAAGTGGACACTATTCCTCCCTAGGCCCTAGATTGAGAGATATCTGTTAGGTTGCTGGACAGGGTTGGATAACTTGCCTAGTAACAGTTTTTCTGTTGTTGGGCCCCTGTCAAAATGTTATCCCCCTTTGGTTTAATATCTGATGAATTGTTAACAGTCATTTTTTGTTTAGTCCATTTGCATGGTAACCACCTGTGCCCCCCCTAATATTAGAACCCCATTGCCAGGTAACCACCTGTGCCCCCCTAATGTTAGCCAGGTAACCACCTTCTGCTGAGCCACCCCCCTTCCTGATTGGCTACCTCTCCTGGCACCTCTCCTCCGTTGGGGTTCTTTGCCTAGTAGCACCATGACAACCACCTTCTGTTTGGGGGTTCTTGCCTAGCAGCAAGGCCCCCTCTTGCTCTGTCAGAACTCTGTTTGTTGTGGAAACAGCAAGGCTGTACCAAGTAGCGCTGAAATGCTTAAAATGCACTTGCCCACCTCAGTTCTGGTTTGTCTCCTCTGGGTCTATCCATGAGGAAGCCGACAGCTTGGCTACTAAATGATGCTCTCGAAATTCCTAATTGACTTTTGTCTGGGATTTATTAACTCCATATATTTCACACCTCCCTTCCCTAAAAGCTGAAATTTCTCTCTTTGCAACTTCTCCCCCCTGCTCCTATCCCTACCCTCTAGGAACAAGTGTGATTAATGCAGTTCCTTTTATATTTTCATTTATCCTCTCATTCATTCAATAAACATGTCAAGAAACTCTAATGTAGTAGGCAAGTGTTAGGGGCTATACACACAAAGACAAAAAAATGCCGTCAGTAACTAACACTCTACTAGGGTAAGCACTACACTCCTTCCATCTAAATCAGTATAAAAGGAATGAAAAATGGTTTGCATAAGAAAAGGTTCACGAACATTTCTTGAAAAGGAGCCAGGGATTGTAAGCAGTAGAGGCAAGGAGGGAGACCATCCAGTCAGTGGGCATGGGCACATAGAGGGGATTAGCATGTAGGACGCACAACAAATTGGATGGTTTAGTTGGAACAAAGGGTAGGAGGGAGAATAATGTGCAATAAGCATCTAAAAGAGGCCTGGAATTCTACATACTGGTAAGGGCTTTAAATAACAAGCTGGAAAATATCATTTTTATCCTAGAGATCAGAGGAAAGCATTGGAAATTCTTGAGCAGGAGAAGAACAGGGAACAAAGTGCACTTTAGGAATCAATCAATTGTTTTGAAGAGGATGGATTAGAGGGAGCAGAGACTAGATGTCACATGACCAACTTGATAACCATCACAATATACTAGTAAGTTATTGGAACCTGAAGGAGGATGGTAGTTGTGCATGTAGGATGAAGTGGACAAATACTATCTGCGAAGTCAAGCTGAAATCAACAAAACTTAAAAATTGAACCAGGGTAAATGTGTGGAGCACACTCATAGTCAGAAGGAAAGGTGTGAGTGCAGATCAAACAAAAGAGCCTGAAGAGCCATTTATATAAGGGTATATAAGAAAAGTGAGAGTGCAACATAATGAAATCCCAGAATGGAGAGAGAAAAGAGAGTGATCAACAGAGCAACCAATACCAGGAGAAGAGAGAGCGATTGACACTAAGAGGAGAGAGTGATTAGCACCAAGAGAAGAGAATGATCAACAGAGCTAAATACCTTAGAGAAACCAAGGAAAAGAACTGAGAAAGGGCTCTAGCTTTATTAGTATAGTTTGGTTTTTTAGGTGATAACTCTTCATCTACTTGAATACAACTTTCCTTCCTCCGAGCCTACCTCAGGTTCAAATGAACCTGACCCCTTTACATATACTATGACTGTACCATATACAGTATATACCGTATTTATACCATGTTCTCCAGTCCCTACCCCATATTAGCGGTCTGTTAGATTGCCATTAGCTTCACCCAGATCTATCTTTTAATGTGCTAGGAACTGAACCCCAAACTGCCAATTTGGTCTTCTGAGGCAGTATACTGAAGAATCACAGCCTTTCTTGGATAGTAGATGTCCCTCATTATCGCCTAGGTTGGCACTCATTATCTTGTCTTCCGTGTTACTGTCTCATATGAAGCTTGCAGGCCACTAAAATTCCCAGATCATCTTCAAAGAAAATACAGACTCAAATTCTCCATCCTATAACTCTACAAATATTATCTCATTTGATCTTCACATTAGCCCTAGGAGAGACAGCTTCTAATTAGGGTTATGTTATCAAATTTAAGTTAAAAATTATTCCATTCTATATATCACTAAGCTCTAAGGAATTTTGGTACCCCCAAATCAACCTGTTGGCTTTTCTTCTTCATTCTGTTTCATCTATAGGTGTGACCACCATGACACCTAAACCTTTATCCAGGTATTCCTAAAAAATGAATAAATGTAAACACAAAGGCAAGGAGAAATATCATGGATACTGCACTAGATACCTCTATAAATGATGGCATCAGTGTATGACAGCCAGTGTTTAGGTACAGGCAATGAAACAGTTCCTACTATCAGTTTTATGATCATCTATCACTCATCACTCAACCGTAGCAATAAATATAAAATCAAGTTATTTATTGAATGCTTTACTGAAATCTCTGCTTACCATTTATAGGGCAGGGGTTAATTACCTGGGGTCGATGGACTTTAAAATAAAAACTTTGGGGACAGAGCCAAGATGGAAAAGCAGAAAGACTAACTTACTCTAGCTCTCCCCCCATAGCCCGCAAAATACCTGGAAGAAATGGCTATAAAAAATTCTAGAGGAGCAGAACCCCAAAAATGACATAGTGAAACAGATTTCCAGCCCAAGAAAGCCTGGAAGGCCTAAACGAAGGGTTTATCACATTGGGCTTGGAGCAGAGCCCAATCGAGTCTGGGCCACATGTGAACAGGACTGAAGTAGGCTTCAGGGTGAGGAATCATGGGTATCAGCTACCTTGGTTCCCAAATTTCTCAATCCACAAATGCCAAAGACAGATTCAAAGGTCAGTAAGAAAATCCTTTCACCTCAGTGAGAGAGGAACACAATCTGGCCCCAGCCTTGGTCCCAGGGTGGCCGCAGTCACTGTGACAGAAGCTCAATGTCCACTTTTGAAGCCCTCAGCCTAAAGACTCTGGGGGAATCAAGTAGCTGATCTGAGTCCCAGTCCTGAGTGGAAGTCCTGGGGTGAGGAGGAACTTGGTGGAGTTGAGGGTAGCTGTGGAGAGGGAACCCTTCTCATAGTTCTAGGATAGAAAAGAGTGTTTGTGGATGTTCACAGACCAGAGCCCAGGCCAGGAGAGAAGCAAACTACTCTCCCTTGATTGTAACATCTTCCAGGAACTGAGAACTTACAGTTCCCTAGAGATATCTCAGAGAACAGCTGCACAAAACTTCTGAAGTCTAGGGTAGTTTACCCTCCACTTGACAAAGAACTCAAAAGTCAAGTAACTGGCTGACAAATGTCCCAAAAAGGGAAAAAATAAGAATTAAGAAGGCTTGCTTCTTGGTGAAAAGGCATTTTCTTCCATCCTTTTTGGTGAGAAAGAACAAAGTCTACCATCAGAAGAAGACATCAAGTCAAGGTTACATCCACAATGTCCAAAAAATATGCAATGGTCTCAGGCCATGGAAGAGCTGAAAAAGGATTCTAAAAGCCAAGTAAGGGAGGGGGAGGAAAAAACTGAGAAAAGAAATGAGAGCAATGCAAGAAAATCACTAAAAACAAGTCAACAGCTTGCTAAAGGAGAACCAAATAAATGGTGAAGAAAATGCTTTTAATAGTAGACTAACACAAATGGTAAAAGAGGTTCAAAAAAGGTCCAAAAAGCCAATGAGGGGAAGAATGCTTTAAAAAGCAGAATTGTCCACATGGAAAAGGAGGTTCAAAAACTCACTGAAGAAAATAGTTCTTTAAAAATTAGAATGGAGGAGGTCGAAGCTACTGACTTTATGAGAAAGCAAGAAATTGTAAAACAAAATCAAAAGAATGAAAAAATAGAAGATAATGTGGAATATTTTAGTGGAAAAACAAATGACCTGGAAAATAGATCCAGGAGAGATAACTTAAAAATTATTGGTGTACCTGAAAGCCATGATCACAAAAAGAGCCTAGACATCATCTTTCAAGAAATTATCTAGGAAAACTGCCCTGATAGTCTAGAACCAGAGGGTAAAATAGAAATGGAAAGAATTCACCTGTTGGCTCCTGAGAGATACCCTACAAGGAAAACTCCTAGGGCTGTTGTAGCCAAACTCCAGAGTTCTCAAGTCAAGGAGAAAATATTACAAGGAGTCAGAGGGAAACAGTTCAAATACTGTGGAAATACAATCAGGATAACACAGGATTTAGCAGCTTCTACACTAAAGGATTGAAGGGCTTGAAATATGATATTCCAGAGGTCAAAGGAGCTATAATTACAACTAAGAATCACACACTTAGCAAAATTGCGTATAATACTTTAGGGGAAAAATGGAATTTCAATGAAATAGAGGACTTTCAAGCATTCTTTTTGAAAAAAACAGAACTGAATAGGAAATTTGACTTTCAAATACAACAATGAAGAGAAATATGAAAAGGTAAACAGGAAAGAGAAACTTTACGGAAGTCATTAAAGTTGAACTGTTTATATTCCTAAGTGAAAAGATGTTATATGTAAATCATGAGACCTTTTCTCAGTATTAGGGTAGTTAGAAGATATGTGTGTGTACGTGTGTGTATACACACACATATATACATACACATATATGTATATGTTGGTGTGTATTTGTGTATTGGTATGTAGGTATGTGCATATTATATATGTGTAGGTAAGTATAAGTACATGGGTGTATGTATACATACAGTCTTTAAATATATATATATATATATATATATATACAGTCTCTATGTATATCTATATCTATACATAGATATAGATATATATGGGGGAGAGAGAGAGGGAGAGAGAGAGAGAGAGAGAGAGAAAGAAAGAGAGAGGGAGAGGGAGAGAGAGAGAGAGAGAGAGAGAGAGAGAGAGAGAGAGAGAGAGAGAGAGAGAGAGAGAGAGAGCGCACAGGCTGAGCTGAATTTGAAAGGATAATACCCAAAAAATAAAATTTACTGCTGAATGGAATGTACTAGGAGTAAGAGAAAGGAAGAGGTCAAATGTAGTAAATTATCTCACATAGAAGAAGGAAGAAAGAGCTTTTACAATGGAGGGGAAGAGGGAGAGAAGAAAGGAAATAATTGAACCTTACTCTCGTGATATTTGGCTTAAGGAGGGAATAACACACACTCAATTGGATATGGAAATCTATTTTACCCTGAAGGAAGGCAAAGGGGAAGGGGATAGGAGAGGGGAGATAATATAAGGGACAGCAAATTGGGGGAAAGTATAATCAGAAGCAAAAACTATTGTGGGAAGACAGGTCAAAGGAGAAAGTGGAATAAATGAAGGGCAGGACAGGATAGAGGGAAATGTGGTTAGTCTTTTATAACATAACTATTATGGAAGTGCTTTGCATTGTTACACATGTATGACCTATATTGAATTGCTTGTTTTCTCAATGAACATGAGTGCGGAGGGAGAGAGAGAATAAAGAACTCAAAGCTTTAATAATGGATGTTTAAAATTGTTTTAACATGCAACTGGAAATTAAGTTATATAGGCAATGGGGTATAGAAATCTACCCCACAGGAAAATAGAGGGCAAGGGGGATGGAAGAAGGGTAAGTAATAGAAAGGAGCTCACAATGGAGGAAGGGGAGGATATGGATGCATACTGTCCTGGGGTAGGGGTGGAGAAAGATGGGGAGAAAATTTTCAATTCAAATTCTTGAAGAAGTGAATGTTGAGAACTGAAAAATAAATAAATTCTATATTGAAAAGGAAAAAAATAAAATAAATTCATTGTTAAAAAAATAAGAACCATGTATTTCTATATAATTGCTTTCCTTTGTTTTTATTTTATTTTATTTGAGATTTAAAGGAATTACTGTGATGAGTCCTTAGGTTTTATTGACAAATAAGATATGAGTATTTTTTTTAAATTAATAATTATTGGTCTAGAGCATTCCCAAATCCTAAAAGGCTAGTAGTTGTATTTAAAAAGAAAAATTACTTCTTTGAACAATGATCTTTGGGAGACCAAAGAAATAGAGGTTCACTCAAGTGGGGGCGGAGAACCATAGGTAGGAAATGGAGAATATACCTGTGAAATTCTGAGGAAGGCTTTGAGAGGGGGGCATCACCGCTTTCATCCTTCAGTTTGAAGGGAGAGCTAACTGAGAGAGGGAGAAGGTGGTGAGGACGTAGAACTGAGTCAGTCTATATGATGAAATTTCAGATCAACTTAATCTTGCGGAAGGAGAATGTTCTATGGAGTTGCTGTGTCCACAGGAAGTTTTAACGTACCTTAGTAATTTCAAATCATTAATCAACTTTATTAGCTAAGAATAGTCCTGGACTGAATCAATCCAAACTGGATGGGGGAGGGGCAGAACAATGCCTATCTATACAGTACCTTAAATGCCTAATTGATCAGATTATTTTTTATTCAAATCAGTCATGCACTAACCCTTTATCATCTATCAACTCTACCTCAGACATTGTGCTCTATGTGTGTGTTGCTGTCAGTGTTGTTGTCTTTTTATTATTATTAAGTTGTTCAGTCATATTTTTCATGACCCCATGGACTATGACATCAATGTGTTTTTCATGTCAAGGATATTCTAGTGGTTTGCCATTGTGTGTGTGTGAGTGTGTGAGTGTATGTAAGTATGTGTGTGTGTGTGTGTGTGTAGCTGTCTTGATAGCTAGCTAGCTATCTTTCTATGTCTGAACTCTGGCTCTGCCACTTGATATCTGTGTGACACTAGGCAAGGGCTTCTCTTGTTTGAGCATTAGTTTCCTCATGTGTGAAATAATGGGCTTTAAAAATACGTCCTCTAAGATCCCTTCTAGCTCTCAATCTATGATCCTGGTTTTTCAGATTTTTAAAATCAGTCCAAAGGTACCAGTTTAGGGGGAAGTAGTTTTTAAACTGTTCAAGTAGAATTAGTTAGAAGAGTCTATATGGAAGGTAGAATGTAGTGAATTTACTTCAGTGAGTCAGTAAACTAGCATTTAGCAAGCACCTATTGTTTGTCAGACACTGTGCAAATCATTTTATGTGGTTCTAAGAGAACTTTAGGGCAATCAGAATCAGGAAATGTAAATGTCAAGCTCTGAAAAAGTGGAAGAACGCTCAGTCTAAAGTGACAAATTATACCCACAAACTCTTCACACCTTCAGTAATACTGCTCCTGAAATCCTCCCCCAAAGCAAAATACAGTAACAATGACTGGGAAACCTCTCTTTTGTCCTTGAAGAACTAGAGAAAAGATTAATTTCCAGGACTGAAAACTGTCAGAAGCTTTGGAGCATTAAGTGATTCCAAAGAACTCATGCAACATACCTCCATTAAACATAACTAATGGATCAATACAATTTAGTCATCACCACATGATGTCACTGGCCCTCTTTGAAAATTGATCAGCAACAACACACATACATGTGTACACACATGCATTATGTAGTATTGTGTATATTTATCTATGTACGGTTATAAACAAATATTTAAATGTTTACAGGTAGATATTAATATAAAGGGATTGATAGATAAATAGATGAGAGAGAGAGAGAGAGAGAGAGAGAGAATCCCTGTTGCCAAGGAGTTTACATTCTACTAGAAATACAGCATATGCATGACAAAGAATATAGAGGGGGAAGAATATAAAACACTTTTAAAATGGAGGAAAAAGGCAACTTGAGGCACAGTAGAGAGCTGCTGGAATTATGAGGATCTCAGTTCAAATATTGCCTGAGACACTTATTAGCTAAGTGACCCTCGGTAAGTCACTTAACCCTGTTTGCCTCAGTTTCTTCATCAGTAAAACGATATGAAGAAAGAAATGGCACAATACTCCAGTATCTTTGCCCAGAAAAGCCACAGATAGGGTCAAAAAAGAGTTGGGCGTGATGGAAGACAACTGACCAACAGCAAAGTGCAGAAAAGGCACCAGCAGTTAGTAGGACCAAGAAAATCCTTCCAAAAATGTGGTGTTTGATCATCAATTTACCAATTTGAAGGGACTTCCTAATCTATTAATCATCCCTGTCATATCCAGTGGGGCTTCCCTCAGAAAATGTGTGGTTTAGAGGAGGTGGAAGGCTTTGGCAAAACTGACATATTGAACATGACTAACAGTATACACAACATCCCACACTTGTTCTGCAACTTTTTTCCATGTCTAACCTAAGTAATAATTACAAAGTCTTCAAACATGTTTACTGTGATTTCCATTTTATTTTTGTGTTCAACATGTTTATTGTTTTCCTGAAGCTTCATTTCCATCAAGCCTGCCCAGGGTGTTCTATGGAGGCACACCTCATTTTATTTTGCTTCGCTTTGCTGCACTTTGCGAATACTGAATATTTTAGGAATTGAAGATTTGTGGCAACGCTGCATCAAGAAATTCTTTCGACACAATTTTTCCAACAGCATACGCTCATATCATGTCTGTGTGTCACATTTTGTCAATTCTTATAATATTTCAAACATTTTTGTCATTATCACATCTGTTATGGTGATCTGTGATCAGTGATGCTTGATGTTACTATTGTAATTGTTTTGGGGCACCATGAGACGTGCCCACAGAAGACAGCAAACTTAATCGATAAATGTTTTGTTCTGACTGCTCCACTGATGGGCTGTTCCTTTGTCTCTCTGCCCCTCCTCAGGCCTGCCTGTTCTCCAAGATACAGCAATATTGAAAATTATGCCAGTTTATAACTCTACAATAGCTTCTAAGTGTTCAAGTTAAAGGAAGAGTTAAGGTAAGTGATAAAGCTCATTGCTGTCTTATTTTAAGAAAATATCACAGCCACCCCAACCTTCAGCAACCACTGCCTTGATCAATCAGCAGCCAACAACATTGAGGAAAGACCTTCCACCATCAAAAAGATTATAACTTAGTATTTTTTAGCAATAAAGTATTTGTAAGCGAGATATGTATGTTGAATTTTTAGATATAATACTGGTAGATAAAATGTTAGATAATATATATTATAAAATTATATAAATAAAATTTAGATATAATAATAGACTACAGTTTAGTGAAAACATGACTTTACATGCATTGGGAAAGCAAAAAATTCATGCGACTTGATTTATTGTGAATTCACTTTACTGTACTGGTCTGGAACTTAACGTGTAACATCTCTGAGGTATGCCTGTATCCTTCCCATTTGCACGACTTTTAGTACAGGAATATTTCAGTACAATCACTCACACGTTTATTTGGCCATTCCCCAAAAAAGAAGAAGCTTATTTTATTAGAAGGCTTTCTTCATTCTCCTCCTCAAAAAGGTGTTAGAATGAATATTTTCATATATATTGAAAGGTAATTTCTTCCTTTGCATGCCTTGGAATATAGGCCTAGAAGTGGAATGTTTAGGTTTAAACCAACAAACATTTTCAATACTCTCAGGATAATTCCAAGCTACTTTCCAGAGTATTTAGATGATTTTATAGCTTTGTCAACATTGTACTCATGTGTCGCTTTTCCCACGGCCTCTCCATTGCCTATTCTCATTTTTGTCATCTTTGACAATTACCTAGGTTTGAAGTAATTGTCCAAGTTGTTTCCATCTGCATTTCTTTTATTACAGGTCATATTGATCAGTCTTTCATGTGGCAGTTCATATTTCATTGTTCTTCAATAAAGAAATGATTGCTGACATATGTTATATCTTTGTGATTTAAGGGATAGTTGTTGACCATTATTTTCTTATCCTTCATGATTTTGTTTGTACCAAAGTACTAGTTTTTCTTTGGTGATCTCAGTCATGGTGGGTCTTCATTAGAAGTTCTTCATAATGCACATGACTCTACTCTCTTCTCTCCTCTTTATCCTCTTACATCCCCTCCTCTTTCTCTCTCAAGTTATTTTTTTTATGCATTGTGACAGTTTTATTTATGACCTACTTATAGATTCCAAGTATTTTAGGAACTATTTCATTGAAATTCAGACCAAAAATGAATGCAATTTACTCTTGTTTGATAATCAGGGATCAGCTGGCTTCAGCTGGGTTCTTATGACTAGGCTTAATAAAACATTTGGTGGAATCTTGATTATCCCACACAAAGCTGGGTATTTGGGAAACATGGCATGTGATTTGTTTTTTTTTTTAATTTTATAAAGCTCTAACCCTAATGTCCCCAGCTCTGAATGAAATAATCAGTTTCAATGTGTTCGCACTAATGATGTGTTTGTCATGAAAACAGAGAACAATCCCTTCATCAGTGGACAGACAAGGAAGAACTATGGTTTTCATTCACTGCTTGATGCTAAATATTTTTGTGATGGGCTACTTATGAGAGTCCTGATGTATTTGAAAGGCTCTTTTGTGGGTAATTTGTATAGGCTGTAAATGATAAGTAGGATTTGACCCTGGGTGGCTTTGTTGTTCTTTATTTTGCATTGGGCCAGTTTAGAAGACAAATCCCTAATTGGTTGCACTACACTGGGTCCTAAAGCTCTCTGAAAGCTAGTAAACTCAGTCCTTTGATTTTCCCTTATGTACTTCACTTTGACTAGTCAAGACCTAGAACACCTGAAGTTCCAGGAGGTTCCCATGTAGACTGAGCTTGAACTCCGTGTGGGTGCCCTTGATTCTGTGCCGCTGGGTTCAGTAGAATTGGAGGTTTCTTTTTTGGTGCTTTCAGGTTTCCTTACCCTTAAAGAGAAATGAGAATAAGAAATAGTGTATGAGAATATAAATTACATTGATATTTTTGTACGTTGATGTTTACATTGTCTTTAATTTTTCAGAGCCATCATTTGACAAAAAAAAATTATTCACCACCTACTATGTACCAAGTACTGTATTGTGTATAGAGGAAACAGAGCTGGAAGTAAAATAACCTTATCATCAAAAAGTTTACCTTTTAGTTCAAGAAATAATTGCATTGGTACATACAAGATCCATGCAGAAACAGAGAGAGGGTAATTTAACTGTGCAAGAGAATTCATTAGCAGCTGATGAGCTAGGAAAAGTTTCCTATAGAAGATGCGGCTTGAGATAAATTTAAAAGGAAATTAATAAAGTGTCAGAGGTTGCAGTCAATGTGTATTGTACACATGAGGGATACCTTATACAAAGCCCTGAAGATGGAAGAAAGGGCAGGTGAGCCATTCTAACTGGTTTGTACAGTAAATGGAAGGAAAGAATATGGAAAAAATTTAAAAGATTCAAATATAATTTCTCTAATTTCATACATTAAATTTTGTCATTCTGTATGAAAAATGTAAAATCCACTGGGTCATAAGAGTAGGTCTTCTGAGTTTCCCATTGTGGCATGGAATAAACTGTCTTTGGGTTTCCCAAAGCTTTGACTTTGGGAAGGGACCATAATTCGAAAAAGATCAGGTTCAGCAGGTCTCAATATAGATGTGATGCCAGACTGTGTGTTTGTCACTTACACATATATCTAGGTAGGTGCTCATTACTAAGAAAATGGCTATCAGAGAAAGATGATGGTTTTCATCATGAGATGAAACCAGAGAAATTCATTTGAGACTTGAGCCATAGGTAAGTGGAGGGTAAAATTATGTGAATGAAGCCATAGAAAGTCTTGAAGTAATGAAAAAGCATCTTCCACAGCCTTTGGGTTTCCAAACAGTAGCGTCTTCATAGGAAATAATTGGTGAAATACTAACTTGTGGAAAAATACGGCCCCATAGCCTTGGGTAGCCATCTCATGCCAGAACATTCTAAAGGTGAATTAAAAGTACATGAAGATAGACATTGAGTTGATGGGAGTTCTCCAAAAGCACATTGGTAAACCAGAGCTTCCTGACATGCCAATTTGTTAGACATCAATGTTTCAGTTATAGGAGAGAAGGGACCCAGGAGAGGAAGAGAACAGAGACTAGATAAAAATAAGCAAGGCCAAATGAGACTAGCCAAAAATCTCCTTTTCAGATATCAGTGTAGCACGTCACAACAATGCCTTCTTAAGAGTCCCACATAGAAGAATAGGCCTTTTTAGTTCGGAAAAAAATCAAGTATCAACCCAGACAGTAGCTGCAGGGTCAAAGAAAGCTATCTTAATCACCTGGGCTAGAATAGAAGTCACTTTCCTGAAGTGTCGTTTTGTTTACAATGAATCTTCTTTGTTTCCTAACACATTATTTGACTGAGAGTGCACTGAAAAAAAAGTCTATTATTCAGGTTGTTTTCAGAATAGATCAAGAAAGAGGCAGAATGTGCGTAGATGCACATGGCAAAGTCCTTTCCATAAGCAAGACGGAGAAAATGAGAAAGAGCATGGTGAATTCTGAGAGCCCTGGTGGCCCAGCGAGCTCTGCAATATGAAGCGCTCTATTTCAAGATGGCTCACTTCGTACCACAGACAGCTGTGTCTTCCCAAATATGTCTTCCGAACTTCATACAGCAGCAACATCAAGTACGCCTTAACCTTGAGCTTCTTTTCTGGTAAAAACATGTGAATTTAAACTTTTATCATCACCTTAAAGAAGCAACGTTGAGGATTTGTTTTCACCCTTGGGGAGCAGGGGACTAGAATTTAGGAAGTGTGTCTAATTTAAACAATTAGCCAAAAGCTTTTGAGTGAATTGTCTTAAAAATAACCTGCAGTATGAGGTATAAACATGGGAAACTATTTTAAAAAATAATGCTCTGGAAGGAAAATCACTTTCTATCTATGTGGATAATACGATTGCCTTTGAAATCTGCAAAGGTTACAAATAAAAATTACTGATTTCTCTCTCCACTACATGCTAATGTTAGAACAATCAGCCAACATCTCCACAGCTTTGAGATATGTGTGTGTGTGTGTATATGTGTGTGTGTACATGTATATGTGTGTGTGTGTGTGTGTATATATATACATATATATATACATACATATATATATATATATATATGTCATGAGTGAGATTCTGGAAGGGCTTGAGAATGTCTGGCTTCTGCCTCAGTCCCTCATCACCAGTTTCCCTGCAATTGGCACTGACCTCATCACAAATCTGGCAGCATCTGAGGCAATTAGGCTGAGGTTTGAAACACTCTGGACGTCAGTTTCCAACTCTGATATCTCCAATGACAAACCCAATGCTAAAACCTCAAGATTCCAATTGAAACAGGAAATTCCCTGAGGAGACTCAATCTAATTACAGAGATTGAGCAGAAGCCAGCCCATGGTAGATTTTTCCAGTTCAGCATATATTGATGCAGCCCTTACTTATACCATTTCAACTGGGAACTCTTTAAAAGCAGATACCATGTTTGTGTGTCTTTTTAAAAGTTTTTTGGCAATTCATTTTGTTTCGTTTGGTGTTCCTCTCTTTATATCCCCAGTGCTTAGCCTAGGAGCTGGTGCCTAGAAGGAGGTAATAAAAGGTTTGATGCTTGCTAGTGTAAGGAGTTCTTGCCAAACTTCATGACTAACTGGGGCATGTATGGACAAAATATCTTCATTAAATAGGACACCAGTCACTGCTTTCATAGCACTCACCTTCCAGCACCTTAAACCACTGGAGTTAAACATCCAGTTAAATGGTACAGTGGGTAAAGCATTGAACTTAGAGTCAGGAAGACCTGAGTTCAAATGTAGCCTCAGGCTCTTACCTAGTGGGTAACTGTGGGCAAGTTACCTGATCTCTGTCTGTCTCATTTTTCTCATCTGAAAGAAGAGAATAATAACACCTCTCTTCCAGAGTGTTGTGATGATAAATGACATATTTGCATAGGACTCTGTACACTTTAAAGTCCTATATGTTATTGCTGTTATAAATTCCATTATTATAATAATCCTTTGCTTACTTGAGGACAGTCAGAAAGTCTCAGATTTGGAAGAGAGTATATCTGACAGCATCTAATGCATATTTCAATAAGAACTGCATCTATATTCCACTCGTATGATCATCCATAGTCCAAAGACTTTTGACCAGGGGAAAAGGATCCCTGCCAAGATAGCTCATTTCCCTATCAAAAAGCTAAGCATTTCACCACCACTGTGGGAGTTAAGAGCTAGAGACGAGCCAACCAGATTCTAATGTGTAATGAATGTTGTGGTGCAGGAACATGAATGATAACTTCAGAATACTCATTGACAATCATTACACTACATGCACAGTTTTATATGCATGTGTATATAGCCATTTGTGTTCAGATGCCCACTCACTTTCTGAACCATCTCTCATATTCCAATATGTCTTCATCCTTGTAAGTCTAGATTACCAGAGAGAAAATGTCTCCATAGCATTTTATTCAACCTCTCCTAAGACCCTAGGGGTAATCAAGTAGAGGAGAAATAAACCTTCTCTACTATCATTTAAGCTCTTATCTCATACATTTTGTACAGACACATGCTAGTTCCATGTAAAGCAAATACACAGTGGGCCCACTTCACTCCATTGCTTCACTCCATTGGTGCCTGAAAAAGCACGAGTGTGGTCCATTATCCAGAACTCAAGCAAGCATGTCATTGCAGAAATAGCATAAAATATTGGTGAACTTTCCTGGGAAACCACATTTTTGACATAACTTTCCATAAACCCTCATGACTGGCAGACCCAAGGGACTTGGTGAGATCAACAAATACTGTGTACAGACTTCTATTCTACTCCTCGCATTTCTTCTGGAGATTTTGGGTAGCAAATGCCACTTTGGCTTTTTCTTGGCTTTTCTGAAGCCACATAGCTCTCAGGTAGATGACCATCTCCAGGTGAAGGAGCAACCTATTAAGGAGAACTCTGGAAAGAATGTTGCCATCAGTGACTAAGAGGGAGAGAGAGACAGAGACAGAGACAGAGAGAGACAGAGACAGAGTCAGAGAGATAGAGACAGACAGAAACAGACAGAGAAAAACATAGAGAGACAGAGACAGAGAAACAGAGACAGAGATACAGAGACAGAGAGACCTCTATGCCCATGATTCTCACAGGGCTATTTATTTCCTTTATCTTTATAGAGATGGATAATGGAAGCATCCTTGAACTTCCCTAACCCTAACCCTAACCTTCTATTACTCACCCTTTTTGCATCCCCCTTCTCTATTTTCCTGTAGGCAGAATAGATTTCTATACTCCATTGCCTGTATAGTTTAATTTCCAGCTGCATGCTAAAACAATTCTTAATACTCATTCTTAAAGCTTTGACTTCCATATTCTCTCCTTCCCTCCCTCCTCACTCACCCTCATTGAGAAAACAAGCGATTTATTATAGGTCATATATGTGTAACAATGCAAAGCACTTCCATAATACTTATACTGTAAAAGGCTAAGCACATTTCTCTCTATTTTATCCTGCCTTTCATTTATTCTATTCTCCCCCTTAACCTGTCCTCCCACAATAGTGTTTGCTTCTGATTATCCATTTCCCCAACTTACTGTCCCTTCTATTATCTTCCCTCTCTTATCCCCATTTTCCTTGGACTCCTGCAGGGTAAAATAGATTTCTATATCATACTAAGTGTGTGTTATTCCCTCCTTAAGTCAAATTCCATGAGAGTAAGGCTCAATTATTTCATTTCATTTCCCCTGTCTTCTGGTCCACTGTAGTAGTGCTTCCTTCCCTCTTGATGGTGAGATGATTTACTACCTTCTATGTCTCCCTTTCTCTTATTCCTAGTACATTCCATTCAACAGTAAATTTCCTTTTTTTAGGTATTCTCCCTTCGTATTCAGCTCATCATGTTCCCACTGTATACATACATATGTATACACACACGTATGTATGTATTTGTGTGTATATGTTTATGCATGTATGCATGTACTTATGTTAGTATGTACATACATGCATATATACATACACACATGTACACATAAATACTGACACATTGATTGGTTGGTTGGTTGTTGTCCTTGGTCTTTGAAGAGGACCAAAATGAAATCACCATTGTAAGGTGAAATTTCAGTGTGTCCCACTGTGACTGATAAGAACAATATGAGCTTGAAATGCTCTACCACAGGTTGGGCACAGATACTATGTGTGAATATTTGGGGTGAATATTCCAAATTTGTGCATGCTGCATGTACTTTGTGCTGTCTCAATTCTGCTTTGCCCAAAGAAAACAGCATCTTTTCTTATGTGGGCATGCCATGCTAAGCAGTACTGTGCCAGTGTCTCCCATGTTGCACACTCAAATGCAAAGTTCTTGAGAGAGACCTTGAGAGTGTCCTTGTATACTTTCTTCTAGTAACCATGTGATTGCCTAACTCATGTGAGTTCTCCATAAAATAGTCTTTTTGGCAAGCATATATTTGGGATTCGAACAACATGGCCAGGCCATTGGAGTGGTGCTCTCTGAAGCATACTTTGAATGCTTGGAAGTTCAACTAGAGCAAGGAACTCAGTGTCTGGTACTTCATCATGCCAGGTGATCCTCAGAATCTTCCTAATGCAGTTCACATAGAAAGGAATCAATTTCCTGGCAAGGTGCTGGTAGGCTCTCCATATTTCACAGACATACAAAAATGGGGTAAGTACAAGGTTTGATAATCAGTCTAATGCCTCTTATCTCCCAAATCCTTCTTGAGAGCCTCCCAAACACTGGGCTAGCTCTGGAAATGCGTGTATGAAGCTCATTGTCGATGTGTACATCCCTGGAAAGTACACTACCAAGGTAAATGAACTTATTCACAGCATTAAAAACTTCTCCATATGTTGTAACTTATGATTCCACTTATAGATGATGTGGTGGTGGCTGATGGAGCACCTGTCTTTTTTGGTGTTAATTTTCCATAAGCCCTCACGACTAACAGTGTCAAAGGCCTTGGTTAGATCTACCAACATTGTGTCTAGAACTCTGTTCTGCTTCTGGCATTTCTCTTAGAGTTATCCAGCAGCAAACACCATATCAGCTGTTCCTCAGGCCTTTCTGAAGTCACACTGGCTCTCAGGTATACACCCATCTTACAGGTGAAGTCTATTAAGGAGGACTCCAGTAAGAATTTTGCCATCAAGGACTAAGAGAGAGATTCCCCTGTGATTGTCACAGGACAATCTATTCATTTTACCCTTATAGAGATGGACAATGAAGGCATCCTTGAACTCCTGAGGGATAACATCCTCTTGCCATTTAACCTGGAAAATTCCAGTCCACTTTTATATGAGCAATGGTCCCCCTACCTTGTAAATCTCAGCTGTAATAGAATCAGCACCAGATGCCTTGCCACATGAAAGAAGCCTAAGGGCCCTCAAAACCTCTTCTTCAGTTGCAAATTCAGCTAAGGAGGGATTGACTTCAACCTGAGGTAAATGACCAGTGGCCTCAGCATTGATTGATGATGATCTGTTGAGAACACAATGGAAGTGTTCAGCCCATCTCTCTAGGACCATGTCCCTATCAGTAATAAATGTGGTTCCATCAGCACTGAGTAGTTGTGATGCACCATAGGTTTTTGGTCCATAAATAGCTTTGAGGGAGTCATAAAAGCTCTTTGGATTGTTACTACAACATAAAACTGAATTTCATCTGCCTTCTTGATGAACCAGGAATCCTGCATCTCTCTAAGCTTTCCTTGTACTTTGCTTTTGATAGAATTAAATGTTGCCTTCTTAGAGCTGGATGAACTATCCTGCTGGTAAATCATGTGGAGTTCTCGTTTTTCATTTAGCAGCTTCTGAATTTCCCCATCATTTTCATCAAGTCAGTCTTGGTGTTTGCTAGTGTTCTGACTGAGATGAGCAAATGCAGTGCTGTACAGCAGATCTCTGAATGCTACCCACTCCTTTTCTGCTCCACTGTTGCCAGCTGTATGTTGTCTCAACTTTCCATCCAAGTCAGCAGCAAACTGTTCACGCTCAGAGAATAGCTCTAATTTGTTGATATTAATTCTTGTGGTAGTCATTTTGCCTTGGGAAAGGCACTTTTGATGAATATGAATAATTAGCTTGGAAAGAATAAGTCTATGATCAGTCCAGCACTCTGCACCACACATTGCCTTTGTCACTTTCACATCTTGTCTGTCTGTTCTCCTTACAATCTTATAGTCTATTAGATGCCAGGGTTTGCTGTGAGTTTGCATCTATGAAGTTTTATTGTGTTTAGGTAAATGGAAGACAGTTTTTGTAATGAGAAGGTCATGTGATGCACAAGTCTTCAGCAGTAAACAACCATTGCTGTTGCTGTTTCCAATTCCATTCCTCCCTAGGACTCCCTGCCAAGTCTGAAAGTATGAGCTTACTCTAGCATTAAAGTCACCCAGAATTATAAGCTTGCTTTCTTTTGACACATTGACGATAAGGGTCTCTAGGTTCTCCACATAAGTGGGAGCATAGGCACTGATGATGGTGGCATAGCGTTTTCCTGTGAGTGGCAATCGCATTGTCATGAGCTTGTCATTCACTCCTTTTGGCAGGCATGCCAACTTGTTGATTAGATTGGTTTTGATTGCAAAATCCGTTTTGATTGCAAAATCCACGCCAGCTTCATGGCACTCCACTTCACTGGGCCCACTTCAGAAAAAGGTGTATTCAGCTCCAACTTCAGTATTCATTTGCCAACCTTGTTTCATTCAGGGCTGCTATTTGGGTGTAATACCTGTTGAGTTCTCTTGCAAGAAGAGCATTTCTTCTTTCAGGTCTACTGGATTTTGTGTTGTCTATTAGTGTTCACATATTCCATGTGCCAATGGTGAGAGGAATCATCTTTGCAGATGTTTTTGTAAATTATTTTTTTGTGTTTCAACCTCATAGTGGGATTCCTTGCCTGCCATGGTAATCATTCCAAAGTTGGGTAAGTCGGCAAGGTTTAGGGCACCTTTTCTAGCCCCTTTCCTCACACCAGGAGTTGAGCAGTGCGATCCTTGTAAGGCTACTCAGACACCCAGGGTCTATGCTTCAGAGAACCCAATTCTGAAGTGCTGGCCATATTGTTCGAATGATAAATATGTGTCATATTTGTGCCAAAAAGACTATTTTATGGAGAATTCACACGAGTTAGGCGATCACATGGTGGCCAGAAGAAAGGATATAAGGACACACTCTGTAGAACACAGGAAACACTAGCACAGGACTGCTCAGCGTGGCATGCCCACCTAAGAAAAGTTGCTGTGCTCTTTGCGGAAAGTAGAATTGAGACTGCACAAATTAAATGCAGGATTCGCAAATTTGGTTTATCAACCCCAAATATTCACATGGACCATCTATGCCCGAGCTGTGGTAGAGTATTCCCGAGCTCGTATTGGTCTGATCAGCCACAGCAGGACACACTGAAATTTCACTTTACAATGGTTATTTCATTTTGGTCCTCTTCAAAGACCAAAGACAACAACCAACCAACAAACCCCCCAACTACCCTAATACTTAGAAAAGTCTCAAGAGTTGCAAATAGGATCTTTCCATGTAGGAGGGTAAACATTTCAACTTTAGTAAGTCCCTTTTCATTTCTCTTTTGTCTCACTTTTTCATGCTCCTTTTGATTTTTCTGTTTGAAAGTCAATTTTTGTGTTCATCTCTGGTCATTTCAACAAGAATTCTTGCTCTATTTCATTGAATGATCATTTTTCCCCTGAAGTATTATATGTAGCTTTGCTGGGTAGGTGATTCTTGGTGTTAATCCTAGCTCTTTTGACCTCTGGAATATCATATTCCAAGCCTTGCAAGTCCTTAATATGAAAGCTATTAGATCCTGTGTTTTCCTGATTGTATTTCCAAAATAATTGAATTGTTTCTTTCTGTATTCTTGCAATATTTTGTCCTTGATGTGAGAGCTCTGCAATTTGGCTACAGTGTTTCTAGTTTTCATTTTGGGATCTCTTTCAGGAGGCAATCGGTGGATTTTTTTCAATACCTATTTTACCCTTTAGTTCTAGAATATCAAGGCAGTTTTCCTCGAAAATTTCTTGAAAGACGAGATATATGCTCATTTTTTGATCTTGGCTTTCAGGTAGTGCAAGAATTTTTCTTTTGTCTCTCCTGAAACTATTTTCCAGGTCAATTGTTTTTCCAATGAGATATTTCACATTGCTCGCTAATTTGTTTTTTTCATTCCTTTAACTTTGGTTTATACTTTCTTGATTTTACATAATGTCATTAGCTCGTATCTGCTCCATTCTAATCTTTAAGGAATTGTTTTCTTCAGTGAGCTTTTGGATCTCCTTTTCCATCTGGACAGTTCTGCCTTTTAGGGCACTCTTCTTCTCGTTGACTTTTTGGATCTCTTTTGCCATTTGTGATAGTTTATTTTTTAAAGTGTTATTTTCTTCGGCATTTTTTGGTCTCCTTTTGCAAGCAGTTGACTCATTTTTCATGATTTTCTTGCATCACTCTCATTTCTCTTCCCAATTTTTGCTCTACTTCTCTTACTTGATTTTCAAAATCCTTTTTAAACTCTTCCATGACCTGAGACCATTTCATTGTTTTCTTGGAGGTTTTGGATGTAGGAACTTTGACATTTTTGTCTTCTTCTGTTTGTAAACTTTAGTCTTCCTTGTCACCAAATTTGGGTTCTATAGTCTGATTCTTTTTCCAGTTTTTATTCATTTCCCCAGCTATTTATTTGACTTTTGAGTACTTTGGCAAGGTAGTTCTCTGCTTCCATTGTGGGTGGAGGATGTGCTGTTAGCCACTCAATCCCTACAAGATCTGTGGGTCTAGAAACAGTCAGTGCTGCTGTCCCTGATGCTGCTGCCTCTGGCTTCTCCTCTGTGGGCTCCTCCACCCCTTCCACCACCCTGGGGCTTTGGCCCTCCCACTGTATGTCTCACACAGGTCCCAGAGTTTTTTTTCTCTGACTTTCCAATTTGTCCTTGGTGTTTTGGGGTCATAAAATCTGGAAGCCTCCACAGGTGCCCGAGATTCTCTGCCACCCAAGGCCTGCTCAGGTCCAATCTGTGTCAGCATCACTCACACTGGATTCTATTCTGCTTGTGTGGCACTATAGACAATTCCTGGTGACCTTTCAGGCTGTCTTAAACTAGAGATCTGCTTCATTCCATCATTCTCTGGGTTCTGCAGTTGCAGAATTTGTTTAGAGTAATCCTTTATAGGTATTTCGCTAGGTTTTGGGGAAGAGTGCTAGCAAGTCTCTGGTGTCACTCTGCCATCTTGGCCATGTCTCTCCCCTCATTCTTTATGATCAGATTACTTAATTTCCAGTTTATTTCAGTGCATATTTCCACAGGACTTTGTTGAATATAGTTTTATTGCATTATGATCTGAAAACTATATATTTCATATTTTTCATATTTTTCTATATTTTATTGAGATTTTCATTCCCTTATATGTGGTTAGGTTTTTTTATAAGTGTCATGTACCACGCAGGAATGGGTATATTCCTTTCTTTCCTATTGAGTTTTCTCCAGGTAGCTATTATTTCTAACTTTTCTTAATTTTCATTAATTTCCTTCTGGTTAAATTTGTCTTATTCTGAGATGGGGAAGTTAGGGGCCCCTATTAGTACATTGTATTGTATATTTCCTCCTATAACTCATTTAACTTCTTTGTCTTGGTCTCTGTCTCTCTCTGTGTCTCTGTGTCTCTGTCTCTGTCTCTCTCTCTGTCTCTCTCTCTCTCTCTGTCTCTCTCTCTCTCTCTCTCTCTCTCTCTCTCTCTCTCTCTCTCTCTCCCCTTCTCCTCTTTATTTCTCTTATTTATCCTCTCCCTCCTCACACATATTGTTTTTCACCACCACTTCCCCAAACCTTTTTCCCATTTATCAGTCCTCTTTTCCTCTCCTACTTCCCTATAGAGTAAAATAGATATTGATACCCAACTGAATGTGCATGCTATTTCTTTTCTGAGTCAATTCTTACGTTAATAAAGCTGATAAATTGCCTGTCACCCTTATATCTTCTTCCTCCTCTGTAACTGTTCCTTTGCACCTCTTTTATATAACATGATTTACAGCATTCTACATTTGCCTTCCACCTTCTTCCAGTACATTTCTCTTTCTCACTCCTTAATTTTTGGAATGGAATTTCATCATACTCAACCTAAACTTGCAACTTTATTTGTACTCTATCTACCTACTCTAACAGTGACAAAGTTCTTAAGAGTTGTAAGTATTTTCTTCCTCTGTAGGAATGTAAATAATTTAAACTTACTGAATTGCTTGTTGTTTTTTTTCTTTTCTGTTTACCATTTCCTTCTTCTTGAGAGTTGTATTTGAAAATCAAATTTTCTATTCAGTTCTGTTAGTTCTGGTCTTTAAATTAGAAATGTTGAAAGTTTTCTCTTTCTTTATATCTGTAGCCCACCTCCCTGAAAAGATTATACTCCATTGAGATAGTTACATGATTATTGTCTGTATTCCTGACTCTTTGCCCTCTGCATTACCATATTCCAAGTTCACCACTGAAAATAACGTTGTAGTTCTTAAATCTTGTGTGATCCCAATGGTGGTTTCAGTATATTTGAGGATTTTCTTGCTTGTTCCTTTATTTTTCTGACTCCTTGAAATATTTCCTCTTTGACCTTGAATCTTCAGAATTTGACTATAATATTCCTGGAAATTTTTGCTTTAAGATCTCTTCCAGTAGGTGATCAGTAGATTGTTTTAATTTCTGTTTTACCCTTTGGCTCTAGGATATCAGAGTAGTTTCCATTAACAATTTCTTTAAGTATGATGGCTAAGTTCTTTTAATTTTTGTGCCTTTAAGGTTGTCCAATGACCCTTAAATTATGTCTCTGGAATTTATTTTCCAGGTCAGTTGTTTTTCCAAGGAGATATTTTAAATTTAATTCTATTTTGCTTCATTGTTTTTTGATTCCTCATGGAGCCATTAACTTCCACTTATCCAATTCTAACTTTTAAAGTGTTATATTCTTCAGTGAGTTTTCATGCTTTCTCCTCTCCCCCCAAAATTTACCAGTTCTACTTTTTAAGGAGCTGTTTTCTTCAGTGAATTTTTGTACATATTTCCCCATTTTTTGCTCTTCCTGTACCAAGCTGCTATTTTGTTTCATGATTCTCTTGGGTCAGTCTCATTTTCCCCCTTCTTTAAAAAATTTTTAAGTCTTTCTTTGAATGCTTCGAGGAGTTTTTTTGTACTTCACACGAGTTCACCTTTTTCTTTGAGCCTTCACATGTATACGTTTTGACATTATTGTCCTCTTCTGTGTTTGTGGTCACTGTTCTCCTGTCTTGTGCTCTGGTGTATGAGGAACTGCAAGAACTGTTTTATGCCTTAGACCTATGATCAGTATTTCCACTCTACTTTGGCTCAATGCTCTATATGCTGGTACTCCTCCTCACCTTGAGAATGTGACCAGGATACCCATTTATGGAATTCAACAGTCCTGCACCAAGTACTAGCAAAATGTCCCCTATAATAGCCTTCCCACCAGTTGTCCAATCATTATTGTCTGTAAGTTGAGAGTTGAAGAATTCACTACTGCTGATTCATTTGCCCCTGAGACCTGCACTGGCTTGCTGGGTCGGGGCCTGCTATTGGTTTGTTCAGATATTATGGAGAGTGAAAAGTTACTCCTGACCTTGGGAGGGAATGCTCCGATTCTGCTTTGTCTGAGTCACTTTGGATGGACTGTGTTCCCCTCTGACCTCAGTGAAATGGAACTTTCCTGTTTTCCTGAGTTATCTTGGTCTGGAGAACTGTTTAATTCATACTTCTGTTTATTCTGCCACTACAGAACTCAATCTGAGGTGTTATTTTTAAGTTGATTGGAGGGCAATTTGGAGCTATCGGGTGAGTTTCAGCCATACTCCTCCATATATATTGGGTGCTAAGGGAATTATAAGAAAGTAGAGTTTCTCCTATCAAAGAGCTTGTATTCTACTGGTAAGATGCAATATGTAGACAGATAAATATAAATAGAGCATTCGTTCTGGCCTAGAAAGTCTTAGGGAGCAGACATGTAGCTTAGCACCAGAAACCACAGATAGGTAGATGATGATAACACAAAATAGGCCTGAAGCAATCACAAAGGGGTAACTGACATAAAAGGGGTCTGGAACATAGTAGGTACTTAATAAATATTCATTAGGTGATTAGATTGGGAAAAAAAGAGACATGGTTGCTCAAAAATGGAAACACACTTAGTACCTTCATGCTTTTAGGAGGGACCAACAAGAGATTTTGAGATTCTGGATTTCATCAAAGGAAAACTCATCCAATCCTTAATGCTTAGTGTTGAAAATTGTGGGTGACCAGTACTTGCTACCTTCCTGCTAGGAACAAATAGGGAATAGGAAAACCATATTTCAAGGTCTTTTGCCCAGCTGTTACCAGAGTGTTAATGAAAGAATGGAGTCAAGTCCAGCACTAGGCAATATACACAATTTAATAAATTCATTTTAATAGTATCCTTGAAGATCATAAACTATAAGTAACTATACCTGGTGCCAAACTTGAAGAGAAGTCTAGTGAGGTAAGGAAGAGAGGTACTGATCCTAAATAGGATGGTAGCCAAGAGAAGATCTGATTGGATTATCTACTTCTCAGCTGAGAAAAAAAAACCCTATATGACTCACTAAAGGTAAAATTCTTGGGTAAGTGATAGCCAACTCTCTAGAACCCTGAGAAAGACATACTGACAGGGTGGTCATTTCAGGTCACATTCTTGTAAATGGCAAATGATGAGAACAATTTATTGATGGTATCTGCTCTGGTCAGATTAGGCACTAGTAAAATCGTTATTCTTGGAATCACGAATCCAAGTAAAATGTGAACAACAAATATGCAGATTTAATTCTGCACAATAATTCAAAGAATGTCCAAAGCCCAATAGAAAAATCTTGAGAACACTGGGATAGATTTTCTTTAGAAAATTGTGAGAGGGTATGGCAAATAAGCCTACATTGTCTAAGGGGTGTTTGAGGGAGACAAGGGGTATGGGTTGCATTCCATACCCATGGAGAGAATGCCATTTCTCATGGCATCGTGAAGCCATTGATGAACTGAAACAACATGTCTGCAATGGCATCGTCATAGATATACAGCCATTGTAAGAATATCTCCCTGTAACATATTCAGGGCAATTTCTAAAGCATGGAATCATAGCTTGTTGATTCTGAAAATTCACTGAATACTTTAAGTGCTTTTGCCACTTAGAAATTCAATATTAAGAACAAGTTGAGCTTCCTGGCTCTGCAAAAATCATAAATAAATGAACAAACAAAGGAACGAATGGATATTGATAGTTTGGCATCATTAAAGAACTTAGAATTTACTGATTGTGGCTGTCATTACACTCTCGATAGAGAGAGAGTTGAGGAAACTTAGCTGAAACAATACAGTGCAGGACAAACTTCCATTCCAAGAATGGTGCCAGAGCATAACCCTTGTGTTATCTGTATCCCTGGAGACAATAATGCCCAGCAATGTCTAATGTGGAGCACTGACCTCCATGCCAATCTACCAGAAACATTCATGGATAGCTTCTTTAATGGTGGCAGACTCTTAGAAGTGGTTCAGTTCCATTTAGGTTCTGCTAAAATCAGAGGCAAACCTTTGTCTGCTACATAATGAGCTAGAACCTGCTTTTTCTGAGTCATGTGGTCCTGTTGAGCAATAGCTATCTTCGCTCTGGGCTCTTGGTTTAGTTGTAAAATCTATGTTCGTGAATGAAAAAAAGAGCATGAAACAGATTTCAAAAGGTTTAGAGAGGAGAAAGTTTCTGCCTACTTTTAGATTTGCAGTTAAAGTGATTGTTTTAGGAAGTAACGGCCTGGCTCAGCTCTCATGCTAACTTTCATACTTTTTTTTTCTGTTCTGTATTTTAGATTCTACATTTATCTTGTGATTAAAAAGACTTAGTGCCTTTAAAGTGCAGGACTATCCTTTGCCTTGTCTTTGAAGTTATCGAACTGTCCATCAGGAAATGTTCCTTCACTGCCTGATTTCAAAGACAATTCTCCTGCCTTGTGTTACTTGCAGACAACAAATGTTTTGCAACTCCAAATTGCAAAAGTGAGGCAGAGGAGTTCAAAAGGCTCCAAGGAATAACTATTCCTCAGTGGCCTGGCAATGATGGGGAGATTGCCATCCAGTCATTTTGCATGACTCTGCTCAGTTCCTACAAATGAAGAACAGATACTCTCAGTACTAAAAATGGAAATCAAGTTCCTCCTACTTTCTCTGGGCTCCACTTTCTTCAGAGATGACCTTAATTGGGTGTGTTTTGTATGACATTAGACCTAGCAGTTCGGCTAATTGCCTGCATAGCAACCCAGTGCTCCATAAGGGACACCACCAGGGGCACAAAAGCAAAGCTTTGACTCCAGTAGCCACACAATAATAGTTCCTGAGCCCCCATAATGGCGCTGCTCAGAACCTCCTCTGGTCAAGGGCTAGAAAGGTACTAATGCACCTTTCTTTCCACTCGAGCATGTCTTATGCACCCACTTCCTGCCTTGGTATTAGAGTTAATAATAGAATCTGGGTGAGGAGCCAAGATGGTAGAGTAGAAAGACCCATGTATGATAGCTCTTAATCCACAGCCCAGAAATTTCCTGTAAAAAGAAGTCCCCACAAATTCTGAAGTACTACAAGGTACGCAACAACGGAGTGGAAGAGATGTCCATTCCAGAGAGCCCTGGAAAGCCGTCCCCAGGGGTCCATCATGCTCCGGACAGTGGAGGTCACCCCTGAGCTGCCCTGGCCCTGCGGCCCCAGAGGAGCAGATCCGAGCAGGCTTAAGAGACAGAATCTCCAGTGGCCGCAAAGGTCCCTCCACCCACAGGCACTACAGGTCAGCGAGAGAGACTCCTGGGCTGGTCGAGAGGGAAGCGGGGTGTCTCCATGATTCGGGCCGCCTTGGGAGGCAGCGGCAGAGGGAGCAGGAGAGGCAGCGGTGGCCCAGAATGCACTGAGCAGCCAGGAGCTCCATTACCGAAGGTCTCTGCATAAAGTCCCTGAGGGAACTGAGCCTGGGATGTGGCCCTGCCCGCACCCCAGCACCAGAACTTAAGCTCACATTGAATAGCAGCCCTGCCCACCGCGGAAAGCCCTGAGGCTGGGAAGGAGCATTAGAATCTCAGACCCCAAGCACTAGCTGGGCGGATCTAGGCAGGGGTGCACAGGAATCTCAGAAGTCAAGTAAATGGCTGGGAAAATGCCCAGAAAAAGGAAACAAAATAAAAAGATAGGGAGCTACTTTCTTGGGGAAGAGATGTTCCTTTCTCCCTTAATTTCTGGTAAGGAAGTACAATGCTTGCCAACAGGGAAAGACATGGAGTTCGGGGCCTCTGTATCCCAGACATTCGAGGTGGATGTCCAGCGGGCTCAGGCCATGGAAGAGCTCAAAAAGGATTTTGAAAATCAAGGTAGACAGGTAGAGGAAAAACTGGGAAGAGAAATGAGAGAGATGCAAGAAAAGCATGAAAAACAGGTCAATACCTTGCTAAAGGAGACCCAAAAAAATGCTGAAGAAAATAACACCTTGAAAATTAGGCTAACTCAATTGGCAAAAGAAGTTCAAAAAGTCAATGAGGAGAAGAATGCTTTCAAAAGTAAAATTAGCCAAATGGAAAAAGAGGTTCAAAAGCTCACTGAAGAAAATAGCTCTCTCAAGATTAGAATGGAACAGATGGAGTCTAATGACTTTCTGAGAAACCAAGAAATCATCAAACAAAACCAAAAGAATGAAAAAATGGAAGAGAATGTGAAATATCTCATTGGAAAAACAACTGATCTGGAAAATAAATCCAGGAGAGACAATTTAAAAATTATGGGACAACCTGAAAGCCACGATCAAAAAAAGAGCCTAGACATCATCTTTCATGAAATTATCAAGGAAAACTGCCCTGAGAATCTACAACCAGAGGACAAAATAAGTATTGAAGGAATCCATTGATCACTGCCTGAGATCCAAAAAGAGAAACTCCTAGGAACATTGTGGCCAAATTTCAGAGTTCCCAGATCCAGGAGAAAATATTGCAAGTAGCTAGAAAGAAACAATTCCAGTATTGTGGAAATACAATCAGGATAACACAAGATCTAGCAGCTTCTCCATTAAGGGATTGAAGGGCATGGAATAGGATATTCCAGAAGTCAAAGGAACTAGGGCTCAAACCAAGAATCACCTACCCAGCAAAACTGAGTATAATACTTCAGGGGAAAGTATGGTCTTTCAATGAAACAGAGGGCTTTCAAGCATTCTTGATAAAAAGACCAGAGCTGAAAAGAAAATTCGACTTTCAAACATAAGAATGAGAAGAAGCATGAAAAAGTAAACAGCAAGGAGAAGTCATAAGGGACTTACCAAAATGTGCACGCACACACACATACACACATGCACACACACACAGAGACAGACAGCACAGAGTGAATTGAATAGGATGGGACCATATCTTAAAAAGAAATTAAGTTAAATTCTGAGAGAGAAATGTATTCGGAGTAGAGAGGGTAAAATGGAATGGGGTTAATTATATCTCATTCAAGAGGCAAGCAGGAGATTTTTAGTGGAGGCAAAAAGAGGAGAGCTGAGAAAAAAACATGAAGTTTACCCTCATCACATTCGACTAAAGGAAGGACTAAAATGCACACTCATTTTGGTATGAAAACCTATCCTACAGTACAGGAAAGTGGGGGAGAAGGAGATAAGCAGGGAGGGAGGGATGATGGAAGGGAGGGCAATGGGAGAAGAGAGCAATTTGAAGTCGACACTCGGGGAGGGACAGGATCAAAAGACAGAGTAGAAACAATGGGAGGCATAATAGGATGGAGGGAAATACAGTTAGTCTTACACAACACGACTGTTATCGAAGTCATTTGCAAAACTACACAGATATGGCCTATATTGAATTGCCTGCCTTCCCAAAGGGAATGGGTGGGAAGGGAGGGATGGGGAGAATTTGGAACTCAGAGTTTTAGGAACAACTGTTGAGTATTGTTTTTGCTACTAGAAAATAAGAAATAAAGTTAGTGGGGAATAGAAAGTCATCTGGCCCTACAGGACAAAAGAGAAGATGGGGACAAGAGAAGGGAGGGATGATAGAAGAGAGGGCAGATTGGTGATAGGGAAAATTAGAATGCTCGTTGTATTATGGTGGGGGGGTGGGGACAAATGGGGAGAAAATTTGGAACCCAAAATTTTGTGAAAATGAATATAAAAACTTAAAGAAATTAATTTATGTTTAAAAAAATAATAGAATCAGATATTTGCAAGCTCTGAATTCCAATAGCAACAGCAAAAGTAGGAGGCAACTGAACTAAAATGTCAGGTCCAATCACTTGCCTAGGATGTGAGGTTGAAATACGTTCCTAGCCTTCACCTGTCCCAACTCATCCGCATGCCTGCCTCATCCTCATCTCCCCACAGCCAGCTAGGACCTGAGACTCTCCCACAGGGGGCTTGGATCTCAGGAAAAATGTTCACCTAGAATTGAGCTGGCACAGACCTTCCTGAGGAGCTTCATGCCCTGCATCTTATTTGTAGACTCCAGCTCCCGGTATCATAGCTTTCATTTTCTCCTGCCTGGAGTGTGACCAAGCCTCCATGTTGGCTCCAACCCAACTCCATGCCCCCTTCAGCTTCCTTATGTGTTCCTCATGTGATGATGAGCTCCTTGGGGGCAGGAACTGCCTTTCTTGTTGCTTGTATTTCTATCCCAAGTGATTAGATGAGTAACTGGTAGAGTCATCACTTAATAAATGTTTCAACTCTCTGTAAATTAATCTGTATATTTTTTGTGTGAAAGGAGGTCTGAAATCTATGTCATATGAGAATGACTTGAAAGAACTAGACATATTTAACCAAAAGAAGAGTGAAGGAGGATCGGAGAATTATCTTCAATCAGCCGAAGCAAGGTGTCTTAGAGGAGGGAATTACACTTGCTCTCTTTGATTTTAGAGGAAAAGAATGGTGATATAGGAGAGTCAGAGAGGCACATGGAAACTGGAGGTCAAGGCAACTGCTTTCTAGTCAGTGCTGTCTAGAAGGAAAAGGTTGCCTTGAGAGATAATGGGTTCCTGCTCCTGGGAACACCAGAAATAGAGGCTTGACCACCACTCTTTTGTATGTTATGGTGAGAATTTCATTTGGGTATGATTTAGATAGGTACCAAGAACGCTCCCAACTTCAAATACAGTAATTATGTGATTATGTGAAGGTACTGTACAAGAAGGGCAGGTATACGATGCAGTGGATAGAGTGCCAGACTGGAGTAAGCAAATCCTGACTTCAAATCTGGCATCAGACACTTTCTAGCTGTGTGACCGTTGGCATGTCACTTAACCCTCTTAGGCTCAGTTTGATCATCTGTAAATGAGCTAGAGAGGGAAAGAATAAAGCACTCCAGGATCTTTGTCAAGAAAATTCTAAACTGGAGATTTAGACATGGAGAGTCAGGTATGACTTAAGTGATGGAGCAATAAAAACAACAATGTAATAGGCCCTGATGATCTATGCAAGTAACTCAGCAGTATCCATCTATGAAGTGCCTGTCAAACATGTGCCAGGCATGGGAGATACAAAGCAAAAGAAAAATCCAAGTCTGTTGTAAAGGAGCTTACATTCCAATGGGAAAAATCATTCAAAAAAGGGAAGTGAAGATAGGGTGGAGAGAAGGAAGGTACCCAGTCAATGGTGGAGAATGAAACATAGATGGTTTGATCATCTCCTAAAAAATAGAGACTCAGGGAAAAACAATAATGGTGGAATGGATGTACAGGATGGCGGTGGGGGAGATCAGCTAAATCATAGGAGAGAAGCACAAAGAGGAAAGCAAGACTTATCATATCCAATCCTAACATGGAGCAGAAGTGTCCATATATATTTTGCCAGTGTTTTCCCTGAAGTAGCCACCATTCCAGTTTCTTTACTAACATAAGCTTTAGCCCTTGGCCGAAGCACACCAATTATGTAAAAAGGTACATAGAGCAGGAGCCTTCAAAGAATATTATATTGAAATAAAAAGCCAAAACTGCAGGTAAAAGGAGTAAATACTTTTAGAAGCTCACTCATTTTTTTAAAAATTTATTTATTTATTTAACTTTTTACATTCATTTTCACAAAATTTTGGGTTCCAAATTTTCTCCCCATTTATCCCCTCCCCCCACTCCAATACACCAAGCATTCTAATTTTCCCTATCACCAATCTGCCCTCTCTTCTATCATCCCTCCCTTCTCTTGTCCCCATCTTCTCTTTTCTCCTGTAGGGTCAGATGACTTTCTATTCTTCACTAACTGTATTTCTTATTTGCTAGTAGCAAGAACAATACTCAACAGTTGTTCCTAAAACTTTGAGTTTCAAATTCACCCCATCCCTCCCTCCCCACCCATTCCCTTTGGGAAGGCAGGCAATTCAATACAGGCCACATCTGTGTAGTTTTGCAAATGACTTCGATAACAGTCGTGTTGTGTAAGACTAACTGTATTTCCCTCCATCCTATTCTGCCCCTCATTGTTTCTATTCTGTCTTTTGATCCTGTCGCTCCCCAAGAGTGTTGACCTGACATTGCTCCCTTCTTCCATGGCCCTCCCTTCCATTATCCCTCCCTCCCTGCTTATCTCCTTCTTCCCCATTTTTCTGTACTGTAGGATAGGTTTTCATACCAAAATGAGTGTGCATTTTAGTCCCTCCTTTAGGCGAATGTGATGAAGGTAAACTTCATGTTTTTTTTTTTTCTCAGCTCTCCTCTTTTTCCCTCCAAGAAAAAGTTTCATGCTTGCCTCTTGAATGAGATATAATTAACCCCATTCCATTTCACCCTCTCTCCTCCCACTACATTTCTCTCTCACCATTTACCTTAATTTCTTTTAAGATATGGTCCCATACTATTCAATTCACTCTGTGCTCTCTGTCTCTGTGTGTGCATGCTTGTGTGTGTGTGTGCATGCAAGCATGAACGTGTGTGTGCGTGAGTGTGTGTGTGTGTGTGTGTGTGTGTGTACATCTGTGTGTGGTCCCACCAACTACCCAGATACTGAAATATTTTAAGAGTTACAAATATTGTCTTTCCATGTAGGAATGTAAACAGTTCACCTTTGATAAGTCCCTTATGACTTTCCTTTGCTGTTTACTATTTCATGCTTCTTCTCATTCTTGTGTTTGAGTCAAATTTTGTTTTCAGCTCTGTTCTTTTCATCAAGCATGCTTGAAAGTCCTCAATTTCATCGAAAGATCATATTTTCCCCTGAAGTAGTATACTCAGTTTTGCTGGATAGGTGATTCTTGGTTTGAGTCCTAGTTCCTTTGACTTCTGGAATATCCTATTCCATGCCCTTCAATCCCTTAATGGAGAAGCTGCTAGATCTTGTGTTATCCTGATTGTATTTCCACAATACTGGAATTGTTTCTTACTAGCTGCTTGAAATATTTTCTCCTTGAGCTGGGAGTTCTGGAATTTGGCCACAATGTTCCTAGGAGTTTCTCTTTTTGGATTTCTTTCAGGCAGTGATCGATGGATTCCTTCAATACTTATTTTGTCCCCTGGTTCTAGAATCTCAGGGTAGTTTTCCTTGATAATTTCATGAAAGATGATGTCTAGGCTCTTTTTTTGATCGTGGCTTTCAGGTTGTCCCATAATTTTTAAATTGTCTCTCCTGGATCTATTTTCCAGGTCAGTTGTTTTTCCAATGAGATATTTCACATTCTCTTCCATTTTTTCATTCTTTTGGTTTTGTTTGATGATTTCTTAGTTTCTCAGAAAGTCATTATTCTCCATCTGTTCCATTCTAATCTTGAGAGAACTATTTTCTTCAGTGAGCTTTTGAACCTCGTTTTCCATTTGGCTAATTTTGCTTTTGAAAGCATTCTTCTCCTCATTGGCTTTTTGAACCTCTTTTGCCAATTGAGTTAGCCTAGTTTTCAAGGTGTTATTTTCTTCAGCACTTTTATGGGTCTCCTTTAGCAAGGTATTGACCTGTTTTTCAAGATTTTCTTGCATCTCTCTCATTTCTCTTCCCAGTTTTTCCTCTACCTCTTTACCTTGATTTTCAAAATCCTTTTTGATTTCTTCCATGGCCTGTGCCCACTGGACATCCACCTCGAATGTCTGGGATACAGAGACCCCAACCTCCACATCTTTCTCCGATGGCAGGCATTGTCCTTCGTCATCAGAAATGAAGGGGGGAAGGAACATCTCTTCCCCAAGAAAGTAGCTCTCTATTGTGCTTCCTTTTTCTGGGCATTTTCCCAACCAGTTGCCTGACTTCTGAGATTCCTGTCCACCCCTGCCTAGATCTGCCCAGCTACTGCTTGGGGTCTGAGATTCAAATGCTGCTTCCCAGTCTCAGGGCTATCCACGGCCTGAGTGGCTGCTATTCAATGTGAGCTTAAGTTCTGGTGCTGGGATGGGGGCTGGGCCGCCTCCCAGGCTCAGTTCCCTCAGGGCTTTATGCAGAGACCTTCAGTGATGGAGTGGGTGGGGACAGGGCCGTCTCCCAGGCTCAGCTCCCTCAGGGGTTTATGCAGAGACCTGAATTTCTGCCTGCTGCTTCCTGCTCTCCCGGGCTGCCACCGCTGCCTCTGCCGCCACTGCCTCAGCCTCTGCCGCTCCCTCTGCCGCTGCCTCCTGAGGGGGCCCAAGCCACAGAGACACCCCGCTCCCCTCTTGGTCAGCTCAGACGTCTCTCTCACTGACCTGTAGTGTCTATGGGCAGAGGGACCTTCCCGGCTCCGTCCCTGAAGCCTGCTCGGATCTGCTCCTCTGGGGCCACATGGCCAGTGCAGTGCTGGGGTGGGCTCCGCTTTCTGGGGCGCAACGGACCCCTGGGGATGGCTCTCCAGGGCTCTCTGGAATGGAAATCTCTTCCACGGTGTTTCTGTGCGTCTTGCAGTGATCCAGAATTTTTGGGAAGCTCTTCTTACAGGAAATTTATGGACTGTAGATTTGGAGCTAGCATACGTGAGTCTTTCTACTCTGCCATCCTGGCTCCTCCTTCTCACTTATTTTTTGATAGCAATAAATACAATGGAAATAGTATCACCAGTGCAAACGGGGAGAGGAGGGACCCAAGAAAGAGCTGTCACATATATTAATCAAATGTCTGAAGGTCAGCAGCATTACAGCCAGAAGGCAGAACAAAATACAGTCAGAAGTAGCACAGCGCAAATGATTTCTGTGTGACAAATATCAGAATAAGAACCCTAGATGGAGGGAAAAGACCCTGCTGGTTTTATCTGGCTGCTGTTCTTGCCGATATAGATCACTGTACATGCCAATCCAAGAGGCTCTTCGGAGAAAAGGGAGACACTTCAGTTGGGAAAGTTGCTAAAGAAAGATAACCTGGGTGGGGGGAGATTCCTCATGAGAATTAGTTGAGACAATTGATGATGTCTAGCAGAGAGAAGACTAAGAGAGATGGACAAAAAAGACAGACAGAGGGAGAAAGACTGCTAGTCAGCACTGGGCTAAGAACTGGGAATATACGAACAAGAAAACAAACGTGCCTCCCTCTAACCATAATTCTAACCCTTGATTCCATCAGCTTATATTTCAATGTGAGGAGACAGTCAACAAAGGAAAGTTAGAAAGAGGAGATGCTAGAGATGAAGGTACCCACACACGTAAAGGTGACCAAGGATTCACCACTAAGGAGAGCAGATCTCAGGGCAGAAGCCTCTTAAGGCTCTCAAGGAAGTCTAAATGAAGTCTAGAGAGTTAAATGGTAGTGGGGGCTAGAGATTCACCATCTAGGAAAACACTAACTTTGTTTAAGTGTTGAAAAGGTTATCTTATAGAAGAAGGATCCAGCAGAGTCTGGAGTGGTGCACGGACATTGCAAAGAGGCCAATTTAAGCTTCGTGTCTAGACAAATTTGCTAAGAATGAGCAACTGTTCAAAAGGGAAAGGAGTTGCCTGAGAGAAGGTACCTGGTGCTTCATGGAAATACCTCAGCCAAAAGCTGGGTGAGTACATGTAGGGGATGTTGCAGTGGAGAAGACCTTTTGGCACAGAAATTATACAATACTGGCCACTGAAGTTCCTTCCAACAATAACACTCTCTATTCCACAACACTGCTTTTCCCATTGACTTATTGGGAGGCTCAAAAGGATAGCACTTTGGCAACTTTGCTGCACCACAGATGCACTAGGTACTATTCTTTTACTTTAAAATACATTTTCTCATCATCATACTTACTCTTTCCAATGAAACCGACTAAAACATTGATGTGGTTCATGGTCAGTATTTACAAGTAATTGTGAGGAAAACACCAAGCAACAAAAATCAACTAAACCCCTCCTCCCACCAACCTCTTCCCTAGCTTCCAATGGAGAAATACTGAGTCAGCTGCCCTTCTGGACCCTCGATTCTTCGTGTGGCAGGATGGATGCCATCGACCTCAAAGTCCTTTCCTGCTCCTACCACATGGTCAATGAGTTTAGGACTCTGTACCAGCCTCAGATTTGTCTCTAACTAGCCATGCCATATTGAAGCCCCATAACTTCTCCGAAATTATTTTATCCTAGAGAAAACAACGGGATTAAATTCATTGAAGAATAAGCTCCTTTCAGGTCTGAAATTCCCCATGTGGGTTTTTATGTTGTTCACTCTCACCTCTCAGCCTCCAACTTCCCAGGAAAATACAAAGTCCTTGAGGGCAGGTCAACCGTTTCCTTTTTCCGTTTGTAGTGACAGTTGTCAGGGACATAGTAGACATGGAACAACTGATTATTGAGTGTAATTTAATGCTTTGGAGAAAATCACAGAGCATCATTTTCTGTATGGGAAATGAACACATATAGAGCTCCCCAGGTAAGTCAGAGGACAAATGAGGAGTAAAAAGTTAGGGACACCAGAAGAAAGGAGTTGGGCAGAAGGGTATGGAGTATGGCAGAGAAAGCAGTAAAGCTATGGAGGGAAGAAAGAAAAAACAGATAGGATCAGTTGATATGAAGAGTGAGATAAGCTGAATCAAGGTTCTAAAGGATTCAGGACCCTTTGGGGATTATCTTGGTAACATTTTCTGTTTCCATATATTTGCTGTGAGCTTCCCAAATTAGAATCTAATAGCTTATTAGGCATAAACAACTGGGTTCTTAAACCATCTTTTGTAGGAAAAATCCAGATAATTCACTTAGTGCTTTTGTGTCCATAAACATAGACTAGGGACTTGGAGTCAGAAAGACCTGAGTTCAAATCTAGTCTTAGACTACTGTCTTTGTGATCCTGCGCAAGTCACTTAACTTCTTTTTGCCTCAGATTCCTCATCTGTAAATGAGGATAATCTTAGCTCCTACATACCAGGATTATTCCGGGGACAAAATGAAATAATAATTGTAAAGCTTTTAGCATAGTGCCTGGTGTTTAGTAAGCAGTATAGAAATGCTATTTACTATTATGATTGTTATGATATCCATTGAATCACCTAGGGAAAAAGCAAGATTTTGAAAAAGTCAAAGAAGTCCAGACATGCTGACCATTGTCATCTGCCTGATAGATTACAGGTTGTTTGGTTGATTGTTTGCTGCCCTTTGTTCTTGAAGAGGATCTAAATGACCTCATCATGTTCAGGTCAAGGAACAGTGGTTCTAACTGTGGTTGATCATTCCGATACAAACTCAGAAGTTTCTCCCACAGCTTGGGCACAAAGAGCCCATATGATCAAAGGAAAGAGACAGCTTTTGGAGCTTTGGATTTCTGTGGCTGGACTGAGATACTGGCATCTTGCCCCTAAGCTGTGAGTGGTTTGGGACAACTACTTACTTCACCAAGCTTTCCTGGAGGACAATGACAAGCAATCACACAGTACAAGTCCAATTAAAAAGTTCATTATAAAGGAAGAAGGGCGGTCTCCTCCCGTGCAGTGCCCCTTCCAAGTCTCCAGCATCTTTGTGTGATCCACTCTAACCTAGGGTCTTTCACATCCCCTTATCTTTCACCCCACCCCTCACTCTTATGTTCATGGCTTGTATTCATGTTTCCATCTTTTATCCCACCTGTCTATTCTCATGTCTTGATCTTCTCCTGGTGGACTCAACGTGAAAGTTTACCTTTTCCAAATTACTCTTGCACTTTATCAATCACCACGCAAAGGAAGACAAACATGAGAATTCCCAGCCCAAATCCAGGTGTCCTGGAGGAACATTTAAACAAGATTATATAAAGTGTAAAGTATTCACCAGTTTAATATATGATGTATGCCACTGCTGCCCAACTAATTCAAAAGATTTGAATTAGAAACAGCAACATCTAAATTGAACAACAGAAAGAAAATCTTTAACATGTCATTCCAACTAATCCGAAACTGATTTTAAAACAATCCAGATAACTTTTCTTTTTTCTGAACTGTACAATTTCTGAAATAATTCAGTGAAGACAATGTAATCACTTGTTGCTCTAAGTAATAGCATACGCTGGATGCTGTCCTCTTAGGACATTTTGCAATTTCTTTTCTTTTCTTTTTTCTGCTTTAAGAATCCACTGGGATTTTTTCTGTGCACCATCCTCCTATTTGAGAAATTGAAGAGGTATATTGGGGAATGAGTAGAAACACCATTCGAAAGTTGGTGGAAATACTAGGGGATTTTATGACTTTGTTATTCATTCATTTTAAAACCTTAGAGTTTAAAGGTATTATTATTATTATGAGGACACTCCAAGTGAGGTGAACCATTTGTGTGTATTCTCTTACACTTAAAGTCTGGATCTATGGATTTATTAATATAGGGAATACCCAGTTCAGGAAACTGCTTCAGGTGTAAGTTGGAACCTTTTATTCAATTTATTGTCTTACAAGGTTACCTGAACAAAAAGGGTCTTCAGAAAGCACGAATGGGAAGGGAGTATTGATCTTAGGTCCTCCTTGCTTTAAGGCCAATTATGCAATACTCTTATTGCATTTAGTACTGAAACTATATCGAGGAACGTATCGACTTCAGCATCATGACGAGAAAGAATTTTGTTCTATATTTGTATGGTTTTCATAATGAATTGAGACTACTGGTCAACCTAAAGATGATGATTATCCCTTGCTTAGCAATACTGACTAGTAGACATAGATTATTCTACTTAAATCATACTTAATATATCAACATCTGTTCAGATTAACAGAAACTTTTGTAGCAAATGGCATAAGTTTAAATAAAATATTCAAAAATAGAAAATGACTTTGAAGAAACAGATTCACACTATCTACACCTCTTAGAGAAATTTTACTAAGCAAAATAATTATCACCAAGAGGCAATCAAGAGAGTGAAAAGATCAATTCAGTAAGCAACACTTGATCTTTCTGCCAAATGGAGTGTCATGGACACAAACTATAGCATCGATTTAGGATAAAAACTACTGTTTATGTATAACCTATATCAAATTGTTTGTCTTCTCAATGAGGGGGAGGAAGGGAGAGAATTTGGAACTCACAGTTTTAAAATGAATCTTAAAAGCAGTTTACACATGTAACTGTGGAAAGCAAAATGTTAAGTTCATAGAAAATAAAAGAAAGAAAAAGGAAAAGAGGAAGAAAAGTATCCTTTTCATAATACCTGGCAGGTGTTAGCACTAAGTACATGATGAGCATCCAAAAAAAAAACTTGTCAAGTTGAGTTTGTGGGTTTCAGATTAGGAATTTCAAATTTTGGTGGTGTTTGGATAGGAGAGGAAGGAAGAAATAAAATTGTACGTTGTACATAATATGAAGATTATGATAAAGGAGTGTATTGAACTCCAAAGAAAATTATAGAATTTAAAGCAAAAAGCAAAGCAAAACAAAACAAAAAGCTAACATTCAAAACATTGTGAAAGAGGATGATGATCTACTATGAATAATATCCTCTCTTAAAGTAATGAAATATTATAAAGGGGAAAAGAGCAGGGAAATAATTTTCATGAGATCCAACAACTAAATGATTCCAAGAATAGCAAAAAATAGAATGACAACAAGGCAGTAAATAGGACAATTTTGTTAGAATTCTTATCATAATCTATGATGCCTTTATTAGTAATGGAACCACCACTCTTGGGTTATAATCCCTCACTCTCCAATGTGCCATATGAGCAAGGGGAAATGGTTTTGAATAAGTCAACTACGTTCAGCTTTTGTGATACCAGTAAAAGGCCTTTGTAAAGTAAATACATTGGTAAGCATTCTATTTTGAATATGCCGCAGCAATGGGAAAAAATGTCTAGTTTCTGAGGGTTCAGTATTGCCTAGTCTTGCATGCAAACTATGAGTTCACTGGTATCTTTATCACAATCAGGGAAGTGTCACTTACAACCAACTCACATTGTGTCGACTATTTTTAAAGCATCCATTTATTCCATGTGGGAAATACACTTTGTGTTTTCTCAGGCCTAGATGGTGAACTAAAGTTAAAAAAAAAGTATTTTAAATCAATTACATAAGCTTTATAAACTGTTCATTGTAGGCAGAGAAATGTGCCAAGTGGAGAAATAGTGTCATCTTTTTTTTTTTCCTCAGTTTTTAAAACTCTGTGATCCCTTGACCCAGGACTTGCTATCACTATTACTATCAGTCTCAAATCTGAAATTCCTGTGCTAAGTCTTAGAACCCAGTCTCTATACACCCAGCATAGAAATGACAATTAAACTCCTTTCTGATGGGGCATATTTTTAAAATGGTTCATAGACAATTATGCCTTTGGAAGTGTAGTGATGAAATGGATTGGGAGGATAACCCCTGTATAAGGAGGGAACTCTAAAAACCTGTATGATGTTTTACGTAAGGAAAGGTCACTCTCTCTTTGAGGTCCCAGTGTTATTCTATGCCCTCATGCTACAAACAATGGGACACAAGGAAATAGTACAGGGTCATCATAGGTGCTTATCAGAAACAATATTAGGTCATCAGATGAAATATTTAGCATAATAAAAGGACATGATTAAAGTCAAATATCCATCACATCTAACTGAAATAAGCCAAGGTCTTGGGATAAGGAACTGGTGTTCCTCCTCTTATTTCTCTCTGATTTCCAGAAAAGTGTCTTAAACAACATAAAACAAACAAACACCATCAACAGTTTTGTCTGTCCCATCTGTCTCTTTAATTTGCCCTTGTAATGGTTTTGTCTGGAAGCTTTGGTTTGAGAAAGGGAATCAAAGATGTCATTGTCACCAGACACTTTGATTTCACTTTTACTCCAACTGTCAAGGGAGAACCCCCACTCTTATTCTCCTTTTTCATTCCAAGATTTCAACAAATAGGAGGTGTAAGAGGAAAGAAGCCCCCCTCCACTGATGATCTTCGGTTCATTTTCTTTCTTCATGTGTTTGAAGAAATACAATGCCAAGGGTTTTTGTAGCCATGCCAAGCTTTTATGGAAGGGTATGACAGAAGTCTAAGGAATGCTAATCAAAGGATGTCATGCCAACATCATGCTGTACTACAGAAGTATCTCAGAGACCATTAGGAGGAAGTTTTTACACTATATCATACCTCACTCAATAATTCTGCGCTTCTTTAAGAAACAATTGCCAACCGCCAAAGGGACAGACTGCCTCAACAATTTGAGACTGTGATTGTTAGCATGGGGGGACCATCCAAATTGCTCATTTATAGTCCAGTGGCTTGTGAGTGATAGAGAATAGGAATTGGTCCACTTTAGAGCCTAACCTTAGCACTTTGAACACTATCAATATTGGGGGTGAAAAGTATCTGGCACTGCCTTCAGAATTCACCCACTCATAGCTAAAGGGTGACTGGCCAATCAGCTTGAACTTGGAGAATGATAAGCATTCAAGAGATCGAGCAGTAGAGAGTTCAGTAAGTGTCTATTTTAATTCAGTTTCTGTTTGGTGGAAAGAATTGTTGGTGCTTGACCTGGGGTTCTTGATGTCTACACATGATGACCAGAGTTTGATATAGAGCAAAGATGTGTGCTGGTTGTTATTGCTTCCAGTTTGTCTTAGAAACCTGAACCATAACCAAATGGTAATGAAAGAAGCCATTGATTCTATCAGCCAAAGAGCCTCCTGGGACCACATCTCTCTACATGATTGTGATTTTACAGATATCATAATTAATAACTAACTCCCACTTTCCATACCACCTTAATAAATACAATGTCAAACATTTTCAAAATGCGACATGTAATAGATATTGTTAAGGATGTTCAAAGATTAATGGAGAGCTTTCTGTTCCATACATTGATTTCCTCTCTCTTCTTCCAGCCCCCATTCCATGCCCATACTAGCTAGTTGCTTGTGAGACCACACCCTGAGAACTAAAGTGGTGGCTATACTTCAGTTCTCACCTGCTGTCAGGAAGAAAGAAATAAGATTCCTACCTCCCCCAGCTCAGTGTTTCATGAGCCAGTACAGGTTTTCCACTGAGCTGCTGCTCACTTTAATTAGAATAGTTTGAGACAGGAATTATTATAAAGAAAATAGCCATGAGATAATTAAAGTCATTTTGCCTCATCACCCCTTCTTCTGTTTGGGCCCAGATTCTCTGGTTTCCTTCTGGAACAGGCTGGCAGCAAAAGCCTGTTAAGGCAATACTGCCTCAACATTCTGTCCATCAACTTGAGATAATTAATTAATTAAAGTACTGGAAGTTTCACTACTGCTATCTCAGCTGCTGCCTGCAAAATTAGAAAATGAGGTAGTAGCTTTCAATTAATTTTCCAAGCTTCAAAAATGACTGGGGTGACGATCCCAGCTGTTGGTTTGAACCTTCTTCATCTAAAAAAATCCACTGTATGGGTGCTCATTGAAGCTCCAAAATGAATTATTCAGTTTTGATGGAGGATGCTAGAATAGACTTTGAAAGTTGCCTGTGCTACTGAGGAAAACTAACCAGTACTCAAGAGTTTCAGGGCCAAAACAATGGCAGTAGGGAGTAAGAATGTTGATTTTTGCCTCTGTTACTAAGACTTGAGAAATCTATTCCTTGCTATCCAGATACTCACCATGATTTTCCACTTTTAATCTTGGCTGCATGAACAGAATTAAGTGTAGATGGGATTTTCCGATGTGAATTTTCCTAGTCCATATTCATTAAGGAAAGCAATGGCTGAATGATTTCCCTCCTGACTTCATCAGGGCAAGAAGCCTGGGCTTAAGTTTCAAGGCTAATACAAAGCTAGAAGAGATCATTCTATATCTTTGCATTTCTCTCTCCAGGAGGACCCTATTAAGGACCCCTGTTGCTACCAACACTCTCACCTTGGAGTAAAAGTCAACAGAAAGGAGTAAGATCTCCAGCACTGAAGATGATTGCTTGGCAGAGTTGCTATTTAATATAGATTTTGGCAAATTGGGTCCTGAGGTCCAAGAAGAAGATAAAATAATATCTGGGGCAAAAAGAAGTTTGAATTTAGGGAGTGAAACAGCTGCCATGCTTAGATTACTGAAACAAACAAAAATGATGTGGTTAATTATGCTGATAGTTTTCTTAACCCTGCCCCCCAATTTCAACTGATCATTTCCTAGTGAGAGGATAATTTAACTATATCATTCCTCACTCAACAGAAAGGAAAGGAAAGGAAGGAAACAGAAAATAATACAGTGGGTCAAAAAAATCACAAACAAAACAGATCAAAGGTAGCCTGGGCTCTTCTGAGCAGTTTATTTGGGGTCAAACAACAGGAATGAGATGGAAGACCCTCTTGGTTCTATTCTTCTACACGTTGATGGAGTTGATGACATATGAGTTGGAAAATAAGCTTGGAGGAAACCAAAGCAACATGAAAGAATGGAGGGTGGGAGGGATGAGATAAGCCTTCATTAAGTTCCTCCGATATGCCAGGCTCTTTGCTAAGTGCTTTACAAATATTATCTCTGAAATGAAGGCCATGAAATCAACAACCAGTGAAAAGAGAAGTGAATGTTTAGAGGAAGATTTGATTTTTACCTCCTGGGCCCAGAATTCTCATAGCCTACTTTGGGATCCCTCCAAATAGAATGTACATTCCTAGACCTGAGACATTGCTCTTTTCATGTTGGAATTCTGCACTCAACTAGAAAGTTACTAACCATGTGGCACTGGACAACTTATTTCTGCTCTCTCTCATTCACTTCCTCCCTTCCCTTACCCACAGGACATTCAGGGCAGGGGAAGTTGGGGGTTTGGAGGTGGGGATTGTTGATGCATATTTTCTTGTTTCATCTTCTTGTCTAAAGGATCTAGCAGAGTGCTTTATGGAATGAATGAGGAAATGAATCTATTGATGAAGTAGGAAAGACCTAGTAGAAGGGAAAAGACTTGATAGTCTTTGGAAAATTCTGAGGTATAGAAGTGTTAATGATGTCATAGGTTGTAAAACCCTTACATGGTAGCTGGATAATGGATTTTTCTCAGCTTCAGGACTATACTGAGAGCTGAATGACAAATGAAGATGTTGCACAAGGTGGAAATAAGGGCAGATCGTAGACAGGGGTACAAAGGAAGATAAAGATTAAGTAGAGATAACATCAGAAAATTTAAAGTAAGAAAAGAGGTGAAGATTTCCGTAATATATAGAATGGATGCCAGGGAAATGCCATTCAAATGTGTAAGGCAGAGGAGGGGGAGTGAATAAAATCCTACCCCCTTAATAGACACCAAGTGGGAGTAAGGTGGGATGATAGTACATTGCAATAAAAAAGTCAGAGGCTTTTCATACTTAAAACCTGTCTTTATGAAATACACTTAACCGTGATCAGATAAGCAGCAAGGGAGCTCCCTGGGCTTCCTTGAAAGGAGGAATGAACTCCATATTAAAAGGTGGCATTTGTGGAAACTTTCAAGGAAAAAACACAATTGTATTCAGAGCAGTTTGATAAGAAGACATGAATCTTGCGATCTTTGAGAAATTGCTGGATCATGTTACCAAATTAGGAGGCATAAATTTTAAGAACTTAAGATCAGTCAGACAAATGCCTGGAAACTGGAAAGGCAAGGCAAGTGCAGGTCTTTAAAAATGAGAATGGAGTAACGATGGCCTGGGTAATTTAAACTCAGTCAACTTCATTTGGATGTCTTGTAAGATACTCAACCAAATCATGGACCATGAATTTGAAATCTTAGGCACAAGCAGTGATCCTGGGCACAGGAAGCAATGGAAAAAAGTAAGACTGTGCTTTGGAAAAATTCATTTGGAACTGAGTGGAGGATGGGCTGTAGACAGAAGAGTTAACCAGTCAATAAGAATTTGCTAAGTATCTGCCTGGCACTGTACTAACACTAGGGATACAAAGAAAGGTAAAAGCCAGTCCCTGTACCTGAGGAGCTCACCATCTAATGGGGGAGACAACTAGCAAACAATAGTGAGCAAACAAGCTATTTGACAGCACAATCAGCCAGATCATAGATAGGAAAAGCACTAATATTAAATGGGATCAGGAATGGCTAGTCATCAAAGGGAGGATTTTCGATAGGACGTGAAGAAATCCAGAAGAGGGAAGAGACCCAAAGTAGGGAGGTAAATTGGGAGGTTGTTGGAATTCTCCAGGAAAGAGGTGGAGAAAAGCTGAACTAAGAACATAGCCAGCATGATGAGTAAAGAGCAAAGGATGGATTCAAGCCATATTGAGGAGGTCTAATTAACAAGAGTGAAATATCTTCCCCCCCCCCGTGTGTGTGTGTGTGTGTGTGTGTGTAGTGAAGAGAGAGAAGAGTTGTTGGTGAGGTGACTGAAAGAATTAACTCACCTTAGGTAGTTATCAGGAAAATGGGAGGGAGGCAGATTTGAGGAAAACCCTGTTAAGGCATAGTGACATTGAGATTCATATGGGACACATCCAGAATGCAAACACCAATGACAAGTTAGTAATTCAGGACTTAGCAGACTGAACTCCTTGGAATAGACCCTGATGTTGAGTAAGATTTTAAGCAGAAGACAGCAGAGGACGAGATGGATAGTACCATGGAAACAATGAACATGAACCTGGATAGATTTTGAATATTAGTGAAGGAAATAAACACTTGATGTCCTATGGTCTATGGGGTCATGAAGAACTGGACATGACAAAGCAATAACTGCAACAAAACTTGCATATTACTGCCAAGGGTGTTACCACCCTTCTGCCACCTTGGCATCATCCTCGACTCCTTAATACAACTTACTCCATATGTCTTAACATGTACCAACATCCTACAAACACGTCTCCTTTCTATTCAATCACATCTTTAGTCAGTGTCCCCATTATCTCTCACCTAGCCTATTGTTATGACAAAAGTCATTTCAATTGGTCTTCCTGTTTCAAATCTCTTCCTAGTCAACTCAATTCACAGTGATTTGTGTTTTTTAAGTTAATTTTAATAGTGTCTGGTTTTCTCAGTTACATATCAAGACAATTTTTAACATTGATTTTTGCAAGATTTTGGTTCCAAACCTTTTCCCCTATCCCCCCCTGCCCTCTACTTAAAATGGTAGGCTATGATATAGTTTATACATGTGCTGCTATGTAGTACGTATTTCTATATTAGTCAAAGTTTTAAAGAAACTGATCAAAAGAAAAAATGTGAAAAAGACTAAAGCAAGTGAAAAGATGTGCTTCAGTATTCATTCAGACTCCATCACTTCTTCATCTGGATGTGGATATAATTTTCCTTCAGGAATTGTTTGTATTTGTCTTGGATCATTGTGTGGCTGAGAAGAGCTAAATCATTCACAGTTGATAATCACACATGCAGTTGCATAAACCACACAATGGTTTCCTGGTTCTGCTAACTTCACTTTGCTTCCATTTGTAAAAATGTTTAAAGGCTTTTCTGAAACCTTCTGGGACATCATTTCTTATTTTGTGATAATATTCCATTACCTTCCAATACTTCTTCAGTCATTTCCTCAGCATCCCCTCAGTTTCCAGTACATTTACACCATGAATAGGGCTGCTATAAATAGGTTTTGCACATCTAATTCCTATCCCCCCCCTTTTTATGATATATTTGGGATACAGACCTAGTAGTGGCATTGCTAGATCAAAGGGTATGTATAGTTGGTTGTGCTTTGAGCATAGTTCAAAATTTCTCTGAAGAATGGTTAGAACAGTTCACAACTCCAGCAGTGCATTAAAAGTCCAATTTTCCCACATCCTTCCCAACATTTATATAGTTTTTTTTTCTTTTTTTATCCTATTAACCAATCTAATTGGTGTGAGGTGGTATCTTACAGTTGTTTTAATTTGTGTTTCTTCAATCAAAAGCGATTTAGAACACTTTCTCATATAGTTTAATTTCTTCATCTGAAACCTTCCTATTCGTAGTCTTTGAGCATTTATCAATGGGGGAATTGCTTATATTTTATAGATTTGAGTTAGTTCTCCATATATTTGAGAAATTAGGCCTTTATCAGAGACATTTGAAACTTAGATTGCTTCCTAGGTTTCTTCCTTCCTTCTAATCTTGGTTTCATTGGTTCTGTTTGCACAAAAGTTTTTTTTTCTTTTAATGTAATCAAAAGTATCTATATCCCATTTAGTAAAGCTCTCTATCTCTTGTTTAGTCATGAATTCTTCCCTTCCCCATGGATTTTACAAGTGAACTATTCCTTTTTCTTCTAATTTGCTTATGGTGTCACCCTTTAGGTCTAAATTACACACCAGTTTTGGTCTTATTTTGGTACATAGTGTGAGATGTTCATCTATATCTAATTTTGTACTATTATTTTCGAGTTTTGTGTTTTATTCCCCAGCATTTTTTGTCAAATAGTGACCTATTATCCCAAAGATTCATGCCTTTGTGTTTCAACCATAGGTTAATACGGTCATTGACTCTTATCTCTTGTGTACCTAATTAATTCTACGGATCCACCACTCTGTCTCTTAGCCAGTACCAAATTGCTTTGATAATTACTGCTTTATAATTTAATTTGAGATATCGTAAGGGTAGACTGACTTTGCCTTCATTTTTTAATTAATGCTCTTGATATTCGTGAACTTTTGTTCTTCCAGGTGAAATTTATTATTATTTACTCTTGCAAATTTTTTTGGTAGTTTGATTGGTATGGCACTGGATAAGTAAATTAATTTATTCAGTATTGTCATTTTCATTATATTGAATCAGCCGACCCATGAACACCTGATATTTTTTATAATTGTGTGGATCTGATTTCATTTGCATGAAAAGCGTTGTGTAATTGTGTTCATATAGTTCCTGGGTTGTCGTGACAGGTATGTTCCCAGGTATTTCATATTATATACAGTTATTTTAAATGGAATATGTCTTTCTATCTCCTCCTACTTGACTTCGTTGGTTATATAAAGAAATACTGACAACGTATAATATCCTCCAACTTTACTAAAGTTGTGCATTATTTCAAGTAGTTTTTTAGTTGATTCTCTAGGATTACCTAAGTATACCCCATCATATCATCTGTAGACGATAATTCTTCTATTTATTTCATTGGTTTCTTTCTTAACTTATTACTATAACATGTCTAGTACTATACTGAAAAATAGTGACAATAATTGTCATACTTGCTTAACCCTTGATCTTTCTGGGAAGACTTTTAGTTTATGTTCGTTACAGACGATATCTGCTGGTGGTTTTAGATAGAAACTGTTTGTCATTTTAAGGAATGCTCCCATTATTCCTATGTTCTCTATTGTTTTTAATAGGAATGGGTGTTGTATTTTGTTAAAAGCTTTTCCAGTATCTATTGAGATGATCATACGATTTCAGTTGGTTTGTCACATGAACACATGATGGTGTTAACTATGCTGATAGTTTTCTTAATACTGAACCAGTCAAATCTCACCTAGTAACAGTGTATAAACCTTGCAATATACTTCTGTAATTGCCTTACTAGTATTTTGTTCAAAATTTTCTGCAATGGGGGAGGAGCCAAGATTTTGGAGTAGAAAGAGTCACATATGCTAGCTGCGAACCCCAAAGCCCATAAATTTCCTGCAAAAAGAACTCCCCATAAATTCTGGAGCAGTGCAAGCCACGCAGCAACACGTGGAGATTTCCGTTCCAGAGAGCCCTGAAAAACTGACCCCAAAGGTCCGTCGCGCACCAGACAATGGAGCCCAGCCCTGCCCTACCATGGCTGGGTGGCCCGAAAGGATCAGATCCGAGCAGGCTTCAGGAAGGGAACCTCCGGTGGCCACGAAGGTCCCTCCACCCACAGGCGCTACAGGTCAGTGAGAGAGAAGTCTGGGCTGGCTGAGAGGGGAGCAGAGTGTCTCCATAACTCAGGCCCCCTCGGGAGGCAGCAACAGAGGCAGTGGCAGCCCAGGACTCCCAGAGCAGGCAGGAGCTCCGCTCCATTACTGAAGATCTCTACATAAAGCCCCTGCGGGAGCTGAGCCTGGGAGGCAGCCCTGCACCCACCCCAGCACCAGAATTTAAGCTCATATTGAATAGCAGCCGCACCTGCCGCGGAAAACCCTCAGGCTGGGGAGCAGCATTTGAATCTCAGACCCCAAGTACTAGCTGGTTTGATCTAGGTGGGAGTGGAGAGGAATCTCAGAAGTCAAGCTACTGGCTGGGAAAATGCCCAGAAAAGGGAAAAAAAAATGATACCATGGAAGGTTACTTTGTTGGTGAACGATGTTTCCACCTTTCCTTTCTGGTGAGGAAATATAATGCTTACCATCAGGGAAAGACATAGAAGCCAAGGCATCTGTATCCCAAACATCCAAAATAGATATGAAATGGGCTCAGGCCATGGAGGAGCTCAAAAAGGATTTTGAAAATCAAGTCAGACAGGTGGAGGAAAAACTGGGAAGAGAAATGAGAGAGATGCAAGAAAAGCATGAAAAACGGGTCAATACCTTGCTAAAGGAGACCCAAAAAAATGCTGAAGAAGATAACACCTTAAAAAATAGACTAACTCAATTGGCAAAAGAGGTTCAAAAAGCCAATGAGGAGAAGAATACTTTCAAAAGCAGAATTAGCCAAATGGAAAAAGAGGTTCAAAAGCTCACTGAAGTTAATAGTTCTCTCAAAATTAGAATGGAACAGATGGAGTCTAATGACTTTCTGAGAAACCAAGAAATCACCAAACAAAACCAAAAGAATTAAAAAATGGAAGAGAATGTGAAATATCTCATTGGAAAAACAACTGACCTGGAAAGTAGATCCAGGAGACACAATTTAAAAATTATGAGACTATCTGGAAGCCATGATCAAAAAAAGAGCCTAGACATCATCTTTCATGAAATTATCAAGGAAAACTGCCCTGAGAATCTAGAACCAGAGGGCAAAATAAGTATTAAAGGAATCCATCAATAACCGCCTGAAAGAGATCCAAAAAGAGAAACTCCTAGGAACATTGTGGCCAAATTCCAGAGTTCCCAGGTCAAGGAGAAAATATTTCAAGCAGCTAGTAAGAAACAATTCCAGTATTGTGGAAATACAATCAGGATAACAGAAGATCTAGCAGCTTCTACATTAAGGGATCAAAGGGCATGGAATAGGATATTCCAGAAGTCAAAGGAACTAGGACTAAAACCAAGAATCACCTACCCAGCAAAACTGAGTATAATACTTCAGGGGAAAATATGGTCTTTCAATGAAATCGAGGACTTTCAAGTATTCTTGATGAAAAGAAAATTTGACCTTCAAACACAAGAATGAGAATAAGCATGAAAAAGTTAAAGAGCAAAGAGAAGTCATAAGGGACTTACCAACGATGAACTGTTTACAGTCCTACATGGAAAGACAATATTTGTACCTCTTAAAGATACCTTTTAAGTATCTGGTTAGTTGGTGGGACCACACACACATGCGCATACACACACACACACGCACACAGAGACACAGAGCACAGAGTGAATTGAATAGGATGGGACCATATGTTAGAAGAAATTAAGGTAAATGGTGAGAGAGAAATGTAGTGGGAGGAGACAGGGTGTAATGGAATGGGGTAAATTATATCTCATTCAAGAGGCAAACAGGAGACTTTTTAGTGGAGGGAAAAAGAGGATAGATGAGCAAAAAACAAGAAGTTTACCCTCATCACATTCGACTAAAGGAAGGAATAAAATGCACACTCATTTTGGTATGAAAACCTATCTTACAATACAGGCAAGTGGGGGAGAAGGATATCAGCAAGTGGGGGGGATAATGGAAGAGAGGGCAATGGCAGGAGGGAGCAATTTGAAGTCAACACTTGGGGAGGGACAGGATCAAAAGAGAGAATAGAAGTAATGGGGGGCAGGATAGGATGGAGGGAAATACAGTTAAGTCTTACAAAACACGACTATTATCGAAGTCATTTGCAAATCTACACAGATAGGGCCTATGTTGAATTGCCTGCCTTTCCAAAGGGATTGGGTGGGGGGGAGTGGAAGGGATGGGGAGAATTTGGAACTCAAAGTTTTAGGAACAACTGTTTAGTATTGTTCTTGCCACTAGGAAATAAGAAATGCAGTCAATGGGGAATAGAAAGTCATCTGGCCCTACAGGACAAAAGAGAAGATGGGGACAAGAGAAGGGGAGGGGATGATAGAAGAGAGGGCAGGTTGGTGATAGGGAAAATTAGAATGCTTGGTGTATTGAGGTGGGGGGAGGGGATAAATGGGGAGAAAATTTGAAACCCAAAATTTTGTGAAAATGAATGTAAGAAGTTAAGTAAATAAATTTTTATTAAAAAAAATGAAATGAGCTAATTCAGTGCTGTACACTAAATCTCTGAACGCTGCCCACTCCTTTTCTGCTCCACTGTTACCAACTGTATGTTGGCTCAACTTTCCCTCCAAGTCATCAGCAAACTGTTCACTCTCAAAGAAGAGCTCTAATCCGTTGGCATTAAATCTTCTGTTAGTCATTTTGCCTTGGGGGCAGCACTTTTGATGAATGTAAATATTTAGCTTGGAAAGGATAAGTCTATGATCAGTCCAGCCCTTTGCACCACACATTGCCTTTGTCACTGTCACATCATGTCTGTCTCTTCTCCTTACAATCACAAAATCTTTTAGATGCCAGGGTTTGCTGCGAAGTTGCATTCATGAAGTTTTATTTCATTTAGGTAAACAGAAGACAGCTTTTGTGATAAGAAGGTCATGTGATACACAAGTCTTTAGCTGTAAATGACTATTGCTGTTGTTTACAACTCCATTCCTCCCTAGGACTTCCTGCCAAGTCTGGTAGTCTGAGCCTACTCCAGCATTAAAATCAACCAGAATTATAAGCTTGTCCTCTTTTGGCACATTGACAATAAGAGTCTCTAGGTCTTCATAAAATTTTTCTTTGACTCCATCATGTCTTGTCATGGTGGGAAGCATAGGTATTTATGATGGTGCCATGGCATTTTCCTGTGAGTGGCAATCGCATTGTCATGAGCCTGTCATTCACTCCTTTTGGCAGGCATATCAGCTTGCTAATTAGATTGGTTTTCGTGGCAAACCCCACTCCAGCTTGCCAGCACTCCCGTTCACTGGCCCCACTCCAGAAAAAGGTGTATCCAGCTCCAACTTCTTTAAGCTGGCCTTCATTTGCCAACCTTCATTCAGTCAGGACTGCTATTTAGATGTGATACCTGTTGAGTTCTCTTGCATTAAGAGCAGTTCTGCTTTCAGGTCTACTGAATTTCGTGTTGTCTATTATTACTATGTTCCATGTGACAATGGTGAATGGAATAATCTTTGCAGATGTTTTCCTACATTTTTTTGTGTTTCATCCCCATAGTGGGATTCCCTGCCTGCTATGGTAATCAGTCCAGGGTTGGTTAAGAAGGCAATATTTAGTCCACCTTTTCTAGTCCCCTTCCTCACACCAGGATGTGAGTAGTACGATCCTTAGAAGGCTGCTCAGACACCGAGGGGGCTGCTGAGTCCCACTGCTGCTTCCAGTGAGAAACGACCTATGGCCTGGGCTACCTGTGTGCAGGGTCATGACTCCAGCTCCCGGTGTATCCACACCTGCTGCTTTATCACTTGCCTGCCTCCACAGGACTTCGAGGCATAATAGCGAAATGGTATGGGTTATGTGATATCTTTTAATTCATGCATAAATTGGATTTATGTAAGGCAGAGTTGCACAAAGTTGTCAGCCTCATGATATCCTCCTGAGTCATCATAGTCCAGCGACAGGACAGTCAAGATCACTGGCGATGGCTCAGGATACAATGCATGACCTTTGCTTCTTCTATGTCTCACCAAGCTCTAAGCATTCCACGTTGCCTTCTTCATCTGCCTTCATGGCCGTTAGAATAAATTGTTCTCATCTGCCCATTTCACCAGATGAAGTCTTCACATGCTTGGTGTAGACACTCCCCTAACTCACTAGTGGGTTTGAGATCCCTTGGTTACCCTCAACCTGGTTTGGCCTGTCTTCTGATATGTTTTACTAGGGTGTGGCTGCAGTGCATGCTGCTGTTTCTTGGGGCCACAGCTGAGAGTTAGGTGGAACAGGTGGACACCAAAGAGCTTGACAGGGCTTGGCAGCCATCACAACAAAGGTACTGGTCCTCCCTGATCACTCCCTACACTCCAGTTCAGCTGTTTCTGCACTAAAAGAAAACATGGATTAAGGACAAAGGGACAAGAGATTAGGAGCACATTTGGGGAAATTTGGACCTAACATATAAGTTGAAGGACTTTGGAGACTGTAATCTCACTCCTAATTTATTATGATAGGATATAGACAGAGTCATTGACTCTGTAACCCATAGATGATGCTTTTTCCAAAGATATTTTCAGACTGTATCCCATCAGCTAGTATAGGGTCTTACACACATTGATTATATTAACCATTGAAATAGAAAGATGAAGGGAAGGCACATTTATTAAATCTCATTTATGTGCCAGGCATTATGGTAAGTGCTTTATATCTTGTTTGGTGTTCCCAACAACTCTGAAAGGTAAGCACTATTGTTATTAACCGTTTTCAGGTGAGAAAACCTGATTCAGACAAAGATTATATTACTTGCCCAGGGTCACACAGCTAGTAAATATAAAGGCTGAATTTGAATTCATCTTCCTTACTGCAAGCCCAGCATTTTGTCAACTGTTTCATCTGCCTTAATACTTGATAAGTTCACAAGTTCTTTGCATTCAGCATTAGATGAATAGTGCTATTTAACAGCAATTTCAATGAATGAATAACAGTATCCCTTAGAAGTTGTGACATTAAATTGGCATCCTTCTCATACTATGACTTCTCTTCTCTTCCTTTCCTTTTTGTTCCCTTCCCTTTCTCTATTTACTTTCCTGCTTCTCTCCTTTTAATTCACAATCAGTCTCCCAATCTTGACTCTTTTGTGTCATTTTTCTCCTTTTTGGCTTCATCAATATCTGTATTTTAGGCCTAGTCACCTCTCATAGAGCTCAAGCCTCAGTCTACTACCATGTTACCCTGCTTCTAATTCATTCTCCCCAAAGCCACCATAATTATCTTCCTAAAGATTAAATTTGATGATGTTACTTCCTGCTCAAAAACCTTCAAGATTTCAGAGCCAAGATGGAGGAGTAGAAGTAAGGACCTGTTCTAAGTCTCCAACAATAGCCCATAAAATTCCTGTAAAATGAGTCTAGACAAATTCTAGAGCAGCATAAGCTACAAAACGACAAAGTGAAACAAATTTCTAGCCGAAGACAACCTGGAAGGCTGACAGGATAGGTGTATGGTGTTGGGCTCAGAGTGGAGCACAGTTTAGCCTTGGTCGTGTAGCACAGCACAGAAGGGAGAGGACCAGAGGAGGCTTCAGAGTGCAGAATCATATGTAGCAGTTGTGGTTCCCAGACTTCTCAACTCAAAAATGTGAAAAACATTTAAAAAGCAGAACTGGCCAAATGGAAAAGGAGGTTCAAAATCTCACTAAAAAAAAATATTTCTTTAAAAATTAGAATGAAGGAGATGGAAGCTAATGGATCCATGAGAAAAGGAATTATAAAACAAAACCAGAAGAATGAAAAAATAGAAGACAATGGTGAAATATGTCATAAGAAAAACAACTGACCTAGAAAATAGATCCAGCAAAGACAATTTAGTAATTATTGCTCTATCTGAAAACCATGATCAAAAAAGAGCCTAGACATATCTTCCAAGAAATTTTCAAGGAAACCTGTCCTGATATTCTAGAATCAGAGAGTAAAATAGAAATGGAAAGTATTTACCAATCACCTCCTGAAAGAGATCCCAAAAGGAAAACTCCTAGGAATATTGTTGTCGAATTCCATAGTTCCCAGCTCAAAGAGAAAATATTACAAGCAGTCAGAAAGAAACAATTCAAGTATTGTGGAGACATAGTTAGGATAATACAGAATTTAGCAACTTCTACTCTAAGGAATCAAAGGGCTTGGAATATGGCATTCCAGAAGTCAAAGGAGATGAGATTAAAACCACGAATCACCTACCCAGCAAAACTGAGTATAATGCATCAGGTGAAAAAAAGGAATTTCAATGAAATAGAGGATTTCCAAACATTCTTGTTCAAAAGAACGGAGCTGAATAGTAAATTTGACTTTAAATTACAAGAATCAGGAGAAACATGGAAAGGTGAACAGGAAAGAGGAGCCTTAAGGAACTCTTTAAAGTTTAACTGTTTATATTTCTACTTGGAAAGATGTGATTTTTAACTCATGAGATGTTTTTCAGTGTTAGGGTAGTTAGAGGGATTGTATATGTAAGTGTGTATTGGTGTGTATGTGTATATTATATATGTGTGTATATACATATATATTCATGTATGCATGTGCATATGTATACATATATGTATACATATATACATACATAGACAGAGGACACAGAGTAAGCTGAATATGAAAGTAGAATACCTAAAATTATAAAATTTGCTGTTGAATGGAATGTACTAGGAGCAAGAGAAAGGGAGAGGTAGAAAGTAGCAAATTATCTCACATAAAAGAGGGCAGAAAGAACTTTCACAGTGGAGGGGAATATGGGCAAGATGAAAGAAATAAATGAGCCTTACTCCCCTGAGATTTGGCTTAAGGAGGGAATTACACACACTCAATTGGATATGGAAATCCATTTTACCCTGCAGGAAGGCAAGGAGGAAGGGGATAGGAGAGGGAAGACAATGAAAGGGGCAGCAAATTGGGGAAAGGGATAAACAGAAGCAAAACTATTGTGGGAGTACAGGTCAATTAGAAAAATGTAATAAATGAAGGGCAGGATAGGACACAAGGAAATATGGTTAGTCTTTTACAACATAACTATTATGGAAGTGTTTTTCATTGTTACACATGTATGACCTATATTGAATTGTTTGTTTTCTCAATGATGGTGGGAGGGGAGGGACAGGGAGAATATGGAACCAAATGCTTTAAGAATGAATGTTAAAAATTCCTTTAGGATGCAACTGGAAATTAAGCTGTACAGGCAGTGGAGTACAGAAATTTATTTTGCCTTACAGGAAAATAGAGAGGAAGGGGAATGGAAGAAGGATGGATAATAGACAGACTAGAGGAAGGTGTGAATGGTGTGCATGCTGTCCTGGAGTGGAGGTGGAGAGAGAGGGGAAGAAAATTTTGAATTCTAAATATTGTGAAAGTGAATGCTAAGAAATGAAAAAAATAAATAAATTATATATTTTAAAAAAATGACAAACACAAGGATTTCAGAAATACTTGCATAGAATTGTATGAACTCATGCTGAGTGAAGTGAGCTGAACCAGGGGAACAGTACATACAGAAACAACCCCAGTTAAGATAGACTTAACCGTTCACAGAAAATGCAAGATTCTAAGACAGATCCAACGAACTCTTGATGCAAAATGTCATCCCCATCCAGAGGAAAAAAAAAACTATGGAGTTGGAATTCAGAATGAAGCAGACTATTTTCTCTTTTGTTATGTTTTTTTTGGGTTTTTCTCATGCTTTCTCCCACTTAATTTTTCTATGCAACATGACTAATGTGAAAAAGTATTTAATAAAAATGTATGTGTATAGCCCATATAAGATTGCATGCTGTCCTGGGGAAGGAGGAGGAGAAAATTTAAAACTTAATGGAAGCGATATTTGAAAATAGAAAGCAAATAAATTTTGAGAAAAAATAAAATAAGAAAATATTCAAGATTATTTTATTGCCTATAGGATGAAACCAAACTAATAAACAAAACCCCCCAAATTATCAGGTTGTCATTTGTAGTCCTCTAGAGTCAATTCTTAACTCTCTTTGCTAAGCTTTGGTTATATAATTCCCTTCAATGACTCTGTGACCCAGTCCCCCAGGATCTCTTGGTGTTCTTCAAATTCAATCCTCAATACCAGTTCTTCTGTAACAAGCAATCTTTCTAGCAAAGAAGGCTCTCCCTCCTTAGGTCCTTCCCTCAGGATTCTTGTTTTTCTTCAAAGCTAGGCAAGGATGCCCATTTCTTGGGAAAATCTTCACTGCTCCTCTCTCCCCAATTATGAGTCTCCCTCAATTCGATTCTCATAACTTTACCCCTCAGAGAATGTGTTGACTTCCCCAGGAGAAGGTAAGTTCCTTGACAACAGGGACTGTTGGTCATTTTGACTTTATATCTCTAGTTCACAGGTCAATACCTGACACAAGAGTAGGCATTTCACAAAATGTTGCCTTCATGGATTATTTTTTTTTTATTTTGAAAATCTCTTTGTAAGGAAATACTGAATATCCTATTGTGGGCAAATTTTTTTCTTTGCAAAACATGAAGTTTTAGGGAGTTGAAGTTAGATAGGGAGAAGATGATAGAGATACATAAACACAGGCCAAAGGATATTGTCAGGCAGGGTGAATTTACTGTGAACTGATGGTTTCTGAAATGTTACTGCTCATGCGAAGAATATACGTTAAATGGATTAAAGAAAAATATAATTGGATGGATTGAGGACTACTTGAAATGCTGAGTGCAAAGACTAGCTGTTGCTGGTCCAATGCCAATGTCGCAGTAGTTGTCCAATGCAATGTCCCAGGGATCTGTACTTGTCTAGGTGCTTAAAATTTTGCTGATGACTGGGATAAATGTTACCTCTGACAGAAAGGTTTTACCATTCTCTCTTTTTTTTAATGTTTATTAACCATATTTATTTTTTAACATTGGTATTTTTACAAAATTTATTTACTTGTTTCAGTATCCTACAATCTCTTTCATAACTTCCAAAATTTTTTCTTCTCCCTTCCCTCTCCAAGATGGTATGCAATCTTATTTGAGTTCCACACATACATTTCGATTAAAAGCATTTTCACGTTACTGGTGTTGCACAGAAGAATTAAAGCAAATGGGAGAAACCACGAGAAAAAAAAACAAAACAAAACAAAACATAATGAGGAGAAAATAGTCTGCTTCATTCTGAATTCTGATTCCACAGCTCTTTCTCTGGATGTGGATGGCATTTTGCGTCACGAGTACTTTGGAAATATTTTAGTTCCTTGCATTGCTGTGAAGTGCTGTCTCTCAAAAACAGTCCTCACACACTCTGGTTGTTACTGTGTATAATGTTCACCTGACTCTGCTCACTTCACACAATATCAGTTAATATAAATATTTTCAGGCTTTTCTGAAGTCCACCTGTTCATAATTTCTTATAGCACAATAGTATCCCATTACATTCGTATACCACAACTTGTTCAACCATTCCCTAAATGATGGGCATTCCCTCAATTTTCAAATCTTGGCCACCACAAAAAGAGATAATATAACAAAAAAGAGATGATATATACGTATATAGGTGTTTATATACACATGCACACACACATATATATGTAAATATGTACATGTATATATGTATGTGTGTATATATGTATATATGCATGTAAATATGTATAAATGAACACTGTATATATACACACTCATATATGTATATATGTGCATATATATACATATATACATATATATATATATATACAAAGAGAGAGACACACACACAGAGGGAGAGAGGAGAGAGAGAGAGAGAGAGAGAGAGAGAGAGAGAGAGAGAGAGAGAGAGAGAGCGAGCACATTTTTATGGCTCTTTTATAGCTCTCCAGAATGGTTACATCAACCCACTGTTCCACAAACAATGAATTAGTGTTCCAACTCTCCCACATCTTCTCTAACAACTATTATGTTCCTTTTTTTGACATGCTAGCCAATCTGATAGGTGATGAGGTACCTCAGAATTGTTTTGATCTTTATCTTTCTAATCAATAGATTTAGAGCAATTTTTCCTATAACTATAGATAGCTTTAATTTCTTCCTCTGAAAACTGCTTGTTCATATCCTTTGACCATTTAATAATTGGGGAGTGCCTTGTATTCTTATAAATTTGACGCTATTTGTTATGTATTTTAGAAATGAGACATTTTTCCCAGAGACTAGATGTAAAAAAATATTTCCCAGTTTTCTTCTTACTTCCTCATCTCGATTGCATTGGCTCTGCTTGCGTAAAACATTTTCAGTTTGATATAATCAAAGTTATCCAGTTTCCATTTCATAATGATTTCTATCTCTTGTTCAGTCATATATTCTTCCATTCTCCATAAATCTTGCAAATGAACTTTTCCTTGCTCCCATGATTTGTTTAGTCTTTATACATAGATTGTGCATCCGTTTGGACTTTTTTCTACTACAGGGCGTCAGGCACTGGTCCGTAGCCTGTTGCCCCCACACTATTTTCCAGGTTTCCCAGCAGTTTTTGTCAAACTGTGCGTTTTTATCCCAGAAGCTGGGGCCCTTGGGTTTATCAAACAGTAGACACCTATAATCATTGACTACTGTGTCATATGTACCCAACTCATTGCACTGATCTACCCCTCTGTTTCTTAGCCATTACCAGGTGGTTTTGATGATGGCTGCTTTAATTCCGTTGATATTCTGGACATCTTGTTCTTCCATATAAATTTGATATTATTTTTCCCAGCTCTATAAAATATATTGGTAGTTTCATTGGTATGACACTGAGTAAGTAAATTAATGTGGCTTAGAATTATCATTTTTATTATATTAGCTCGATCTACCCATAAGCAACTGTTTTTTTTAATTATTTAGATTTGATTTTATTTGTGCAATAAGTGTTTCAGAATTGTTTTAATATAGTCCCCGGGTTTGTTTTGGCAGGTAGACTCTCAAATATTTTATAGTGTCTGCAGGAATTTTAAATGGCATTTATTTTTCTATCTCTTGTTCTTGGGCTTTTGTTAGTAATATATAGAATAATGCAGATGGTTTGTGTGGGTTTATGTTGCATCCTGAAAATCCTAAAGTTGCTTATTATTTCAAGTAATTTTGTACTTGAATCTCTAGGATTCTGTAAGTATATTATCACATGGTCTGCAAAGAGTTATAACTTAGTTTTTTATTTGTCTATTCTACTTCCTTCTACTTCTTTTTTCTTTTCTTATGCTAAACCTAACATTTGTAGGACCATATTGAATATCATTGGTTATAATGGATATTTTTGTTTCATTATCAATCTTATTTGAATTGCATCTGGCTTATCCCCATTACATATAATGCTTTCTGATGGTTTTAAGTAGATACTACTTATTATTTTGAGGAAGGCTCCATTTACTCCTCTACTCTCCAGTGTTTTCAATAGGAATGAGTGTTATATTTTGTCAAAAGTTTTTCCACATCTGTTGATATAATCATATGGTTTCTCTTAGTTTTTATGTTGATATGATCACTTATTCTGATAGTTTTCCAAATATTTCACCAGCTCTGTGTTTCTGATATAAACCCTACCTAATCAAAGTATATTCTTCATATGATAAGTTGTTGTAATCATTTCACCAAAATCTTATTTAAAATTTTTCCATCTGTATTCATTAAGGAAACTTTTCCATAATTGTCTTTTTTCTTGTTTTGGCTATTCCTAATTTAGGTATCAGCATTATATTTGGATCCTAAAAAGAATTTGGTCGTATTTCTACTTTGCCAATTTTCCCAAATTATACACACACACACACACACACACACACACACACACACACATATATATATATATATATATATATATATATATATATATATATATATGTAGTATTGGAATTAACTGTTCTTTCAAGGTGTGATACAATTCACTTATAAATTGATCTGTTCCTGGACATATTTTGCTAGGCAGTTCATTTCTTTTCCTGAGATGGGATTATTTATGTATTTTATTTCCTCTTCTGTTAATCTGGCTAATTTATATTTTTATAAATATCCTTCCATGTCACTTAGATTGCCAAATGTATGGGGAAGCAGTTGGGCAAAACAATTTCTAATTATTCTTTTAATTATTTCTTCAGAGGATGGAAATTTGCCCTTTAAACTTCATGATACTGGTACTTTTTTTTTCTTTTTAAATCAGATTCAACAAAGATTTATCAATCTTTTTAGTTTTCTTTTATAAAATCAGCTCTTAGCTTTATAATTTTCTTAATTTCAATTTTTATGAATCTTACCTTTGTTCTTCAGCATTTCTGATACGATTTTTCCTTGGAGATTCTCAATTTCTTCTTTTGTGTGCTTTTTCAGTTGCATGCCCAAGTCATTGATCTCCCCTTTCTCCATTTTATTCATGTGAGCATTCAGACATAAAACTTCCTTTAATAACTGCTGTCTTTTGTATTATGTTTTGATTTGTTTTGTGATTTCTCCCATTCATTTTAATTCCTCTGTGTAACATGACTAAGGTGAAAATGTATTTAATAGGAATGTACGTGTAGAACCTTTCTAAAACTGTATGTTATCTCAGGGATGGAGTGGGGTAGGGGGAGAAGGAGGGGAGAAAATCGAAATATATGAAACTGATTGTAGAACACTGAAAAAAATAAAACAATAACAATTAAAAAATAAAAAAAATAAAATGATGCGATATGTAAAAAAAGAGCTACTTTTCCTGCATCCCATAAGCTTTGGTAGGCTGTCTCATTAGAGTCATTCTCTTGAATTTAGTTATTGATTGTTTCTATCATTTGTTGTTTAAGTCGCTCATTCTTTAGGATTAAATTGTTTAGTTTCCAATTAATTTTTGATATATCTTTCCATGGCCCATCTATATCTGTATCTATAAATAGATAGATAGATAGATAGATAGATAGATAGATAGATAGATAGATAGATAGATAGATAGATGGATAGATTTGTTTGTTCATTTATTTATTTGTTTGTTGCATTATGACCTGAAAAGGCTGCATTGACTATCGCTACCTTTCTGCACTGGATAGTGAGGTTTTTATGCCCTAGCACATGGTCAATTGTTGTGTATGTGCCACATACCACTGAGAAAATGACATATTCCTTTCTATCCCCATTCAGTTTTCTCCAGAGATCATATCTAATTTATCCAGAGTTCTATTCACCTCCTTCTCTTCTTTCTTGATTATTTTGAAGTTAGAATTATCTAGTTCAGAGAGGGAGAGGTGGAGGCCTTCCACTAGTATAGTTTTGCCGTCTATTTCTTCCTGTAACTATTTTACCTTCTCCTCTAAGAATCTGGATGCTGTACCACTTGGAGCATTTAGGTTTAGTATATTGCTTCGTTGTCTATGACACCTTTCTGCAGGATATAGTTTCCTTCCTTATCTCTTTTGATTATATCTATTTTTGTTTTTGCTTTGTCTGAGATTAGCATCGCTACCCCTACTTTTCTTTACACATATACATAATATATTCTGCTTCAACCTTTAACCTTTACCCTGTGTGTGTCCTCCTGTTTCATATTTGTTTCTTCTAAACAACATATTTCAGAATTCTGATTTTTAATCCATTCTACCCTCTGCCTCTGTTTCATGGAAAAGTTTATCCAATTCCTATTCACAGTTACCACTATCTGTGTCTTTCTTTCTATCCTACCCCCCTAATTTAGGCTTTTATTTATCCCTTCTCCATTCCCCTCCTCAAAAGAATTTTACTTTTGACCACTGCCTCCCTCAATCTTCCATCCATTCTATCAAGTCCTCCTCTCTTTTCTTTTCCTTTTCCCTCACTACTTCTTCCCTTACATCTAACCACCCCTGCCTTTCTTTCCCTTTTCCCCTCTTACTGCCTATAATGCAAGTTACATTTCCATACTTAACTAATTTTGCTGTTCTCTGCTTGAACCAAACCTGATGTAATTAAAGCTCAAAGAATTCTCATCTCCCTCTCTTCTTTCCCTCTACTATGATGTTTTTTGTGAGTCTCAATGTGATGTAATGTATCCTTTGCTGCCTCCACCTTTCCTATTCTCCCCTTGCACTCCTAAACTGGTTTCATTCATCATCACATCAGTTAATTGATACCTGCATCTTCTATCTATGTATATCCCTTTTAAATGTTGTAATAAATACACAATTCTCAAGATTCACAGTTATCATCCTCTCACATAGGGATATAAGCAGTTTGTTCATATTAAATAAAAACTTTTTTTCTTCTTTTTTCCCTGATTCTTGTATCTGAAGATCAGATTTTCTCTTGATCTCTGGCCTTTTCACCAGGCAGGTCTGGAAATCCCTTATTTCACTGAATGTCCATTTCCTTGCCTGAAATATTGTGCTCAGTTTTCCTGGGTAATTGATCTTTGTTTGCAATCCAAGCTCTTTCACCTTATAGGATACGATATTTCAATCCCTTTGATCTTTTAATGAAGATTTTGAAAGGTCCTGTATGATTCTATCATTCTTTAATATTTGATTCTGTCTGGCTATTTTCAGTATTTTCTCCTTGATCTGTTAATTCTGGAATTTGTCAACAATATTCCTTTGAGTTTCTAATGTAGGATCTCTTTCAAGAGGTGTTCCGTTGGTTATTTTGATGACTATTTTGCCCACCGGATATAGGAACTCAGGGCACTTTTCTTTGTTGATTTCTGGGAAGATGTTGTCCAGGCTCTTTTTTTTTTTTTTTTTTAATCAAGGCTTTCTGGTAGAAGAATCATTCTTAGATTTTCTATCCTGGATTTATTTTTCATGTCAGTTGTTTTTCCAATGAGAAATTTTACATTTTCTTCAATTTTTCCATTATATAGATTTTGAGTATTTTTGATGCCTCATGTAGCCATTAATTTCTACTTATCCAATTGTAATGTATAAGAAAATGTTTTCTTCAGTAAGCTTTTGCACCTCTTTTTCAACATGTCGAATTGTTCCTTTTAAGGATTTATTTTTTCTAGATAGGTTTTGTACCTACTTATCAATTTGACTAATTTTACTTTTTGAGGAACTGATTGTAATTAAAAATCATTGGTCGATTTTTCTTCTACTTCTCTAATTTAGCTTTTAAAATCCTTGTTGAGCACTTCCAAGAATGTTTTTTGACTTGAGACCAGTCCATATTCCCTTTTGAAGTTTTAGATGTGGGCACAATGTCCATGCTGTGTTCTTCTGGCTTTTAAAGGGGATATCTGCTTCTGGAGTACAGGGGGCTCTTTCCCTCATTTCTTGTGTTGGGAACTAGGGGCCTACTTACTGGCTTTGTATGCTGTGGACTCTGGTATTTTCAACTAAAAGCTATATATTGCTGCAGCTTGCCTCGTGCTGAGCTGACTGGTGTGTGACAAGACTGAGTCCAGGTGAAGACTATTTGAGTTTCCCCTGGGGTTACACTGCAGCTCAGAGTGAGGTGTGGGAGAGGGGTGGTCTGACCACTAGAGGTGTCTTCCTCCCCTAGGGTTGTGCTACAGCTTCAGGCCCCGTGAGTGGTGGACTCCCATCTGCGCTGATGTATGCCCAATTCCCCTGGTTGTGCTAAGGTATGCCTGGGGCCCAGGGTTGAAACTTACCTTCTCCACCCCACTGGGCCTCAGGCTGTCCTGCTGGTTTGCTGAGGTGGCTCTTGCTGACACACTTTTGGCTGCACTGGTCATAGCAAGTAGACCACAGCCACAGCAAGAAGAAACCTTCCCCTCTATCTCCTCAGATTGTTGTACCCCTTCTGCTGTCTCTACTATTCCCAGATTGTTACTGGGGCAATATCTCTGGGTTTTTCAAGGTCAACAAGAGAGAGTGAGAGCACTTAGAGTTTACAAGGCCATCTTGGATCCCGGAAGTTCAAGTAGGAGTGTTTTAAACATTCATTCTGTGGATTGATTGCCACAGGAGCAGATGCTGTTACTGCTGAAGTCCCAGGCTTCTCTCTTACCCATCTCCACTCAAATCTGGTACTGTGCTGAGAGGTTTGGGAATGGGCACTGCCTCTGGTGATTCAGATCACCTGTTGCCATTCCTGTTCTGCTATGGCTGAGTCTGTGCTTCCCAGTCTTTCTAAATGCTATGCCTTCCATCCAATATTACCTTCAATTTATCCTTTAGATATTCTGATTGCCTATGATTACCCCCATATTGTCTCACCATTAAACCATGAGCTTATTGAAAACAAGATCTGCTTCCTTTTACATTTACCCAACACTTAACTCTGTACTTTAGCATTTAAACATATCCTGACAGTCAAGTTCCAAAAGGATTTGAAAAGTTGGAGCACTGGGTGGAAACTAATAACCCTGCCTTCAAGGAGTTTATGTTATAATGGAAGCATATGGCAGGTACCTTGACAAATATGTCTTTTAGGTCTATGTAAAGTGATACTAAGTAATGCCAAAAATTTAACAGCACTGGAATAATTAGCCAGGGTCTTATATAAAACATAGCAATAGGCTGTATTTGGAGAATAGCAAGGAAGCAAATGTCATTAAATCTTATGGTATGTAATGCTAGTATAAGGTAAAATAAAACTGGAAATTTGTTTTTGGGGGGATTATGAAAGGTTTTGCAAAACAAAAAATGAAAATGAAATTTCATAATTAATTTACAGGTAGTAGGGACACACAGAAATTATTGAGTAGGGATTGACACAGACATGGCTTAGGAAGAGCACTTTGATGTCAGCACGGAGGATGCATTGAAATAGGAAGAGACTTGAGGCAGGCTGACCAATCAATAAATTTTTGCAATCTTTCAGGCTTGAGACAATGAAGACCTCAACTAGGGTGTGGGCAGTTTCAGTGGAGAGAAGGTTGTATATATGAGAAATGTTATGAAGATAAAATTGAACTTGCAAAAATTTTACAGATTGATAGTGAGTGACAAATTGAGGATGGAACATCTAGTTTTGGCACTTGGATTTGATGTCATCGATAGTAATAAGATAGTTAGAAATTGGGGAAGATTTGAGAAAGAAGATAATGAGTTATAGGTTGACATGTTGAGTTTAAGATATCTACAGAACATCAAGTTCAAGATGCCCAATAGACTACTAGAGAGGCAAGCCTTTAGGTCATCAAAGAGATTTGAGTGGGATAGATATAATTTACAATTTTAAGCAAAGAAATGATGATTGAATACATAGCAATTGATGAGATCCCCAGATAAAGTAGTATACAGGGACAAAGGAAGAAAGTACAGCATAAAGATTTGAGTGACACCCAACAGTTAGCAAATGTAATCTCTATGAGGATCAAATAAAGGAGAATGAGAAGCAATGATCTGATATATAGAAGAACCAGGAGAGAATAACATCAGACAAATCAAAGAAAAAGAAAGTATCAATGAAAAATTGATTGCGCTATTTGACAAAAAAAAAAAAAATACCGTTGGGAAACTGGAAAACGGTATGGCAGAAGCTAGGCATAGACCAACATCTCACACTCGAATCCAAGGTAAGGTCGATATGGGTACATGATTTAGACATGAGGGATGATACCATAATCAAATGAAGAGAACAAGGTATAGTTTATCTGTCACATCAATTAATAGCAAGAAATATTTATGATAAAACAACAAATAAAGTTTATAAAATGCAAAATGGATAATTTGGATTACATTAAACTAAAATGTTTTTGAACAAACACAACTAATGCAACCAAAATCAGAAGGAAAGTGCAAAGCTGGGAAACAATTTTTACAGGTGATGTTTTTGATAAAGCTCTCATTTCTCAAATCTATAGAGAATTGTATCAAATTTATAAGAATAAAAGTAAATTTTGTTCTAATACATGGTCAAATGATATGCATAGTTTTCAGTTAAAGAAATTAATGCTAAGTGAAAAGAGCAGAATCAGAAGAATTTTTTACACAGCAACAATCACAGCATGCAAGGATTTTTTTCTGGCAGACTTAGCACTTCCCAGTAACACAAGGACCTAAAAAATTCTCAATAGAATTTTAAGGCAAAATTTCATCCACATCCACAGAAAGAACTATGGAATTGGATTACAGAATGAAACAGACTACTTTCCATTTTATTTTCTTAGTTTTTTTTTTTCTCATGGTTTCTCCCACTCACTTTAATTATTCCATGCTACACGAACAAGATGAAAATGTAATAAGAATGTATTTGTAGAAAATCATGTAAGATCATGTGCCATCTTGGGGAGGGAGCAGAGAGGGATGAAATCTAAGATTTATGGAATTGATTGTAGAGAACTGAAATCAAATAAATTAACCAAAAAGCATTAAAAAAGAAAACAAAAATTAAAAAAAAGAAATAATCAAAGAAAATTTTACAAAATAAATTTTAAAAAATTGAAAAAAGGAACTCACTGTCCATGTGTTCTTATAAAAAATGTTCTAAATCCTTATTGATTAGAGAAATGCGAATTAAAATAACTCTGAGGTAACTTTTCATACCTATCAGATAGGCTAACATGACAAAATAGAAAAATGATAAATGATAAAGAAGATGTGGGGAAATTGGAACACTAATGCACTGTTAGTAGAGTTGTGAAATGGTCCAAACATTCTGAAGAGTAATTTAGAAGTATACCCAAAATGCAACCAAACTGTGATCCTTTGATCACTTTGATACAGCAGTAACACTACACACACACACACACACACACACACACACACACACACACATACACACACACAGACACTCAACAGCTATTTTGTGGTGGCAAAGAATTGGAAATTGAAGGGGTGCCCACTAACTTGTCAATGGCTTACCAAATTGTTGTGTATGAATATAATGGAATACTATTGTGCTATAAGAAATAACACGAAGTAGAGGTGGAGCCAAGATGGCAGAATAAAAGCAGCGACATCCTTGAGCTGTCCCCGAAAACCTTCTAATTACTTGTAAAAAAAATCACTAAACAAATTCTACACCTAGAGAACCCAGAAAACGACAGAGTAAAACAAGTCTCCACCCCAAGTCAACCTGGAAAGTCAACAAGAAGGAGCTGTCACTCTAAATAGGGAAAAGATCACAGGATGTTGTAGATTGCACTGGCACAGATGGGTCAGAGCAGGACTCAATGGACTGAATCATTTGCAGCTGTGGCAGTTTTCAGGCTTCTGAATTCTAAAACACCAAAATGGTCAGTGGGAAAACGCTGTGAGGCCTGGGTGAAGGAGGAGCGCATGATCTGGCTGGTCCAGTCATACATCTTCTCCAATATTTATAATTTTTCTGCTTTGTCATGTTAACCAATCTGAGAGGTGTGATGTGGTACCTTCGAGTGGTTTTGATTTGCATCTCCCTAATCAATAGTAATTTAGACCATTTTTTCACATGACAAATAATGGCTTTAATTTTGTCATCTGAAAACTCCCTGTTCATATCCTTTGAACATTTATCAATTGGGGCATAATTTGTATTCTTGTACATTTGTCTCAGTTATACTCTCAGTTCATATTTGAGAAATGACACCTTTATCAAAGACACTAGGTCCTAAAATTATTTCCTAGTTTTCTGCTTCCCTTCTAATCTTGGTTGCATTGTGTTTGTTTGTGAAAAAAAATTTTCAAATTGATGTAATCAAAATTATCCATTCTGCAATTCATAATATTCCCTATCTCTCGTTTGGTCAAAAATTTCTCCATTCTCCATAAATCTGACAAATACACTATTCCTTCCTTCCCTAATTTGTTCATATTATCGATCTTTATACCTAGATCACGTATTCATTTGGACGTTATTCTTGTGTAAAGTGTCAGACATTGGTCTATGCCCAGTTTCTGCCACTCAGTTATCCAGTTTTCCCAGCAATTTTTGTCAGACATTGAATTCTTGTCCCAGAAGCTAGGGTCCTATGGTTTATCAAACAGTAGATTGCTTTCTTCATTGACTACTGTGTCTTGAGTACCTAACATATTCCAAGGGTTTACCCTTCTGTTTCTTAGCCAATATCAAGTGGTTTTGATGATTGCTGCTTTATAATACAATTTGAGATCTGGTAGGGCTAGACCACCTTCCCTAGCATTTCTTTTCATTTGTTTTCTTGATATCTTGAAACTTTTGTTCTTCCAGATGAATTTTGATTATTTTTTTTCTAACTCTAGAAAATAATTTTCTGGTAGTTTGATTGATTTGGCACTGAATAAGTGAATTAATTTTGGCAGAGTTGTCATTTTTATTATATTAGCTTGTATTAGCTTGGCCTACCCACTATCAACTGATGTTTTTCCATTTACTTAGCTCCGACTTTATTTGTATGAGAAGTGTTTTGTAACTGTGCTCATATAGTCCCTGGGTTTGATTTGGCAGGTTGACTCCCAGATATCTTATAATGGCTATCATAGGTTTAAATGGGAATTCTCTTTCAATCTCTTGCTGTTGGGCTTTCTTTAGTAATATATAAAAATATAGGTGATTTACGTGGGTTTGTTTTGTAACCAGCTCCTTTTCCAATGTTGTTTCCTATTTCAAGTAGTTTTTTTTTTACTTGATTCTCTGGAATTCTCTAAGCATACCATCATATCATCTGCAAAGAGTGATAACTTAGTTTCTTCTTTGCCTATTCTATTTTTCCAATTTTTTTCTTCTCTTATTACTACAGCTAGCATTTATAATACCATATTGAATAACAGTGGTGATAATAGACACCCTTGCTTCTACCCTGATCTTATTGGAAATGCATTTAGTTTATTCCCATTGCATATAATTCTTGCTGATGGGTTAGGTAGATACTGCTTATTATTTTATGGAAAGTTCCATTTATTCATAGGCTCTCCAGTGTTTTCAATAGGATTGTGTGTTGTATTTTGTTAACAGCTTTTTCTGCATCTATTGAGATAATCATGTGCTTTCTGTTCATTTTGTTGCTGATATAATCAATGGTGCTAATAGTTTTCTTAATATTGAATCAGCCCTGCATTCCTGGTATAAATCCTACCTGATCATAATGTATTCTTCTCATGATAAGTTGCTGTATTCTTTTTGCTAATGTCTTTAAAATTATTGCATCTATACTCATTAGAGAAATTGATCTATAATTTTCATTCTCTGTTTAGTTTTTCCTAGTTTAGTTATCAGAACCACATTTGCATCATAAAAAGAATTTGGTAGGACTCTTTCTTCTCCAATGTTCCCAAATGATCTATATAGTATTGGAATTAGCTGTTCTTTAAAAGTTTGATAGAATTCACTTCTAAATCAATCTGACTATGGAGATATTTTTCCTAAGGAATTAATTTATGGCTTGTTCAAACTCTTTTTCTGATATAGGGTTATTTAAATATTCAAATTCCTCTTCCGTTAATCTGGGCATTTTACTTTTTTAAAATAGTCGTCCATATCATTTAGGTTGTAGAATTTAAGGGCATAAAATTTGGCAAAGTAACTAATAATTATGGTTATAATGTCCTCCTCATTGAAGGTTAGTTCACCTGTTTCACTTTCTATATAGACCTTTTGATTTTATTATTTCTTTTCTTTTAATCAAATTGACCAACGTTTTATCAATTTTGGGGGGTTGTTCATAAAACAAACTCCTAATTTTACTTGTTAGTTCAATAGCTTTCTTAATTTCAGTATTATTAATCTCTCTTGTGGTTTTCAGTATTTCTAATTTCGTATTTACTTGGGGATTTTGTTGTTCTTTCTTGAGCTTTTACAGCTGCATGCCCAATACATTGATCTCCTCTCTCTCTCTCCCTATTTTATTCATGTAGGCTTTCAAAGATATACAAATTCCCCGAAGAACTGGTTTTGCAGTATCCCATAAGGTTTTGTAGATTGTCTCATTATTGTCCTTCTCTTGAATGAAGTTTTTGAATGTTTCTGATTTGTTTTTTAACCCATTCATTCTTTAGGAATATATTGTTTAGTTTCCAATTAATTTTAGGTTTATCTTTCTATGGCTTTATTGCATTATGACCTGAAAAGTGTGCATTGACTACCTCTATCTTTCTACACTGGATTGGGAGGGTTTTATGGCCTAATACATGGTGATTTTTGTGTATGTGCCATGTACCTCTGAGAAAAAGGTATATTCCTTTCTATCTCCATTCCCTTTTCTCTCGAGATTTATCATATCTACCTTATCCACAGTTTTATTCACTTCCTTAACTTCTTTCTTCTTTATTTTGATGTTAGATTTATCAAGTTCAGAGAGGGGAAGTTTGAGGTCAGCAACTAATATTGTTTTGCTGCCTATTTCTTCCTGTAACTTCCTTAGCTTCACCTCTAAGAATCTGGATGCTATACCACTTCGAGCATGTATGTATAGTAATGATATTGCTTCGTTGTCTATGGTACCTTTTAGCAGGATACTGTTTCCTTCCTTATCACTTTTGATTAGATCTGTATCTGTCCTTCCTTTGAGATTAGCATTGCTACACCTTTTTTTACATAAGATGAACCGCAATATATTCTATTCCAACCTTTTACCTTTACCCTGCTTATATGCCAGGGTTCAAATGTGCTTCTTGTAAACAACATATTGTTGGATTACAGTATTTAATCCATTCTGCTATCCAACCCTGTTTTATGAGAGAGCTCATTCCATTCACATTCACAGTTATGGTTACTATCTGTGTCTTCTTCTCTATTCTCTTTCCCCTTGTTTATGCTTTTAAGTCTCCCTTCTCCCTTACCCTCCACAATAGATTTTAAATTTTTGACCACCACCTCCCTCAGTCTTCCCTCCCTTCTTTCAGCCCACCTCTCGTTTACTCCCATTTTCCCTTACTACTTCCCTCCCTTTTGGCCTTCCCTCTCTATTCTTTTCCCTTTCTACTCCTTACTTCCTTCTCCTATTAGTTGCATTTCTCTACTTAACTGAGTTTATTTTTCCCTCTTTGAACACAATCAGATGAAAGTAACTCTCAATCAATTCTCATCTCCCTCCCCTCTCGCTATCTATTGTAATTTATTTTTGTGCCTCTTCCCGTGAAGTAATTTACCTTTTTCTGCCTTCTCCTTTTCACATCTCCCATTACAATCCCTTTGTACCCTTAAATTATATTTTTATCATTGCATCATTTACTTTATACCCTCTCCCTCTATCAATATATATCCCCTTTACATATCATAATAAACATACAATTCTCAAGATTAACCAGCACAATATTCATATTTAGGGATGTAAATCATTTGCCCACATTGAGTAACAAGCTTTTTCCACCCTCTTTCATTTTTTATGCCTCTCTTGAGACCTACATTTGAAGAACGAATTTTCTGTTGAGTTCTTCCCTTTTCATCATGAAGACCTGGAAATCCCTTATTTCATTTAATGTCCATCTCCTTGCCTGAAGTACTATGCTCAGCGTTGCTGGATAATTGATCCTTCCTTGTAGTCTCAGCCCTTTTGCCTTAAGGAATATCATATTCCAATTCCTTCGATCTTTTAAAGTTGAAGGGGCAAGATCTTGTGTGATTCTGACTGTAGCTTCTCTATATTTGAATGGTTTTTTTTCTGGCTGTCTGCAGTATTTTCTCCTTCACTTGATAGTTCTGGTATTTGCCAATATTTTTCCTTGGTGTTTTATTTTGGGATTCCTTTCAAGAGGTGAACAGTGGATTCTTTCAATGACTGTTTTGCTCTCTGGATGTAGGATTTCTGGGCAGCTTTCATTTATAATTTCTTGGAAGATAATGTCCAGGTTCTTCTTTTCATCATGGCTTTCTGGTAATAATCCTTAGATTTTCTCTCCTGGATTAATTTTCCAGGTCAGTTGTTTTTCCTATTAGATATTTTACATTTTCTTCTATCTTGTCATTCTTTAGATTATATTTGACTGCTTCTTGATGTCTCAGAAAGTCATCATCTTCTATTTGCCTGATTCTAATTTTTATCAAATAGTTTTCTTCTGTTAACTGATTTATCTCCCTTTTCATCTGCCCAGTTGTTCCTTTCAAGGAGTTCCTTTCTCCTGTTAGGTTTTATACTTCCTTTTCCATTTGTCCAATTTTCCTTCTAAGTTTTTCTATGATTTTTTGATATTTTTAAAATCATTGGCCAGTTTTTCTTTTGACTTTTAAAATCCTTGCTGAGGTCTTCCAAGAATGCTTTTTTTGCTTGACACCAGTTCATATTCTCTTCTGAAGTTTCAGATGGGACTACAGTCTCAATGCTGATCTCTTTGATATTCGTGGTTTGGTCCTTTTCCTCATAGAAATATTCTATGTTTTTTTTTCTTTTCTCCTTTGCTTCCTACTTATGATGATCACCTCTTTCCTGGATTTTAAAGTAGAGTCTCTGCTTCTGAGGCACAGGGAGCTCTGTCCCACGGTTCTTGTACCTAGAATTTGAGGCTTTGTGTATTGTAGCCTCTGTTTCTTTCAGCTACAAGTTAAAATACTGCAGCTTACCTGGTCCTGAGCTGGCTGATGTTGGAAGCAGAGGCCAGACGAGGTCTTTCTGGGTTTCCCTGCAGTTACCATGGAGCTAGCTGTGTTATGTGTGGGGAGGGTTGGTCTGCACACAAGAACTCTCCTCTGCTAAGCTAGAGAATAAGTAAGCTCAGCAGTTGATGATCTCATCTGTGCTAGTGTCTTCCTGATTCCATTGGGATGCTGAGGCACGCCTGGGGTCCTGGTGTTGGTAGGCTGTGGAATCCACCCCCTCCCCAAGTCTCAGGATCTCCTCTTAGTTTGTTGAGGTGGGACTATCTGGGACACCTTCGATTCTGTACTTATCTCCTTCAGTTACAGCAAGAGGGACCCTCCTTTACGATTTTTCTAACCTCATAGGCTAAGAGACTGTTTACTCCTTTGGCTGATCCCACTGTTCCAGGATTTTTCCTGGGGAAATATTCTCTGGGCTCTTCAAGGTCAACAGGGGGAAAGAGAAAGCAATTACTAATCACTCTGCCATCTTGGCTCCAGGCACTTTTAAGCATTCTTGATGAAAACACCTGAGGTGAATTGAAAATTTGACTTTCAAATCCAAGAATCAAGAGAAGCATGAAAAGGTGTACAGAAAAGAGAAATAATAGGAGACTTATTAAGGTTGAACTGTTTATGTTCTTACATAGAAAGATGATATTTGTACATCATGAGACCTGTCTCAGTATTAAGGTAGTAGGAGAAAATATGTATGTACAGACAGATAGGTAGATGATAGACAGACAGATAGATAGATAGATACATAGATACATACATAGATACATAGATAGATGCATAGATAGATACATAGCTACACAGATACATAGACAGAGGACCCAGGGTAAGTTGAATATGACTGGATGTTATTTAAAATAACATTGAGGGATGAGAGAGGAATATATTGGGAAGAGAAAAGGAGAAATATAATACAGTAACTCATCTCACATAAAGGAGACAAGGAAAAGGTTTCACAATGGAGGGGGGAAAGGGGGAGGTGAGAAGAAATGCATGAACCCTACTCTTATTGGATTTGGCTTAAGGAGGAAAGAATATACACACTCAATTGTATATCTTACCTTACAGGAACGTAGGGAGAAGGGGATAAGAAAGGTTATAATAGAAGGGAGGACAGATTGGGGCAGAGGGTAGCCAGAAACAAACACTTTAGGAAAGGGATGGGGTCAAAGGAGAAAATAGAATAATGGGGGGGGGGGGGGGAAGATAGGGTGGAGTGAAATATAGTTAGTCTTTCACAACATCACCATTATGGAGGTGCTTTACATAACTACAACCTACATTGAATTGTTTCCCATCTCAATGAGGGTGGGTAGGAAATAGGGAGAGAATTTGGAACTTAAAGTTTTAAAAACAAGTATTAACATTTTACATGCAAATATGAAATAGCATATACAGCCAAAGGGTATAGGAATCTATTTTGACCCTCGTGAAAATAAAGGGTAAGAGGACAAGAAGGCATGGGATGATCAAATAGAAGGTGACTGGATGAAGGGTTAATCAGAATATATGTCATTTTGGGGTGGGAGAGGCAAAAGATGGGGAGGAAATTTGGAACTCAAAATCTTGTGGAAATGAATGATGAAAACTAAAAATAAGTAAATACTAAAAAAATGCAATGATGTGAAGGCAGATTTCAGAAAAAAACCGGGACTTTAATAAACCAATGCTGAGGGAAGTGAGCAGAACCAGGAGTCTATTTTACACAACAGGAGCAGTGTGTAATGATTAACCATGACGGACTTAGTACTTCTCAGCAATAGAATGATCTAAGACAATTCAAACAAACAAACTTGTGATGGAAAATACTATCTACATCCAGAGAAAGAACTCTTGAGTCTGCATGCAGATTTAGCTGTGCTATTTTCCCTTTTTTCTCTTTTTTGTGGTTTTTCACTATTGTCTTGATTCTTCTTTCACAACATGACTGATGTGGAAATATGTTTGACATGATTGTACATGTATATCCTATATCTGATTGCTTGCTATCGTGGGTTGGGGAAGGGAAGGAAAGGAAAAATGAAAATTTGCAACTCAATATTTTACAGAAATGAATGTTGAAAACTGTCTTCACATCTCAGTGGAAAAAAATAAAATACAATTAGGAAAAATAGAAAATGATTGGAAAGATCTCATTGAGATAGGATGATATTCTGAGTGAGAGATCAACTACAATAGGGAAAAAAGTAAAGATATCCAATTAAATTCAAAAGTTCACTTGTACAAATATAAGACAGAATATAGTTTGACAACTGTTAATTTGGGGAAGAAAAAAAGCTAGTAGATTATATTGGTTTTCAGGCTAGTTGTAAGTCATCAGTCGTGTAACATAGCAGTCAACAAAGATACCACAATCTTCAGTTTCATGAATAGATGTGTGGAGGAAGCAAAAAAAGGCTGGGGGGGCAGGCAGTGATGATCCTACTCCATGTAATCTGACCAGGTCTGACTATATCTAGAAAATTGTATTGCATTCTAAGTGCCATATTTTGAAGACATTGGCAAAATGGTGAAGGGAGATGAAATTGTACTACACATACCTCACTTACTGGAAATGGAGCTGTTTAGTCTTAAGAAGAAAATACCTGGCAGTCAGACTACTCTTTTTTAAGTTTTTGTGAGTGAATCAGATTGAAGAAGGAATCATTATGGTTTGCTTTCTAGGAAACAGGTGGATTATTTTTAACAAGGAAGTTTGGAATTTTAAATAAAAAAAAGGAAAAAAAAAACATTATGTTTCCCTAACAACTAGAACTCTTCAACCATGTAATGGTCTGCTTTAGCAACCAACGACTTCATAAAATGCAGGATGGATAGTCACTTCAAAGAATTCTAGCAACTTAGAAGCAGAAGAGACCTCAGAGGCATTTAGCACCTTCCCTCATGAAAAAGAATCACCTTTATAAAATTACAGATGAAAAGATAGGGGAACAAAGCTTTAAAAAAAAAAACTTTGAACGAAAGCATTTATTAGAGAGGACAGGAATTCCAAAAGTAATGAACAGGAATAATGATTTTGATGCTTGGGAGGAGAGTGCTTCTTAACCCTTTCCCTATTCGTTCATTTATGCGAGTGATTGGAAGAAACTCAGATGTAAAAGTAAATGGGAAAAGAGCAGCAAAATTGCTTTGTGCTTATGGAGGTGATAGACATTGACTTGGTCCCAATCTAGTCTGTTGTGATTCAAAATTATGAAAGTGTTAGTTATTTAACATAAGCTAGGGTGATGTCTCTGATCAAGGGAGCCAAACCTAATACTTGGATGGGGATGAGGGAGAAAGATGAAGCCTAAAAGTCAGTAGCTTTTTAAGGTGACCTTGCTCTTTGGTCTAAAGAGCCCTGCACCTGGGACTCAGCACTTCTTGCTCAGGAGATAGGAGCCTACTAAGCAAAGTCTTAGGGAATCTCTTCGGGGTAAAGCTCTCTTTTTGTTTTGCTTTGTTTTGTTTTTAAGGTAGAATTAGTTAAAAGAGCTTTTCAGTGGCCTAGTCACAGATTCCAACAGCATATCATGAAGAAGAGAAGACTAGGTCATCAATACAAGCAATGAGACAACATTAGCAGCCTGGCAGAGGTAGAAGTGTGGATTGTCCTTCTTTGTATTATCTCCTGCACGATGCTCTGTTTATCATGACTACCAGTGTTGAGTATTCATGGTGATATTGTTGTGTCCATGTGATATTGTACCCTGGGGCCATATGGCAGAGGTGAATGCATTATATTAGGAGGTTTCTATATATGCTGAATCTTTAAGTTACTTTTGTCCTATGACTGGATTCTGACAGAGAAACACAGGAATTGAGGTCTCATGAGATATGATTTCAGGAATGTGAGATCACAGAATATTTTGACATCTAAGAGAAACACAGGAATTGAGGTCTCATGAGATATGATTTCAGGAATGTGAGATCACAGAATATTTTGACATCTAATATACTTGCACAAAAGGAGTTGGGAGCATAGCCCAGAAAGGCAACACATGTCCATGTAGACAGATGGACCCAATAGCTCCAGTTCCATGTTGCTCTTTAACGTTGAGAAGTCACCTTTTCTGTGTTATCTAATTTGATCTAAGCGTCTTGCTAGTCCTTGGAGACCATTATGAGAGGATTAGAAGGGAAGGGTCTACCTTGCCCTCTATTTGTCAAGGATGTTATAATGTAGACTCCATTATTAGTGAAAATTAAATTAAATGATCTCTGATGCCCATTTCAAGTTTGAGATTCTATGATTCTCAGGAATGATATTTTCCATGAATGATATTCACTTGTCATAATTGTCTTGCATTGATTCTAGCTCAAATTTTCAGTCATTTTATAAATGCCTGCAACAAAGCTTTTTGAAATTCCCAGGAACTAGTGGTCTAGCCATTGCCTACAGTGTAGTTCTCCAAGTTTGTCACTATTTTTTTCCCTTTTTCCTAGAAAACCACTCTGTGTATATACATGTGCTCTGTAGGCCTGACATCTAGTCATTTCCCCAGGGCAAACATGATGGATGATGATGCCTCTCCAGGAATATCAAAAACGCATTACAGTGTTAGTCCTATTAATAAGACATTATTCCAGCGACACTCGGCTTGGCCAGCACTTGAACACGAAGCAAACCACTTTTGTTCACACTCATGAAAAATGGTCTCATTGAGGCTGATACAAGGAAGGCTCCCCTGCAGACTGGCCTGCAGCTGCTAGCTGAGCATTTCTATTACTTCATGGCCTACAAAGCAGAGGTCTCTTTCTTCATCCCTTTGTCCAGCCAAGCCTATCCCCTGCTGCTGACCATTCACCTGGGAAGGCATTGGGCTGACAGCAGAAAGCTCTCTGAAACAAGCCCACTTTCCCATTCTTCCTGTCTTCTACTAATGTGCATGGATCAGAGAGAGGCCATTCTCAGTCAAGTAGGGCTTGGACTTTTGTGCCCCAGAATGGATCCTAGAAACCAGCTCCTCCTTTTCTATTTCCCATTTCTTCTCTTCCATGGAACTGCAATTGCTAAGTTAGCTCCATTTCTTGTAACATTTTTCATAAGGTTCTAGGTCCAAGGTCACATCTTACGCACTTCCCCAGGTCCTCATTTAGGGTATTGTCTACTTTTCCACTATTTCTTCATAGCTGTCCATTAAGGATGTCCACAGAGGATGGCTGAGGTTCATCCCTCTGTTCCCTGTTTCAATAAATGCCAGATTCTAAGAACCAGCAGGCACTTCTGAAATCACCTATTCTCTGAGGTTGGAAGGAAAAATGCCTCCTTAATTGTACTTCACAACAGGGGAGAGAGTTCTTATCTGCAGATTTCCAGTGAGGAGGAAATCTCTCACTGTCTCTGGCCATTCTTCTAAAGAGAGTTTTAAATCTTCTTACATTGAGCCACCACATGCCCTTTCTGTAACATCCCCATTGCCCCACCTATTGTTTCCTTGTACCAGGCTGAGTAAGTAACTCCCTGTTACCAGCATCTCCACACTGTTGCACTTTAGGAGCAAGAGAGAGAATGGCCATCTTCCTCTTGATTTTCTTCCTCCTACCTGCATTTGTGCTGGAAAATTGCTCATTATTAATCCTCAGCTACTTCCTGAAAACAACAAAAAAGAAGAGCCCTGTATCCTGCCTTTACTACAGGACCTTTTCACTATTCATTTTAAATGGGTCTTTTTTTATTTTCCCTGGTGATTATGTGATATATCTCAGGCTTCTATATTCCTTCCTCAAAACTTTTGGTGACTGAGTTGGGATTGCATCAGAAACAGGACATCTTGCCATGATGTTATTCAAGCATAATGACCTCATAGTAAAGTTATAGAAAGATTATAAATGACTAAGACTTAGTAATTGACTTAATGAGACCACTTTATAACTGATATTTACACAGTCATTTATGTTTTATGAAACATTTCATATGGGTTACTTCATTTAGACTTCAGAACAATCACAAAAGAGATGTTGCATGTATTATCTCCATGTTTTCACAGAAAAGGAAAATAGGATTCAGAAATGTTAAATGATTTGTTGATGGCCAAAAATAAATCATTAGTCTCTAAGTCAGGTAAGTTATTCACTATACCACACTTCCTTTATACTTTCTTATTTCTAACACTACCACAAATCATCCACGTTTCCATACAAGTTGCATGGGCACAAATGGATATAATGGATTTAAGCAATAACATACTGCATATATAGGGGGAGGAAATGATCTGCTCTAAAATGGAGCAAAGCTGAGTATTGACCTCTGAACTCTCCTTTGGGGGTTGAAAGGCATGAATTATCATGAATTGATGCTTAATAGACAGATTCATATTTCCCTGAGCCATTTCAGGAGAGAAAATTTCCTAAAGGTAGGAGACCTGTGTTGTAATTGCCAAAATTTTGCCCTGGAGGAAGTTACCCAGAGAGTAATGGCCATGTCACCTTGAAAGTTAATTAAGTTATGTCCAAATGGACAAGTTCATTAAGGAACTCTCTTGAGTCTTTGTTGCCTGAAGACCCTTGGTAAGACAACAGGAGAATAAATCTTACCTGGGAGGGGGCAAGGGGAGAGAGTAACAGAGATGATGGACATTCAAACAGAGGGAGAAATCTTAAAAGTGGTCATTCTCAAGGAAGACTCATAAATGAGCTAAATGCAAGAAATGTGAATCATTAGTCGGGTGCCACACAGGACTGACAAGAAGGGGCACTCATTGCCTCAGGGATATAGTATTGTCATCTTCAACAATTCAGCTTAGATGGACAGAACTAAAAAAGTTACATATGTTTTGTGGGACAATCCAGTTGAGGACCAGATTTAATAACTATGTTGATTCCACATGTGGCTATTGAAGTAGTAGTTTCTTGGTTTTCAGTCTCATCAGTGAGGACGTTAAACCTCAAAAAAGGGGCAGGATTTGCTGAAAGTAATTCAGAGACATCTAACTAATAGAGTGGAGAGAAAGCTGGAGGTGGAGTCAGGAAGACCTACATTCAAATCCTGTCTCAGACAGCAGCTGTGTTACCCCTGGCAAAGTCACTTAACCTCTGTATGCCTCAGTGTCTGCATCTGTAGAAGGAGAATAATAACTGCATACATCTACCAGCTTTGCTGTGAAGACAAAATGAGATGGGAATTATAAAGTACTTTGCAAACCTTAAAAGCTATATATTATAATTGGCATTATTATTAAGTACGACTTAAGTCCAGGTCAATCCATCATCATCATCACCATCATCTTCAGAAAGCCATAGATCTGATATAAAATGGATTCAATGGAAGATTCTTATAAGGCATCTGGAAATCACCTCTCTTTCTTAAAAATAAGGCATAAAGGGGCAGGAAAAGGCCCACTCTTAAAATGAGCACAGAGGTGTCAAAGGGACATGTATACTTTGTGAGTATAGCCCTGTTTACTCAGCCACATGCAACATCACTGGCACTACCATTCCAGGAAACTTTGACATTTTTAAATTACTTTAAGAACTTGACAGCATTTCCATTTGCTCGCATGGGCCCTCACTGGAAATTTTGTTTTTTCCATTTTTATCCTTAATAGGTGAATCACACACTACAGAAAGAAAAAATAATTTCCTTAAAATAATTGTCTTCCAATATCCTAACATATTCCTTCTTATTGAATCCTTATTGAAACTGTTCGTGTATGCCAAAACTAAGTTTTTTTCTTTTAATGCAAAGTTACATGTATGATGATGTAAAGAAGACTACAATGGAGCAATTGCATCCAATGGCTAACATGATGGTGTGGAATACAGAAGGCAAGGTGATCCCAGTAAATATGTAGGTTTCGGACAATCCATGATGATCAGACATGCTATTTCAGATATCGTCCTTGAGATTGATATGATTATAGAATTTAGAAATAAGAGAATGGGAACCATGTTTACTAAACAAGTCAAACTTCCTGAGAATCCAACCGGTTAGAAGCCTAAATTATGAGAATACACATTAATGAAACAATGCGTGACTCTGCTTATTTCCCTTGTGCTTCAAAACAGTGAGGTTACTCTTCACTTTAGCAGACCCCCACTCCTGAAGCATTATGCTCCTAGTCATTTTATGAAACACAGCCATCCAGGGAAAGGAATTCATGTAGTTAATTCCAGGCATCTTTCCCTGCTCCTGAATCAGTCATTTAACAAATACCCTCTCAGGTCTGGGCAGTGTGACAGAGGTAATGGAAAATAGATCTTGGACTTCAGGAACTGATATAAGATGTAGGAGAAAGAAGAGTCTTTCAGTTCATCATCAAGTTCATTCGCCTGCCTCTACTGCACTAAAAATCCCAACAAGATCTATAAAATTTACTCCTAAGAAAGCAACTACTGGAACAGACTGAAGATCATGCTGCAGGTTTCTACAACCTACTGTGCAAAGTTTTCCAATGACAGTCCCACTTATACATCATGAGCCTATTTTATGGCTCCAGTATCTGCTCATTGTGGGCACTCTTTCCAATGGTTGAGATTTCTCTCTATTCACACATCCTTGAGAACCATGATTGTATTTTGCTGCAAATCTTCAAAAAACTAGTATTTTAGAGACCTTCATCCTTTGTAATTCTTAACATTGTATAAATACCAATAAAGTACATAGATTATCTATTTGAAAAAGTCAAGAGATTAAAAAATGCCTGTTTTCTAGCCTATGAAAAAGAATTAGATGGATAAACTCATCCTATTAGCACATGTAGCTTAGAAATACATAATAATAAGAAGAATAACTAGGAATAACTACCTAAAATTTGTATATTACTTATTACATATCAGGCACTGTGATAAGGGCTTTACAATTAATATCTTTTTTGATAACAATGTCCAATTACCAAGGAATGGGGACTTTTTCAGGAGACGAGCATCGAACACTAGTTCTTTTCAGTTAAGAATAGTTACTCATTCAAAAAATATTTATTAAACAACAATGTGCCAAGAACTCTTATAAGAGCTGGGGAATTAAAAGAAAAGAAAACTCTTGACATTTCAAGGAATTCACTCCCTAATTGTGGAGACCAGCTGCAAACAACTATGTTCAAACAAGACATATGCATATGTGTTATGTATGTATGTATGTTTGTATAAGATTGGTAGGAATCCTAGAGTACATGCAATAGTTTTAAAGGAGAACAAGGAATACTTGATGAAGAAGGTGAGACTTTAGCTGACATTTAAATTGCCAGGGAAGTCAGAAAGCAGGAATAATTAAGTAGAGTATTCTAGCCATAGAAGACAGTCGGTGAAAGGGCATGGAGTTGATTTTTAGAATGCCTTGTGTGAAGAACAGCCAGAAAGTCAGTGTCATTGGAACTCAGAATATTACTAGAGAGAGCAAGATAAAAGAAGCCTGAAAAAGTATTAAGGGAACAAGTTTTAATGGGTTTTCAAAGGAAATAGAGACGTTTGCATGCAATACTAGAAGCAATGGGGACGGGAGAAGGTGAAGCTAGTGAATTCAACCATGCTTTTTAGGAAGATTGATTTGGCAATAGAATGGGAGGCTGGACATGAGTGAAGAGAAAAAAGCAACAACCTAGGCAGGATGCACCAAGGTCATGGCAGGTTTTTTTTTCTTTTTAATTAAATTGTTTTATTTGGTTTTCAGTGTTCTACAATCACTTCCATATATCTTGCATTTTTCCCCTCCCTCTCCCTACTTCCCCCCTCCCCTCCCACTCCCTTCCTGAGGCAGTATAAAACTTTGTATCGATTCTACACATACATTACTATTAAATACATTTTCACCTTAGTCACGTTGCATAGAAGAATTAAAGTGAATGGGAGAAATCATAAAAGAAAACACAAAATAATACAAAAGAAAATGGTGTGTTTCATTCTGAGATCGAATTTCATAATTCTTTCTCTGGATGTGGAAGGCATTTTGACTCAAAAGTCCACTGGGAATTTTTTAAGTCCTTGCATTGCAATGAAGTACTAAGTCTACTAAAAATATTTCTTGCACGCTGTGGTTGTTGCTATGTACAATGTTCTTCTGGTTCTGCTCCTTTCACTCAGCATCAGTTCATATAAGTCTTTCCAGGCTTTTCTGAAGTCTTCCTGTTCATCATTTCTTATAACACAATAGTATTCTATTACATTCATATAAACAATGTATTCAGCCATTTCCCAATTGATGGGCATTCCCTTAATTTTCAGTTTTTGGCCACCACAAAGAGAGTTGCTATAAATAATTTTGTACATGTGGGACTCCTTCCCATTTTTATGATCTCTGGGGCCCTGGAAGTGGTATTGCTGGGTCAAAGTGTATGCACATTTTTGTAGCCCTTTGAACATAGTTCCAAATTGCTCTCAAGAGTGGTTGGATCAGCTCACAGCTCCACCAAAAATGAATTAGTGTTCCAACTCTCCCACATTTATCATTTCCCTGTTTTGTAATGTTAGCCAATCTGACAGGTATGATGTGGTATCTCAGAGTTATTTTGACTTGCATCTCTCTAATCAATAGTGATTTAGAGCATTTTTTTTCATATGACTATAGATATATTTAATTTCTTCCTCTGAAAACTGCCTGTTCATATCCTTTGACCATTTTTTAATTGAAGAATGACTTGTATTCTTGTATGTTTGACTCAGTTCTCTATGTATTTCAGAAATGAGGCTTTTATCAGACAGTAGCTGAAAAAAATCCTTTCCCAGTTTTCTGCCTCCCTCCTAATTTTGATTGCAATGGATTTGTTTGCACATAAACTTTTCAGTTTAATGTAATCAAAATTATCCATTTTGCATTTCATGATGTATTCTATCTCTTGTTTAGTCAAAACTTGTTGATGACAGTTTTAAAGCAGAGACTGGGCCATGTACAGGAGATATTATGGAGGCACAATAGGCATCACTGGGAAATAGGGTGAACTGGGTGGTAGGGAGAGAGGGTAAAGAGTTTAGGATGACATCTAGTTTGTGTGGCTAAATGACTGAAAGGATGGTGGTAACCTCAATAGCAATAGCCAAGTTCAATATATTTTGGCGGGAAAAGATCATAAGCTCAGTTTCATGCATATTGAGTTTAAGGAGTGGATGAGAAATTGTAATGGTAATTTAAATGGGAAGATCTTTCCCATCCATTAATAAACCCATGTGACCTATTTCAGTCACATGGAAGTCTGAGTCACATGGAAGCTGGGATGGGAGGAGTTTGCTGAATGAGTAGAACAGGAAAGGTAGAATAGGAAGGGTAGAACAAGAAGAGGCAGAGCTAAAGTAGAGTTGAGAGGAAGTTGCTCAAAGAGCAATTAGAGCTAGGAAGGATGCAGGCAAGCAGGTAGCTGACTAGCATGACTGAAAAAACTTGTTTGTGATTTTGTTTAAGGAATCCTACTTGTGATTTGTTTCAAGGAGTTGTTTTGTAGGAATCCTAGTGGGAAGAAAGCTTGGGGATGGTGTTGTCCTAAGCATTGTTATTGGGGTATAGATTTTTGTTACTATAATGGATTTGGATTTCTGGTGTCTGAGTAAGCATTTGGATTATGTTTTCCATGGGGAGAGTCTGTTGTATTTTGCAATTCAGAATTGTTCCAAGATATTCATGGCTGCCGTGTCCACTGTGACTATTGCACTGGTCCTACAGAAATCCAGTTCAAGATATATAATAGTTAAAGTTCTGGACATCAGAGTTGATAAATCCCTAAGACTCATCACTTTAAAAATTAAACTGGAATACATGAATATTGATGAAATAACGAGACACAATAGTATAGAGGGAGAAGGAAAAAGGAGAGATTATGGGAGCCATGGAAAGGAGGTATCACATAGCTGAAAATCTCAGTTGAGACTCAGAAGAGGCAATCGGATTCACAGGAGGTGAATCAGGAGTGAGGAGTAAGAAAAGTAGATACATAAATATGAGCATTCAAAATGAATTCATTTGTTTCTCTTCTTAATTCTTAATTAAGTTGTGACAGAGATGGTTTAAGTTATATCACAAAATCTAACCTTTTCAATGTAGAACACGAGGATTGCCCAAGTCCTCAGAAACATCCCCCATATCTGTCCTGTCAGATGTACCCAATTGAATGCAGAATTCCAGAGAAAAGTAAGGGTATATAAGAAGGTTTTCTTAAATTAGCAATGCGGGGAAAATACAAGAAAACAATAAAATGAGAAAGCTAAGAAATCTTTTCAAGAAAATTAGAAATATTAAGAGAATGTATCATACAAAAAAATGGGCTTGATAAAAAACAGAAATATGGCAGGGTCTTAATAAAAACATGATAGATGAAGGAGATGTGGCAAAAATATCTTATCATTGATTACCAAGGTGGTGTGGTTACTAATCTAGAGTCAGTCATTCTGGAGAATAAAGTCAAATGGGCAATAGAAAGTATTATTAACAATAAGGCTAATGGAGATGATGGAATTCCAGCTGAGCAATTTAAAACCCCAAAAGAAGATGCTGTTAAAGCTCTGCACTCAATATACCAGCAAATATGTAAAGCACAACAGTAACCACGTGATTGGAGATCAGATTATGTCCTAATCATGAAGATAGACAATGTCAAGAAACACTCAAATTGCCAAATAAGCGTGCTCATTTTAAATGTTAGCAAAATTATGCTTAAGATCCTGCTAGCTAGACTTCAGCCATATGATAACTGAGAATTATATGAAGAACAAGCTGATTTTTGAAGAGACAGATGAACGAAAGACCAAATTGCCAACATTCACCAGATAATAGAGAAAGCAAGAGAGTGACAGGAAAGCAAAAATAAAACAAACAAAGAACATTTATTTCTGCTTCATTAACTGCACTGAAGCTTTTGAATGCTTGGATCACAATAAAATTATTGAAAGTCTCCAAAGAGATGTGAGTAGAAGATTAACTTTCTTGTCTACTGAGGTTCATACAGTTTTGTATACAGACCAAGGAGCAATAGTAGAACAGAACATGGACCAATTGATTGGTCTAAGTTTGGAAAAAGGAGCATAACAAGGTTACATATTGTGACATTATTTATTTAACTAATATGCAGAGCACATCATGCAAAATACCAGGCTGTATAAATAAAAATCTGGATGGTTGCTGGGAGAAGTATCAACAATGTCAGATATCCAGATAATGCCACTCTGAAGGCAGAAAGGGAAGAGAAATTAAGAAGAATCGTTATAAAGGTGAAATGGGAAGAATATAAAAGATGACTTTAAACTTAACATCAAAAGTCTAAGATCTTGGCAACTGTCCCATAATTTTCTGGCAAATAGATTGAGAAGAAATGGAAGCATGTCACATTTTACATTCTTACACTCAGGGATCACTGCAGACAGTGGATATAGCCAGGAAATTAAAATACACTGTCATTTTGAAAGGAAAGTTATGGCAAATCTGGAGAGAAGATCAAAAGGCAGAGACATCACCTTGTCAACAAATACCAATACAGTTAAAGGTATGATTTTTCCAGTAGCAATGTATTGCTATGGAAGTTAGACTATAAGGAAAGTTAATTGCTGCAAAAGTGACACTTCTGAATTGTGTTTCTGGAGACTTTTAAGAATCTTTTGGACACTAAGGACATCAAAATGATCACTACTGAAATAAATTATTTAGCCTTTTAATTGGAAGGGCAAATATGGAAGCTGAAGCTTAAGTACTTTGGCCACATAATGGGATGAGACTCATTGGAAAAGACCCTTCAGGTTAGGAAAAAAAGATAAAAGGAATAAGTAATGGCAAAGGATAAGATGGATAGAATTTCATAGAAATAATGAATATGAACTGGGAAGGGCTTTGAGATATCATGGAGAATGGAAAGTGTCTGATGTGCTATGATCCACAGGGTCATGAAATTTGGACATGACTGAACAACAGCATGTTTTCAGAAGTGATTTGGGGCCAGTCTACTGAACAAGGTCGTCCTGTATAACGTGACAAACAAGTTGCCCGCTACCAATTTTGCCTGATGATTAATGTATGAGTTCTGAGGCTCTCATTTTTCTCTGTATTGCTTGGATCATCAGGAAACTTTTCACTCCATATGGAATTCTACTGGCCTCTTGGACCTTTCCATCAATTTTCTCCGAATCTGTACGCCGAAGTCAAGCTGCACGAACTTTAGGACTCTTTGATGTGATAAGCCACCAATGCCTAAGTAACACACCTCCCCTAAGCGTTCTTTTCTCTCACTGAACAATTTTCAGATCCTTCAAATGGTTCTCATGTAGCAGAACTTGAATATTTTTAGTCAATCTTCTCCTTTTTTTCTGGACATTCTGCAAATGATCAATATTCTTTCTAAATGAGACACTTGGAACTGTACTCCAGGTTTTGTCTGGTCAGGGGGAAGTAAAATGAAACAATCATTTCCCTAGTCCTTTGACACTGCACCTCTTAAAATAGTGTCTATGATTGCACTGGCTTCCTAGGCTCTGTTGTCTACTCAGGAAAACTTAGAGAACATTTTGTTCAAAGGAACCTTTTGTTCTTATCTAATCATGTCTCTCCATCCAGACACTATTAAAGAAACATTTCATTTTGAACAGTGTAAGACTTCTATTAGTCTCTATCAAATTTCCTCTTATTTGATTTGACCCAATGCCCTAATAATTGAATCATTTTGTGGCCTGATCTTTGAACATGTTTGGGATTCTGATTCTGACATCCAATGTGTTATCTATCCCCTCTCCTATGGTTTGTGCCATCTGAAACTTGGCCTATTTATGTTATCCAGGTATTCATCCAAAGCATAGATAGGTAGATCGATAGATACATACATACACACACATACATACATACACACATAGATATAGATATACATCTATCTATCCTCATCTATGAATATGTAATGTCTCTTCAGTAAGGCATAAGCTTCTTATAGGCAGGGAATTTTTTTCCCTCTTTATTCCAGCACTATTAAATCTGACAGTCAAATCCACAACATCAACTAGTCCTATAATAACAAATGGTGCAAATCATCACCACTTGAAGTCACATTTCTTGACCTATTAAGAAGTAAATATAAAAAAATCGTAAACAATCTCCAGTGTTAATTACAGGGTGACATATAGACTGGATGACCCTAATGAAGAAAAGATCTTACAAGAGACTTGGTTTCAATACAAATTGTGCAGGGCTGGCTGGGAACAGTTTGGTTTCATCTCAAAGGCCTTTCTGTTCTGAAGATCCCCTGGAGTTATTAGTAATTTTGATCTCTGGCCTTTTTAGCCTTTTGTGGCTCTGCCCAGCCAAGAAGTTCTAAGTCAAACTCTCAACTCTTAACTGTGTTCATCACCAAGACCTGACACAGAACAAACACAGAGAAGAAATGAAAACATGTCACATTTTACATTCTTACACTCAGGGATCACTGCAGACAGTGGATATAGCCAGGAAATTAAAATACACTTTCATTTTGAAAGGAAAGCTATGGCAAATCTGGACAGAAGATCAAAAGGCAGAGACATCACCTTGTCAACAAATGCCAATGCAGTTAAAGATATGATTTTTCCAGTAGCAATCTTGATAATCCAAGCCTCTCTTGTTGCTCAGTGGCTCAGCAATCAATTTTCTCTCCTATATCAAACCTTACTATTTTGCTCAAGTGACCCTCATGCACTTATTGTGCTTTATAGTTTCTTATTCCGGTGTGGTTTTCATCTTTTTTTCTGATTTAGACAGCAAGCTTTGTCAGGGAAAGGACTGCACAATCCTTCCCTGAATTCTGCTAATTCCATAGTTCTGAACTTTCAAATACCACTCTCCTCCTTCTCTTTGTCTCCCCTCCCGTCCCCCTTTGCTGCTCTTCTCTTTTCTCACATTCTATTCATGGTACTATGTGAAAAGCATTGTGGAGATACAGCAAGAAGAAAACCTCACTGAGTTAACAATGAGTTAACAACCTATTCGTTATCAATATAAGAACTCAAAATTTGACAGGATATGATGAACTTAATAGATGTCTGTGTGATTTAAGTATCTTCAATATGCTAATCATCAGAAAAGTTCCTGTTTATTCCAGCCATGGGGAGCCCTAGTCTATAAACTCTGTTCTGTAAGATACTGTGTGAGACAGGGGAGTCCCGACAAGTCCTTGATGTGCCACACTGCACCCTCTGAGGGTCACCATGCCCTTATCGTAGAGTGGTAGTATATAGCAATGATAGAAAAAGCCAGAATTACAATCCAGGTGATGAGGTGTGTCAACAGTAGTCAATCTCTTCGCCCTCTGTCAATTTTCTGCGGCTTGGGTACTTATGCTTTGAGCTTCTCTTTCCCCTTTTGAGGTGCACTTTTCAGCCCTGCTTCTGCCTCAGGGCCTTTTTTTCTCCATCTTACTCTCATTGCTATGTTAAACTGAGCCCCCAACTTGGATCAAATCCATGTAAGATGAAGAGTTTCATCCTTCCCTGTGTTAATCAACCTTACACTGAAACTAAAGTGTGGAGTTTATGGATAGTGCCAGTGGTTGCCATCCTGTATCATCAGCTGGAGTCCATGAGAGAGATGATTATGAAGCAGGCAGTAAGGTCAAATAGGACACCAGTTTACTAGGGAAGCAGAGGGAGGTAAATATTTCTTCCCAGAAATTAAGAGGCAGTTTCGTCATTAGCTTCACATGTTGGTGGGAATTGTTGGCTACAAGTCTCCACAGTTATGTTTCAGAATTCATTTTTAATAAAGTTGTTTATTTCTGAGTATAAGATCTTCATTTGTGCAAAATGCAGAAACTAGCACAGGAGGTTAAAAAGGCTGTTCTGCCGTAATGGGGTAATTTGTTTCTTGGCCATTAAATGAGAATGCTGGGATTTTAATTCCACTATTTGGTTTCCAACATCTACTATAATTAATTTTCTCTTATTTTGTTGCTATAGAATCAAATGGAAACTAATGATGTGGAACCCAACGTTGTCAAGGCCATGATGAGCTTTCTCTCCTTGGTGGGGATGCTCTGCCATCTGACAAAATGGCAGACGACTTGAATGCTTGCTAACAATGCTGGGGTCTTGTGCCTTGTGGCATTGTTCTGCTGGAAATGAGACCACCCAGGGCTTGCAGTTTCAAACTAAAGCTCTTTTAAATCTCTCACTCACTTGCCTCTGTGTTACTTTGTCAGTTTCATGATGTATTAACTCTGTTTAATAGAGTTTATCGTTTCTTTAGCTGCTTCTCTTTTTAAGAATTCTGAGTTCACAGAATGAATAAATATGGATAGGTTTTTGTGTGCCACAGCGTAAAGGATGTGATACAACTATTCTCAAAATCACTATAATATTCTGTAAAATAGATGATTCAATCTAACTGACTAAAAGTGATTGAAAAAGGTTTATCTATCAATAAATACTTTTTGCATCTTTTTATTTATACACACATATATACACTAAAGTGACAAGCCCAACTTGTAGAAACATTCACTTGTCTTTCCCTTTCTCTATGGGGGACTGCAAATTGAAGGAAAGAAACCTATGTCCAACTTTTCTGAATCTCTCTGTGTTGAAATGAAGTTATTTCAATGACTCCTCCTCTAAACAATTGACAAACTGGCTTCAGGGCATGCATAGAAAACACAAATCATCAGTAACAACAAAATGCCAAAGTATGTTGGGCATGAGTCTTAAAAAACATAAAGACACAAAATAACCATACAATCATCCCCTCCCCATAATTTGTTCCCCAGACACTCAATGATTGAGTCCTTCCTGGTGGCAAGCAAATAATACAGTCCCATACTCTGCAATTTAGTAAATATCAATTATGATTTTAAAGTTTCTAATTCAATTTATTTCCATTTCCCCCAATTAATGGAAATCCCAATAAATTTTTTTCTGGTTATAGTAGAGCTAGTAATCACATAATGTAAGATATGAAAAGGCCATCTAATCCAGCACAATGTGAACATAGATTGCCTTTGCAACAAATGGCCTGAGTGAATAGTCAGCCAATAATTGAATATCTATAGCAATGAAGGTTCTACCCCCTCCTAAGGGAAGTCATGAGACTTTGGAAGCACTCTAAATGCCAGGAAATATCTTTTAACATGAAGTTAATGATGATGTTCTTTTAACTTTTGTATAGTGTCTTTGGTTCTGCTCTGTAGGACAAAATAGGAGAAGTCATGCATGTCTTTAACGTAACACCCATTAAGTAATTTGAAGGAAGGAGGCTACCAGATCCCCTCTCCTTCTTCTTTTCCTTAGTTTAGAAAAATGCCATTTTTATGTTTTTCGGTCAATTACATTTGTTGAATGCTTTAATGTAAAATAATTTTGTGGAAGGTAGTAAAAGCTTAGTAAAGAACTGTGTAACTATAATATAACTATATGCTTTCCTTTTCCCAAGCACACAAGTCTATTCTAATGGACCTCTACCACCAATGGTAAAAATTCCATGAAGTTAAAAAGTCTGAAGAATATGGAAAAGACTTCTATTCACAGAGAGGGTCACTATCAGGTTTAGTATAAATACAATGTGGTTCTAATGCCCACAAATGAGTTCAAATGCCTTCAAAAGTATACCTAGTGCAAAAAAAAAAAATCAGTCTAATAAATCTACCAAAACCATTTCTTTAAATGCAGAGATTGCAATTATCACACACACACACACACACACACACATCATCATCACACACACACACACACAAACACCATAAGCATTACAAAGAGAATAAGTAGAACATTTAAGGTTTGAATACCCTGGAATATCATGAGACTTCTTTAAGAAAAAAAAATCACATGTGGTCTTGAGGTTTCAGGTTCTCTACCCCAGATGTAGACTTTTCTCTAAGTCAATGATAAAAATGTTAAATAGCACAAAATAATGAGTCATGTGATCATAGACCTAGACTTCCAAAGTGCCTCACATACCACCTAAGCCAACTACTTCATCTTAAAAATGTAGAAAAATTATCTAAGATAATATTATTTTGAGAGAGATCTAAGAAGGAGCAAGACACAGAATCGCAATTTAAACCCAAGTCCACTTCCTCAAGAGTCAGTATTCACACAATGGCAATAATGCTTCTTTTGATTGAAAAATAAGCATCATTGAAAATTTATATCTAATCATTAATGACAACTCTCCCTGAATTCACCTAAAGTATTTTTCCTAGCTCATATCTTTCCATATTCTCCAACAGAGTTAAAGTTAAATAACATATTCAGCGTTCAATAAACTGAAAAAAATTAATTCCCTAACTTCTTATCTGATTAAAAAAACTGCTAGAGCTCTTTTTCGTCTTCGTTTTTTTTCTGCACTTAGTTTGAGTCCTTCTCCATCCGCAGCCATTGTGGTCCTGGGATGGCCCTTGGTGGACTGCTTCTGGAAGGAGGAGGGAGGCATGTTATGGGGATTTTGGAGACCTGGATGTTTAGGCACCATGACCCCATGCTGGCTTCTCTTCTGATTGCATAGGACTTGATACACATTCTAGTGACTTGATTTGGATTAGATTGTTGGATTTTCCTAACTCCCTGGAAGGATTGTCTAGCTCTTAAAATGAGCAGAACCTTAGGTTTGGAGTGACGTCAGTCTAATACATACAGACAAGAAGAATAGTGTTCATAAGTACTCAGATTTTCTTAAAGGTATGTAAAATTGGTGGAAGACTAAGTGGAGTGAAGTAAGTGAAATGTGGAGACTTGAAAAGTTTGAGGTGTGTCTTTGGAGAGACAGCCTTTGCTTAAGAATATGAAACATGGACTTGACTGTTACAGCTGTTATTAAAATAAATCATCTTATTTTACATTTTGCAAATAAATAAAAATAATTGTTAACTTTTTAAAAAAACTGCTAGAAAAACTAGAAAGAAGTCTGGCAGAAAATAGGCTCAGAGTAGACCATTACTCTTCACCATATCTCATAATACATTCAAAAAACAGAAGCATATCACATAGCTTCATATAATAGATGATGCAATGGATAGAGTGTCATGTCTAGAGTTAGGAAGACTCATCTTTATGAATTCAAATGTGGCCTCAGGCATTTATTAGATGTGTCACTGTGGGAAAGTCACTTAATTCTTTTTGCCTTAGTTTTTCATTTGTAAAATGAGGAGGAGAAGGAGATAGCAAACCATTCTAATATCTTTGTCAAGAAAACCTCAAATGTGGTCAGTCAGGTAGAGTTAGATATAACTTAAAATCAAGTGGAAAACAACCTCGTTCTCACAGCTATGAGTGGGAGATATATATTTCAACAGTCTTAATACAAACAAAATAACCTAAGATAGGAATAGAAGCAATTGAATAGGAAAAAAATAATTAGCATTAAAACTACCTGAGAAGCATTTGGTAGCCGACATATATGTGTGCACACACATACACAGATGAATGTGTAAGCATGTTTTCATATATAAAAATTTGTATATGCATACTTAATATTCATATAAATAATATTTACATACATAAATGTGAATGTATGCATAAAACATATATAAACAATGTGTTTATTATGCATCATTTACAAATATATGTGCATATATCCACACATATATCCATATTTATATAAATGCATGCTACATAGATAGATAGATAGATAGATAGATAGATAGATAGATAGATGAAGATACATAAGCCATTCCCATTATATAAAAAATGGTCAAAAGATATGAGTAATGCTTAAAATAATTACAAGCTATTACACTGAACATGTCTGTTCTAAATCACCAACAATAATAAAAAGTTGAAAATAGCCTGAAGTTTCACCAAACTGCCCACAAATAGCAAATATTACAGAAGATGAGAATAATTGATTTGGAAGGGTTTTGGCACACTGGCACATTACTGATGGAGATGTGAATCAAAATGGCAATTTTGGAAAGCAATTTTAAATTATGCAAACAAAATTAAAATGATCACACACTTTGACCTAGAGATCCAATGTGTACGCTTACACCGTACGTCCTCATGTACACTTATATATGTGTACCGTTCTTTTTATAACAGCAAACAATTGGAAACAAGATAGATTTTTGTCAATTGGGAAATGGCTAAATAAATGGTGCTACATGCATGCAGTGGAATATTATTTTGCTATAAGAAATCGTAAATGTAATAAAGACAGAGAAACATGGAAATATATCCATGAACAGATGCTTCTTGAAAAAGTGGACTCAATAAAACCATATATGCAATGACTACAACAATGTAAACAGAAACCACAACCTTAAAAATAATAGCCAAGGAATGCTGTGAAATTATATTTAAAAAAAAGGAAATCATGTAAGTAGGCATAGCCACCCTTGAAGATATTGGAGATTCACAAATGCTACACATATTTTCAGACTTTTTTGATTTATTGATCATTTATGTTGATTTTTTTTCCCTATGTTTGGCTTTTTTTCTTTAAAAATATGTATTTTTTTATAGGATGGCTTTCCAGGAGGTAAAAGACAGGGGAATTTAAAGGGAACAATAGTGAAGTGACAAAGTGTATCAAAAAAGGAAAATATGAATGTTTTGTAACACATTTATTCTAAGAATCTTACAAAATGTAGCTTTAGAGGGATTTAAAAAAATAAAAAGTATCTAAAAAATGTGAGCAATAATGAAATGCAATGGTGATATATTAGAAGGTTTCACACACAAAAAATAGAGAGGCATTAATAAAGATTGCCCACTTTCTCCACAAACATTTGCTACAATTCTTGAAGGCTTAGCAGCATCAATGAGAAGGAAAGTGAGGGCATACAGATGTCAACAGACAACAAACTATATTTCCTGATAAAGTGATGCTTTACTTAGAAAATCTTCAGGAATAAACAGATACTAATTGAAAAGTTAAAAGGTTAGGATCATTGAAGGCCACAAAAAATCAGAAGAATATCTGAATAATAATGTTAACAATAATAGCAAAACTTAAGGTAAAATATTAGAGAAATGATATTAAAAAGAGTGACAGAATGCATAAAATATTTGGGGGGGTAATCAACAAATGTACAAAGAATAATGGTATGGATTCAATTAAAACCTAGTACTTAAAAATACAAAATAATTTGAATGACCAGAAGAATGATCAATGCTCATAACTGAACTGTTTCAATTTAATGCAAATTACAATACCATCAAGGGAAATTTGAAGTTTTGATGCTATACCAAATTATCAAAGGAAGACTATACATAACTTAATAACAAAATTTAAAAAAATTCATTTGAACAAAAAAAATGATCCAAAGTGTCAAGGAAATAGTTTTTTATTATTATTCTTATTTAAAAGGTTGGAATGAAAATAAGGCACATTGAACTTAGTATTACATTTTCGACCAGAATTCATCAAGTAGGGGGAGGAGCCAAGATGGCAGAGTAGAAAGACTCACCTATGCTAGCTCCGGAACCCACAGCCCATAAATTTCCTGTAAAAAGAACTCCCCACAAATTCTGGAGCAGTGGAACCCACGCATCAAAGGAGGGGAGGAGATTTCCGTTCCAGAGAGCCCTGAAAAACTGACCCTGAAGGTCCGTCACACACCGGACACGTAGCAGAGTCCACCCCTGTGCTGCCCTGGCCGCGCGGCCCCAGAGGAACAGATCCGAACAGGCTTCAGGGACAGAACCTCTGGAGGTCACGAAGGTCCCTCCACCCACAGGCACTACAGGTCAGTGAGAGAAACCTCTGGGCTGGCCAAGAGGGGGGTGGGGTGTCTCCATAACTCAGACCCCCTTGAGAAGCAGCAGCAGAGGCAGCAGCAGAGGCAGCCGTGGCCAGGCGCTCCTGGAGCAGAAAGGAACTCAGGGCCTTTACTGAAGGTCTCTGCATAAACCCCCTGAGGGAACTGAGCCTGGGAGGCGGCCCTGCCCTGACCCCAGCACCAGAACTTAAGCTCACATTGAATAACAGCCACACCTGCCACTGAAAGCCCTGATGCTGGGGAGCAGCATTTGGATCTCAGACCCCAAGCACTAGCTGGGCAGATCTAGGCAGGGGTGGAGAGGAATCTCAGAAGTAAAGTAACTGGCTGGGAAAATGCCCAGAAAAGGGAAGAAAAATAAGACCATAGAAAGCTACTTTCTTGGGGGACAGATGTTCCCGCCTTTCATTTCTGATGATGAGGAGCACTGCTTACCATCAGGGAAAGATGTGGAGATCGGGGCCTCTGTATCCCAGACATCCAAGGTGGATGTCCGGTGGGCTCAGGTCATGGAAGAGCTCAAAAAGGATTCTGAAAATCAAGTTAGACAGGTGAAGGAAACCTGGGAAGAGAAATGAGAGAGATGCAAGAAAAGCATGAAAAACGGGTCAATACCTTGCTAAAGGAGACCTAAAAAATGCTGAAGAAAATAACACCTTGAAAAATAGGCTAACTCAATTGGCAAAAGAGGTTCAAAAAGCCAGTGAGCAGAATTCATCAATTAGTGACCCAAAAAATCAGGTTCATAAAACAGACTAGACAACAGAATTAGAAATAATAGAAACCAATCCTCCACTTTCTGACTATTTGATAAAAACTCAGAAGAAAACTAAAAATGAACCTAGTAGGAATTAGGCTTAGATAAACATTTTGTACCAGATTTTACAACAAAGTAAAAATAAGGATGACATAAATTTTAAATATCGTTTCATGAAAAGAGAGAAAGAAAGATATATATCATAAACCTTTGTCAGCTATAGCTTATTGTTAACTAAACAAGCAATTATTATTTTGATTACAGGAAATTGTAAAGCTTTGCACTAACAAAATTAACTCATCTCATATCAGAAGGGAAAGGGAAAATTAGGGAAATGTTAAGTAAAATTACTCAAGTAAAGATTTTATATGAAAAAATATATAGGCAATTGACCAAGATATTTAAGCTCAAAATTCAATGGCTATGATATACATGAAGAAATCTTTCTCTGCAGAATTGTCAACAATTAACAACCATATAAAATGATCTTGCAAATCACTTATGATGATAGAAATGGAGATCAAAAATAAAATATTTACCTCAAATATGGCAAGTTGAAATGAATGATAAAAGACAAAAACAGTCAACCTTGGATTGATTGTGGTAAGAGAGGCAAACTAATACAATGTTGTCAGATTTTTGAGCTGGTCCAACCATCTTGAGAAATAATGTTTAAATTACACAAATAAATTGATTAAAATTTTCATGTCTTTTGTCAAGGTACCCCGGGTACGTAGGTACTTTCAGCAGGTTGTTGGGTAAAAATAAAAACATTATATAAAACAAAATATCTGCCATACCGATCAAACTACCTGATAATTATTTTCTGAAGCTGGAAAAAATAATATCAAACTTCATCTGGAAGAATAAAAGGTCCAGAATAGCAAGCGAACTAATGAAAAGAAACGCTAAGGGAGGTGGCCTAGCTCTACCAAATCTCAAATTGTATTATAAAGCAACAGTTTTCAAAACCACTTGGTACTGGGCTAAGAAACAGAAGGGTAGATAAGTGGAATATGCTAGGTACATAACACACAGTAGTCAATGAATACAGCAGTCTATTGTTTGATAAACCCAAGGATACCACCTTCTGGGATAAGAACTCATTGTTTGACAAAAATTGCTGGGAAAACTGGATAAAAGTGTGCTGGAAACTAGGCATAGACCAATGCCTGATACTGTACACAAGAATAAAGTACAAATGGATACATGATCTAGGTATAAAATTGATATTATAAACAAGTTAATAGAGCAAGGACTAGTGTATTCATCAGATTTGTGAAGGGAAGAATTCTTGACTAGAGAAGAGATGGAAAGCATTATGAAGTACAAAATGCATAATTTTGATTACATTAAACTGAAAAGTTTTTGCACAGTCAAATCCAATGCAACCAAAATTAGGAGGGAAGCAGAAAACTGGGAAAGAATTTTTACAGCCAGTGTCTGATAAAGGCCTCATTTCTAAAATATATAGAGAGTTGAGTTAAATATACAAGAATACAAGTCTTTCCCCAATTGATAAATGATCAAAGGATATGAACAGGCAGTTTTCAGAGGAAGAAATTAAATATATCTATAATCATATGAAAAAATGCTCTAAATCACTATTGATTAGAGATGCAAATCAAAACAACTCTGTCATACCGCATCACACCTGTCAGATCGGCTAACATGACAGAACAGTTAGATGATAAATGTTGGAGAAGATGCAGGAGAACTGGAATATTAATTCATGGTTGGTGGAGCTGTGAGATGATCCAACCATTCTGCAGAGCAATTTGCAACTACATCCAAAGGGCTACAAAAATGTGCATACCATTTGACCCAGCAATACCACTTCTAGGGCTCCAGAGATCATAAAAAAGGGGAAAGGGTCCCATATGAACAAAAAAATAGCAGTTCTCTTTGTGGTGGCCAAAAACTGAAAATCAAGGGGATGCCTATCAATTGGGGAATGGTTGAATAAATTATAGCATATTAATGATATGGAACACTATTGTGCTATAAGAAATGATGAACAGGAAGACTTCAGAGAGACCTGGAAAGACTTATATGATCTGATCCTGAACGAAAGAAGCAGAACCAAGAGAATTTTGTGTACGGCAATGACCACAGTGTGCAAGAGTTTTCTGGTAGACTGAGAACTTCATTGCAATGCAAGGACTTAAAAAAAATTCCCAATGGTCTTGTAAGGTAAAATCCTTTCCATACCCAGAGAAAGAACTTTGGGATGCAATTGCAGAATGTAGGAGATCAGTTTCTTTTGTATTCTGTTTTGGCTTGTTATATGATTTCTCCCATTCATTTGAATTCTTGTACACAACATGACTATAGTGAAAATTATTTAATAGGGATGTATGTATAGAACCCATATAAATTTTATGATCTCTCGGGGAGGTAGGGGGGGATGGAGGGGGAAAAAGTAATCTAAGTTATATGGAGGTGATTGTGGAACACTGAAAACAAATAAACAATATAAAAATGGATTAAAATTTAAAAAATAAAATATCTTTAGTTGTACTTTTAGCGATAGTAAAGAACTGGGAACAAGGCAGAGGCCTATCAGTTTTGAAATAGATATGCAAATCATGATATATTAATTCAATAGTATAACACTAAAGTATAAGAAAATATTATTATGAATAATATGAAATAGAATGGAAAGACTTACATTAAGCCGATTCAGAGTGAAAAAAGGAAAACCAATACACACACATACACACACCCATCCACACACTGAATGCAATTATATAAATTGAAACAGCAACAACTATGAAACAATCAAATGTAAATGTTGAAATATTGCAAAGAATAAGCTTAGCCCCAAAGAAAACACAGAAACCCTTCTCCTCCCCCCCAATCACACATTCTTTTCAAAGATTGGATGTTCAAGGGTGTACATTTTCAGAGTTTTCAATGTGTTTATCAATTTTCCCGTTTATTTTCTTTTAAAATATTTGTGTGTATTCATACACATAGACATATGTTCTACATGTATAGACATATATATTTATATTTTATATCTTTATTTACTTATAAGATAACTGTTTGATCTTTTCCTCCTGCAAGGGTATACCATTTCCAATATCCAAAGCAATAGTTGATTCCTGTGGACATTGGTCAAAGGTTCTAACACAGTCTGGAATAATCTAATCCTAACCCTAACCAATTCCAATTGAGACTCAACTATCCCCATTACTCTTAACTAGATCACTACAGTAGTACCCGAAATGTGTTCTGCAGCTGCAAGAGAGAAAAGAAATCATTTTGCTCATCACTACTTTTTTTTAAATATGAAATAAAGTATTTTGGTCTTTTGAGTTGGACAACTGAATAGCTAATAGAGTTATTTTTAAAAACATAACAAACAGCAATTTATCTCAGTTGCTACTACTGCAAAATCAGGAGTGTGAAAAATCCCAGGAAAATGGTACTTGAGAAGTTATGGAGGGAGTTTGAGACTGGAGTTCAGAGAAAGTATTTGGGGGACTTCTTAAAATTGAGAGGAAATACCAAAAAAATAGACCTAAGTCACAACACGTTTTGGTTTTGAAAGATACTTGAATTTCCACTTACATACAGGATACTATTTGTATCTGTTTTTCCCCTCCTCTCCTCTCCTTTCCCTACTTCTCTTCTTTTCTCTTCTCTTCTCTTCTCTTCTCTTCTCTTCTCTTCTCTTCTCTTCTCTTCTCTTCTCTTCTCTTCTCTTCTCTTCTCTTCTCTTCTCTTCTCTTCTCTTCTCTTCTCCTCTCCTCTCTCCTTTCTGATGCCCCCCCCACAGAACAGAAACAGAAAAAGCCCTGGGGCCAAGCAGACTTTCCCAATGAACAGTGATTTCTCTAGCAAGTAGTACAGTGGGGGACAGAGTTTCTGGATGAATCTCGAAAAACACTGCCTGTTTTCAGTTAAAATGCAGTCTCCATAAATTCAGAAATAATTTTATTACCAGATTAGTGATGGAGTAATTATTTTAACTAGCCACAAAGTTTATGAAAACCATCAGCTAATATAAGCCAAAGAACTTTGGTCTGCATTGATAGACTAACTGTATTTTGCCTATCTTTGCATTAGCAATGTTTAGCACAATGCCTGGTATGCAAGTAAACACTTTATTGACCACATAAGTATCCACACTTTGACTTGAGATACAGAACTATGAGCACCTACCCCTATGCTTGTTAAACTTGGTGAAATTCTGATGCCATTTTTTCAGGGGCATCACATAACAGTCCTGAGTATTATAGCTAATTTTTTTAGCAGATACTTCAAAATTTATAAGGTCATGCAATTGTGATACATTGCGTAGATGGTGTCATGATTTTTCTCCTTAAATAAGCGGGATTGAAAGGTTCCTTTTTTGATTTCCTGCAGATCATTGCTTGTGTTCCCCTTTGCTTGTCCTAGCCAGAAAGGGGGCAGAGATTTAAGGACTGTAATGTTAGCATCTAAGTATATCAGCTTCACTGTCATTTTCTGGTTAGGACTGTTAGACAAACCTTCATGAATCTTTTCTTTTTTCTTCACCCAATCTATAGTAATTTTATTGCAAAAGGGAAACCAGGCTCCATGAATGCCCACAGAATTACATTCAATGGTATATTTTAAGGGTGAAGTTTAAACTGATTTGTGAAACAGAGGAACCTATAAGTACCTCAAAAATCACCCCCAAGTACTTCCATATATATGTAAATTTACTCCATGAGTCAAGTTATAAAATGTTTGCATGAGTGGAGACAGAAATGGAGACGATGTGAAATAACATACATTGAAATTAACATAAAATTAATGAAATTAATATAAAAATCATTTGATTTGCTTCTCTCTATATTGTTTTTTGGAGAAAAGTAAGGAAAGAATACATTCATTCCCTTAATTATATATTACTTAATTCTCAAAATTGTTATTTTAGGGTTAATTCAATAAAGAGTAGCAAGGAGAGAAACTAGGCCAGCTTTGGGTCTTGAATACAGAAAAGTGGGAACTCCCACCCCCATTCAGAAAGAACAGGAAGAGGGGAAAGTTTAGAATCAAATAGTTTGGTTGGTTAGAGAGTGAATCACGTTCTGCTTTTTATTTTTGTAAAAAGCAGGAAAGTGAAAGTGAACTAAACAGAAGAAGAAAAATGATAAATGTCAAAGCTTTGATGATTACTGAATGGACATTATAAGGAATATATACATATATACAGAGACAGAGAGAGAGAGAGAGAGAGAGAGAGAGAGAGAGAGAGAGAGAGAGAGAGAGAGAGAGTACTATTAAATAACATCTCAATAATAACCATATGTTGAAGATGGTGGAATAGAAAGACTCACATATGCTAGCTCCCAATCCACAGCCCATAAACTTCCTGTAAAAAGAACTCCCCACAAATTCTGGAGCACTGCAAGCCACGCAGAAACACAATGGAAAAGATTTGCGTTCCAGAGAGCCCTGGAAAGCCGTCCCCAGGGGTCCATCGTGCTCCGGACAGCAGAGCCCATCCCTGCGCTGCCTTGGCCCTAGAGGAGCAGACAAGAGTAGGCATCAGAGAAGGAATATCTGGCAACCGCAAAGGTCCCTCAGCCCATAGGTGCTCCAGGTCAGTGAGAGAGACCTCTGGGCTGGCCAAGAGGGGAGCAGGGTGTCTCTGTGACTCAGGCCCCCTCAGCAGGCAGTGACAGAGGCAGCGGTGGCCTGAGACTCCCGGGGCATGCAGGAGCTCAGCGCCATTACCAAAGGTCTCTGCATAAACCCCTGAGGGAACTGAGCCTGGGAGGCATCCCTGCCCCCACCCCAGCACCAGAACTTAAGCTCACATTGAATAGCAGCCACTCCCGCCACTGAAAGCCCTGATGCTGGGGAGCAGCATTTGGATCTCAGACCCCAAGCACTAGCTGGGCAGATCTAGGCAGGGGTGCAGAGGAATCTCAGAAGTCAAGTAACTGGCTGGGAAAATGCCCAGAAAAGGGAAGAAAAATAAGACCATAGAAAGCTACTTTCTTGGGGGACAGATGTTCCCACCTTTCATTTCTGATGATGAGGAACACTGCTTACCATCAGGGAAAGATGTGGAGGTGGGGGCCTCTGTATCCCAGACATCCAAGGTGAATGTCCAGTGGGTTCAGGCCAGGGAAGAGCTCAAAAAGAATTTTGAAAATCAAGTTAGACAGGTGGAGGAAAAACTGGGAAGAGAGATGCAAGAAAAGAATAAAAACCAGGTCAATACCTTGGTAAAGGAGACCCAAAAAAATGCTGAAGAAAATGACACCTTGAAAAATAGGCTCACTCAATTGGCAAAAGAGGTTCAAAAAGCCAGTGAGGAGAAGAATGCTTTCAAAAGAAGAATTAGGCAAATGGAAAAAGAGGTTCAAAAGCTCAATGAAGAAAATAGCTCTCTCAAAATTAGAATAGAACAGATGGAAGCTAATGACTTTCTGAGAAACCAAGAAATCACCAAACAAAACCAAAAGAATGAAAAAATGGAAGAGAATGTGAAATATCTCATGGGAAAAACAACTGACCTGGAAAATAGATCCAGGAGAGACAATTTAAAAATTATGGGACTACCTGAAAGCCATGATCAAAAAAGAGCCTAGACATTATTTTTCATGAAATTATCAAGGAAAACTGCCCTGAGATTCTAGAACCAGAGGGCAAAATAAGTATTGAAGGAATCCATCAATCACCGCCTGAAAGAGATGCAAAAAGAGAAATTCCTAGGAACATTGTGGCCAAATTCCAGAGTTCCCAGGTCAAGGAGAAAATATTGCAAGCATCTAGAAAGAAACAATTCCAGTATTGTGGAAATATAATCAGGATAACCCAAGATCTAGCAGCTTCTCCATTAAGGGATCGAAGGGAGTGGAATAGGATATTCCAGAAGTCAAAGGAACTAAGACTCAAACCAAGAATCACCTACCCAGAAAAACTGATTATAATACTTCAGGGGAAAATATGGTCTTTCAATGAAACAGAGGACTTTCTAGCATTCTTGATGAAAAGACCAGAGCTGAAAAGAAAATGTGACTTTCAAACACAAGAATGAGAAGGAGCATGAAAAAGTAAAGAGCAAAGAGAAGTCATAAAGGACTTACCAAAGATGAACTGTTTACATTCCTACATGGAAAGACAATATTTGTAACTCTCAAAACTTTTCAGCATCTGGGTAGTTGGTGGGACCACACACAGATGTACACAAACACACACACATTCACACACATGTACATTCATGCATGCACACACACATACACACATGCATTCACATACAGAGACAGAGAGCACAGAGTGAATTGAATAGGATGGGACCATATTTTAAAAGAAATTAAGGTAAACGGTGAGAGAGAAATGTAGTGGGAGGAGAGAGGGTGAAATGGAATGGGGTAAATTATCTCTAATTCAAGAGGCAAGTAGGAGACTTTTTAGTGGAGGGAAAAAGGGGAGAGCTGAGAAAAAAACATGAAGTTTACCCTCATCACATTCGACTAAAGGAAGGAGTAAAATGCACACTCATTTTGGTATGAAAACCTATCTTACAATACAGGAAAGTGGGAGATAAGAAGATAAGCAGGGTGGGGGGATGATGGAAGGGAGGGCAATAGGAGGAGGGAGCAATTTAAAGTCCACACTCGGGGAGGGACAGGATCAAAAGACAGAATAGAAACAATGGGGGGCAGGATAGGATGGAGGGAATTACAGTTAGTCTTACACAACACGATTATAATCTAAGTCATTTGCAAAACTACACAGATATGGCCTGTATTGAATTGCCTGCCTTCCCAAAGGGAATGGGTGGGGAGGGAGGGATGGAAACAATTTGGAACTCAAAGTTTTAGGAACAACTGTTGAGTATTGTTCTTGCTACTAGGAAATAAGAAATACAGTTAATGGGGAATAGAAAGTCATCTAGCCCTACAGGACAAAAGAGAAGATGGGGACAAGAGAAGGGAGGGGGTGACAGAGGGGAGGGCAGATTGGTGATAAGGGAAATTAGAATGCTTGGTGTATTGCGTGGGGGGAGGAGATAAATGGGGAGAAAATCTGGAACCCAAAATTTTGTGAAAATGAATGTAAAAAGTTAAATAAATAAATTTATATTAAAAAATATCCATATGTTAGACATAAAGAACTCATAAATAAATGCAGAAAGGAAAAAATATTAAACATCTTGTAGAGATTAGAACAGTATAGAACTGAGATTATAGGGCAAATAGGAAAAGGGACTCAGGCTTAAACATAGAGTAAATTGCCTAATAGAAATCATGATGGACTTTACCGAAGGGAAAATTATTACAGTTAAAACCCATACCAAAAGATTGAGGGTAAGTAGACCATTCCGTCCTTACCAATATTCTCAAGTGATTTAATGATCTCATCTCAGTGCCACCAATTCAACAAAGCTCTTGCTGGGTCATCCTCTCTCCCTTGCATTAGGACCCTACCCCAGGCCTCCCTCACATGCATTCTATTCTCTCTGTCCTTTCTCCATACCTTTTTGCTCTTTCCTCTTACTGTATACCCTTGCACACACGATGGCACCTCTACCAGATCATTCTCTATTGGTAACAGGTATTTCTCTAAATAAATATCTCAACAAGCCAGAGAAAGAGGTGAGTTATGAATTGAGAATGTAACTAAGAGAAAAACCAGAAAGTCAACAAATTAATATTGTCTAAACATAAAATCACCAACCTGAAAATTAAATAACCAACATTCAAAACAAAATTACTGGTAAGATGATAAAGATCAGAATTTCTACTGAAAATCTGATATAATAGATAAAACATGAGACAATTTGATTTTTTCCAAAGAAAAGAGAAAAAAAGCATACTACTAAAATCAAACATGAGAAGGGGTGGTTTGCAAAAAGTGGTAATGAATTAATCAAGATCATCAGAACATATCATGCCAAGCACACACAATCAAACCTAAAACAAATGTAAGAAATGAAAATTTCCACATAATTTTAAAGCATCCAAATTAATAGACTAGGAAATAAATAATCTAAAAATATCCAGTCCCAAAGAAAAGAAGTTAACAAATGGTAAAGGAATTATCAAAGGGTAAACAAAACCACCACACAAGAAGAAAAATGCTAAACAACTCACAGGGACTGAATCTATTCACAAGTGAATTCTATCAATGATTTAAAGAACAATTCACCCTTATGGTTGAAAACTATATATGAAGACATCTTATCCAATTCTTCCTTTGAGATAAGTGTGGTCTTGTTTTCCAAATCTAGAAGAGGTAAAAATAAAACTAAAATCAAAAACCAATATGACTGATGGTTATTGATGTAAAATAAGTAAAATCTTATCAAATAAATTGAAGTAATATTGCGAAATTACCCATTATGTTCAAGCTACACTGCTTTCAGGTGTACAGGATCATTTAATTTAAGAAAATTAGAAACGTATTAAATCACATTAATAACAAAAGAGGGAAAAAGGAATTTGATTCAAGATTACTAAAAATTGAATAAAGTACTTGATATCCTACCATAATACACTCTCATCATTTAAATGCTATACATACAAATAGAAAGAATTCTTTATGAAAATAAATGAAGCCTTAAATAATTGAAGCAGCTGTTATTGTCTGTAGCTATGCTATACCCACATAAGAAAAATCATCATACTACTTAAATTAATGTATGGGTTCATTGAAATGTCAGTCAACTAAAAAGGGTTACAAACAAAACCAGGCAAATTAATATCAACATGTATTAGGGAAAGAAAAATATCAAGAATTTCAAGGGAAAAAATGGCTTAAATTGCATTTCTGAATGGGGCATAATATTATGATATTTCAGATGATTCTAGAACACAGAGTCCTCAATATAATTTACAACTTTTGGAAAATTGAAGAAAAAAAGACCTATGAATCGCAATAGAGTGACTAGATGAGGTGGAGCCAACATGGTGGAGGAAAAGCAGAGACTTGAGAGAGCTCTCCCCAGAAAGCCCAGCCAAATACTTACCAAAAAAAAAAAAAAACTCTAAACAAATTCTAGAGCTTCACAACCCACAGAGTGAAAAAGTGAAATGAATCTCCAGTCCAAGACAGCCTGGATGGTTGACTGGAAGAATCTATCATGCAGTATTAGCGTGGCTACCCTGGTGCAGATGGGACCTGAGCACACTCAAGAGACTTAATGTCTAGCACCAGGGTCAGTTTCTAGACTTCACGACCCCAAAGTGGTGAGGACTAACTGAAATGTCAGTGGGAAAAAAAAAATCTGTGTAACATGTGTGAGAGAATAGAGTGATCTGGCCCCAGAACCATAGTAGTGGAGGGGTGAAGGAGCCCACTTCAGCCACAGTAGAAGCATAGGCAGCAGCCATTTCTGGAATGCCAGCATCACAGATTGTGGGGGGATAGAGTGGCTGATAGTACACTCCCCATCCCAACTGGAAACAGACAACTACCTTGAGAAACAGCTCAAAAGTCAAGTTAGTGGCTGAGAAAATGAGTAAGAACAAGAAAAAGAATCAGACCATAGAATCTCACTTTGGTCACAAGGAAGACCAAAATATACAAACAGAAGAGACAAAAAGACAAAACTTATACATCCAAAGCCTCCAAGAAAAACACGAATTGGTCTCAGGTCATGGAAGAGTTCAAAATAAAAATTGAAAATCAAGTAAGAGAAGTAGAGCAAAAATTGGAAAGAGAAATAAGAGTGATGGAAGAAAATCATGAAAAACAAGTCAACCGTTGCTAAAGGGGACCCAAAACTACTGAAGAAAATAAACGCCTAAAAAAACAGACTAACTAAAATGGCAAAGACATCCATAAAATCAGTGGAGAGAAGAATACCCTAAAAAGCACAATTGGTGAAATGGAAAGGGAATGCAAAAGCTCATAGAAGAAAATAATTCCCTCAAGATGAGAATGCAATAAATTAATTAAATAATAAATCAGAAAAAAATACTAGAATGCAGAAGATGGAAGTTAATGATTATAAAAAATCCAAAATATAAAGGAAAACCAAAGGAACGAAAAAAATAGCAGATAATGTGAAAATATCACATTGGAGAAACAACTTACTTGAAAAAAAAAGTCTGGGAGAGACAATTTAAAAATTATTCAACTACGTGAAAGCCATGATAAAAAAAAAAAAAGACCCTAGACATCATCTTTCAAGAAATAATCAAGGACAACATTCCTGATATTCTGGAATAAGAGGGTAAAATGAATGTTGAAAGAATCCAGAAATGGTCTCCTGAAAGAGATACCAGAATCAAAACTCCTAGGAATGTTGTAGCCAAATTCCACAGCTCACACATCAAGGAGAAATCAGGATAACACAAGTTCTAGAAGTTTCTGCATTTAGAGATTTGAGGGCTTACAATATGATATTCCAGAGATCGAAGGAGCTGGGATTAAAACTGGGAATCATCTACCAAGAAAAACTGAGTATAATACTTCAGTAGGAAAAATGGTTATTCAATGAAATAGAGGACTTTCTAGCATTCTTAGTGAAAAGACTAAAGCTGAATAGAAAACTTCATTTTCAAACACAAGAATCAAGAGAAGCATGAGGGAGTAGAAAGGCGCACATACTCTAGCGCTTCCCCACAGCCCAAAACGTACCTGTAAAAATGACTCTCAGCAAAGCATAGAGCAGCAAAAGCCACAGAACAACAGAGCAATAGAAGTTTCCAGCCAAAGGTAACGGGAAGGCCAATAGAAAAGGTCTATCTCACGCAGAGCCCACCCCTGGCCACTCTGTACTGAGAGAAAGAGGACCTCAGCAAAACTCTGGGAACAGCTCCTAGCAGGAAGGGTCCCAGATACCTCAACACAAAAGCAACAAAGAAAGTGCCAAAAGTCAGTAGGGGACAGCTTTCCCAGATGGGTGAGAGGGACCAGGGTTTCTTCAACAATAGCCCCAGGCAATGGAAGAGGCTAAGGCAGCAGACTGCAGGCAGTTACAGAGGCCAGAAAGCAATCTGGGTCCATTGTCCAAGCAGCTCAGCTTAAAGCCTCTGGAGGTAGGGAGCAGCTGATCTAAACCTCCATCCTGAGTGATGGCCCTGCCCCCACCCAAAGTCCAGGGGAACCCAGCAGCTGAGTCGAATCTCTTGACAAAGGATTCCGAAGTCAAGTAACTGGCTGGGAAAATAACCCTAGAAGGGAAAAACAATAAGACCATAGAAGGTTACTTTCTTGGCGAACAGATGTCTCCTCCCATCCTTTTGGATGAGGAAGAACAAGGCTTACTGTGAAAGGAAGTTAAGACCTCTGCCTCCAGGGTCTCCAAAGTGAACTTAAATTGAGCTCAAGCAATGGAAGAGCTCAAAAAGCGAGTTAGCAGCTTGCTAAAGGAGAATCAAAAAAAAAAAATGCCAAAGAAAATAACACCATTAAAAAGAGGCTAACTCAACTGGAAAAAAGAGGACCAAAAAGCAAATGAGGAGAAGGAGGCATTAAAAAGCAGAATTAGCCAAATGGAGAATATGCAAAAGCTCACTGAAGAAAACAGTTCTCTGAATGAGAGAATTGAGTTCAGGGAAATGAATGACTATGAGATAAACTGAGCAGTTAGTAAACAAAATGAAAAGTGTGAAAAAATAGAAGAAAATTTGAAACATTTCATTGGAAAAATAACTGACCTGGAAACTAGATCCAGGAGAGACAACTTAAAAATTATGGGACTACCTGAAAGCCATGATCAAAAAAAGAGTCTAGATGTTATCTTCCATGAAATTATCAAGGAAAACTGTCCTGATATTCTAGAACCAGAGGGAAAAATAAATATTGAAAGAATTCACCCATCACCTCCTGAAAGAGACCTGAAAAGAGAAACTCCTAGGAATATTGTGACCAAATTTCAGAGTTCTGAGGTAAAAGAGAAAATACTGTAAGCAGCTAGAAAGAAACAATTAGAGTATTGTGGAAATACAATCAGGATAACACAAGATCTGGCAACTTCAACATTAAGGGATCCAAGGGCTTGGAATAGAATATTCCAGAAGTCAAAGGAACTGGGACTAAAACCAAGAATCACCTACCCAGCAAAACTGAGTATACTACTTCAAGGGAACAAATGGCCATTCAATGATATAGAGGACTTTCAAGCATTCATGTTGAAAAGACCAGAACTGTATAGAAAATTGGATTTTCAAACACAAGAATCAGGAGAAATTTGAAAAGGTAAACAGAAAGAAGAAATCATAAAAGACTTTCTAAAGCTGAACCGTTTACATGCCTACATGGAAAGAAAATATTTATAACTCTTGAGACTTTTCTCAGTATTTGGGTAAGAGGAGGGATGATACACACACACATACACACACACATAGAGAGTACAGGCTGTGTTGAATCAGAAGAGATGGTATTCACTAGATAGATAGATAGATAGATAGATAGATAGATAGATAGATAGATAGATAGATATAAAACTTAAGGGGTGAGGGAGGAAAATACTGGGAGGATAAAGGGAGAAATGGAATGTGGTAGGCTATAACTTATAAAAGATTTAAAAAGATCTTGTTCAATGGAGGAGAAAAAAAGGAGAGGGGAAAAGTGAAGCTACTCTCTCCACATATGGTTTAAGGAGAGAATAACATGCTTACTAAATGTGGTATGAAAATCTATTTTATGCTACAGGAAAGTAGGAGAAGAGGCAATAAGCGGGGTAAGGAGAATGATAGAAGGGAAGGCAAATGGGAGAAGGGAGTAACTAGAAATAAACCCTTTTGGGAAGGGATGGGGTCAAATAAGGGAATAAAAAATAAGGGGGGATAGAGTAGGATAGAGGTCAATACAGTTAGTATTATGCAACATGATTACTATGGAAGTCTTCTGCAAAACAACATTTATTCAGTCTGTATAGAATTGCTTGCCTTCTCAGTGGGGATGGGGATGGGGATGGAGGGAGGGAGGGAAAGAAGGTGATATTCGAAGTATTAGAAATGAATATTGACAATTATATTTCATATAACTAGGAAATAAGAAACACAATAATAGAAATTTATCTTGCCCTACAAGAAAAGAGAGAACATAGGGATAAGGAAAGGATGGGGTGTGATAGAAGGGAGGGTTCATTGAAGGAAGAGGCAACCAGAATGCAAGGTGCTATGACGTGGTGGAAGGGGAGAGATGGTGAGAAAAATTGGACACGTTACAAAGTGATGTAAAAGCAATTAGTATTAAAACAACTGACTCAATTAATTACCGAGACTAAATCAGAGACATCTTTAGATTGGGAAAATGAATTTTAGTTTAAATCTAGAGGCAGGCAACTTTGGGTAAAATTTGGCATTGATGGAAAAGTTAGGGTTTTAATGGTCAATTTGATTTTATGATTGCTGTTTAAGCAGGAACTAGAACAAGTACAGAAAGGCATGTAAGTCAATTAAGACTGGCCTCAAAAGATGTTCCTTAGCCAATGTGAAATTATAGTCATATCTGAAACCTGGTCATTGGAAACCTGCTGCTTTAAGATGCTATGGGACTACTAAGTGACTGTTCTTCGGAGTTTAACTCCAAGTATAGATAGCAAGAAAGGTGATCTGAGCCTCCAATCCATAATGCCAGTAAGCCTGTGAGATGCTGGTAGGAATTGCAAAAGGTGATCTCAAGGGAAGGGTGGGAAAGCGGCTGTTTAGCCTGGGCTGAGGTATGATTCCCCTGACTCAATTTTTCCACCAACACCTGCAGACTCTAAGCCTCACTGAATGCAAGTTGATAATCTCCTCATACCTGGTACTGACATGAAGTTGGGGAGGTATGTTCTTCCCTGCAATATCCCTACTCTTAGTGGCAATTTCCTATAATCAAAAGGTTTGTAAGCTTAATACCAGATGAATTAAATTATAGGTTGTTGGTAAGGGAACATCCGAGGTCAAGTCTAAAATTAAGCTATTAGGCTTAGGACTTTAGACCAACAACAATAAGTTAGGGTACTCTAATTCTTAGTAATAGTGTGGAGACAATTAGATCAAGTGCTTATGAAGTTAGCTTACATGGTTTTTATTTGTGTCTCAGTTGGACAGTGTTAGAAAAAACTTGGTGTGTGGTCTATATTGTAAATGCTTTAAAAGAAATATCACTTGACCAAAGATTGGAATTGTTTTCTGTGATATAAACTGTGTTAAAAATGAAAAATACAGATAAAAATTAAAAAAAGAGAAGCACGAATAGGTAAACAGAAAAGAAAAATCATAAGGGAATTACTAAAGTAGAACTATTTACATTTTTGCATGGAAAGACAAAATTTGTAACTCTTGAGACTCTTCTCAGTCTTAGGGTAGTTGGAGGGATTATACAAACACACACATATATAGAGAGATAGATATAGATGATAGAGATAAAGACATATATATATATACATGTATATATGTACATATGTACACAAGTGAGGACTGGGGCAATAATAGATGAGAAGTCAAATTGGAGAGGGTGTAATTGGAAGTAAGCACTTTTGAGAAGGGACAGGGTCAAAGGAGAGAATAGAAAAAAGGGGGGCAAGATAGGATGGAGGGAAAAAAGGTTAATTTTTCACATCATGACTTTTATGGAAGTGTTTTGCATGACTACACGTGTATAACCTATGTTAAATTGCTTTTCTTCTCAGTGGGGGTGATTGGGGAGGGTGAAAGGGAGAGAAGTTTGAACTAAAAGTTTTAAAAATTGTTTTTACATACAACTGTGAAATACGACATATGTGCAATGGGGTATATAAATTTATTTTGCCCTACATGAAAATAGAGGGGAAGTGGATGAGACAAGGGAGAGGTGTGGTAGAAGGGTGGGTAGATTGGGGTAGGGGGTAATTGTAATGCACGATCTCTTGGGGTGGGCAAAGAAAAAAGATGAGGAGAAAATGTGGAACTCAAAATCTTGTGGAAGTGAATGTTGAATGCTAAAAATAATTAATTCCTTCCTTATAAATGAGGGGAAGTGGTCTCAATCAGACAAAGTTGTCTGGGGAAAACCATCAAACTACCAAAAAAGTATTTTATAGATCTAGGAAAAAAAATAATAAAACAATTGAAGAACAAAAGGTCCAGAGTATCAAGGGAATTACAGAAAAGAAATGCTTGGGAAGGGGGCCTAGGCATAGAACATCTTAAATTGTAATATAAAGCAGCAATCATCAAAACTACTTGGGACAGGCTAAGAGAGAGAGGGATAGATCAGTGGAATAGATTAAGTACATAAGACACAGTAGAAAATGATTATAGCAATCTACTGTTTGATAAATTCGAAGACCTCAGATTCTGGAATATGAACTCATTATTTGACAAAAACTACTAGAAAAACTGTAAAATAGTATGGCAGATATTGAGAACATACCAACTTCTGACACTGTATACCTAAATAAGTTCCAAATGTGTTCATGATTTAGGTACAAAGGTTGATATTATAAACAAATTTGGACAGCAAAGAATAATTTATCTGCCAGATTTATGGAAAATGCAGGAATTTATGACCAAACAAGAGATAGAGACTATAATGAATTGCAAAATGGGTAGTTTTGATAACATTAAATTGAAAAATGGTTTTGTTTTGTTTTGATTTTTTTGCATAAACAAAACCCATGCAACCAAGATGAGGAGGGAAGCAGAAAATTGGGAAAGAGGTTTTACAACTAGTATCCCTGAAAAAGGCCTCATTTCTAAAATTTATAAAGAACTGGGAAAAATTTACAAGAACATAGGTAATTACCCGGTTGATCAATGGTCAAAGGATACGAACAGGAAGTTTTCAGAGGGAGAAATTAAAGCTATCTACAGTCACATGAAAATAAAGTGCTCTAAATCACTATTGATGAGAGAGATGCAAATCGAAACAACTCTGAGGTACCACATAACACTTATAAGATTGACTAATATGACAAAACAGGAAAACGATAAATGGTGGGGAAGATGTGGGAGAGTTGGAACACTAATTCATCGTTGATGGAGCTGTGAGCTGATCCAACTATTCTGGAGAGCAATTAGGAGCTCTATACCCAAAGAGCTATAGAAATAGGAAGGCCCTTTTTACCCAGCAATATCACTCCTTGGCTGTGACCCAAAGAGATCATAAAAGTGTGAAAAAGATCCACAGGCACAAAAAAAAATTACAGAAGCTCTTTTTCTAGTGGTCGAGAACTGGAAATGGAGCGAACGTTCATCAATTGAGGAATAGCTGAAAAAGTTTTGATGTATGAATGTAATGGAAAACTACTTTGCTATAAACTGGCAGACTTCAGAAAAACTTGAAATGACATATGAACTGATACTGAGTGAAGTGAGTAGAACCAGCAGAACATTAATACACAGTAGCAGTCAAAGTGTGTGATGACTGACTTTGATAGAGCTATCCCATCTCAGCAATGGAAGGATTTAAAACATTTCCAAAGGACTTGTGATGCAAAATACAATCCATATCCAGAGAAAGAACTGGGGAACTAGAATGCAGAAGGAAGCAGACTATTTTCTCTTGTGTAATGTTTTATTTTGTTTTCGTTTTTCTCATGGTTTCTCCCATTTGTTTTAATTATTTTTTACACTTTTTAAAAATTTATTTATCAATTTATTTTTAGTTTTCAACATTTATTTTCATAAGATTTGGAGTTCTAAATTTTCTTCTTATCTCTCCCCTCCCCCCACCTCAAGACACCATGCATTCTGATTACCCCTTCCCACAATCTGCCCTCTCTTCTATCACACTCTTCCATTCTCTTGTCGCCATCTTCTCTCTTTTCTTGTATGGCATGATAGTTTTCTATACCCCATTACCTATATTACCTATTTTCCGGTTGCATGCAAAAACAATTCTCAATATTCATTCCTAAATCTCTGAGTTCCAATTTCTCTCCCTTCCTCCCTCCCCACACACCACCCCTGTGAAGGCAAGCAATTCAACATAGTCTATATATGTGTAGTCATGTAAAAGACTTCATTAATAGTCATGTTGTGAAAGACTAACTATATTTCCCTCCATCCTATCATGTCCCCCATTTATTCTATTCTCTCTTTTGTCCTTGTTTCTCCCCAAAACTGTTTACTTCCAGTTACTACCTCCTGTCATTTGCCCTGCTTTCTATTATCCCCGCTGCAGTGTGCTTATACCCTTATATCCTTCTCTCCTACTTTCCCATAGTGTAAGATAGATTTTCACACTAAATTCCCTCATTAAGCTAAATGTGATGAAAGAAAGCTTCACTTTTCCCCTCTCACTTCCTCCTTTTCTCCTCTTTTATGAGAGATAATTGGCCCCATTCCATTTCTCCTTTTCTCCTCCCAATGTATTCCTCTCTCCCCAATTGATTTTATTTTTTTAGATATCATCCCTTCCTATTCAGCTCACCCTGTGGCCTCTGTCAATATATATGCGTGTATAATCCCTCCAACTATCCAAATACTGAGAAAAAGTCTCAAGAGTTACAGATATTATCTTTCCATGTAAGAATGTAAACACTTCAACTTTAATTGGATTTATGATTTCTCTTTCCCCTTAACCTTTTCATGCTGCTCTTGATTCTTGTGTTTGAAATTCAAATTTTCTATTCAGCTCTGGTCTTTTCACTAAGAATGCTTGAAAATCTTCTATTTCCGTGAATGACCATTTTTCTCCTGAAGTACTATACTCATTTTTGATGGGTAGGTATTCTTGGTTTTACTTCTAATTCCTTTGACTTCTGGATTACCGTATTCCAAGCTTTTCAGTCCCCTAATGTACAAGCTGCTAGTTCTTGTGTTATCCTGACTGTATTTCCACAACACTCAAAATGTTCTTTTGACTACTTGCAATATTTTCTACTTGACTTCTATACTCTGGAATCTGGCTAGAATATTTCTAGGAGTTTTTTTTAGATTTGAATCTCTTTCAGGAGGTGATCAGTGATTTCTTTCAATACGTATTTTATCCTCTGGTTCTAGAATATCAGGGCAGTTTTCCTTGATAATTTCATGAAAGATGGTGCCTAGGCTCTTTTATTGATCATAGCATTCAAGCAGCCCCGTAATTTTTAAATTGTCCCTCCTGGATCTATTTTCCAGGCCAGTGGTTTTTCCAGTGAGATACTTCATATTGTCTTCCATTGTTTTCATTCTTTTCGTTTTGTTCTGTAATTTCTTGGTTTCTCATAAATCCATTAGCTTCCATCTGCTCCATTCTAATTTTTAAAGAGCTATTTTCTTCAGTGAGAGTTTGCACATCCTTTTCCATTTGGCTAATTCTGCTTATTAAAGCATTTTTCTCCTCATTTGTTTTTTGGACATCTTTTTGGATTAGTCTGTTTTTAAAGGTGCTACTTTCTTCAGCATTTTTTGGGTCTCCCTCATCAAATTATTCACTTGGTTTTTATGATTTTCTTGCATCGCTCTATTTCTCTTCCCAATTTTTCTCCACCTCCCTTACTTGATTTCAAAATCTCTTTTGAGCTCTTCCATGGCCTGAGACCATTGAAAATTTATTTTGGAGATTTTGGATAAAGACATGTTGACTTTACTGTCGTCTTCTAATGGTATACTTTGTTCTTCCTCATCTGAAAGCATGGAGGAAAATACCTGTTCACCAAGAAAGTAACCTTTGATAGTCTTATTTTTTTTCCTTTTTCAAGCATTTTCCCAGTCACTTACTTGCCTTTTGAGCCCTTTGTGAAGTGGACGGTATACTCTAGGGACCTGTAAGTTGTCAGTTCCTCCAAGGAGTCCATCAAAGGAGAGGAGTTTATTCCTCTCCTGTCCTGCACTCTGTTCTGGGGGCAACCACAAACTTTTCTGCCCAGGATCTGTGAGTAGAATTCCCTCTCCAGAGCCTCCTTCAACTCTACCAGACCAGTAGTCTTCCTCACTCCAGGGCCACCACTGAGGACTGAGATTCACAACAGAGGCTCAAGTTCCCCAGAGTCTTTAAGTCTAGTGCTCCATAAATGGAAGTTGCTGCTGCTTCTGCTGCTGCCTGTGGCTGGGACTAGGGTCGGACCCTGCTCCCTTCTCACCCAGATGAAAGAGCTTTCTCACTGACCTTTGAAGCTGTCTCTGTCGTTTGTGAGTTGAAACATCTGCAACCCGTAGCTGCTACCTGGAATTCTAGAAGAGTATTCCAGTCCTCTCCCTCCCAACTGGTCAAGGCTGGGCTGCACTTTGCTCTGAGCCTAGTGTGATACAACTTTCCTGTTGGCCTTTTACACTGTCTTAGACTGGAAATCTCTTTGATTCTCTCATTTTGTGGCTTCTGCTGCTCTAGAATTTGTTTAGAGTCATTTCTACAGGTATTTTATGGCCTTTGGGGGAAGAGTTATAGCGGGTCCATCCTTCTACTCTGCCATCTTGGCTCTGCTCCTATGTTTAATTCTTCTGTGCAACCTGACTAATGTTTAAATATGTTTAATAGGAATGGATCGTAGAACTCACGTATGATTGCTTATCATACTGGAGGGAAAGGGAGAAAATTTGGAACTTATGTAGGGGATTGTTGAAAATCAAAAATAAATAAATTGCAAAAAATAATTTCTGGAATAATTTTGAAGCAGATTGACAGAAACTAAGTTTGCCCTTGCATCCTGTATACCTAGGTTGATAGAAATATTTGCAGAAGTCTCTCCTGTCACGGTTTCTAATCCCTCTTCTTTCAGATTACATAATTGCATGATCCATAATAATTATTCATTACTGACCAAATAAAATATAATTAGCTCCAAATGAACACTCAAAGTAAACATGAAAGGATCATATTTTTTTTCAAATAAGTAAGAATGGAGAAGGAGTTATCTCATCTATACCTGGGGAAGAATTGTGAATCTAACCAAAGATAGAAGAAATTGCTAAAGGTAAAGTAAACTATCTGAATTATGTGAAATTAATTATCATTTTCAATAAAACATATCTTCAATAGGAGAAGCGTTTAAGTTTTTGAAAAGTCTGTATTATGGATCGATACTAAAGTGACTCAAGATTCAACAAGAGTATATGAGACAATAAAAGATTCTCCAGTAAGTGAATGGGAAGAGTATATCAACAGATTTCAGAGGTAGAAATGTAAACTCCTAGCATCTAAAGGCAGAAATAATCAGTTTGGGAGAAGCTGTGGAAAATTAGGAATCCTAAACCACTTATAATAGAAATGGGAATCACTTTAACTGTTCTGAAATGTGAGTGAGATGTTTGAGCACCATGTTGTTAAATTGCTTAAACCTTGAATTCCAATTCTGGTTATGTACTCTAGCAAAATCAAAAGGGAAAAGAAAGTCTTCATTTAAACCAAATATTCGTAAACTTTGTGGTTCTGTGTATTTGGCCGAAATTGGAAGGATGGTGCCTGTCAATGATTTGAGGAATGGTTGGCCATATTGTGGTAAATGAATTTAATAACATCTTATCGTAGCATGAGAAAAAAAATCACATTTGAGGATTTCATAATCACCTATAATGTACCAGGTACATGCTGAAAAAAGGAAACATTTCCTCTTCCCTTATAACTCTGAGTCTAATAAGACAGCGCATACAGACACATATAAAGACATTATATTGAGGTGAATTGGAGATGATCCAAGAGGGAAGGTACTAGCATTCAGAGCATTTAAGAAAGGCTGCTTGAAGTAAGGGGAATTTTTCCTGGGACTTGGACAAAGCCAGGAAGGCCAGGAGTTAGAGATGAAGAAGGGCAGAATCCCAGGCATGCTGATCAGCCAGGGAAATGCTAAGATTCAAGAAATGGATTGTCATGTGGAAGAACACTGAGAAAAACAGCTGAACTTTGATTAAATGCAATTGGATTAATTATCTGGGAGGAAGGTGAGGAAATGCCTTTTCTTCCTTTTCAGGGGTAATGGCATTCATAGGTTGTACTCAACAACCACAGAAAGACATGGATTCTTCATGGTCCTTTTTGAAAATGAAGGACAAACCACACAACCACAATCACACAGTTTTTCTCAACTAATCTTTATTCAAAGGAAGGATAAAAGTTGTATCAGGGTTTTTTTAATGCAAAAAATGATAACAATCAAACTGTAGGTGAAACAATGAAATATGTGAAAAGTGTAAATTCCAGCATATTCACATGGATGAAAGGGGAAAGAAGTGGTGTAAAAACACAATGCACCCCATCATAATCTGGCTCCCTCCATTTTGAATCTGTTGCCCTGATTGGTTTCAGAAACTGCTCCCAGGATAAGCTCAAAAATTCTAATCTCTTCAGTATTCTACTAATTCCATAAGCATTTGTTAAGTACCTACTATATAAAAGACACTCTTTTAAGCATTTTACCAATATTATCTCTTTTGATACAGCAACTCTATAATTTAGGTACTATTACTATTATTCATATTTTATCATTGAAAAAAAACTGCGGCTGAGCAAGGCTAAATGACTTGTCTATGTCATAGACTGTAAGGGAATTTGAATTTGAATTACCTGGATTCCAGGCCCAGAGCTCTCTCCAATGTATCATGCCTTACCCTGCCTCTGTTGATTATTTCCTATTTTCTTGTTTCTATTTTAATTGCATATAATTGTTTTCACATTGTTCCCCCCAACCTCACCACTACGAGCTGAGTAAGAGTAGGGATCATCATTTGCCTTTGTATTCCTAGTATTTAGACCATGGTCTGCTATACAGTAGATATTTAATAGAAGTCTAATGACATTAATTTCAACACTTCTACTAGTGTGCCTCTTCAGAGCAGACAAGTTTTCCAAGGTGTTTCAGAGTAGCCACTTCTGATCAGTTGGAAGCCCAGTGTATGTACTAGTGTATATGTCTATATTAGGGAAGGGCAAGTTTCTTCCAGAACAGAAAATTATAGTTATGATTAGAAATATTTTCTGTATCACATAACTTTGTTGAAATGGATGGAAAACAGTTCCTATGTTTGCAAGGAGTAGAACCTCTAGTGTGAGGGCTTGTTAAGCCCTTTTCAGGGTTGTTCATCCACCTTCAGTATCCACCAGTCACCACACAACTCTCATCTGTGGCTCTAAGATACTGTGGAATGAGGAGCTGTCATGTTCTGGTAAAACCATCTCAGCAGACAGTCTGAAACAGGCTGAGAGTAACCAACAGGACTCAACCTATCAGTGACTTAGGGAGGTATCTACCACAGTCATGTGAAAATTTCCTCCAGTAGAATTAGTGGATGAGAAGAATTTATTCCAGCAACTATGAAGGCAGTTGAAGCTGGCACGACGTAGCGCTTAAGAGCTTCGTCAGAGACTGAAGATATCAAGGCCATCCACTGCATCTCAGGTCATCCTTGGCCATCACCAATAATCTTGACGTTTGTCTTGCAGCTGGACTCTAACGGTTCTGGAACAGAGTATCACCCTATGATGCCGTTGGCCTTCTTCAAAAACGAAGGACAAACAACAAGAATGATATGAAAATAAAGACAACAGGGAAGATGGTGAAAAGGAAAAGCTAAATACAAGAAATAGCAAAGAGGTAAATAACTGGTCAAAGGTAGCACATTGCTCCCAGCAGAATGCATGCAAGAACTCTTTTACTTTGAGAAGCTGAAGCAATTGTATTCCCTTACATGGACTCCGGGAAAAACATGAGAAATAACTATTAGAAGTTGTCAAAAAAAAAAAAACTCAACTGTGAACACTAATGGGGCTAAATAATCTAAATGTACTTACTCTAAAATGCAAATATTAAATGAATCTCCCCACACTCTGTTCTCTAACATTAAATGCTCTAGTTCTATCAACCTCCCTTGCTTTAATACGTAGTTTTTAAAAAATAATAAACTCAGAGCTGTTTGAACTATAATATTGATAAAGTAATGAATACAGAGAAAAATGGATACAATGGCAAGGAGACTTGGAAAATAAATGTGTAGGTGTAATAATAAATGGAGATTTTAACATGCAAAGAAAAATCATAATTCGAAATTTTTGCTTACTCAAATTGTAACGCTATTTTTGTAAAGTGTTTCTAAACACCTCAGCAGGAGAAAGTTGGCAAAAGGGCCCAGAGGATATCCTGAGGTGAACCATTATGAGGTTGCACTGGCTTCCCGGAGAATGCGAGGGCAGGTTCTGCTTTCTTTTCTCCTTCAGTCCTAACATCTGTGTGCCTGGTAATAAACATGGGATTTCCCAATAATGGTTCAGATCATTAAAAGAGAAAAAAATAGGTTTCAAGTATGTGACAATCATATCAAAGGGTTGAAGCTGTCATCATCCCCTTACCAAAAATGTATGGGAAAGGATGAAAGAGAAGAATATTGCTATCCTCAGTACTTAAAATAAAGTGAATGAATGTTTTGTTTGATGTTTTTCATAGCAGATTTCCCAAACCATGTACAATTTTATTTTAAGCTGCCTATTCAATGAAAATAAAATTCAACAATTATTTGCACAGTGTGTCTTTACTTTAAACATATTCCCATCAGATAACTCACCATGACATGGTGCTTGCTGGTGGCCTCGTCCTCTGAAGCTCTTTGACATTATTTATTTCAGGAATAGCTATCCAACGGCAGTCACATAATTGACTGCTACAACAAAGGTCAATATCTTTACTAAATTAGAAGAGAAGGAGAAAAAAGATACTGTACAGTTAAAGCTTCATTGATCTATTTAAAGGTGCTGTCATTTTCTTTTTTTATTATTACTTTTTTATTTTTTTATATTTTTATTTATTTAATTTTTTACATTCATTTACACAAACTTTTGAGTTCCAAATTTTCTCCCCTTTTATACCCTACCCCCACCCCAATACCCCAAGCAATCTAATTTTCCCTATCTCCAATCTGCCCTCTCTTCTGTCATCCCTCCCTTCTCTTGTCTCCATCTTCTCTTTTCTCCTGTAGGGCCAGATGACTTTCTATTCCTCATTAACTGTATGACTTCTTTCCTAGTTGCAACAACAATACTAAACAGTTGTTCCTAAAACTTTGAGTTCCAAATTTTCCCCATCCCTCCCTCCCCACCCATTTCTTTTGGGACGGCAGGCAATTCAATATAGGCCATATCTGTGTAGTTTTGCAAATGACTTCCCTGATAGTCGTGTTGTGTAAGACTAACTGGATTACCATCCCTCCTAACCTGCCCCTCATTGATTCTCTTCTGTCTTTGATCCTGTCCCTCCCCAAGTGTTGACTTCAAATTGCTCCCTCCTCCCTTTGCCCTCTCTTCCATCATTCCCCCCCGTGCAATATCTCCTTCTCCCCCACTTTCTTATACTGTAAGATAGGTTTTCATACCAAAATGAGTGTGCATTTCACTCCTTCATTTAGTCAAATGTGATGAGGGTAAACTTCTTGTTTTTTTTTTTTTTTTCTCAGCTCTCCTCTTTTTCCCTCCACTAAAAAAACTCATACCTGCCTCTTAAATGACGTATAGTTACCCCATTTCATTTCCCCCTCTTTCCTCCCACTACATTTCTCTCTCACCATTTACCTAAATTTCTTTTAAGGTATGGTCCCATCCTATTCAGTTCAATCTGTGCTCTCTATCTCTGTATGTGTGTGCATGTGTGTATGTGTGTGCATGCATGTACATGTGTATGTGTGTTCCCACCAACTACCCAGACACTGAAAAGTTTTAAGAGTTAGAAATATTGTCTTTCCCTGAATGAATGTAAACAGCTCACTTCTGGTAAGTCCCTTAAGAATTCTCTTTGCTGTTTCCTTGTTCATGCTTCTTCTCATTCTTGTGTTTGAAAGTCATATTTTCTTTTCAGCTCTGGTCTTTTCATTAAAAATGACTGAAAGTGAGGGGCGGAGCCAAGATGGCGGAGTAGAAGGACGCACGTTTACGAGCTCCGAAACCAAAGCCCATAGAATTAATGTAAAAAGAGTCCCCCATAACTTCTGGGTCAATACAAGATGTGCAGAAACGGAGTGGAAGAGATTTCCGTTCCAGGGAGCCCTGGAGACCCGTCCCCAGGGTCCGTCGCACCCCAGAAAGTGGACCCCGCCACCAGCGCTGCCCTGGCCGCAGACCGAGAGAAGCTGACCCCAGCAGGCTTCAGAGACGGAAGCCCAGGCAGCCGGGAAAGTCCCTCCGCCCACAGAAGCTACAGGTCAGTGAGAAAGAAGGCCGGGCTGGAGGAGAGGGGGAGCAAGGCGTCTCCGTGACCCGGGCCCCCTCGGGAGGAAGCAGCGGCGGCAGAGATGGGGGCAGGAAGCGGCGGAGGCAGAGGTTTGGGCGGCGGCTGAGGTGGCAGCAGACAGGGACTCAGGAATCCCCCAGCAGCAGGCAGGATCTTCATTATGGAAGATTCCTGCATAAAACCTGAGGGAGCTGAGCCTGGGAGACGGCCCTGCCCCCACCCCGCTCTATTACTGAAGGATTCTGCTTAAAGCCCCCGAAGGAACTGAGCTTGGGAGGCGGACCCCCACCCCGCCCACACCCGCTCCATTTCTGAAAGTCTCTACATAAAGTCCCTGAGGGATCTGAGCCTGGGAGGCGGCCCTGCCCCCACCCCAGCACCTGAACTAAAGCTCACTGATTGACAGCCGGCAGGAGGAAAGCCCATTTAAATCTCAGAGGCCAAGCACTAGCTGGGCGGATCCAGGCGGGGGTGGAAAGGAATCTCAGAAGTCAAGTAACTGGCTGGGAAAATGCCTAGAAAAGGGAAGAAAAATAAGACTTTAGAGAGTTTTTTCCAACAAATGCAAATGATCCCGACCTTCGGATCTGATGACGAGGACGCGTCCTTGCCATCAGGGAAAGACATGGAGGGCGGGGCCTCCATACCCCAGACACCCCAGGGGGGTGGCAGGTGGGCTCAGGCCCTGGAAGAGCTCAAAAAGGAATTTAAAAAGCAAGTTAGACAGGTGGAGGAAAAACTGGGAAGAGAAATGTCAGAGGTGCAAGAAAAGTATGAAAAACGGGTCAATACCTTGGTAAAGGAGACCCAAAAAAATGCTGAGGAAATTAACACCTTGAAAAATAGGCTCACTCAATTGGCAAAGGAGGTTCAAAAAGCCAGTGAGGAGAAGAATGCTTTCAAAAGCAGAATGAGCCAAATGGAAAAAGAGGCTCAAAAGCTCACTGAATTTAATAGTTCTCTCAAAATTAGAATGGAACAGATGGAGTCTAATGACTTTATGAGAAACAAAACCAAAAGAACGAAAAAATGGAAGAGAATGTGAAATATCTCATGGGAAAAACAACTGACAAAGAAAATAGATCCAGGAGAGACAATTTAAAAATTATGGGACTACCTGAAAGTCATGATCAAAAAACGAGCCTAGACACCATCTTCCATGAAATTATCAAGGAAAACTGCCCGGACATTCTAGAACCAGAGGGCAAAATAAGTATGGAAGGAATCCATCGATCACCACCTGAAAGAGATCCTGTCCTGCACTCTGTTCTGGGGGCAACCACAAACTTTTCTGCCCAGGATCTGTGAGTAGAATTCCCTCTCCAGAGCCTCCTTCAACTCTACCAGACCAGTAGTCTTCCTCACTCCAGGGCCACCACTGAGGACTGAGATTCACAACAGAGGCTCAAGTTCCCCAGAGTCTTTAAGTCTAGTGCTCCATAAATCCAAAAAGAGAAACTCCTAGGAAATACAATCCGGATAACTCAAGATCTAGCAGCTTCTACATTAAGGGATCAAAGGGCGTGGAATAGGATATTCCAGAAGGCAAAGGAACCAGGACTCAAACCAAGAATCACCTACCCAGCTAAACTGAGTATAATACTTCAAGGGAAAATATGGTCTTTCAATGAAACAGAGGACTTTCAATCATTCTTAATGAAAAGACCAGAACTGAGAAGAAAATTTGACTTTCAAACACAAGAATGAGAAGAAGCATGAAAAAGAAACAGCAAAGAGAAGTCTTAAGGGACTTACCAGAAGTGAATTGTTTACATTCGTACAGGGAAAGACAATATTTCTAACTCTTAAAACTATTCAGTATCTGCGTAGTTGGTGGGACCACACATACACATGAAAACGCATGCGCACACGTACACACATGCACACACATGCAGAGATAGAGAGCACAGATTGAACTGAATAGGATGGGACCATACCTTAAAAGAAACTAAGGTAAATGGTGAGAGATAAATGTAGAGGGAGGAAAGAGAGGGAAAGGGAAGGGAGTAACTATATGTCATTTAAGAGGGCAGGTAGGAGTTTTTTCTTAGTGGAGGGAAAAAGAGGAGAGCTGAGAAAAAAAAAAAAAAACAAGAAGTTTACCCTCATCACATTTGACTAAACGAAGGAGTGAAATGCACACTCATTTTGGGAGAGAAGGAGATATTGTAAGGGGGGGGATGATGGGGGGTAGGACAAAGGGAGGAGGGAGCAATTTGAAGTCAACACTTGGGGAGGGACAGGATCAAGAGACAGAAGAGAAACAATGAGGGGCAGGTTAGGAGGGATGGTAATGCTGTTAGTCTTACACAACACGACTATCAGGGAGGTCATTTGCAAAACTACACAGATATGGCCTATATTGAATTGCCGGCTGTCCCAAAAGGAATGGGTGGGGAGGGGAGGGGATGGGGAGAATTTGGAACTCAAAGTTTTAGGAACAACTGTTTAGTATTGTTGTTGCAACTAGGGAAAGAAGACATACAGTTAATGAGGAATAGAAAGTCATCTGGCCCTACAGGAGAAAAGAGAAGATGGAGACAAGAGAAGGGAGGGATGACAGAAGAGAGGGCAGATTGGAGATGGGGAAAATTAGATTGCTTGGGGCATTGGGGTGGGGGTAGGGTATAAAAGGGGAGAAAATTTGGAACCCAAAAAATTGGGAAAAATGAATGTAAAAAATTAAATAAACAAATAAAATTAAAAGAAAAAATAGGGGGAGAAAAAAAATAAACACTACAGTGGAGGGAGAAAAAAAAAAGAATGATTGAAAGTCCTCTGTTTCATTGAAAGACCATATTTTCCCTTGAAGTATTATACTCAGTTTAGCTGGGTAGGTGATTCTTGGTTTGAGTCCTGGTTCCTTTGCCTTCTGGAATATCCTATTCCATGCCCTTCGATCCCTTAATGTAGAAGCTGCTAGATCTTGAGTTATCCTGATTGTATTTCCACAGTACTGGAGTTGTTTCTTTCTAGCTGCTTGCAAGATTTTTTCCTTGAGCTGGGAGTTCTGGAATTTGGCCACAATGTTCCTAGGAGCTTCTCTTTTTGGCGCTCTTTCAGGTGGTGATCGATGGATTCTTTCCATACTTATTTTGCCCTCTGGTTCTAGAATGTCAGGGCAGTTTTCCTTGATAATTTCATGGAAGGTGATGTCTAGGCTCTTTTTTTGATCATGAGTTTCAAGTAGTCCCATAATTTTTAAATTGTCTTTCCTGGATCTATTTTCTTTGTCAGTTGTTTTTCCCATGAGATATTTCACATTCTCTTCCATTTTTTCGTTCTTTTGGTTTTTTTTGGTGATTTCTTGGCTTCTCATAAAGTCATTAGACTCCATCTGTTCCATTCTAATTTTGAGAGAACTGTTAAATTCAGTGAGCTTTTGAGCCACTTTTTCCATTTGGTTCATTCTGCTTTTGAAAGCATTCTTCTCCTCATTGGCTTTTTGAACCTCCTTTACCTTTACGTGAGTGAGCCTATTTTTCAAGGTGTTAATTTCCTCAGCATTTTTTTGGGTCTCCTTTACCAAGGTATTGACCCGTTTTTCATACTTTTCTTGCATCTCTGTCATTTCTCTTCCCAGTTTTTCCTCCACCTGTCTAACTTCCTTTTCAAAATCCTTTTTGAGCTCTTCCAAGGCCTGAGCCCATTGAATATTTATTTTGCATGTTTGGGATACAGAGGCCTTGACTTCTATGTCTTTCCCTGATGGTAAGATCTACCCAGCTATTGCTTTTGGTCTGATATTCAAATGCTGCTTCCCAGCCTCAGGGCTTTCAGTGGAGGCAGGGCTGCTATTCATTGTAAGATTAAATTGAGATGCTTAGGTGGGGGCAAGGCTGCCACAGGGGGCTCAGTTCCCTCAGGGGGTTTATGTGGAGACCTTCAATAATGGATCTGAAGTCCTGCCTGCTTTGGGAGCCTCTGTCCGCTGCTGCCTCTGCTGCTGCCTCTTGAAGGGGTATGAGTTGTAGAGACAGCCCGCTCCCCTGTCAACATGCCAAAAAGGCTCTCTCACTTAACTTTGCGCCTGTGAGTGGAGGGAACTGCGTGGTTGCTGGAGGTTCTGTTCCTGAAGCCTGCTCGGAACTACTCCTCTCTGTGCCTTGTGGCGAAGGCTGGGCTGGGTTCTGCTCCAGGTCTGGTGCGCCATGGACCTTTGGTGTTGGTTTTTCAGGGATCTCTGGAACAGAAATCTCCTTCACTCCGTCGTTCTGTGACTTCCTCTCCTCCAGAATTTGTTGGGAGTTCTTCTTTTCAGATATTTTATGGGCTATGTGTTATGAACTAGATTATGTGTGTCTTTCTATTCCACCATCTTGACTCCTCCCCCTGCTAAATTATTTTTTTACCAGGGTATGGCTACCGTGTATGCTACAGCTTCTTGGAGTCACGGGTCATAACTGAGTGCCAGAAAGACAAGAAAGTCAAATGGGTATCCCTGGAAACGGTTTGGAAAGCCCTCCTACCAGTGGTACTAGTTCTCCTTGAAAATCACATATATCTCAGATCTTGTCAGTGCCAACACATTTGGCAAGGGAAGAAGAGGGAAGAGAAAAAGGGGGAGGAAGAAGTAACATTTTTCTTGAAATAAATGAAAGTTAAAATAAGAAATAGGGACAGAGTACCTATCATAAAGGCAAGATGGCCAACAGAAAAATTACAAAAGCTATAGGTGCTGCAGAGAAAATAGGCATAATAGTGCTCCGTTGGTAGACCTAGGAATTCATGTGCCATACTTTACAGTGCTTTGGAACTATGCCAAAAAATAAGAAAATATACATACATTTTGACATAGCTATATCACTGCTACAACCTCCCAAAATGAATAAAACAGGAAAACGTTCTGTAGTTACAAAAAAAAATATTTATAGCAACTCTTTTCATGATAGCCAACAGTTCGAAACTGAGACACTGTCCTCCTTGGTAATGGCTAAATCAATATATACACAGATATAGAAAAAAACTGAAATATGCAATATCAGAGGAAATTAGGAAGACTTTTGTGAATTTATGCAGCACAAAATGAGGAGAATTAAGAGAACATTTTATACGTTGCCATTATAGAGAAAAGTTGTCTTAAAGGCTTTAACCAATAAAGTAATATACTTTGATTTCAAAAGAATGAAGATGAAAAATGCCACTCACTTCCTGACAAAGGTGATGGGCTTTAAAATGAGAAAGCAACATAGAAAGCTACTCTGGAAAATGTATTTTTCTAATGTAGGATTATGCAGATATGTACCAAGGGGTTTTGGATTTCATTTTCTTTTTATTTAATTTGCCCAATAGAGAATAGTGACCACACTTAAAAAAAAAAATGGAAGCCTTTTCCCTACAGGAGAATATATAGATGAATATGGAAGGGAGCCAGCATTCTGTTTTTCAGTGAACCAAATATGTCAGCATTTCACTAATAATCTTATCTCAACAGTATGGGGAGAAAAATTATAACCACTGGATTCTCCAGTGTAGAATCTCATATAATTAGGGGAGGGTGAAAAAATAGTGACAACTAAGGACATGATATCAGGAAGTTCACCTGAATGACAGGAGTGCACAGGGCCATCTGGGTGCGAGGTCTCTGGATGTGAAGGGCATTTAGGTGTTGATTTTCAAAATATCTCAAAATACGTTAATATGGACAACGAACAATGACCATGGATCTGCCCCTTTGATGTCATGCCTTCAAGTTTCAGATCCTGAGTTCACTGGAAATAATACTTTCTCCTAGATCACAGAGAGCTTTTTCCCCCAACATCTTGTAGGAGCAGTTTGTGTGGAGCCAAGATATAAGGGATGATGGCTATCACTGAAAGAATTGCATGTAGAGAAACCTTATTCCACATAGTGTGTTTTCTGAAGGTGTGAATATGTCATGAATTGAGCAGAAGGTAAAGGTGGTGGTACAGAGCTCTCTGTCTCTTTAAGTTACTCTTTGTCTGGAGTTTATTTCAGTAGAAAGACTCTCAGATTCCAGGAATAGGAGAAATGGTGGGCTGTAATATAGCACCTATGCAATAGAAGCATTGGAAAATATGCCCACACATGACGGGGGGGGGGGGAGAGAGAGAGAGAGAGAGAGAGAGAGAGAGAGAGAGAGAGAGAGAGAGAGAGAGAGAGAGAGAGAGAGAGAGAGAGAGAGAGAACTTCCTGACTGCGTGAATGGGGCAGCCCGGATAGATAACCAGAGACTTGGATGAATTTCCAAAAAAAGTTACAAGAACTAGAGGAACCCCTGAAACAAATGAAGATTTACGAACAAACAAGTAGAAGAACTGCCATAGTTTCACATCTTTCCCATGGAACCTATTGGGATTCAGAAGGACCCAAATGTCAAAGAGATTACATACTCGTGAAATTATTGGTGCATGTATAAGACATAGCCAGACAGAAGGTCTCAAAGAAAAAGGGAAATGTGGCTCAGATTCTACCTTAAAAAGTAACGACATATGGAAAAATGACGACTTTTCAAGTTATATCATAGGTTTCAACGAAATGTTAAAGTAGAGTCAGACACTTGAAGAAGGATTTATTGATGCCACCCGGGTAAATGAAAAGACTTCACAGATTTGGTGATCTGGGACCCTGACGTGTTTACAAGGCAGCAGAATCTAGATGACAGCTATTTCATCACTTACTGTGATGAGTTACTCAAGATTAGGGAACCAAATCTTCCCTTGGCATATGACTTTCACTAAGGTGTGCAGTCTCATTCTAGAAATGTTGAACTGTCAACATGAGTTAACTGGGATTTTCCCTCCCCATTCAGAATGACATTGGGTAAGACAAGATTTTTTCACCCAGATGTCCACATTACATGGTAACTGTTATGACTACTTGACACAGATTTGATTGACAAGTATTGAACTCTTTTCCAAAGTAAAAATCCAAGAAAGGGTGGCTGGATAGTAGATCTTCTGGAACTAAAATAACTCTGAGTGAGTCACAGATTGGCACAGTCATGATGATAAAACAATAGGATATACATTGGAGTCTAAAAAAGAATAGAATCTGAAAGGAGAGGAAAATTTGCTCTATCAAATCCTTACCAATGAACAGATTGCTTAATGAGTCTCTGAGACAAATTTCAAGAAAGAGAGACAATTCAAAGAATATCAGACAAAAACAACTCTTTTATAATCTTCAAGTTCAAGACAGAACAATAATGGATATACAAACACAAATGAATATTGTCCACACTAGTTGTTGTCCCCCATGGCTGGAATCCATTTTCTTCTGCAAGTCTACCCTTACAATCCTTAGTTTATTTTTTTGTTGTTGATTTTTTAAATATAAATTTATTTATTTAATTTTTTCCTTCTTTTTCACAAGATTTTGGGTTCCAAATTTTCTCCCCATTTATCCCCTCCCCCCACCCCAATACACCAAGCATTCTAATTTTCCCTATCACCAATCTGCCCTCTCTTCTGTCATCCTTCCCTTCTCTTGTCCCCATCTTCTCTTGTGTCTTGTAGGGCCAGATGACTTTCTCTTCCCCATTAACTGTATTTCTTATTTGCTAGTAGCAAGAACAATACGCAACAGTTGTTCCTAAAACTTTGAGTTCCAAATTCTCCCCATCCCTCCATCCCCACCAATTCCCTTTGGGAAGGCAGGCAATCCAATATAGGCCCTATCTGTGTAGTTTTGCAAATGACTGCAAAAGTCATGTTGTGTAAGACTAATTCAATTTCCCACCATCCTATCCTGCCCCCCATTGTTTCTATTCTGTCTTTTGATCCTGTTCCTCCCTGAGTGTTGACTTCAAATTGCTCCCTCCTCCCATTGTCCTCCCTTCCATCATCCCCCCACCCTGCTTATCTCCTTCTCTCCCGCTTTCCTGTATTGTAAGATAGGTTTTCATACAAAAATGAGTGTGCATTTTATTCCTTCCTTTAGTGCAATGTGATGAGGATAAACTTCATGTTTTTTTTCTTAGCTCTTCTCTTTTTCCCTCCACTAAAAAGTCCCCTGCTTGCCTCTTGAATGAGAGATAATTTATCCCATTCCATTGCGCCCTCTCTCCTCCCACTACATGTCTCTCTCACCGTTTACCTTAATTTCTTTAAAGATATGATCCCATCCTATTCAATTCACTCTGTGCTCTCTGTCTCTGTATGTGCGTGCATGTGTGTGTATGTGTGTGTGCACACATGCATGCGCATGTGTGTGTGCATGTGTGTGTGTGTGTGTGTGTGTGTGTGTGTGGTCCCACCAACTACTCAGATACTGAAAAGTTTTAAGAGTTACAAATATTGTCTTTCCATGTAGGAATGTAAACAGTTCATCTTTGGTAAGTCCCTTATGACTTCTCTTTGCTCTTTACTTTTTCATGCTTCTTCTCATTCTTGTGTTTGAAAGTCACATTTTTTTTTCAGCTCTGTTCTTTTCATCAAGACTGCTTGAAAGTCCTCTGTTTCATTAAAAGACCGTTTTTTCCCCTGAAGTATTATATTCAGTTTTGCTGGGTAGGTCATTCTTGGTTTGAGTCCTAATTCCTTTGACTTCTGGAATATCCTATTCCACGCCCTTCAATCCCTTAATGGAAAAGCTGCTAGACCTTGTGTTATCCTGATTTTATTTCCGCAATACTGGAATTGTTTCTTTCTAGCTGCTTGCAATATTTTCTCCTTCACCTGGGAATTCTGGAATTTGGCCACGATGTTCTTAGGAGTTTCTCTTTTTGGATCTCTTTCAGACAGTGATCGATGGATTCCTTCAATCCTTATTTTGCCCTCTGGTTCTAGAATCTCAGGGCAGTTTTCCTTGATAATTTCATGAAAGATGATGTCTAGGCTCTTTTTTGATCATGGCTTTCAGGTAGTCCCATAATTTTTAAATTGTCTCTCCTGGATCTATTTTCCAAGTCAGTTGTTTTTCCAATGAGATATTTCACATTCTCTTCCATTTTTTTCATTCTTTTGATTTTGTTTTGTGATTTCTTGGTTTCTCAGAAAGTCATTAGCTTCCATGTGTTCCACTCTAATTTTGAGAGAACTATTTTCTTCATTGAGCTTTTGAACCTCTTTTTCCATTTGCCTAATTCTTCTTTTGAAAGCATTCTTCTCCTCATTGGCTTTTTGAACCTCTTTTGCCAATTGAGTGAGCCTATTTTTCAAGGTGTCATTTTCTTCAGCATTTTTTTGGGTCTCCTTTAGCAAGGTATTGACCTGTTTTTCATACTTTTCTTGAATCTCTCTCGTTTCTCTTCCCAATTTTTCCTCCACCTGTCTAGCTTGATTTTCAAAATCCTTTTTGAGCTTTTCCATGGCCTGTGCCCACTGGACATCCACCTTGGATGTCTGGGATACAGAGGCCCCGACCTCCACTTCTTTCCCTGATGGTAAGAATTGTTCCTCGTCATCAGAAATGAAAGGTGGGAACATCTGTCCCCCAAGAAAGTAGCTTTCTATGGTCTTATTTTTCGTCCCTTTTCTGGGCATTTTCCCAGCCAGTTATTTGACTTCTGAGATTTCTCTCCACTCCCGTCTAGACCTGCCCAGCTAGTGCTTGGTGTCTGAGATTCAAATTCTGCTCCCCAGTCTCAGGACTTTCAGTGGCGGGAGCGGCTGCTATTCAATGTGAGCTTAAGTTCTGGTGCTCAGGTTGGGGCAGGGCCACCTCCCAGGCTCAGTTCTCTCAGGGCGTTTATGCTGAGACCTTCAACAGTGGAGCTCTTGCCTGCTTGGGGAGTCACGGGCTGATGCTCCCGCTGCCTCTGCCACTGCCTCTGCCTGCCTCCCGAGGGGTCTGCGTTATGGAGACACCCCTCTCCCCTCTCGGCCAGCCCAGACGTCTCTTTGACTCACCTGTGGTGCCTGTGGGTGGAGGGACCTTCGCAGCCACTGGAGTTTCCATCCCTGAAGCCTGCTCGGATCTGCTCCTCTCGGGCCATATGGCCAGGGCAGTGCAGGGGTGGGTTCCATTGTACGGTGTGCAGCGGACCCCAGGGGACGGCTTTCCAGGACTCTCTGGAACGGAAATCTCTTCCACTGTGTTTCTGCATAACTTGCACTGCTCCAGAATTTGTGGGGAGTTCTTTTTACAGGAAATTTGTGGGCTATCAGTTCAGAGCTAGCATATGTGAGTCTTTCTACTCTGCCATCTTGGCTCCTCCAAGACTTCAGAAAATTAAAGAAAAGGGGGACTGAGAAAACTGCAGTGTTTCTGGCAAAGAAAAGATCACTGTTATCTTTGCAGAGAGAAGTTTCAATTAAATGATGAGGTTAAAAGCCAGACCTTTTAAAATGGATACACAACGTAGAGATAAAAGGAGATGTCATAATAAAACTAAAAGAATATGGAGCATATTACCTATCACATTCATGGTTAGGTGAAGAATATGAGTAAACAAGAGACAGGTAGCATCATAAAATGTAAAATACATATTTTAGATTATACTAAATGAAAAAATGCTTTGTAGAAGTAAAACCAATGTAACCAAAATTAGAAGTGAAGCAGATAATTGGGAAACTTTATAGACAATTTTTCATATAAAAGTATATCTCAAATACATAGAGAACTTTAACAATTTATTATAATATACATCATTACTCAATTGAAAATGGTCAAAGGATATGAACTAGCAGCTTTTTATGAAGAAGTTATAACTATGTATAGTCATATGAAAAATACTGTAAATCATTATTCATTAGAGAAATGCAAATTAAAACAATTTTCTGATATCTCACACATATCAGTTTAGCTAAAACGAATAAAAGGGAAAGGACAAATGTTGGAGCGGGTGTGGAAAGATTGAGAAAATAATGCATTGCCCATGAATTGTGGAATGGCTGAACAAGTTGTGGTATATTAATGTGATGGAATACTATTGTGCTATAAGAAATGATGAACAGGAAGACTTCAGATATACCTGGAAGCACTTATATGAACTGATGCTAAGTGAAAGGAGTAGGACCAGGAAAACTTTGTACACAGCAACAACCAAAGTGTTTGAGGAAATTTTTTGGTAAACTTAGTCCTTCACAGCAATGCAAGGACCTAAAAAACTCCCAGTGGACTCTTGAGGCAAAATCGTTTGCACATCCAGAGAAAGAACTATAGAATTGGATCACAGATTGAAGCAGATCATTTTCTCTTGTGTTACGTTTTGTTGCATTTTGCTTTTTGGTTTCTCCCATTCATTTTAATTCTTCTATGCAACATGACTAAATTGAAAATGTGTTTAATAAGAAAATATGTGTACAACCTATATAAGATTGCATGCCATCTCACAGAGGGGAAGGGGAAGAGAGGGAGGGAAGGAGAGGGAAGGATGGGGAAATCTAAGCTATATGGAAGTGATTGTAGAAAACTGAAAACAAATAAAATAAAAAAAAGAATGCATTGTTTCTGAAACTGTTAACTGATCCAACAACTTTGGAGAGAAATCTGCATTTATGCCAAAGTGTTATAAAACTGTGTACACCCTTTTACCCAGCAGTACTACTATTAGTCTGTTTCCCAAGTTGATCAAGGATAAAGGAAAAGAGCTTATATGTTCTAAATTTTTTTTTTATAGCAGCTTTCTTTGTGGTAGCAAAAAAAAAACAACCCTGGAAATTTCAAGGATGGCTATCAGTTGTGGAATGACTCACCAAGTTGTGATATATAATTGTGATGGAATTATATTGTGCGTTAAGAAGGGATGAACTGGTTTATTTTAGAAAAACCTAGAAAGGTTTGTATGAAATAATGAAAATTGAAGAGAGCAAAACCAAGAGAATGTTGCGTACAGTAACAACAATATTGTTTGAAGAAAAATTGTGAACAATCAAATTATTCTTAGTATTATAAATACTCAAATCAACTACCAAGGGCCTATGAAGGAAGATGCCATCCAACTCCAGAGAAAGAATTGATAAATAGAAGGATGCATAGTATGGTTTTACATATATCTGTAAGTCTTCATCATCAAATAACCTTAACCCTAAATGTGCTCTTCATCAAATAGTTGTAATACTGGATGGGAAAGGAGGGAGGGAGAGAGTTCAGAATTTAATGTAATAAAATATATCTTTAATCCAATTTTTAAAAAGGAGGAGTAGGAGAAGAGATGAAAATTCCTGTTTTAGTCTTCTCAAGGAGTTTAGACATAAGATGCAGAAGAGATACAGGATTCTAGTTTGCAGAGATAAAAACACTGAGTGAGGGTTTGTTCAGCTTAAGGGAGCCATTTCCATGTGTGTAGGCAGTAGGAAAGTAGCATTGGGCCACCTAGCTTCACATCTAACATACTCACCTTTTATTGTCACGATTGCTTGTGACTTCACTTTGACTCTCCCAACTTTGCAAGGCTTCTTAAACTTTCCCATTCTCCAGTTTTGTGGGTGTTCTCTTCATCCTGTCAGAAGCTTGGCTCATTTTTGAAGTTTGTTTTCTAGTCTCAGTAAACTGACTTTTAAAGTTTACTCTGAGACCTCACTTATCAATCTTCTTCCTCTATGATTTACTTAGGGAACCAATTCCAATGACCAAAGTCATCATCAGCTCTGGCTCATTAAAAAAAAAAATGAGTTCTATAATTTGTTCACGTTGACTTCACCTTTACTAGGTACTGAACTCTTACACTAACAACAACATTCTTTTGATAGCATGTCAATGGCTGATAATCATTTATCTCACAACACCAGAGTGCCATTGTCATCTCAGGCACTGTTGATGCTCTTTTATAAGTGAGGATATTGAGGTGTAGTTAGCTTAACTGACTTTTCTAAGGTCCAATCACTTACATGTATCTGAGGCAGGGCCAGGTCTTCAGACATTAAATCTAATGCTATGTTCCACACCACACTGACACCAAAGGAGGATGCATCATGCATGCAATGGGGAGCAGCCTGGATTTGGAGTCAGAGGCCCTAGCTTTGAATCTGGATGCTGCCACTTACCAGTTCTGCAAATTGGCATGAGATGTAACATCTCTTGGCTGTGTCTTTTTCTATAAAATAAGAGAATGTATTTAAAATGGTCTTGAATGTTCTTCCTGGCTCTAAAGTTATATTTTCCAAGAACTGATAATGTCAATAGGAGAACTCCATTGGAGCTCTCCTATTGGACATAAGAGACAATAGGGAGAAGGGAAAGCAGAATATGGCACAGGGCAACTAGAGAGACTCGATGAGGCAGTGGGAAGGAAAAAGACTCCCAGGTTCCCTGGAGACATTTCTCACATAATTAGTGTCTGAATCTGAATCAGGACACATCTGGCCCAGAGCTCACCACCAAAAGGTCAGACGACTCATGACATATTTTTCTTCAACTGTGGAACATCATGAACATCAACTACAAAGATTATCTCATGGTGACCACATTTTACTCCAAGGCATCGTTGACTGCTATTTGTATAAGAATTAATGGAATGTTCTCAGGTGTAATCTGTCCCCGTAACTGGAGGAGACATAAGGCACAGCCTGTATCTTTTCACCGACTTCATTTTTCTTTCAGAAACAACCCAACATGAGAACAGAACTTGTACCCTACCAAGGTACATTGAAAAGTGATGAATTAGCAGTGGATTATAGCAGCAAACAAAAGTGAATTTGAGAAAGGAACAAAAATGGTCTTTGAATTCGTTGTACTGTTGTCAAATTACAGTGGCAAGTTAGGTACCAGTAACATGAACAGTAATGCTGATTTCATGACCCTAATCAAAATAAAACAAAACAAACATAGAGGAGCATATTGAAATCTGGAATCAATCTAAACAATTAAGCCAATTTTTCCTTCAATTGGACATTTAGAAATTTTGCCTAGCTGAGAGCACTCATTGGTTTCCACAGATAAATTAATGCTACATTATTGATTTGCAATTTTGACAATGGTACACTCTAACCTCTTGCACACTAGGCAACTCTAAACTCTGTGAGCCATGTATGTAATAATGGATATTTAGCCAGACCTAGATTGGAGAAGATATTCAAAACCTATCTCTGGCTCATACAGTCATGTGGCTATGGATGGTCAAGCCCTTTCCTGCCCCAACTGCCCTAGGGGCAGATCTTTGAAACTCAAATGTAAAGAGTATTTACCCATAGGCAGTGGTGAAGGGAGTTCCCATGCCAGGAATTCTCTACTCAAATGAAATCACAGGCCTTGACCCCTAACCCTCAAAAGGAAGCATAAACTTTTGAAACTATGTGTTGTAGACTAAATCCAACATTGGTATAGGGTGTCCTCACAAAACACCCTTGGCCTTGGCAGATAGCTTTGAGGATCTTTTGTAATTAGTCACTTTTCCTCTTGAAATTCTTCACAGCTTCCTCTGGGAGTTTTGTTATAAAGTAGGGCTACATACATCTAATCAAGAACTGTTTGCATACCCTGGATATGAACTAATCAAAATACCGATTAGGCATTCTAACAAGCACACCTGTTCTCGTTATCACATTGATTCTGCCATTTGATATGATTAGCACAACCAAATTAAAAGGTGAAAACATGTGATAATAACACCCTCCCAATAAAGGAGTTGTAATAGTTGTTGTAGGAAAGAAGCCAGAGTTGCCCTAATAACCCCCCACAAAGATTCGATGTTCACTAATATTACAAATGCTACAGTGAATTCATTCACCCAGATGGATTTTTCTTTGAGGAAGGACAGAATAAACTGAATTTGTTTGCATTTCTCTTTTGAGTCAATGATGAATGCCAGACAGAGATTAACTGGTCTAACGCTGCTTGTGAAGCATGTCAACATGGCAGAGTAGCATTTCTGGTAAGGTGGGAATCATCAGACCTGTGTTTGATTCCTGATTTTAGAATTTCTTTGATTTGGAGCCAAGGGCAATTCATTTCTCCTCTAAAAGCCTCAGTTTCCTCATCTTTAAAAATGGCCATAATGCTACAAGTACTATTTATACTGCAGTAGTCTTGTGAAGGAAATAGCAGGTAAGCCCTACATTCTTATGCAAATAGACTGCAAGATTGCTTGAAGAGAGAGTTCTTACAGCTAGGCAAAGTTAAGGCTGGGATCCACATCCGAGCCTGGCAGTCAGTATTTTTGTGCTGTGCCAGATGAGTTACCTTTTCTCCTGCACTTTTATCCCCCTTTAGGCTTGTCTTGATCCCCTGACTTTCAGCGGGGTCCAGAAGGCAGATCCTACTCTGCCTGAGATGTCTGCCTTGAGAGCTTTCAGAAGCAGACACTTCTGGTGTGTGTTCTGATGTGCTGTCACTAGATTTGGAGAACTGATGGGACCATTTAGGAAAAGCTTGAAAAGCTGGACCTCTGTGAGAACAGAGAAATCCAATCAATGTTTATTAAGCACTTGGTATGAAGTGACTTATTTACTGTTAAAAATGAGTAAACGGGAGAGTCAAATTCAAACTTAAGTTAACCCAATTCAATCAAATTAAAGAATCATTAAGCAATTATTAAACAACCACTGTGTGTTAGGCCTCGGCTACAGAGATTTTAAAAGTCCCAGTTCTCACAAAATGTACATCTTAATGAGAGAGGCAACAGCAAATGACAGACACACAAGCTGTGGAAAGCTTTCCAAGTTTGTTAATGCAAAACCTGTGCTCTTCTCACACACATGGGCCATCATGTGTCACTCTGATGCCATCATGGAAGGATGAGAACTTAAGTGAGATCAACAAACCGAAGTCCTCCTGGTGAGTTGGAGCAACATGCTGACCCAGATGAACGTATTGTCTAGGAAGCCCAAGTGTATGGCAGCAATATCTCTCTTCCTAAAAGTGTTTTGGTCTTGAAATCCATGGCCTTGATGCTATACAAAAAAAAAAAAATGGAAAGAGGGTAGAAAATAGTGAAGAAGAACTTACTCTCAACACCAAGGACAAATTAATGATGTCAGAAGGGGAAAGGTGCTGGATATTAAGTCTGCAGATCTAGGTTTAAATCTTTATGAAACTATTTTTCACCTTGGATATGTCACTTAACCTCCTTAAGCCTTAGTTTCCTCATCTGCAAAGAAGGAGGTTGGATTATATGCCTTCAGAGTTGTCTCCTCACTCTACATCTTAGATCCTTTATGAATTCAAAAGAGAGGAAACAATAACAGCATGAAAAATAGGCGTCTTTCCCTTCCACATTTGTGAATGGGCCATTTCTCAGCCTGTAAAGAACTGCATAGAAACCTGGCAGTGTTTGAAACAGCATGAGCCCCGCCCCCTCCCAACCATCATGATTTTGTTTTATTAACTGGAATTTAGCTGTACCAATTTAGATTTTCTTTTTCTATAATACTAAGCAAGCATGCTCTAAGTCTACTTTCAAGTTAGATGGAATGTTTTCATTTCCATCACTTTCACTATTGAGAAAAAAATCCCATTTCCTGTGTACATGGCTTTCAGCGAGTCCCATGGTGGCAAAACTCTAACTGGAAATTTACCTTCTCTTAAGGGAATCTAAGGATTAAGAATGTTGGCATTGATGAAACTTGTCAGTCTATGTTCTTAAAGCACTTGGGTGACCTTTAATTTTGATATAAATGAGGTTTGTTGTCCTGTTCATAAAGATTAAGAGGCCAGTGCTCTCAGAAATGGAAGTTAGATATTGATCTACAGGCTTGTGCTTTACCCCATTGCCAAACCTAACCGTTCTTTATTGATAAATAAATCTCTCTGGTTGATGCTTAACCAAAGTGGATGGAAAATTATTTAATTTCCAAGATTGAGATCAAGGAACATTTGATGATGAACAAATATCTGGCCCGAAAGAATAGGCATCTTTCCAATATTTCTGTGATCACCAGTATATTTTGAAAAGCATTTCAATATAAGAACTTTCCAGAGAAGTATGTGAGCTGACATAAAAGTCTAGATTAAGGAGGAAGTAAATAATATCAGAAATAACGAAGTAAGATATATAATCATGTATAAAATGAAGACAATGAAGATGACAAAGTCAAATAGAGGATGACCATGAGAATGACCCGGGTAACAAGGAAGGTGGTGGTGATGACACTTCAGTGCCCTCCACCAAGCAAAGTTTGGAGGACAGAAACTTTACTACTCATTCTCATCTTGGCAATTCTTTTTTTTTTACAAATTAATTTATTAAACATTTTATATTCATTTTCACAAAATTTTGGGTTCCAAACTTTCTCCCCATTTGTCCCCTCCCCCAACCCAAAAACACCGAGCATTCTAATTTTCCCTATCACCAATCTGCCTTCTCTTCTATCATCCCTCCACTTCCTTCTTCCTATCTTCTCTTTTGTCCTGTAGGGCCAGCTAACTTTCTATTCCCCATTACCTGTATTCCTTATTTCCTAGTAGCAAGAACAATAATCAACAGTTGTTCCCAAAACTTTGAGTTCCAAATTCTCCCTATCTCTCCCTCCCCATCCATTCCCTTTGGGAAGGCAGGCAATTCAATATGGGCCATATCTGTGTAGTTTTGCAAATGATTTCGATAATAGTCGTGTTGTGTAAGACTAACTATATTTCCCTCCATCCTATTCTGCCCCCTGTTGTTTCTATTCTGTCTTTTGATCCTGTCCCTCCCCAAGAGTGTTGACTTCAAATTGCTCCCTTCTCCCATTGCCCTCCCTTCCATCATCCTCCCTCCTTGCTTATCTCCTTCTCCCCCACTTTCCTGTATTGTAAGATGGTTTTCATACCAAAATGAGTGTGCATTTTATTCCTTCCTTTAGTCGAATGTGATGAGAGTAAACTTCATGTTTTTCTCTCAGCTCTCCTCTTTTTCCCTCTACTAAAAAGTCTCCTGCCTGCCTCTTCTATGAGAGATAATTTGCCTCATTCTATTTCTCCCTCTCTCGTCCCAACACATTTCTCTCTCACCGCTTCATTTTTTTTAAAGATATGATCCCATCCTATTCAATTCACTCTGTGCTCTCTGTCTCTGTGTGTGCATGCATGTGTGTATGTGTGTGCATGTGCGCCTGTGTGTGCATGCATGCGTGCGTGCGTGTGTGTGTGTTTGTGTGTGTGTAGTCCCACCAGGTAAGCAGATACTGAAAAGTTTCCAGAGTTACATACATTGTCTTTCCATGTAGGAATGTAAACAGTTCAACTTTGGTATGTCCCTTATGCCTCTCTTTGCTGTTTACTTTTTCATCCTTCTCATTCTTGTGTTTGAAAGTCACATTTTCTTTTCAGCTCTGGTGTTTTCATTGAGAATCCTTTAATGTCTCTTATTTTATTGAAAGACCATTTTTTTCCCCTGAAGTATTATACTCAGTTTTTCTGGGTAGGTGATTCTTGCTTTGAGTCCTAGTTCCTTTGTCTTCTGGAATATCTTATTCCACACCCTTCAATTCCTTAATGGAGAAGCTGTTAGATCTTGTGTTATCCTGATTGTATTTCCACAATACTGGAATTGTTTCTTTCTAGCTGCTTGCAATATTTTCTCCTTCACCTGGGAATTCTGGAATTTGACCACAATGTTCCTAGGAGTTTCTCTTTTTGGATCTCTTTCAGGCGGTGATCAGTGGATTCCTTGATTACTTATTTTGCCATCTGGTTCTAGAATATCAGGGCAGTTTTCCTTGATAATTTCATGAAAGATGATGTCTAGACTCTTTTTTGATCATGGCTTTCAGGTAGTCCCATAATTTGGAAATTGTCTCTCCTGGATCTATTTTTCAGGTCAGATGTTTTTCCCATGAGATATTTCACATTCTCTTCCATTTTTTCATTCTTTTGGTTTTGTTTTATGATTTCTTGGTTTCTCAGAAAGTCGTTAGCCTCCATCTGTCCCATTCTAATTTTGAGAGAACTATTTTCTTCAGTGAGCTTTTGAACCTCTTTTTCCATTTGGCTAATTCTGCTTTTGGAAGCATTCTTCTCCTCATTGTCTTTTTGAGCCTCTTTTGCCAATTGAGTGAGCCTATTTTTCAATGTGTTATTTTCTTCAGCATTTTTGGGGGGTCTTCTTTAGCAAGGTATTCACCTGTTTTTCATGCTTTTCTTGCATCTCTCTTATTTCTCTTCCCAGTTTTTCCTCCACCTGTCTAACTTGATTTTCAAAATCCTTTTTGAGCTCTTCCATGGCCTGAGCCCATTGGATATCTATCTCGGATGTTTGGAATACAGAGGCCGTCTTTCCCTGATGGTAAGCATTGTTCTTCCTCATCAGAAAGGAAAGGAGGAAATATCTGTTCACCAAGAAAGTAACCTTCTATGGTCTTTTTTTTTTCCCTTTTCTGGGCATTTTTCCAGCCAGTTATTTGACTTCTGAGATTTCTCTCGACCCCCGCCTCACTAGTTCCTGGGTTCTGAGATTCAAATGCTGCTTCCCAGCCTCAGGGCTTTCGAGGGAGGGCGAGGTTGCTATTCAATGTGAGATTAAGTTCAGGTTCTCAGGTCGGGGAAGGACTCAGCCCCCAGCCTCAGTTCCCTCAGGGAGTTTATGCAGAGACCTTCAGTAATGCATCTGAGGTCCTGCTTGCTTTGGGAGCCTGGGTCTGCTCCTTCCTCCCGAGGGGGCCTGAGTTATGGAGACACCCTGCTCCCCGCTCTGCCAGCCCAGAAGTCTCTCTCACTGACCTGTAGCACCTCTATGTGGAGGAACTGCGTGGCTGCCGGATATTCCATCCCTGAAGCCTGCTCGGATCTGCTCCCCTCAGGGCCATGCAGCCATGGCAGGGCTGGGCTCCGCTCTGAGTCTGGTGCACAACTGACCTTTGGTGATGGTTTTTCAGAGCTCTCTGCAACAGAAATCTCCTCCACTTCATTGCTGCATGGCTTTCACTGCTCCAGAACCCATTGGGAGTTCTTTTTATAGGTAATTTATGGGCTGTGGGTTCAAAGCTAGCATATGTGAATCTTTCTACTCTGCCATCTTGGCTCCTCCCCCCATCTTGACTCCTCCCCCCGGCAATTCTTACAGGTGTGGCATCCATTCACAACGTTTGACATTTTCTTCTTAATCTGGTACAATCCTTGAGTATCAAGAAAGCACTCAGACTATCGATCACTTTTCACCTGCTCTTGTGATGTGGAACAAAGGTGAGCTTTAACATATTTTGTATAGGATCACCATTAGTCCTATCTGTTTTTCTGATGTCCGTTACTTCAGTTTGCCTTGGACATTCCCCCCCTCCTTTTATGGCTCTTCTGAAAGAATTATATCCCTTGTTTTGAAAACATGCAACATCATTGTGAGATTATTATTTCTAAAATGAATGATACATAAGGCCACCTGATTGGGAGTCACTGAAAGGGCTATGCAATTGCCTAAATACTATCCAAGGATCAGGTCCCTTTACTATTAAATTCGATCATCAGTTAATTGTTTAGGTGCTATGTCTGTCCAAGCATATTTTTCTGCCTTTGGATCAACTAGTAAACTACCTCCCTAGCTATAAATCAGAAACTGGGATACATACATTCTTTATTCATTTTTTTCCTGTATAAATTACTTTAATCTCATGTAAGTGGCTGTGTCTCATTTAGGCATCCCCATAGATTCTGGCCTGCATTACAATCAACAGAATGCAACACACAAAAACAGTAATAACTATAGATTTTCTCCATCAATTGGAAATCACTTTTCTACTTGTACTTTACAGAAAACATCCTTCATAGCACTGGCAAGAACCTCAAAGAGCATGGCAGACTGAGCTATGCCTCTATTGATGATGGGATGCAATGGAATACTAAATGTTTTTTTTCTTGTTTTTCTCTTTTTAGAAAAGAGAGTGTGGAAGGAGGATTGAGGAAGAAGAAGAAATAAGTACTGACTGTCAGTGGAACTGCTTACTTGTCTACTTACACATTAGCTACAATACAAAAGGGGAAACTTAAGGCTCTGCACAGGTAACATCCATATGAGTTGAATAAAACCATGGCAAAGTTAAATGTTCAAAAAAAAGTGGAAGAGTTTATGATGGATATTCAGGATCAGATCCTCACCACTGGACAATAGAAAGGTCATACTTGAGTTCTAAAAGTTTAATTGTTTATGCAAATTATGCAATTAAAAAGTATAAATGGCATAAACTCTAAAATGTTCATAAGGATGCCTATGGATGCATGTTAAATTAGAAAACCACCTAACAACCTTACCTATGTTTTACTGCATTTTGATTATTTCACAGACTATTTCCCAACTCCATTTTAATCTGGTTCAGCTGAATTTGGCCATGTTGTGGACTGCAGGTGGCCCATTGGTCACATATTTGATATCTCTCCTTTACAACACCTCACTGCAAAATGCAACAAACTGGTATCTTCTAGGACCTGGAAAGACATAATCTGGTGACTATAATTATAAACCAGAAACTTATTATCCTTTACAAACTGAAAACAAAACACCATACTACAAATACAAAACACAAAATACCCTTGAACATTTCAATAATATACTGCACCAAAACTACAGCAGTGTTCATGACCCAAAACTATCTAGATTGGACATTGATTTTTAAATTTTAGCTGCTTAAATATCCAGTATACACAATCTCCAAGCTATGTGGAATGAAATGTCTTCAGAATGCAGAGGTATAGCAGAAGACATCAAATTATGTAGGAATGATTGGATGACTCTAATACCCACGATCCTTCCTGTTACTGTAATTGTCATAAGCTTGTTTTCGTCAAATCTGTGGAAATGTTTGCTCAATTACAAAATCAACCATTTTCTCCCAACAGTGAAAAAACTCTGTATTAAATACTGTTCGGTTGTTTCAGTCTTGTTTGACTCCTCATGGCCCCATTTGGAATTTTCTTGGCAAAGATAATAGAATAGTTTGACATTTTCTTCTCTGAGCCAAACAACATTAAATGACTTCCTCAGGGTCATATAACCAGTAAGTGTCTGAAACTGGATTTGAACTTAGATCTTCCCAACTCCAGACCTGATGCTCTACTAGACCACCTCTCTGCCCCTATTAAATACAAAGGTAAAAATGACTCTTTGTCCACTTATCCAAGAATCACTTTTTTTTAATCTGAAAGAAGAGGAAAGAATAGGAAGAGAAAAAGGAGGAGGAAGAAATCAATTAATATTTATTAAATGCCTACTATGTGTCAAGTATTGCATTAAGCACTCCTTAAAGAAACTTTCCACATTGAATTAAGTATTATCCTAGCTCCTTTTTTTCAGAATTGAACAATCCAGACTTTGTAAGGAAACAGGGGAAGCCATACCGCACAACACTCCAAGCAGATATACTAACTGAACACCTAGCAAGACACAAACAATTCAGCAGTCCAAATATGTATCAGAAGTTTGCTATCTTTCCTAAACTACGAGATGGTAAATCCCCATCCTCCTTACCAAGAAATAAAAACATCTCAGAAAATACAACGAATAAGCCATACTGGAATTGGCACAATTGTTACAGACAAAACTGCTGTCCATAATGACACAATAATAGCATTGACTCACAAAAACAACATTTTTAATAAATGTGACCACATGGACTATTCATAATTTCAAAGCTGTGTGCAACCAAAGCTTTCCCATTCTAGTAACCCAGTGGGAGAAACTCAAAGCCCAGAGACGCATGTGTCTGTCATGGCTGTTTGCTGGTCTCCTCCTGAAATTGCCCCATTACTACATTCAAGGAGCCAATGGTGGCCACACTTCTGCTCTAAACTATTTATACCATCATGTCATAATCATTTTATCCATCTGTGTGGAGTCCACAGTATGTTCAACGGAAAAGAAAAAAAAAGCAGGCAACTGCCTTCTCACAGTAACATTTCTATCTGACTACCATCAAACTAAGGAAAGAGTTAACAATTTGCACAAGAATCTCCATGTATCCAGCATTTTGAGAATCTGAAACCAAACTTTCTGAAGCTCTGTCCTTTATTTGCCATTTTAGGCCTTCATTTTTTCTCAAATATAAGATAGGAAAATTGGATATGATCATCTCTGAGTTCTCTTCAATCTCTGTCCATCTAAAGTTCTCATGGTACAAGATCCTGTCCAATGATAAAATTCCCTAGCCCCATGTTTTCATTGTTTCTTTTTGTGATTGAAATGTTTTGAATTAAAATGGTAGTGTTCTTTATCCTAGATGCTTTGATTTCTTCTTTTACCCTGTCTGGCTATGAGGAGCTGATAGACTTCCTAGTGCTAATCACAGGTTCACCTCATAAATAGGTAATAAATAAGAAGCTATATGACAAAAAAAAAATTCCTTCTGGAATGAAAAAAAGAAAGTACGGAAAATTATTTCATTACGATCCAAAATCAGTGATTTGGGGATCCATTCCCACCCACCCCATCTTTTCCCATTCTTTTCTTTTCCCATTCGTTTCTTTGTTATCTCATGCATATGGTCACTGTTGATTCTTCACAGAGTAAGTGCTAATAACAGTTTTCTTTATATAAGATCAAGGCAATTCATACAATCATTTGGTAAATTATTTGTAATACTAAAATTCTCCAGTTTAATATCACTTCCAGCGAATAGTAGATGCAATTCAAGCCTTTAATGTTATTTTTGTTGTGATTCAGAGATCATTCAAAAATCCATACATAATTTCCTAATTTCAGCAAAATGAGTCCTCAGGACTTGACCATGAAAAGCATCTTCAAGAATACATGCTTAAGGAAGAGCAGTTATCTGGAGTGTATCATAACTCCACAGACCAATTTTGAACTCTATTCATTTTCAACTACCCAATAAAAGGCATAAAAAAGTAACATCCTTCTAAATAGTAGGATGGCTGAAGTTAAAACGGTGCCGTGTGCCACAGCACCTTAACTTGCCATGGATAATGGAAATAGAAACTGCTGTGCTAATAGCACCCAGAAAATGATTAACGCTGTATATGCATTCCAATTGTGATAAAATTGCTCCAATGTTTCAATATTCCTTTCATGTAATCTTAGAATGGCTCGGTTTATTGAGGGAAATTACTCAATTCAGCATAGACTCCGTTTTCTTCCAGTTTTGCATTTCTTTCTTTCAATAGATGATACACATGGGCTACTTTAAAGCATTTATTCAACATAACCAACATGAATGTGACATTGCAACTAAATGGATTCAATAAATGTTATGTAAAGTCTACTATGGGTATTGATGAAAATTTTATTACTATTGGGTATCGATGGTTGTTGAGAGGCATGAACAGAGTTTCATTTCTCTCTATCCTGACTTTACCTTCAATAATGCTTCATGCTTGAGACCTGGCCATATAAAGGTGAAAGATGCAAGTAAACATATTTTATTCCTATTTTGTGCTGAAGTACCTATATCTGAATACGTATTAATTTTGACAGTATATATATATATATGTATATATATATATATATTCTCAAAAATACATATATAGTAATTAAACAGAATTTGACTGCATCATACAAAGTATATATATTTTAATATCATATCATGTAAAATATCTACAGAAATGAAATACTATTGCCATAACATTTTGTGGAGGATCACAGGTTTACAAATGTCTTTTTATTCCTAATTGAATATTCAGGCCACAAGCAATGATGAATATGAAGAATGTAGAGAAATTAGGGGAGACATATGAACTGAGGCAGGTGAAAAGAAATACGAGAGAGAGAGACAGAGACAGAGACAGACAGAGAGAAACAACACTTATCAGTAACAAAATCTCAGGTTCGTGGAAATATATTTGAAGTTACTTCAACAATCTCTAATTTTATGACAGGGGACACCCCATTCTTCTACTAAAGCACATAATAACCCTTCCTTCTTCTGGGGGAGCACCTCAAAATTGCCTTCATCTTTTCCCACTCCAATGGCTCTGTGATCTCACTGATTTGAACCTTCCCATAACCATTACTGAGCAGAACCCAACTGTATTTGCCCAACCATTAGACTCTTTTTTATGGCCACAAAAAGTTTGACTCAATTACAATACTTTACAACTAAATGGGTGAACAAGTGTTATATAAACTCAGGCAGTCAGTCAATACAATTTTGCTACGTAACTGTGTTCAGGCATAGTGCTAAAACATAGGGATACAGAGAAAGGCAAAAGAGTAGAATCAATGCTCTCAAGACACTCTAGTTTAAGGGGGAGCCAATATGAAAACAGTGATACAAGACAGATACAAGGTAAATGGGAACTCATTTCAGATGTAAAGCATTAAGATTAAGAAGGATTGGGAGAGGCTTCTTGTAAAAGTAGGACTTTAGCTGAGTCTCAAAGGAAGCCAGAAAGCTAGGAAGCAGAGATGGAGAAGGAGGGGCTTCCAGGAAAGGAGAACAGACAGTGAAAATGCACGAATGGGGGGGTGTACTGTCTTAGAAGAACTACCAAGGGCACACTGTCACTAGGTCATAGAGTACCTAGTGTGGGAGGGAGCGAGGTATAAGATGTGAAAAGCCTGGCATGTGATATAAGGGTAAGTTATGGGTGGTTTAAAAAATCCCAACAAAGAATCTTCATTTGACCTTGGAGGCAACAGGAATTAAGTAGAATTGATCAAATTGGGAGAGGACAGTACTTTCTCTATTTACCCCCAGCCTTTCATCTAGTATCTAGTGGGTATTTTGAACAGCATGTCATGTGTCTTTTCATGTCCCTGTTATTGTTGAAGATTCCATCGTCATCCCGGTCTCATGCAAATACATTTTTTCACACTCCAGTTCATCCTTTATTCAGCTGCCAAATCAATCTTCCTAAAATTCTGGGTTGACTATCATCTCGTTGCTTTTTACCACTAAATCATAGCTAGATAATCTAAAATCCAGTGACACTGGATCCTTTGCTATTCATTTTACAAGATACTTTATTTCCTAATCTGTGTACTTGTGTTATCTGTTCCTCATGAATGGAATGTGCTCCCTTCTCATTCTCTAAGAGCTTCCTTGACTTCCCAGAAAAAATCCCACCCTCTAAAGGGGTCTAAAGAGATCCAATCCTCCTTAATTCTAGCACTTTCCTTATGTTGATTATTTCCAATTTAGCCTGGAAATGGCTTGTTCATAGGGAGTTATTTGACTGTTACCTTTTCATTAAATAGTGAATTGCTTGAGAACAGGGACTGTCTCTTGCCATCCTTTGTATCCACAGTAACTGGTACATAACAGGAACTTAATGTTTATTGACTGACTGACTAATGCTTTAGAAAGATCAATGTGATAGCTGAGAGGAGAATGAAATGGAGAGTAGAGACAGTTGAGGCAAGGAGACCTCCCAGCAGGCTACTTCAATATTTTCTGTGTGATGTGATAAGGGCCTGCACCAGGGTGCTGACAGTGTCACAGAAAAAGAAGGTAGAAATATCAGGACTGATTTTTTGGAATTGGAAATCATGAGTGTGCAGAGAATAAGAGAACACTTAGTTTATGAGTCTAGATGCCTGGGAGGAGGGTCATTATTCAACAGCAAGAGGGAAATTAGAAAGAAGGGAAAGTTTTTCGGGGACAAAAAGATGATGAATTTAATTTTGGACGCGTTGAGTTTGAAGTGTTGACAAGACAGCCACTTTTAGTAATACTCTAGATTCTAATGTCATGAAATAGAAGAATTTTGACTGTCCCCAACCCAACTTTATCTTCCATGTTGCTCTAGAATTTTCAGTATCAAAAGCTAGGTAAATAAATGTAAATGTTTGAGGCTAAAAGCATTTTTTTTACCTTTATGTGTTAATCTGTGAGTTATCTCCTCATCTCTTAATGTCTTCAACAAATAAGTGCCACCTGTGAGCTTTCTTAGTGATCCTACTCTGCCACATTGACATTCTATATCCATATTCTTAAAATAGACAATGCCAGTGTCCTATTATTAAAGTAAAAATATTCATCCTCCCTTTCTTTTAGCACAAAGTAAATGAGAAAAGTGATGGATGCCAAATGTGATCGATTGTCACGACTCTATCAAAAAATTGATTTAACTATGTGGAGGAGATGTATTTGGGGAATGCGATGGGTGGAGGGTGTTTGCATGAGTCTTCTGCGTCAAAGTTAAAATGTATGAAAAGAAATAAAGGAATACCTTCATTATATATTTGATTTTAAGGGAAAAAGCAAAATCCAAGAATAAATGAGTTTTCTAAATTGAGTCTTCTAAGGGACAGCACATAAAAACAAGTCCTATATTCTTACCAAACATACTTTTCTTTATTTGTGTAACTGTACATCAATACAATCTTTCATCTGTGTTTGCTATTGATAATATCCAAATGATATATAAATTATATCCAAGAAGTACCACATATAGTAACAAAATCTTGATTGTGCAGATTCCCATCAATAAGATTCTGATACTCCATGTGAATTAACACTACTCCATCATTCTAATGCAGGGGAAAATATCCCCAAGGCCTTTTGAAATCCAAAGTGCCTTCAGAGTGATAAAAAACGTGTTCAATGCAATTTGAATCATAAATGTATATAATTTTACACCAGGTCTTTGAAAATTATTTATTCATTTAGGGTATATAGAGTCAATTCCTATGGATCAAAATGTTTCATTGACTAAAACACTAATTGTGCTGGATAACTGAGTCTACAGTACAAGTTAATGAGAATTAGATTATGGTTTCAACTGTGAATCAGGAACCAAAAGTTATTTTAGAGGGCTTACGAAATCTTTCCACAACATTTTGTACTTCATGATAGGAAGTAATTGTAGAATACAAAAACGCATAACTCTAAACTGAAAATTAAGTGAAAAGAAAGGATGTAAGTGAAGATATGGAAGTGTACATTGAGCTGTTTGTGGAACAAATTCGAGTTACCTGGAAGGTGATGGGACAAGGATGGATATCTCTTGCAATATTGGAGAAAAATAAAACAGAAACTAAGAGTTGTGATGGCTGAGGTATTGGAAGTTATTGCTTGCTTTTCTTGAAGAGTTGTTTAACATGATCATCTCAGGAAAGTCTCATATCAACCACAGGTCAGTGGAAATGGGGGCAGATGCTGAAAGTAGGAAACGATTTGTCAATGAGAGAGATGTGATCTAAAAAGACACAACAACACACCTTGCTACAATGAACTAAGACTTGTATTTTCTCCAATGAACCTTACACCAAGCCTATAAAAAAAGTATTATCCCTGTTTTACACAAGAAGAAACACTTTAGAGAAGAGTTTTCAAAACATTGCCCAGGAACAAAGGATGAGCAAATGAGAAAACCAGAGTTTTTGTACTCCAGGCATTTTGCAATGTATAAATACGTGCCATTGGCTGGCCCTACACCAGGAGCTGAGTCTCTTTCAGAGGGAATTTTCCTCATCTGTATGATGGTAAGAACAATAGTACCAAACTCATGAGACAGAAGGAAGCGAAAAAAAGGGAAATTTACATAATATTGCCATATGTGCATATATCTCATATATAAGTTACCATACAGATATATGTATGAGTACTCTACATATATACCTATGTGACTACTGTTCAATATGTTTATTATGATTACTATTTATAGATACATGAATTATTCATAAAGATATGTATACATACATACATACACACACAAACACACACATATATACACACACACACATACACACACTTGTATACTTTGCAAATCTTGAAATCATGATAATGATATGAGTTATTATTACAGTTATGATATACGTGGGCAAAGGAAGTTCAAGTGTTGATGTAGTCCCATATCCAGTGACATTTCAAATAAACCAAGAAACAAACTCAGATCTCTGCTGCTGAATTTTTGACACTGAGAATCATTTGCTAAGACATTTATTTTTACTTCACACTCTCCATTAAGACTCTCCTTTGGTTTTCAGTATTTCTAATTTAGTATTTATTTGGGGATTTTCAAGTTGTTCTTTTTCTAGCTTTTTCAGCTGTATGCCCAAGTCATTGATCTCCTCTTTCTCTATTTTATTTATGTAGGATGAAGACCTTCTGCAGAGTGGCATGAGGAGAATTTCCTAACAGAGACAGATCACATTAAAGAAACCAACAATTTGTCTATTGGGCATGGAGAACAGCCTTCCCATGATGCTTGTACTCTCAAAACAGCCTTAGGGAGTAAGTGGAACAATTATTATTACTGCTATGTTGCAAAAGAAGAAATGCAGGGGGAGGAGTCAAGATGGCAGAGTGAGAGCTCTTAGACAAACTCCTTCAGATATCTCTAAAAAGAGAATCTGACTACATTTTGGAGGTGCAGAATCCAAGAGGAGGCAGACCGTGGCAGATTCATAGCCCAGGACAGACTAGAAGATCGATGGGAAGGATCTGTACAAAATTATAGCAGACAGAAAGAGGGGGGGGAGAGATGAGCATTGTTTGAGAGGTATTCCCATCTGATTTGATTCAAGGAGGGAACAATATACTTAATTAAGAATATAATTCTAAATAGCTCTATAGGTAGTAGGAGGGGAAGGGGGAAGAAAGGGGAGGGAAGCTAAAAGGGAGGGAAGAAGTAGTAATGGTAAAGGGGACTAAAAGTGGGGGGGGGGCTAGACGAAGGAAGGGAAGGCTGCAGAAGATGGTGGTGAAAAGTGAAAACTATTGAGGAGGGGAAAGGAGACAGGAGATCTAAAAGCACAAATGGTGGGAAAGAGGATGGAGGGAAATACACAGATTGTAATCATAACTGAATGTGAGTGGAATGAACTTTCCCATAAAACGGAGATGGATAGTAGAATGGATTAAAACCCATAATCTAACAATATGTTGCTTACAAGAAACACATTTGAAATGTGGGGATACACACAGGGTGAAGGTTACAGGTTGGAGTAGAATATATTGTGCTTCAACTGATGTAAGAAAAGCAGGGGCAGCAATCCTAATCTCAGACAAAGCAAAAGCAGAAATAGATCTAATCAAAAGAGGTAAAGAAGGAAACTATATCCTGCTAAAAGGCACCATAGAAAAAGAGGTAATATCATTACTAAATATTTATGCTCCAAGAGGCATAGCATCCAAATTCGTAGAGTAGAGATGGGGGGAAGGAAGAAGTAGAGAGCTATACTAGTGGGGTACCTCAACATCCCCCTCACTGAACTTGATAAATCTAATCTCAAAATAAACAAGAACGAGATTAAGGAGGTAAATAAAACTCTGGGTGAGCTAGACGCAATAGATCTCTGGAGAAGATTGAATGGGAATAGAGAGCAATATATCTTTTTTCTCTACAGTACATGCCACATATACAAAAATTGACCATGTACTACGACATACCGTGCAGAAAGGCAGAGATAGGCAATGCATCTTTCTCAGATCATAATGCAATCAAAATTATATATAATAAAAGACCATGTAAAGATAAACCCAAAATCAATTCGAAACTAAATAATCTAATCCTAAAGAAGGAGTGGGTTAAACAACAAATCATGGAAACAATCAACAATTTTATTTAAGAGAATGGTCAAAATGAGACAACCTACCAAATCTTATGGGATACTTAAAAAGCAGTTCTTAGGAGAAGTTTTATATATTTGAATGCCTACATAAATAAAATAGAGAAAGAGGAGATTGATGACTTGGGCATGCAGCTGAAAAAGCTAGAAAAAGAACAACTCGCAAATCCTCAAATAAATACTAAATTAGAAATACTGAAAACCAAAGGAGAGATTAATAAAATTGAAAACTAAAAATAAGAAAACTATTAAATTAATAAATAAAACCAATATTTGGTTTTATTAAAAAACTAATAAAATTGATAAACATTTCGTCAATTTCATTTAAAAAAGGAAGAATAAAATCAAATTCCTGATATCAAAAATGAAAGTGATGAACTCAACTGCCATGAGGAAGAAAATAAAACAATAATCGTAAATTATTTTGCCTAACTTTATGTCCATAAATTCGATAATCTAAACGAGATTGATGAGTATTTTAAAAAATACAAATTGCCTAGATTGACAAAAGAGGAAGTTGAATACTTAAACAACTCCACCTCAGAAAAAGAAATTGAACAAGCCATCAATGAACTCCCTAGAAAAAAACGTTCATGGTCAGATGGATTTACAAGTGAATTCTATCAAATATTTAAAGAACAGTTAATTCCAATACCATATAGATTATTATTGAAAATTTGGAAAAAGGAGTCCTCTCAAATTCTTTTTATGGTACAAATATGGTTTTGATACCTAAACCAGGAAGAGCCAAAACAGAGCAGTTTCTCTAATGAATATAGATGCAAATATTTTGAACAAGACTTTAGAAAAATGAATACAGCATCTCATCACGAGAATAATACTTTATGTTCACGTAGGATTCATATGAGGAATGCAGGGATGGTTCAATATTAGGAAAACTATTAGCAGTATCGATTATATCAATAAAAAACTAACAGAAATCATATGATTATCACAATGGAAGTAGAAAAAGCTTTTGACAAAATACAACACCATTCCTATTAAAAACGCTGGCGGGGGGGCGGAGTCAAGATGGTGGAGTAGAAAGACGCACGTTTAGGCGCTCCGAACCCACAGCCCATAGAATTAATGTAAAAAGAGATCCCCATAAGTTCTGGATCACTGTAAGGTGTGCAGAAACAGAGTGGAAGAGATTTCCGTTCCAGAGAACCCTGGAGAGCCGTCCCCAGGGTCCCTCGTGCCCTGGAAAGTGGACCCCACCCCAGCGCTGCCCTGGCCATGGCCCCAGAGGAGCTCATCCAAGCAGGCTTCAGGGACGCATTTAGGTCCCTCCACCCACAGAAACTACTGGTCAGTGAGAGAGACAGCTGGGCTGGCCGACATGGGGAGCGGAGTGTCTCCGTGACTCGGGCCCCCATGGAAGGAAGCAGTGGAGGCAGAGGCAGGGGCGGGGGCGGCCGCGGAGGCAGCAGCTGCAGCGGTGGCACAGGACTCCCCCAGCAGCAGGCAGGATCTTCATTACTGAGAGTGTCTGAGGGAGCTGAGCCTGGGAGACGGCCCTACCCCACCCCGCTCCATTACTGAAGGTCTCTGCATAAAGCCCCTGAGGGAACTGAGCCTGGGAGGTGACCCTGCCCCCACCCAAGTACCAGAACTAAAGCTCACATTGAATAGCAGCCACAGCTGCGGAAAGACCTGAGGCTAGGAAGCAGCATTTGAGTCTCAGACCCCAAGCACTAGGTGGGCAGATCCAGGCAGGGGTGGAGAGGAATCTCAGAAGTCAGGTAGCTGGCTGGGAAAATCCCCAGAAAAGGAAAGAAAAATAAGACCATAGAGAGCTATTTTCTTGGGGAAGAGATGTTCTTTTCTCCTTTCATTTCTGATAAGGAAGTACAATGCTTGCCAACAGGGAAAGACGTGGAGGTCGGCGCCTCTCTATCCCAGACATCCGAGGTGGATGTCCAGTGGGCTCAGGCCATGGAAGAGTCAAAATGGATTTTGAAAATCAAGTTAGACAGGTGGAGGAAAAACGGGGAAGAGAAATGAGAAAGATTCAAGAAAAGCATGAAAAACGGGTCAATATCTTACTAAAGGAGACCCAAAAAAATGCTGAAGAAAATCAAACTTTGAAAAATGGGCTAACTCAATTGGCAAAAGAGGTTCAAAAAGCCAATGAGGAGAAGAATGCTTTCAAAAGCAGAATTAGCCAAATGGAAAAAGAGGTTCAAAAGCTCACTGAAGAAAATAGTTTTCTCAAGATTAGAATGGAACAGATGGAGTCTAATGATTTTCTGAGAAACCAAGAAATCATCAAACAAAACCAAAAGAATGAAAAAATGGAAGACAATGTGAAATATCTCACTGGAAAAACAAGTGACCTAGAAAATACATCCAGGAGAGACAATTTAAAAATTACGGAACTACCTGCAAGCCACGATCAAAAAAAGAGCCTAGATATCATCTTTCATGAAATTATCAAGGAAAACTGCCCTGATATTCTAGAACCAGAGTGCAAAATAAGTATTTAAGGAATCCATCGATCACCGCCTGAAAGAGATCCAAACAGAGAAACTCCTAGGAACATTGTGGAAAAATTCCAGAATTCCCAGGTCAAGGAGAAAATATTGCAAGCAGCTAGAAAGAAACAATTCCAGTATTGTAGAAATACAATCAGGATAACTCAAGATCTAGCAGCTTCTACATTAAGGGATCGAAGGGCATGGAATAGGATATTCCAGAAGTCAAAGGAACTTGGACTAAAACCAAGAATCACCTACCCAGCAAAACTGAGTATAATATATCAAGGGAAAATATGGTCTTTCAATGAAACAGAGGACTTTCAAGCATTCTTGATGAAAAGACCAGAGCTGAAAAGAAAATTTGACTTTCAAACACAAGAATGAGAAGGAGCATGAAAAAGTAAACAGCAAAGAGAAGTCATAAGGGACTTACCAAAAGTGAACTGTTTACATTCCTACATGGAAGGACAATATTTGTAACTCTTAAAACTTTTCAGTATCTGGGTAGTTGGTGAGATCACACACACACATGTACATGCATGCACGCACACACACATACACACATGCACGCACACACAGAGACAGAGAGCACAGAGTGAATTGAATAGGATGGGACTGTATCTTAAAAGAAATTAAGGTAAATGGTGAGAGAGAAATGTAGTGGGAAGAGAGAGGGTGAAATGGAATGGGGTAAATTATATCTCATTCAAGAGGCAAGCAGGAGACTTTTTAGTGGAGGAAAAAAGAGGAGAGCTGAGAAAAAAAAACATGAAGTATACCCTCATCACATTCGACTAAAGGAAGGAGTAAAATGCACACTCATTTTGGTATGAAAACCTATCTTACAGCACAGGAAAGTGGGGGAGAAGTAAATAAGCAAGGAGGGAGGGATGATGGAAGGGAGGGCAATGGGAGAAGGGAGCAATTTGAAGTCAACACTCGGGGAGGGACACGATCAAAAGACAGAATAGAAATAATGGGGGCAGGATAGGATGGAGGGATATACAGTTACTCTTACACAACACGACTGTTATCGAAGTCATTTGCAAAACTGCAAAAATATGGCCTATATTGAATTGCCTGACTCCCCAAAGGGAACGGGTGGGGAGGGAGGGAAAGGGAGAATTTGCAGCTCAAAGTTTTTGGAACAACTGTTGAATATTGTTCTTGCTACTAGGAAATAAGAAACACAGTTAATGGGGAACAGAAAGTCATCTGGCCCTACAGGACAAAAGAGAAGATGGAGAAAAGAGAAGGGAGGGATGATAGAAGAGAGGGCAGATTGGTGATAGGGAGAATTAGAATGCTCACAGTATTGGGGTAGGGGTAGGGGATAAATGGGGAGAAAATTTGGAACCCAAAATTTTGTGAAAATGAATGTAAAAAGTTAAATAAATAAATTTATGTTTTAAAGAAAAAATGAACATGCTAGGAATAAGAGAATGTAAGAGGTAGAATGTATCAAATCATCTCTCATAATAGAGGCAAGACAGAGCTTTTAAAATGGAGAGGAAGAGGGGAGAGATAAACGGATATAAGTGAGTACTACTTTCATGTGATTTGGGTTAAGGAGGGATAACACACACTCAAGCAGATACAGAAATTTATTTTACCCCGCAGTAAGGGCATGGGGAAGGGGATAGTAGAGGGAAGATAATAGACGGGACAGCAAATTAGGAAAAGGGATAAACAGAAGCAAATATTATTGTGGGAGGGAAGATCAAGGGAGAAAACGGGATAAATGATGGGCAGGACAGAACAGAGGGAAATGTGGTTATCGTTTTGCACCATATATATGATGGAGGTGTATTGTATGGCTACACATGTATGACCTGCGTTAAGTAGCTTGCTTTGTCAGTGAAGGTGGATGGGGAAGAAAGAAGGGAGAGAATATAGGGCTCAAAGTTTTAATAATGAATGTTAAAAATTGTTTTAGCATGCAACCGGGAAATAAGATGTACACGCAATGAGGTACAGAAATCTATTTTGCCCTACAGGAAAATAGAGGGTAGGAGGAAGGAAGAAGGGTGGGGTAATAGAAGGGAGGATAGACTGGAGGAAGGGTTGGATGGGGTGTATGATTTCCTTGGGTGGGTGTGGGGAGAGATGGGGAGAAAATTTTGAATTCAAATTCTTGTGAAAGAGAATGTTGAGAACTGAAAAAAAATAAAATGTATATTTAAAAAGCACACCGTAGAAGAACAGCCCATGAGTTGCCTTTGAACTAAGGAGATCCTTCTCTTGTGTGGATGTTCCAAACAATAGACTAAAGGATATTCAATTTAACACTTCAAGAAGAAATGATTTCCTCCATTCAAAGTTTGTCTCAGTCACGAGCATTTTATCCCACTCTATCATGAAGAATCTTCCCATATCTGCTCTAATGTTTTCCTCTTGATTTGGGTCATTGGATGAGAGATCAGATCTAAAATAAGAACTTCATAATGCAGTTATAAATTGCAACTTGATCCTTTGTCAGAGATTCTGGTTAAGTACTGGGTGGGTATTCAGGGATTCATTCATTGGGAGGTGTCTTTCAGAGGTTCCAAGCAAAACGATTCACTTCTGAAAGGAACGTTGTCCAAATGAGAATAATCTCTAATTCATCCATGACATTGCATCAAGTAGAGGATCCTTCATCAGTTATGTGCTTGATATTGTATTTATTGAATTAAATTCAATGGCAACATTACAGAAGATCTTTAATAATATCCACAACAAGACAAAAGAGATTGGTTTAAGCACCAATCGTGAAAACCATGTATTAACCATAATATAGTATGTATTTCAGTGGCTGGCCATCCAAGTTAGGCCACCAATATGGACTGAATTTCTTGCACCTCCTCTGTAGATAGCTATGAAGTCTATCCTAGAATTAAGGAAAACAAAGATCATTTGACAGGGTCATACTGAAGATACCCTTTCAATAATCTCAACCCACTCTCTTCAGCCAAAGACCAGCTCCTGAAACATCAGAAGCATTATCCTGGTAATGCTTTATGTCTTTGCATCATGAAACCCAAGTAGCTTAGAAGAATTAATAATTAGGAAGCACAAAGGGCCAGATGAGAGAATAGGGTGGAATCTGAAACTTACACCCTTAACAATGATCATGCGTAAAGGAAAGGGAGGTGATGCAGGAATGTGTAGAAAAGAAAACAGTTGGAGGCTGAGTTCTATACAAGCTTCTCTGAGATGTTGAGAGAAAGTGAAAAGAGAGGAGAGGATTTGAGAGGCATGAGGAATTCCTCTTTGCAGGACTTATGGAGAAACACGGGCAATGAGTAAAAGCTACTGAGGTGAATGTAGGCTTCAAGTAAGGCTAGTTAAAGAAAAAGAACCAGTTTCTTCTCAATACCAGTAAAACCTCAGGTCCATTTCTTACTTCCTTATACCTACAGCCCACCTCAATATCCCCATATATACATACATATTCACATATGCATATGCACATGCATGCGCACACACACACACACACCATTAAAATAAGGTCTGGCACCTCTCAGGGTACTGAAGTAAGCACTTTCTGTTCTGGTCCCTATTCAATCCCTTGCAAGTCTCCAGCACAAAGCACGTAGTGATATGGTTTCAAGTTTGAAGAGCTTTTCCTAAGGAATGCCAAAAGCCCGATTGATTTTGTCTCAAAAGAGAGCTAGGATGATGTCTAGATCAATTCCTGGATAGCCAAAATCAAATTGAACTGAATTGAATTGATGAGTAAATCCTTTCCCCTTTTACCATTACTGCTAATCCATGGGTGGGTCAAAAACTCCTCCCATGTGTTTCTGAGTTTGAAGGATGTTTTCATAATATGATAGAAGTAGAAACTACATAGCCTAAGGGTAGGCTTGGAGAAGGTCCTGCTTTGCCTTGTTGCAAATTTGATAAATGTCTATGCTCTATGATTAAGTCAATTGAATTCAGTAAAAATATATCAAGGGCTTATGAGACAGTTACTTTTCTAGGGGATAGAAATAGGGTTACCTCCTGCAACTGGGATACCATTTTGTATCTAGAGCTCAATGATGATCAAATTCCTTCTTGTAATGCAGGTTGTCACTTTCTCTGTAACTTACAGTCTTTGGTGGGATTTGAATCCAGCCAGTCCTGACTCAGAGGGCACTTCTCTGTTCATGAAGAAATGCTGCCTAAGAGTAAAAAGTTTCGGTGAGAGGGGGAAAACAGCACATACCCTCAATGAGTTTCCTGTCTACAAGGAAATACAGCATGTAGTTTAATGGATATATGAACAAAGACAATTTATGGAGGGAAAGTCAAGATGTCCACCCTCTGTATCCCTCATTCAGGGCAAAGATTCGAAATAGCTTCATGCTCAAAAAAATTTTTTAGAAAGATTTCGGGTATTTCCACTTGAAACATTGATGTATTGATCTAACCCCTGGGCCATCTCTGCCTCCATGTAATGGTCATGTATTTCAACTGTGCCTCACTGCTCTAAGATCTCCATGTCCCAGGAGATAATGGTCTGATTTACCTTTGATTCCTTATTAATTGGCCCACAACAAGGTTCTTCAGGAGTGTGGGTGATGACACCTCTTTCATGTCGGTTCAATGAAGCTGCTTTGCCTGAAAGAGCATTTGGCCCCAGAATAGCATCAAGCAAAGGAAGATGTCATTAATTCTGATAGAAGAATACCGTGGTGCAAAGCAGGTGGCTGAGATGGGCTCGAGCCAACTTATCCTGCCCATATATATCATCTTTAGAAATTTTCTCTTCAAGCAGAGTTCTTCATTCACACTCGCCAATTGAGAAATCCATAATAAAAGATAAATATCAGGCAAAATGCTGCAATGCCATATTCCATTCTCTTTTGAGATGCAAATGTCTTCTACAGTACGTAAAAGCCCATGCTGTACTACTTTTATCAGATAATTATTCTAATCAAGCCCATTAATCTGTTCTGTTGGAAAAAATCGCTTATGGTAGCACAGTGAATATTAATTTTCAAATGAGTTTAAAATCTGCTGTGAATACATGCATGACGCACATAGAATGCTGGTGGTACAAAGATTTTTTTTTTTCCTATCTTTAATTTACAATTTCTAGTATTATAAAGAGAAAACACATTTTTTTTCTACACTAAGGTTTTGTTCCTCTTCTACTTTTATTTCTATCACATAATTGACCTGAACTTTTTATTCGTATTGTTTTTCTTTCAGTTTGCTAATACTTCTAGCTATTAAAAATTCTGCACACACACACACACACACATACACACACATATACATATATTATATATATTTATATATAATATGTTGGGGAAAATTAAGAAAAGTAGTAAGCTAAGGCTAATTTTAAAATTTTTGATTTGCCCAAATCCTTGGGTATTAGTACAAAGATCATTTTAAGAAACAATATCCTGCTATAATTTCATGGAGTCAATCATAAAATTGCAGATTTGGGAAGATATCCATAGATACCTTGAAATGTCTGTCTGAAAAAGAATCTCCTTTATAACATTTGAACTAATCATCATCTAGTCTGTTTCATGACCCCCAAAGAGTGCTACCTGTAGTATTTCTCTTGGCAATATGGTCAACTTCAGGTTAGTTCTATTAAGGAGTCAACATGTCAGGTATCATCATGGGTCCTTCAAATTTCTGATGAAGAAGATGCTCACTATTTCTCTGGGAGGTGGGGGTAGGGTAGGTGAAGGAATAAAAGAGATTGCAGGGCTATTTTCATGGTGTACCTAAAACATCCAGCCCCCTCCAAAAAAGAACAATAATTAGAAATTTTGTGGAAGAGTTGTTCATCTTTGCTTGCCGTGTTTATGGAAAGCATGATAAAAATTACTACCATTAAATTAAGGAGTACAAAAAGAGAAATCAACGTGGCCCTTGTTAACAAGTTTACGATTGATTGGAATCTGTCAGGAAAAATTAAATAGATATGGAGGCATAAAAATACAAAGGAATTTCAGGAGGTCAAGGAAACTATAAACTAGAGAGGGATCATGCATTCATTCAAAATATAATTGTTAATCACCTACTACATGGCAGGCTTTGGGGATAAAATGAGTAAACAAAATAGTCTCTGCCTCAAGGGGCTTACATTGTATTCTGGGAATAGAGGAACACAGTTTACTGGAGACACTAAAACATAAGTTGAACACATTGTAATTTCTGAAAAAATTCACAAAAGAACAGGGACCTTGGAGGAAGCTGGGAATTGCAAGAAACTGATTATGAATAAAATAATCAACATGAGGAAGAGAATCTTAGGTTACTAGCCAGTTCAGCTGGGAAAGTTGTGGGCCCCTTAAAAGAAATGAGGAGATGTGGAAGGGAGATGGTGTGATAGCAATCAAAATAGGATATTTTACTGTTTTTGTTTTGGTATAATCAAGTGCCTCTGATTGAATCTTGCTTTTATCAATCAAGAGTCTATACAAGGACCAGGGGCAGAGTAAAGATGGTGGAGTAGAAAGACTCACTGTATGCTAGCTGTGAACCCACAGCCCATGCATTTAATGTAAGAAGAGCTGCCCGCAAGGTCTGGATCACTGCAGGGTGTGCAGAAACACAGTGGAAGAGATTTCCGTTCCAGAGAGCACTGGAGAGCAGTCCCCAGGGTCTGTCACGCCCCAGAAAGCGGACCCCACCCCAGCGCTGCCCTGGCTGCGACCCCAGAGAAGCTGATCCGAGCAGGCTTCAGGGACAGAACCTCTGGCGGCTGGGAAGGGCCCTCCGCCCACAGAAGCTACAGGTCAGTGAGAGAGATTTCTGAGCAGGCAGAAAGGGGAGCGGAGTGTCTCCGTGACTTGGGCCCCCTCGGGAGGAAGCAGCGGAGGCAGAGCCAGGGACAGGAAGCGGCAGGCAGCAGCAGCAGCAGCGGCCCCTGGGACTCCCCGAGCAGGCAGGATCTTCATTACTGAAAGTCTCTGCATAAACCACCTGAAGGAGCTGAGCTTGGTAGACGGCTCTGCCCCCACCCCAGCACCAGAACTAAAGCTCACATTGAATAGCAGCCACGCCTGCCGTGGAAAGCCCATTTGAATCGCAGACCCCAAGCACTAACTGGGCGGATCTAGGCAGGGGTGGACAGGAATCTCAGAAGTCAAGTGACTGGCTTGGAAAATGCCTACAAAAGGGAAGAAAAATAAAACTATAGAGAGCTTTTTTGAGCAGATGCAAATGATCCCAACTTTCGGATCTGACGACGAGGAGATATTCTTGCCATCAGGGAAAGACGTTGAGGGTGGGGCCTCGGTACCCCAGAAATCCCAGGGGGATGCCGGGTGGGCTCAGGCCTTGGAAGAGCTCAAAAAGGATTTTGAAAAGCAAGTTAGACAGGTGGAGGAAAAACTGGGAAGAGAAATGAGAGAGATGCAAGAAAAGTATGAAAAACGGGTCAATATCTTGGTAAAGGAGACCCAAAAAAATGCTGAAGAAAATAACACCTTGAAAAATAGGCTCACTCAATTGGCAAAAGAGGTTCAAAAAGCCAATGAGGAGAAGAATGCTTTCAAAAGCAGAATTAGCCAAATGGAAAAAGAGGTTCAAAAGCTCACTGAAGAAAATAGTTCTCTCAAAATTAGAATGGAACAGATGGAGGCTAATGACTTTCTGAGAAACCAAGAAATCATAAAACAAAACCAAAAGAATGAAAAATGGAAGAGAATGTGAAATATCTCACTGGAAAAGCAACTGACCTAGAAAATACATCCAGGAGAGACAATTTAAAAATTATGGGACTAAGTGAAAGTCATGATCAAAAAAAGAGCCTAGACATCATCTTCCATGAAATTATCGAGGAAAACTGCCCTGAGATTCTAGAACCAGAGGGCAAAAATACCTACTGAAAGAATCCATCGATCACCACCTGAAAGAGATCCAGAAGAGAAACTCCTAGGAACATTGTGGCCAAATTCCAGAACTCCCAGTTCAAGGAGAAAATATTGCAAGCAGCTAGAAAGAAACAATTCCAGTACTGTGGAAATACAATCAGGATAACTCAAGATCTAGCAGCTTCTACATTAAGGGATCGAAGGGTGTTGAATAGGATATTCCAGAAGTCAAAGGAACTAGGACTCAAACCAAGAGTCACCTATCCAGCAAAACTGAGTATAATACTTCAGGGGAAAATATGGTCTTTCAATGAAACAGAGGACTTTCAAGCGTTCTTGAAGAAAAGACCAGAGCTGAAAAGAAAATGTGACTTTCAAACACAAGAATGAGAAGAAGCATGAAAAAGTAAACAGCAAAGAGAAGTCATAAGGGACTTACCAGAAGTGAACTGTTTACATTCCTACATGGAAAGACAATATTTGTAACTCTTAAAACTTTTCAGTATCTGGGTAGTTGGTGGGATCACACACACACATGTACACGTGTGCACGCACACACACATACACACATGCATTCCCATACAGAGATAGAGAGCACAGAGTGAATTGAATAGGATGGGACCATATCTTAAAAGAAATTAAGGTAAATGGTGAGACAGAAAGCTAGGGGGAGGAAAGAGGGTGAAATGGAATGTGGTAAATTATATGTCATTTAAGAGGCAAGCAGGAGATCTTTTAGTTGAGGGGAAAAGAGGAGAGCTGAGAAAAAAAAAAAGATTACCCTCATCACATTTGACTAAAGGAAGGAATAAAATACACACTCATTTTGGTATGAAAACCTATCTTACAGGATAGAAAAGTGGGGGAGAAAGAGATAAGCAAGGGGGGATGATGGAAGGGAGGGCAATGGGAGGAGGGAGCAATTTGTAGTCAACACTCAGGGAGGGACAGGATCAAAAGACAGTATAGAAAAATGAGGGGCAGGATAGGATGGAGGGTAATTCAGTTAGTCTTACACAACACGACTATTATGGAAGTCATTTGCAAAACTACACAGATAGGGCCTATATTGAATTGCCTGCCTTCCCAAAGGGAATGGGTGGGGAAGGAGAGATGGGGAAAATTTCGAACTCAAGTTTTAGGAACAACTGTTCAGTATTGTTGTTGCTACTAGGAAAGAAGAGATACAGTTAATGAGGAATAGAAAGTCATCTGGCCCTACAGGACAAAAGAGAAGATGGGGACAAGAGAAGGGAGGGATGACAGAAGAGAGGGCAGATTGGAGATAGGGAAAATGAGAATGCTCGGTGTATTGGGGTGGGGGGAGGGGATAAAAGGGGAGAAAAAATTGGAACCCAATATTTTGTGAAAATGTATGTAAAAAGTTAAATAAATAAAAAGAAAAAAAAGAGGAGAAAAAAGAGTCTCTACAAGGAGTAAAGTAAAGAAATATGTTTCTTTAACTAAAGACAATGTATGTAATTTTATTGCTAATTATTTTAATGTGATTAAAGAATTTTCACACCCATTGATGGGTCTACACATTGTGGGAAGCTTGATTAGGGGAGACCTTTTTGTAGAAGCGTCCCATAAACAAGTACCTTTTGTTTTTGTTTTTTTTTTTCTACTGAGGCATTGGGTCAAAGGGTTGTGATGCCATAAGCTTTGGGGCCTGAGGAAGCATAGTTATTTCCAAACTCTGCCATTTATATGCTACCCATCTCTCCAGGCTTTGTGGCATCTGCAAGTTAGCTAAGTATGCTATGTGGTCCTTTAACCAATACAGTGGGGAGAAGGCTCCATAGCTATGGGAGAAACAGAAAACCTTAGTAAATCCATTCAAACACTTGAGACTTCCTGGAAAATTGGAATTAACTCGTAATGAACATTATTTGGGTCAGACCACTTTACCAGTTCAGAATCCACCTAAATGTATTACCATTTGACCCAGCATTTTCCTCTTTTGTTCACAAACAACAATGATAGTCTGTGGAATGATTGTTTTTAATTTGTTCAAATTACACACATGAAACCATTTCACTGATCTAAAGTCATGAACCCTGAAAAAAACTAGTTCAGTCATACTACCTCTGTGACCAACACTTCCTTCTCTAAACATTTCATATTTGTCATGATGACATGTTCTAGAATTTTCAAATAATTTCAAATTCAGCTCATTGGCTCATCTATACACACTCTTTTTCATTTTTAAAATTCCTGACAGAATTTGAATTTTTCAAATCCCATAGTGCTTCTTACATTTTCTATGACCTTTCAATAATCTGCAGAACTTTCACTGCTTTAGGTGGTGGTTGATTTGAACCATTCATCAAAGGCAACTAAATTCTTTCTTTTCTCTCTCTCTCTCTCTCTCTCTCTCTCTCTCTCTCCTTTTCTTAGGTATTAAAAGCTTATTAATCATTTGTCATCCTTATACTTCACAAAGCATTATGGGCAGAGAAAAATTAAGACAATTGGAAGTGAGCAGCCCTGCCTTAATTTGTGAGCTGTTATGACTTCTTGCAATTCAATTCAAATAAGCACTTAGTAAACTCATATTGTAAAGAAGCTATTGGAGATGCAAATAAAAAAATCAAAACCATTCCCTGTTTTTTTTTTTTTTTTTAGAAATGGACAATCTCTTGTTGAAATGAACAAATCTTGTCTTAGTACATGCATTCAATAAGATATGGTGATATCCTCCTGCAAGACTCATCTTCTTGGTGAGTTGAAGAGAAGATAGATGTTGGAAGGGACTCAGGACTGAGAGTTGGTGAGGCAAGGATATTAGCGTGACCTATGGGCCAAGGGTAGAGAGCAGCAAGTAGCTGAATGCCTTAACTTCAGGAATAAGCACTTAAGGGAGTGAGATCGGAGCAGAAATGAAGGACCAGGGGAAGAAAGGTGGTGGGGCGGAGGAGGGGAGGGGTAGTGTATCTTTTTTAGAAAGAATGAAAATGATGGGAGAAAAAATACAGGACATTATGAACAGAGAGAGGGACTTCAAAAATTGAAAATAAAGGAAGCAGTAAAGTTATGGTTTACAATGAAATCAACTACATGACAGTCACATAGTAGGCTAGTTGAAATAAAGAAGCTGGGCTTGACTTTTGAGAAACTAAGCTGTCAGGGTCATGACTAGGCAAAAATGTGAAAAGTGAAGATCACAAATATGAAGGAAAAGGCTGAGACGCAGGGAGAAATACAAAGCCTTAAATGGAATTCCTAGAGAAAAATCATTAAACTATGGCAACAAGACTGTTCTTTTTTGTCTTAATGGATGAGGAAAGCAGGAGGAGGGAAATTAATTAAGAAGGAACTTGATTTTATGTGTAAATAAGCAAAAATATTCCAAGGTCATTCACAGATAAATAGGAATGGATGGCAGATTTGACAGTACTACTAGAGAGAACTATACTCACCACCACTGACTGTGAAACCGCTGAATCTGTACTCTAACATCTCAATATCACATTGCTGCATCGAAAAATCAAAACAAGAGGGAGGAGCCAAGATGGCGGAGTAGAAAGACTCACGTATGCTAGCTCCGAAACCACAGCCCATGAATTTTCTGTAAAAAGAACTCCCCACAAATTCTGGAGCAGTGCAAGCCGCACAGAAACACAGTGGAAGACAGTTCCGTTCCAGAGAGCCCTGGAAAGCTGTCCCCAGGGGTCTGTCACGCTCCAGACAGAGGAGTCCACCCCTGCGCTGCCCTGGCCACACAACCCTGACAGGAGCAGATTCGAGCAGGCTTCAGGGACGGAACCTCCAGCAGCCGTGAAGGTTCCTCCACCCATAGGCGCTACAGATCAGTGAGAGAGACTTCTGGGTTGGCCAAGAGGGGATAAGGATGTCTCCGTGACTCGGGCCCACTTGGGAGGCAGCAGCAGAGGTGGCAGTGGCCAGGTGCTCCCGGAGGAGACAGGAGCTCTGCTCCATTACTGAAGATCTCTACATAAACCACCTTAGGGAACTGAGCCTGGGAGGTGGCCCTGCTCCGACCTGAGCACCAGAACTTAAGCTCACATTGAATAGCAGCCACGCCCATCATGGAAAGCCCTGAGGCTGGGGAGCATCATTTGAATCTCAGACCTCAAGCACTAGCTGGGCAAATCTAGGCTGGGGTGGAGAGGAATCTCAGAAGTAAAGTAACAGGCTGGGAAAATGCCCAGAAAAAGGAAGAAAAATAAGACCATAAAAAGCTACTTTCTTGGGGAACACATGATGTTTCCTCTTTTCATTTCCGAAGGGAAGGAACAATGCTTGCCATCAGGGAAAGACATGGAGGTCAGGGCCTCTGTATCCCAGACATCCCAGGTGGATGTCCAGTGGGTTCAAGCCATGGAAGAGCTCAAAAAGGATTTTGAAAATCAAGTTAGACAGGTGGAGGAAAAACCTGGGATGAGAAATGAGAGAGATGAAAGAAAAGAATGAAAAACGGCTCCTTGGTAAAGGAGACCCCAAAAAATGCTGAAGAAAATAACACATTGAAAAATAGGCTAATTCAATTAGCAAAACAGATACAAAAAGCCAATGAGGAGAAGAATGCTTTCAAAAGCAAAATTAGCCAAATGGAAAAAGAGGTTCAAAAGCTCACTGAAGAAAATAGTTCTCTCAAAATTAGAATGGAACAGATGGAGGCTAATGACTTTCTGAGAAACCAAGAAATCACAAAACAAAACCAAAAGAATGAAAAAATGGAAGAGAATGTGAAATATCTCACTGGAAAAACAACTGATCTAGAAAATAGATCCAGGAGAGACAATTTAAAAATTATGGGACTACCTGAAAGCCACGATCAAAAAAAGAGCCTAGACATCATCTTTCATGAAATTATCAAGGAAAACTGCCCTGAGATTCTAGAACCAGAGGGCAAAATAAGTATTGAAAGAATCCATCGATCACTGCCTGAAAGAGATCCAAAAAGAGAAACTCCTAAGAACATTGTGGCCAAATTCCAGAATTCCCAGGTCAAGGAGAAAATATTGCTTCAGGGGAAAAAGTGGTTTTTCAATGAAATAGAGGACTTTCAAGTATTCTTGATGAAAAGACCAGAGCTGAAAAGAAAATTTGACTTTCAAAAACAAGAATGAAAAGAAGCCTATGTTGAATTGCCTGCCTTCGAAAAGAGAATAGGTGTGAAGGGAGGGATGGGGAGAATTTGGAACTCAAAGTTTTAGGAACAACTGTTGAGTATTGTTCTTGCTACTAGGAAATAAGAAATACAGGTAATGGGGAATAGAAAGTTATCTGGTACTACAGGACAAAAGAGAAGATGGGGGCAAGGGAAGGGAGGGAAGATAGAAGAGAGGGCAGACAACCCTACCTCAGCAAAACTGGAGGAGATCCTGAAATCCTGGGCAGCAGAGCCAATAAGTGCCTATACCAGGACCCCAGATCTACCTTAGCACAGGCAGGGGAATTGGGAAGATACCAACATACACAGGGACTCACCAACAGCTGAGTTTTCCTTTGCTCTAGTCAAGGGAGGAGATCTACAGTCAGACCATCCCTCCCCCACACCTCATACAGTGACCTTTAGGATAATTCTGAGGAAACTCAGAAAGACTTCACCTTGTCTCAGCCTTGGCATACCAGCTAGCTCAGATAAGAACCATAGAATGCAGCATTCTAGCTTCTAGTTTAAAGAACCAGAGACTACAGCACACAAAGTCCCAAGTTCTCATTACAAGAACAATGATATTGAGCCCCTTAGGCCTCAAAAGCAGAGCTCCACTTTGAAAGTGAGGAAAAAGGCAATCATCATGAGCAAGAAGCAAAACAGAAAATAAAAGACAATAGAATCTTACTATGGGGACAAAAACCAAAACACGAATTCAGAAGAGGTCAGAATTGAAAATGCACTCTCATGTGAAATCTCAGAATGGAATATGAACTGGTCTCAAGGCCAAAGAGCATTCTTGGAAGAGCTCAAGAAGGATATTAAAAGCAAAATTTGAGAGGTGGAAGAAAAATAGGACAATGATTTTAAACATATGAAAAAAATCGCTGAAGAAAACTGTTCCTTAAAAAGGTAAGATGGGAAAATGGAAAAGGAAGCACAAAACCTAACTGGGAAAATTTGGCAAATGAAAAAGGAAGTGTAAAACATAACTGGAGAAAATAGCTCCTTAAAAGGAACAGTTGGACAAATGGAGAAGGACATGCAAAAGTTAATTGAAGAAAACAATACATTAAAATTTAGAATTAGGCAAATAGAAACTAAAAATTCTATGAGACATTAAGAATCAGTCAAACAGGGGGGAGGAGCCAAGATGACAGAGTAGAAAGACTCACGTATGCTAGCTCCGAAAACACAGCCCACAAATTTTCTGTAACAAGAACTCCCCACAAATTCTGGATCAGTGCAAGCCACGAAGAAACACAGTGAAAGAGATTTCCGTTCCAGAGAGCCCTGGAAAGTCATCCCCAGGGGTCCGTCATGCTCTGGACAGCGAAGTCCACCCCTGCGCTGCCCTGGCTGTGTGCCTGAGATGAGCACATTCGAACAGGCTTCAGGGTGGCCGCGAAGGTCCCTCCACCCACAGGCGCTACAGGTCAATGAGAGAGACTTCTGGGCTGGCCAAGAGGGGAGCAGGGTGTCTCTGTGACTCAGACTCCCTCGGGAGGAAGGGGCAGAGGAAGTGGCAGAGGCAGCGGGGGCCCAGGACTCCCCAAGCAAGCAGAAGCTCCATTGTTGAAGATCTCTGCATACACCGCCTGAGGGAAGTGAGCCTGGGAGGAGGCCCTGCCCCAACTTGAGCACCAGAACTTAAGCTCATATTGAACAGCAGCCGTGCCCACCACTGAAAGCTCCAAGGCTGGGGGGCAGCATTTGAATCTCAGACCCCAAGCACTAGCTGAGCGGATCTAGGCGGGGGTGGAGAGGAATCTCAGAAGTCAAGTAACTGGCTGGGAAAATGCCCAGAAAAGGGAAGAAAAATAAGACCATAGAAAGCTACTTTCTTGGGGGACAGATGTTCCGGCCTTTCATTTCTGATGACAAGGAACAAGTCTTACCATCAGGGTAAGACGTGAATCCCAGGTGGATGTCCGGTGGGCTCAGGCCATGGAAGAGCTCAAAAAGGATTTTGAAAATCAGGTTAGACAGGTGGAGGAAAAACTGGGGAGAGAAATGAGAGAGATGCAAGAAAAGCATGAAAAACGGGACAATACCTTGTTAAAGGAGAAACAAAAAAATGCTGAAGAAAATATCACCTTGAAAAATAGGCTCACTCAATTGGCAAAAGAGGTTCAAAAAGCCAATGAGGAGAAGAATGCTTTCAAAAGCAAAATTAGCCAAATGGAAAAAGAGGTTCAAAAGGTCACTGAAGAAAATAGTTCTCTCAAGATTAGAATGGAACAGATGGAGGCTATTGACTTTCTGAGAAACCAAGAAATCATAAAACAAAACCAAAAGAATGAAAAAAAGGAAGAGAATGTGAAATATCTCATTGGAAAAACAACTGACCTGGAAAACAGATCCAGGAGAGACAATTTAAAAATGATAGGACTACCTGAAAGCCATGATCAAAAAAAGAGCATAGACATCATCTTTCATGAAATTATCAAGGAAAACTGCCCTGAAATTCTAGAACCAGAGGGCAAAATAAGTATTGAAAGAATCCATCGATCACTGCCTGAAAGAGATCCAAAAAGAGAAACTCCTAGGAACATTGTGGCCCAAGTCCAGAATTCCCAGGTCAAGGAGAAAATATTGCAAGCATCTAGAAAGAAACAATTCCAGTGCTGTGGAAATACAATCAGGATAACACAATATCTAGCAGCTTCTCCATTAAGGGATCGAAGGGTGTGGAATAGGATATTCAGAAGTCAAAGGATCTAGGACTAAAACCAAGAATCATCTACCCAGCAAAACTGAATATAATACTTCAGGGGAAAATATGGTCTTTCAACGAAACAGAGGACTTTCAAGCATTCTTTGTGAATAGACCAGAGCTGAAAAGTAAATATGACCTTCAAACACAAGAATGAGAAGAAGCATGCAAAAGTAAACAGCAAAGAGAAGGCATAAGGGACTTACAAAGGTGAACTGTTTACATTCCTACATGGAAAGACAATATTTCTAACTCTTAAAACTTTTCAGTATCTGGGTAATTGGTGGGACCACACACACACACGCACACACACACACCCACATACAGAAAGAGAGAGCACAGAGTGAATTGAATAGCATGGGACCATATTTTAAAAGAAATTAAGATAAACGGTGAGAGAGAAATGTAGTGGGAGGAGAGAGGGTGAAATGGACTGGGTTAAATTATCTCTCATTCAAGAGGCAAGCAGGAGACTTTTTAGTGGAGGGAAACAGAGGAGTGCTTAGAAAAAAACATGAAGTTTATTCTCATCACATTCGACTAAAGGAAGGAATAAAATGCACACTCATTTTGGTATGAAAACCTATCTTACAATACAGGAAAGTGGGGGAGAAGGAGATCAGCAAGTGGGGGGGGATGATGGAAGGGAGGGCAATGGCAGGAGGGAGCAATTTGAAGTCAACACTAGGGGAGGGAGAGGAACAAAAGAGAGAATAGAAACAATAGGGGGCAGGATAAGATGGAGGGAAATATAATTAGTCTTACACAACACGACTGTTATCGAAGTCATTTGCAAAACAGCACAAATATGGCCTATTTTGAATTGCCTGCCTTTGCAAAGGGAATGGGTGTGGAGGGAGGGATGGGGAGAATTTGGAAGTCAAAATTTTAGGAACAACTGTTTAGTATTGTTGTTGCTACTAGTAAATAATAAATACAGTTAATGGAGAATAGAAAGTCATCTGGCCCTGCAGGACAAAAGAGAAGATGGGATCAAGGGAAGGGAGGGATGATAGAAGAGAGGGCAGATTGGTGATAGGGAAAATTAGATTGCTCAGTGTATTGGGGTGGGGGGAGGGGCTAAATGGGGAGAAAATTTGGAACCCAAAATTCTGTGAAAGTGAATGTAAAAAGTTAAATAAATAAATTTTTATTAAAAAAAAAACAAAAAACAACACTGTATACAGTTAAGGAAAAGAATCAGTCAAACGGAATCTAAATAAAGAAAAAATACAAGAAAATTTGAAATGTGTCATATAATTTTCATTTCTCTAATTACCAGTGATTTAGATCATATTTTCATATAGCTATAGATAGCTTTTATTTCTTCTGCAAACTCACTTATGTATCGTGACCATTTATCAACTGGAAGACTCGTGAATTTGATAGTTTTATATGCAATATGTAGTTCATAAATGAGGCTTTTGGTCAGAGAAACTTGCTGTATTTTTTGTTACCTCATTTTCTATGGTACCTTTTGGTAAAATATACTTTCCCTGGTTATCTCTTTTAATTAGAACTATTTGTTTTACTTTTCCCTTGTCTGAAGTCATGATATTGCTGCCTATTCCCCTTTTGTTTTAGTTCAACTTAAGTAACTGGATGTACTCCAGCCATTTATTTTAACTCTATGTGTGTCTTTCTGTTTCAAGTGTGTCTCTTGTAAACAACCACCTGTTGGATTTTGAGTGTTAATCCATTTTGGTCTCTGCTTCTATTTTCTAGGGGAGCTCATTCTATCCACTTTCAGTTATGCTTGCTTATGTGTCTTTCCCTACCTCCCATTTTTTTCTGTTTATTTTACTGTCATGTTATCCTGTCCTTTCTTAAATATCTATTCTGCTTCTAACAACTGTCCTTCTTTTTCTGCCCTTCCTTTTATTGTTTCTTTTTATCATCCTCTTCCCCTCCTACTTCCCTATTGCATAAAATAGATTTCTATACACAACTGAGTGTGTGTTTGTGTGTGTGTGTCTGTGTCTGTGTATGTATTCTTTCCTCTTTGAACCAATTCTTATGATACTGACTTTCAAGTATTCCTTCTACTCCATCCCCTTTCTCTATCCACTTGAAAAACTCTTTCTTGTATGTCTTTTTCCCCTATTGTATCTCTCCCTTCTCCTTCTTAGATTTGAAAGGGATTTTAGTTATCCTCTACTCTAAGTCCTTCATTTTGCAAAGATGAAGAAACTGGGGCCCAGGGAAGATAATCCAATTGTTCAAAGTCATGTAGATAGTTGGAGAAGAGACAGGACTCTGATTTGGTCCTGTGTCTTTAACCTACTAGGATTCTCACCGAACTCTATGAGTCTTCCTTGCCTCAATGAAGGCAACCTATTATTAAAGTCTGAGTCTCCCTCCCTTCCTTTTTTTTCTTCCTATGATTGATTCATTCCATAAGCCTTTAGAAAGCTCCAATTTTGTATAAGGTGCATAATAGTTTGGTTCCATAATTCAGGTACCATGAGGAACCAGGTGTGTAACTGACTTCCCACCTTTAGCTTTGAATCATTGGGTAGCACCAGTAGTGACTTATTTTTTTATACAGTCAGACTTTCAAATGAGCTCCTAATACAGAAGCTCCCTGGAAACACCTCCATTGAGAAAATTCCACATACCTGATAAATATTTCACAGGGTTTCTATGGTTTACACATTTCTCATCTAATGAAAACTGCCATCCATACATGGTCATTGGTCACCTCCCTTTTGAAGACTATATCAGCCAGAGGACTCAGTGGATAGAGGGCTGGACCTGGAATCAGGAAGACGTGATTTCAAATGTGGTCTCAGATAATATCTGTGTGACACTGGGCAAGTCATTTAATCCTATTAGCCTCAGTTTTCTCCTCTTAAAGTGAGATGTAAGAAGAAATGGCAAAACTGCTCTAGTGTTTTTGTCAAGAAAACCCCAAATGGAGTCATAAAGAGTTTTTCAAGTGGATAGAGAAAGGGGATGGAGTAGAAGGAATACTTGAAAGTCAGTATCATAAGAATTGGTTCAAAGAGGAAAGAATACATACACAGACACAGACACACACACACAAACACACAGTCAGTTGTGTATAGAAATCTATTTTATGCAATAGGGAAATAGGAGGGGAAGAGGATGATAAAAAGAAACAATAAAAGGAAGGGCAGAAAAAGAAGGACAGTTGTTAGAAGCAGAAAAGATATCAGGACATAACTGAAAAATGACTGGAAAAAAACAACAGCAACGACAGAGAAAGGGAATGTGTACCCAGTAGTATTTGTACATTTGCAAATTATACATTTATAAAAATGCATACATACACATACATATATATACATATATAAAATTATGTTACTGTCATATTACTCTTCACTGATACAATATGTGTACATAAAATAAATGCATATGTGTATATATCCATATATATTAAATATACATATACTGTATGAATGCATATACTTTTGTATGCACATACACACCTTACCTAAATATATAAATACAGAGAGTATATCTTACACTCAGCACATTTACATTGACTGTCATCAGTCAGTCTATCCCACTTAGGCTACATATGGCTTTCCCTTGGACATTCTAAAGTCAAAGCCAAATCCCAACCTAAGCAAAAGCCTGAAGACACACATGCACATGTGCAAATAAGTGCCTCCTCCATGACCTCACTGACCTATTCACAAGTTTCATTTTGATTTAGCTGGGGCCAGAGTGAGTCATAATAATCACTTATTAGTCGGAAGTGTTAGCCTTTATAAAATGTGACTGTGCCCTAGGCCGAATGCTTAACACCCATTTTTATTAACATTGTGGAAATAACTCATTGTTAGTTTGATGAAAAAAGTTCACTAAGACCATTATCTATTCCAGTGAAAGCTCAAATGAATAGAAAACATCCATTGTTTATTAAAGAGACTTAATACTCAACACTCTCCACTGCTACCTTCACTTAATTTACTCTGATTTTAAAACAGATGTCATTGATTTTGAGTTCTGTCCCAATTCCATTCAGGTCATCCTCTTTACTTTCTGCCTAGTGTGTGTGGGGTTCTGAGATGAGCTGGAACAACACACGATGGCAACGTTTCTGCAGGCCTATTTGTCACGAGGCAGAGCCCCCATACCTGGCTTCGCTCACCTCCCATTTCCAGGTCAGTTCTTATCCCCTGCTGGAGTTCCCTGGATGCTCAGCCCCCTGCTCAATACACCACTCAATACAAAGCTATTTATTCTTAAGACCAGTAACAAAATCCCAAAAATATCTCAGGCTCTGGAAAGGGCAAATTCAGGTGTTGCTTCTTACTAATCCTTAACAAGTATCAAGATGACCAGAAACATCACTGTGGAGGGGAATACATTGAAAAAATTTTTGAGATTTATTCAGCAGCCAGGTAACATCTAGGTTGTTTGTTCTCATGTACTTAGACCTCCAGCCATCTGCAAATCTTTAGAGAACTGTCCACAGATATTCACGAACTCATTTCTCACTGTCACAAGTCCTCTACAATTGAGGCAGATGTGACCGCTTAGTGGCATCTTGTCCCAGGCCAATATTACCCATTTTTTCTATCTCATTCCACAAAATCTGGTCCCAATATGTTAGACTTAATCCCATTCTGGGACTTGCTCGTATGGACAAAAGAAATCCTACCCCCTCCCCCAACACACACACACCATTGCAGACTCTTCTTTCTTTCTCTCCCAGAAATCACTGGAGTTTTTTTTTTTTTTTGGTGCCATTGGAGGTGCCTGGTTGAAGCCTTTCTTGTGACCACAATGTATTCATCCAGCTCAGACTTTGGGAACTTGAACCTTGGATTCCATGGTTCACAGCCAAGTAGCATCAGCCCAGAATGGGATGGGACAAAAGGGGTAGGTTCAAGAGCCAGGAGAATTTGGGGATCGTGGCAGTCCATGAACAATTGCCTTCATTCTTTGGATCAAACTGATAACCTATGCTTTCTCTTGCCCAGACCAACCACAAAGGCCACCCCGAGCACTGGCCCATGAGACAAACTTTATAAGCTCCCTTCCCAGAAAGGAAGGTTTGCAAAATGCTCAAAACCAGTGAGGGAGCAGGCTGCAAGATATACAACTAATGTAACAGCCTTGACCATGACTTTATGGACAATAGTGGTTACCTGCTTGGCTTCCCAATAAAGGCTGACCAAGACCTACTTATAATCTACTGTGCACGTGTGTGTGTGTGTGTATGTTTGTGTGTGTGTATGCATACACACACTTGCATGTGTGTGTAAAGGATTCATTGCAGAAAATATGAATGTATCATTGTGTGCATATATATGTGCATATGCATGCGGTGTGCACATACACAAATGTATGTGGATATAGACATTTAACGATAAAAGCATTTTAAAAGCCATGCTAGAGATGCATGAAGTCCAAGGTTTTGAGAGGATCAAGTGCTGAGTCTGGAGTCAGGAATGCCTGTGTCCAAATCCAAACTCAGAAATTCCCTTAGCTGTATGACCCTAGGCAAGTCATTTAACCTCATCCTTTGTAGCTCCCACCTCTTAGGACTGCTATAAACATTGAGGGAGATCACATTTATGAAGTTCCCAGCACACAGTATGTGCTTAATCAGTGCATGTTCCCTCCTTTTGCTGCTATGCAGCACAAACAAGGCCAGGTTGTAGTGCCAGAGGAACCCACAGACCAAAATCACTCTCCTGACCTCCTCTCGAACTGTGTAATTGTGCTCATTAAAGATTACTGAATAGGTCTAGGGGGAATTTGGGTTTCGACTACAAATGACTTTGTTTTTTGTGTTTTTTTTTTCATTTTCCCAACTTATAATCTTGAGTTGTTTTGGGAAGCAGCTGCTGGCAGGTGCCTGAGGTGCCTGAGTAGAAGGCACCCATGATTCACAGAAAAAGTCCCACCTAGTTCTTCCCTCCCTCTAGTCTAGCTTCTGTGTCAAGTGCTGGAAGGGCAAAGGGGGTTATTTAAGGCCTGTGTTACCTTCCCTTTCCTCATGCCTGGCCATCCCCAAATAATTACAGAACTAGGACTGGGGGACACAATGTGCCTTATGTATGGGGGAAGACAAATGAGAACAATACAAAACTAAACACAATGGGGAGGGGGACTGATGTGTGCCAAAGACAGAGTAGCCAGTGATTTTCTGATTTTGGGGGACAGAAGGAGGCTTACTGAGGAAGGACCCACACACAATGAAACTGCTGATTAATCAAACTCTGAGTACATATACATGTACACAAAAGTATATATACACATACACAGATTGAAATAAACGTACATGTATGCAAATAAATATACACCCATGTGCATATATATGAATACATATATTACATATGGAATATAAGTTGATGTGATATCAATCTCAATTAATGTAATGATAAGTCATATGTTGTTGAATGGGCAACCAGGTGGTGCAGTGGTTAGAGCCCTAGGCCTGGAAACAGGAAGATTAATCTTTCTGAGTTCAAATCCAGCCTCAGATACTTACTAGCTGTGTAACCCTGAGCAAATCACTAAACCTTCTATAAAGACAAGGAGTCCAGACAGGGCCAAGATGGCAGAGTAGAAGGACAGACATGCTCTAACTCTTAGAGCATCTGTAAAAAATGACTCTAAACAAATTCTAGAGTAACAGAAGCCACAAAATGACAGAGTGAAAGAGATTTCAAGTCCAAGACAACATCTGACTACCACAGTTTGTATACATGAGATGAGGAATCATTAGGATTTGAGAACAATTATGAGGCTGGAAGTTTGGGAGACTGGAAAAAAGGTGGGAACCTTGTCTGTAATCAGAAAATGGAGAAGAGGAATAGCTTTTGGGGCAATGGTCTGTTTTGAACATGTGGAATTTATATATGTAGGAAATTCAATTTGAGACAAGTCCAAAAGGCACTTGGTAATGTGGAACTGTAGAAAAAAGAAAGATGGAGATAAAATAGATTCTATATGTGTGCATATGTGTATAGTATGCATATATACATGTACATACATACACAAATAAAGATGATATAAAAAAGGTATGGGTGTGAATATCACTGTAAATAATCTAAATAGAGTCAAGAGGACAATATTTGAAGGCTTAGGAGTTGATGAGATCCCAAATGACATAACATAGAAGGAGAAGGCAAAATAGAAGGAGAAGGCAAAACAGAAGCCTAGAAAAGACCCTTGAAGGAAGTGGCTGGGGTTGGATACCTTGATCTTACATTTAATATATTTCTGAAAATCCTGGAAACCTCTTTCCACTTTATTGATTTTCATAATGGTCTATTTTCACTTTACCCATTTTGAATATGATTAGATCATGTCCTTGTTGTTGCATTTGTCTTTCATTTTTGAAGAAGGGGATCAGGGGATGATGACATGACTTAGAATTGAGTTGGATTTGAGTGAGGGAGGGCTATGCAAGGTCACCAGTCTCACTTTCTTCTCCAGAGTCACCTGGGATCAAGGACCAAGCATTCATCAGGACAACTGGAGATGGCCCAAGATGCAATGGGTGAGCTGGTCCTTGTTAGATTAAGGATATTTCAGGTTCTCACTTTGAGTGAGGTAACTCCTATTCAGCTAATAGACCTCTTTAAGAAGTGAGTTCAGGGATGTCCCCTTAAAATAAAAAAAATCAAACTGGAATAGGAAGTTGCTGGTCAACAGAGAAACAGTTACCAGTAACATTCACTCTCAGCCAGGAGGCCCTAAAATACAGTCATTAAATGGTGCTTGGACAGGGACTTACTGTTGTCCAATCTATGAGCTCCAGAGTGAAATGGCTTATGTCTACTATTATTTTAAACACTGAAGATTTTCTGTGGAATGATTTTGCTTGGGACTGTGCTTCAGCTTAGCTGCCTTGGACTTCATGTGAAAATATTTGGTATGATACCTGCCCAAGCAAGGAAGATGCTAAAAGGAGCATGGTGGTGGCATAAAGACATTAGTGCCCCTTGGAAGTACTAGTACTTTGTGATCTTTCCATCTACAGCTTTAAGAAGGTTTTCCTTCTTGGATTTTTCCGGAGCACTTTGTTCAGATCTCTCCTTTCTCCATGACATTAGACTCATGTGTGATCAGGTCCCCATCACCATCATCACCTACTAAAGGACAAGATACTTGTAGTGAGGGGACATGAAATTTTTAATAAAGGTCTATGCTGCTGCTTAAGAATTCTTGGTGAAAATTACCTTAGAAGTACATTCTTTCATCAAACTGTTCCTTTCCTTTGTTTCTTGAGCATTCTGCTTTCCTGATGAGAGAAAGACTATGTCCTTCATGGACACAGCGACCCTCTATCACAGGACTGAGTCAGATCTTGAATGTCTTCCAACCCAAACCTTCCATACTAAAGTGAAGCTTCAGGCCTTAAGAGAAATTTGCATTCCAAAGGAGAGCATCTGGCTTGCATGGGAAATACTGATTATCTTCTTGTGACATATTTATGAGGTTTCCTCTCATTAATTTTTATCTTATAAGTATTCATTGTTCTGCTAGACTGGTTTTAGAACAAACACCTGCTTTTTACAACTCTTAGAACAGCTGACAATGGAAGTGTGAGCCTCCTTCCTTCCTGATGAGATTGTCTCATCAGAATTGTCTTCAGTTTACATCTGAAGATTTATTTTCTCTTAGGGAGAAGATTAAGAGACTCTACAAACCATTTGGGGAATATAGACCTTTTCTATTAATATCTGTCTACACTATAGGAGACTAGATCCAAGGGGAGAAGAGATGGCAGCAACAATGTAGCTCAATCCTCTCATTTGGAGGAGGAGAAATTGAAATCCAGAGACACTAAGTGGTATACCCCAAGTGGCACTGACAGTGAGTGGGACAGACAGGATTAGAACTCAAATTCTCTGGTTCCAGAAGCAGAGTAACTTTTATGATATTTTTATTTCATTTCCAAAGCCTGCTGATACTCTTCTTGAAGAAAATAACCCTAACCTATATGCTCAAATCTTCTTTGTAGACTATGTCAATTAAATTCAGTAGTCAATCCAATTCCATGGTCATTACATTGTGTAACCTCGTGAGTAAAATCACACTTAGGTGTGGTAAGATTCTAAGGAGACCCAGGATATCTTGCTTCAAGCCACTGCAAATCCAGAACCTGGCTTTGGCCTTTCCTTTTGGGGCAATTGGTGCTGGAGCCAAACACTCTAAACAGGAGCACTAAAGCCAGAAAACAGTGGACAACACTGAAATTTTATTTACTTTACTATAGAAGCCACATCATCGGAGCTTTCACAATCTGCATCAGGTGCTGTCATAACCCATTTTCTTCTAATAATATGCGAGAGGGGCACCTCTGCATTTTGTGCCTTTGTAAGTGTCCAATGAACTGCAGTAAAATATGAGTATACTGAAATGATTTTTGTCGAACTTGCAAATGAAATTAAGTGTCCTTTAGACTATATGGTGGGAGGGGAACAAAGGAATAGAATCTAAAACTCTCACTAACTAAAAACTTGTCACAGAAACAAGATTTGCTAAGCCACTCTGTTATCTGGACCTCTGCCTACACATGCAAACACTTTTCTATCTAATTATAGTGCCTTATTACCCTGTGATGGTCAGAAATTATAAAGGATATTTGGGTTTGGAAACATTATTGGGAACAAGACATTGACAAGCTGAAGAGTAGCCAGAAAAAGGTGTCCAGGATGGCAAGGCAACAGAAGGTTATGCCAAAGAGCCATTTGGGGAAAAAAAGATGGAGAAGGGGCAATAGCTGAGTTCAAATACTTAAGGCCTGTCTCAAGGAAGAGGGGCTGGATTTCTTGTGTTTAATCCCAGAAGGCAGAAACAGTACCATTTCACAGAAGTTGTAAAGAGACTCATTTAGAATGGACATGAAGAAATCACCTCTAATAATTACACCTACTCAAATATACTAGGTCCTTACTTAGCACATAGTGAGATCATCAGTCTAAAGAGGTTTTTATGGAAAGGATCGATCAAAATTGTTCAATAAATGAGAAAATGTATTAAGTGCCTGCTGTGTGCCAGGCACTGTGCTGAGATACAAAAAGAGGCAAAAGAAAATCTCTACCATCAAGAAATGTACAGTCTAATAGGAGAAATCACACACAACCAAATATATGAAAAGCAAGTTAAATAAAGGATACATAGGAAATAATTAACAAAAGGAAGGCACTAGGAATGAAAGTGGTAGAGCAGGCTTCCTGTACAGGGTGGGATTTTAGTTGGGGCTTAATGGAAATGGTTCAAACAGAGGACAGAAAATATTTCAATTTGTTAAGTATGTAAGTGAAAGTGAGAGAATTTGATATTCTCACTGATTGGAGTATCGCCTTTAATAGTACATCTCATTCTCTGTGAGTCCCATCCATATGCCATCCCTCCATAGATCATCCAAGTAAAATTCGACTTTTCTTTAGAATTAGAACTTTCATGAAGAATGGTACGTCCAGTGAGTTGTCTATTTGACTCAAGTAACATGACCAGCTCGTTTCTAACATCCCCTTGACAGTGTTCTTGATCTTATGTTCATTGTTTTAATATAAGCCACGGTGGTTCACAAGTTTCACTCTTGCCTTTTGTCTTCCCATTGCCGTTTGGACTTCCCTGAGTTGGATTATTTTGTTAAGTGTTTCATTCCTCTAATCAAATCCATACAATGTCACTGGGAGAACTTGAAAGTTATACATATGAGCTCAAGCCAGGGAACAGTTTGAGCTCATGCAAAGGGCTGTGTATATCCACAAATACGATCCAGGCATTTTGTGTTTTATAAATTTCTGTAGTCCTCTCATTGCCTGTCTTTGTGCCTTTTTAAAATGAAAATGATTGAGGCAGAGCCAAGATGGTGGAGAAAAATAAAAGACCTCCTCTAGTTCTACTCTGATAACACATAAAATACCTGTAAAAAATGATGTTAAACAAATTCTAAAGCAGCAGAAGCCACAAAGCAACAGACTGAAAGAGATTTCCAGCCAAGATAGTCTGGAAGATTGACAGGAAAGGTCTATAGCACCAGGCTTGGAGGAGAGCACAGCCCAGCCTGGGCCACACATGGACAAGAATGGATCATGTTTCAGGGTGAGGAATCATGTGTAGCAGGACAGCTGCTCTAGATGGCAGAATGAGAGCAGCTACTCACCTAATCTCTTACACAAATTCCTTCAGATACCTATAAAAAGAGAATCTGACCAAATTTTGGAGGTGCAGAATCCAGTAGGAGACAGACTGTGGCAGATTCATAAACCAGGACAGACTGGAAGGTCAAGAGGAAGGATCTTTTACACGGGGTGGAAGAGTACACAGCACAGCGTGTCCCTCACCCCCAAAACAGGGCTGAGCATGAAATCCCCAGGTCAGTATGAGGCAACAGCAACACAGCAGAGTGGCAGCCCAGGGTAGGAGTGCAGCAGAGCAGAGCGAGCGAAAGTTGCAGTGACCCAAGTATCAGCAGCAGCTGCTCCTGGCACTGTCAGCCTGCACATTAAATGTCTGTAAGTTACATACTTGAACTTCTGGGAGCCAAAATGGTGGAGTAATAGGTAAAAGCTCTCTCCCCATCCCCTTTTTGACCTTGAAAAAACAATAAATATTTCCCCAGAAAAAATCCTGAAACAATGGGATCAGCAGAAGGGACAAACAGTCTTGTAGTACATGAGGCTAGAAAAATCGCTAAGGAGTATTCCTCTTATTGTGGCAGAGGAACAGAGGTGTCCCAGACAGACACAACTCAGCTAACCAGGAAGAGATCTGCAGCTCCAGGGGAGTGGAGTCTTGCAACCACCAACATCAGAATCCCAGGCGTGCCTCAGTGCTCCAGGGGCAACAGGAAGACACCAGGGAAACCTGGGATCACCAAACGCTGACCTTATCTCTGTTCTACCTCAGCTGAGAAGATCTCCCTTGAACAGATTTCTCTTCTCCCACACTTAACAAGCTAACTCGAGGGCCAATCCATGGGAAAAACAAAAAACAAAATAAAAAGTCACCCGGCATCCACTTTCTCACACCAGCCAGCCCAGAGCTGGTTATTTAGCTTCCAACTGAAAGAACCAGAGGTCACAATACACAAAGTGTCATCGTCATGAGTAAGAAGAAGCAAAGCAAGAAAGAAAAGACCATAGAATCTTTCTATAGGGTCAAGGACAGAAACACGAATACCAAGGCAAAGTGACTACAACTAAGGATGAATAATCCAGCAAAGTTCAGCATAACATTTCAGGCAAAGAGATGGACACTCAATGAAATAAGGGAATTCCTGATAAAAAGGCCAGAACTCATTAGAAAATTTGACCTTCAAACTCAGATCTCAACAGATGCATAAAAAGGTAAACAGAGAAAAAGAAAAAACCTGTTACTCAATTTGAGCAAACTCTTTACCTCCCTATAAGGGAAGATGATACGTTAGTTTTGAGAATTGTATATCTATTATGAAATATAAACAGAATGTACAGAGACAGAGGCTACAAGTGTAAATTAAATTATGTGATGATAAAAATATGATTTAAGAATGTCAAGGACTTGTAGCAGGAGATGTGAAAAGGAAGAAGCAGATAATGACAAATTACATCACAGGAAGAAGTACAAAATTATATTACAGTAGAGGGAAAAAGGGGAAGAAGATGAGCATTGTTTGAGGGGTGCTCTCACCTGATTTGGTTCAAGAAGGGAACAACAAACAATCAATTATATAAATGTAACTCTCTCTAGATACAGGGGAAGGGGGAAAGAAAGGGTAGGTGAGGTTAAAAGGGAGGGAAGAAGTAGTAAGGGTAAAGGGTAGTAAAAGAGTGGGGAACTAAAAGAAGGAAGGGAAGACTGTGTGAGGTGGTGGTCAAAAGTGAAAAATTGATTGTGGAGAGGAAGAGAGAATGGAGAACTAAAAGCACAAATGGCGGGAAAGAGGATGGATGGAAAGACACAGAGAGTAATCATAACTGTGAATGTGAATGGCATGAACTCTCCCACAAAACGGAAAAGAGTAACAGAATGGATTAAAAGTCATAATCTGAAAATATGTTGTCTACAAGACATACATTTGAAACTGGGGAAACACACAGGGTAAAGGTAAAAGGTTGGAGGAGAATATATTGTGCTTCAGCTCATGAAAGAAAAGCAGGAGCAGTAATCTTAACCTCAGACAAAGCAAAAGCAGAAATAGATCTAATCAAAATAGATAAAAAAGGAAACTGTATCCTGCTAAAAGGCACCATGGACAACAAAGCAATATCATTACTAAACATATATGCTCCAACTGGTATAGCATCCAAATTCTTAGAGGGAAACTTAAAGGAGTTACAGGAAGAAATAGACAACAAAACTATACTATCAGGGACTTCAACCTCCCGCTCTGGGAACTTGATAAATCTAACTTTACAATAAACAAGAAGAAAATTAAGGAAGTGAATAAACATCGGGATGAAGTATATGTGATAGAGTTCTGGAGAAAACTAAATGTGGATAGAAAGGGATATGTATTTTTCTCAGCAGTTCATGACACATATACAAAATTTCACCATGTTTTAAGGCATAAAAACCTCACAATCCAGTGCAGAAAGGCAGAGATACTCAATACATACTTCTCAGATCATAATGCAATGAAAATTATATGTAAAGGAAGGCCATGGAAATATAAACCAAAAACTATTTGGAAACTAAAAAAATCTAATCCTAAAGAAGGAATGGGTTAAACAACAAATCATAGAAACAATCAACATTAATAGCAATTATCAAAATCACTTGGTATTGGATAAGAAATACAAGGCTAAACATGCATTAGGCTAGGTAGTCAAGACACAGTAGGCAATGAATATAGAAATCTACTGTTCGATGTGTGGCCCAGCTTCTTAATAAGAACTAACTGTTCAACTAAAATTTCTGGGAAAATGATAAGAGTGTGGTGGAAACTAGACATAGAACAATACCTGACACTGTACACAAGAATGAAGTCCAAATAAGTACGTGATCTAGGTATAAGACAGATAATATGGAAAAATTGGTGGAGCAAAGAATAGTGTATTTATCAGATTTATGAAGGAGGGAAGAATTTTTCACTAAAAATGAGATGGAAAACATTATAAAGTGGAAAACTGATAATTTTGATTGCATTAAACTGAAAAGTTTTTGCACAACCAAACCCAAAGGAACCAAGATTAGGAGGGAAGCAGAAAAGTGAAAAAGAACTTTTGCAACTAGTGTTTGTGACAAAGGCCTCACCTCTAAAATATATGGAGAGTTGAATCAAATGTACAAGACTACAAGTCATTCCCCAATTGACAAATCGTCAAAGGATATGAATAGGCATTTTTCCGAGGAAGAAATTAAAGACATCTACAGACATATGAAAAAATTCTCTAAATTATTTTTGATTAGAGTTGAAAATCAAAATAACTCTGAGATACCACATCACATCTATTAAATTGGCTAACATGAAAAAACAAGATGATGATAAGTGTTGGAGAAGATGTGGGAGTGTTGGAACACTAATTCATTGTTGCTGGAGCTTTGAGCTGCTCCAAACATTCTGGAGAGCAATTTGAAACTGTGGCCAAAGGGATGGAAAAAGGTCATACCCTTTGACCCAGCAACATCCCTTTTAGAACTGCATCTCCAAGAGATCATAAAAATGAGAAAGGGTACCACATGTACAAAAATATTTATAGCAGCACTTTTTGTGGTGGCCCAAAACTGGAAGTCTAGGGGATGCCTATCAATTGGGGAATAGCTGAATAAATTGTGGTAAATGAATGTAACGGAGTACTATTGCGCTATAAGAAATAATGAACAGGAAGACTTCAGACAGACCTGGAAAGTCTTATATGGTCTGATGATGAGTTAAAGGAGCAGAACCAGGAGAACTTTGTACACAGCAACAACCACATTGTGGAAGGGCTTCTTCTGGTAGACTTAGAAATTCATTGCAAGAACTTAAAAAAATTTCCCCTGGTCTTTTAAGGCAAAATACCTTTTACATCCAGAGAAAGAACTATGGAATTCAGTCACAGATTGTAGCAGGTCATTTTCTTTTGCATTTCTTTTTGGTTTCTTATATGATTTCTCCCATTCATTTTAATAATTCTATACAACATGACTATGGTGAAAGTGTATTTAATAGGAATGTATGTGCAGAACCTATATAAAATTGTATGCCGTTTAGGGGAGGTAGAGGGGAGGTGGGGAGGAGGAAGGGTTAGGGAGGGAAAGAAAAAATCTAGGTTGTATGGTGGTGATTGTGGAACACTGAAAATAAAAAAAATGCAAAAGAAAATTTAACTAAAGAAAGCAATTTGATAAAAAATAGAATTGAGTAAGTAGAAGTTAATGAATCTATGAGACATCAAAAATCAGCCAAACAGAATCTAAAGAAAAAAAGATATAAAAAACGCAAAATAGGTAATAAGAAAAACAACATATCTGGAAAACAAATTCAGCAGGAAAAAATCTAAGGATTATTGGTCTACTAGAAAGCCATGATGAAAAAACGAGGCTGGACAATGTCTTCCAAGAAATCATCATGGAAAATTGCACAAAAGTCCTACATACAGCAGGCAAAATAGTCACGGAAATAATCTACAATTCACCTCCTGAAAGTGTTACCAAAGTAAAAATATCAAGGAATATCGTTGCCAAATTCCAGAACTGTCAAGAGAAGGAGAAAATACTTCAGGCAGCCAAAAAAAAAAACAATTCATGTATCACAAAGTTACAGTCAGGATCACACAGGACATTGCAACTTCTACATTAAAAGATCAAAGGAATTGAAATATGGTATTTTGTAAGGCAAAAGACTTGTGACAACAACCAAGAATTAATTGCACAGTAAATCTGAGCATAATATTTCAGTCAAGGAGATGGACATTCAATGAAATAAGGGATTTCCAAACCCTTCTGATAAAAGTCCAGAACTCATTAGAAAATTCTATCATCAAATGTAGGTCTCAAGAGAGGCATAAAAAGTAAACAGGAGGAAAAACTTGTTTCTCAACATGGAATGTTGCTTGTTAATCTTGAGATTTGTAAATTTATTATGAAATATAATAGGGATATAGATAGAGGGAGTGGGTATAAATTAATTGATGTGATGATAACAAATGTGAGTTTAGGATGGGAAGAGATTGAAATGGAAGATATGAGTAGAAGGAGGCAGAAAAAATAAATTACATCACAGAAACAGGAATAAATATATATTACAGTAGAGGGAAAAAGAGGAGGAAGATGAGTATTGTTTGGAAGATGCTCTAATTTGACTGGTTTCAAGGGAGATGAAACAAACTCAGTTAAGTATACAAATACAACTAACTATAGGCAGTTGGAGGGGAAGGAGGAAAGAAAAAGGAGGGGAGGCTAAAAGGGAGGGAAGAAGCAGTAAGGTAAAAGGGGATTAAATGGGAGGGGGCTGAAAGAAGGGAGGGAAGATTGAGAGAGGCAGTGGTCAAAAATTAAAACTCTGTTGTAGAGGGGAAGGGAGAAGGGAGAGCTAAAAACATAAACAAGGGGAAAGAGGATAGAGGGAAAGACACAGATAATAGTCATAACTGTAAATGTGAATGGGATGAACTCTCCCATGAAATGGACATGGATAGCAGAACGGATTAAAAAAAAAAATGATCCAACAATATGTTGTTTACAATAAACGCATTTGAAAAGGGGACACATACACAGGATGAAGGTAAAAGTTTGGAGCAGAATATTTTGTGCTTCAGCTGATGTAAAAGAAAAGCAAGAGTAGTAATCCTAATCTCAGAGACAGGGAAAGCAGAAAGAGATCTAGTCAAAACAAATAAAGAAGAAAACTATATTCTGCTGAAAGGCACCATACACAACAAAGCAACTTCATTACTAATCATTTATGCTCCAAGGAATATAGCATTCAAATATTTAGAGAAGTTAATGGAGTTACAGGAAGAAATAGATGCCAAAACTATACTACTGGAGGGCCTCAACCTTTCCCCTCTCTGAACTTGATAACTCTAACCTCAAAATAAACAAGAAAAAAGGTAAGGAGGTGAATAAAACTCCATTGAAGGTAGATATTATAGATCTCTGGAGAAAATTAAAAGAGGATACAAAGAAATGTACCTTTTTCTCAGCAGTACATGACACATATGCAAAAATTAAATACATACTAGGCCATAAAAATCTCACAGTCTAGTGCAGAAAGGCAAATAGTCAATTCATCCTTCTCAGATCATAATGCAATAAAAATTGTATGTAATCAAAGGCCATTAAAATATAAACCAAAAACTAATTGGAAACTAAACAATCTAATTATAAAGAATGCATGGGTTAAACAACAAATTATAGAAGCAATCAACAACTTCATTCATGAGAATGACAATAATGAGACAACCTACCAAATCTTATGCGATACAAAAGTAGTTCTTAGGGGAAGTTGTATATCTTTGAATGCCTATAGATATAAAATAGAGAAAGAGAAGATCAATGAATTGTGCATGGAGCTGAAAATGCTAGAAAATGAAAAACTTGAAAACCCCCAAGTAAATGCCAAATTAGAAATACTGACAACCCAAAGGAGAGATTAATAAAATTCAAATTGATAAAACCAATAAAATTGATAAACTTTTGATCAATTTGATTTCAAAAAGAGATTGTTCTTCAGTGCTCCCCAGAGATTAGTAGAGCTGAAACTCCTTAAGAGTGCCTGATGTTACTCGCCACTCCAAATTAAAAGAAGCAGGAAACATGGGGGTGATGGAGATAGGAAATAGAGAAAGGAACCAAAACACAGGCAAGGAAAAAGAAAGTCAGCAAGTCCAGAAGACCTCGGAAAGAGAAGAAGTAAGCATGGATGACTTAGGCTTTTCATTAAAAAAAATGAATACTTCCCAGGAAGGAAGTAATGAACATAGGGGGGGAAACAGGGATAGGGGCTTCCATGAGTGTAATTAGTGTCTGGCCTAGTGGGAATTGCTAATCAGATTAACAGTCTCGGGGGGCAGAGCCAAGATGGTGGACTAGAAAGATACATTTACGCAGGGTTCCCCCCACAGCCCATAAAATACCTGTAGAGAGGGACTCTCAACAAATTTTGGAGCAGCAGAAGTGGAGAACAACAGAGTGGAGGAGATTCCAGCCCACAGCGACCTGAAACAGGCCCATAGAAACATCAGTTGCACCAGACACGGGAGCCAAGCACGGAGCCCAGCCCACCCTTGGCCGTGGCACAACAAGACTCGGGGAGGATGACACTTCAGGGATGGAATCTCCAGTCACAGTAGAGGGTACTCAGATCCGTTCGCCCACGGGCACCAAAGGTCAGTGATGGGGTTTTATCACGGGGCCAGGAAAGGAAAAGGGCCTTCCCATACCTCCGGCAGCAGGCAGTGGCCACAGAGCCAGCACAGCAGCCCATACAGAAGCTCCGTTGCTGGAGCATAAAAACCCCTGGGGGCATTGAAGAGCTGAGTCTTACCTCAGCCCTGGGGGGAGGCCCTGGATGAGCTGGTCTTTGTCCCAAACTGAATGGTGTCCCTACCCATCCAGCTTATCTGAAAATTAGTCCCAAATGCTGACTTTGTGGAACTGGAAGCCAAGTGGCTGTGGAGAGGTATCTGCTAAGATTCTAGGCACAAAAATCCGTCTTTTCATTCAGATCAGTACACACTTGATTATGCCACCTTGGAGGGACTGAGATCTCACAGATTGCCAGAGTATACCCTACTCTTGACAAAGGACCCAAGCGTCAAGTAACTGGCTGGGAAAATGCCCCCCAAAAAGGGGAAAAAAATATGACTATAGAAGGTTACTTTCTTGGTGAACAGATATCTCCTCCATACTTTCAGATGAGGAAGGACAATGCTTACCATCAGGGTAAGACATAGAAGTCAAGGCTTCTGTATCCCAAACATGCAAAATAAATATTCAATGGGCTCAGGGCATGGAAGAGCTCAAAAAGGATTTTGAAAATCAAGTCAGGGAGGTGGAGGAAAAACTGGGAAGAGAAATGAGAGGGATGCAAGAAAAGCATGAAAAACGGGTCAATACCTTGCTAAAGGAGACCCAAAAAAATGCTGAAGAAAATAACACCTTGAAAAATAGGCTAACTCAATTGACAAAAGAGGTTCAAAAAGCAGAATTAGCCAAATGGAACAGGATGTCCAAAAGTTCACTGAATAAAATAGTTCTTTAAAAATTAGAATGGAACAGATGGAGGCTAATGACTTTATGAGAAACCAAGAAATCACAAAACAAAACCAAAAGAATGAAAAAGTGGAAGATGTGAAATATCTCATGGGAAAAACAACTGACCTGAAAAATAGATCCAGGAGAGATAATTTAAAAATTATGGGACTATCTGAAAGTCATGATAAAAAAAAAGAGCCTAGACATCATCTTTCATGAAATTATCAAGGAAAACTGCCCTGAGATTCTAGAACCAGAGGGCAAAGTATATATTGAAAGAATCCACCAATCACCACTAGAAAGAGATTCAAAAAGAGAAACTTCTAGGAACATTGTGGCCAAATTTCAGAGTTCCCAGGTCAAGGAGAAAATATGCAAGCAGCTAGAGAGAAACAATTTTGGTATTGTGGAAATACAATCAGGATAATATAAGACCTAGAAGCTTCTACAATAAGGGATAGGACATGGACTATGATATTCCAGAAGTCAAAGGAACTAGGATGAAAACTAAGAATCATCTACCCAGCAAAACTGAGTATAATACTTCAGGGGAAAAAATGGTCTTTCAATGAAGTTGAGGACTTTCAAGCATTCTTGATGAAAAGATCAGAGCTGAAAAGAAAATTTGACCTTCAAACACAAGAATGAAGAGAAGCATGAAAATGTAAACAGCAAGGAGAAATCATAAGGGACTTACTAAAGTTGAACTGTTTACATTCCTATTTGGAAAGACAATATTTGTAACTCTTGAAACTTTTCAGTGACTGGGTAGTTGGTGGGATTACTCACACATACCCACACACACACACATACAGAGAGCACAGAGTGAATTAAATCGGATGGGATCATATCTTAAAAAAATGAAATTAAGTGGTGAGATTGAAATATACTGGGAGGAGAAAGGGAGAAATGGAATGGGGCAAATCATCTCTCATAAAAGAGGCAAGCAAAAGACTTTTCAGTGGAGTGAAAAAGAGGGGAGGTGAGAGAAAATCATAAAGTTTACTCTCATCACATTCAACTAAGGGAAGGAATAAAATGCACACTCATTTTTAGTATGAAAACCTATCTTACAATACAATAAAGTGAGGGAGAAGGGGATAAGCAGTTTGGGGAGGTGGGGGTGATGGAAGGGAGAGCAGTGGGAGGAGGGAGCAATATGAAGTCAACACTCTTGGGGAGGGACAGGATCCAAAGAGAGAACAGAAGCAATGGGGGGGGGGCAGGATAGGATGGAGGTAAATATAGTTAGTCCTACACAACTCGACTATTATGGAAGTCATTTGCAAAACTACACAGATATGGTCTATATTGAATTGCTTGCTTCCCAAAGGGAATGGATGGGGAGAAGTTGGAAGTCAAAGTTGTAGAAACAACTGTCAAGTATTGTTCTTACTACTAGGAAAATAAGAAATACAGGTAATGGGGTATAGAAAGTTATCTGGCCCTACAGGACAAAAAAGAAGAAGGGGACAAGGGAAGGGAGGGATGTTAGAAGAAAGGGCAGATTGGTGATAGCGGCAATTAGAATGCTTGGTGTTTTCGGGTGGGGGAGGGGAGAAATGGGGAGAAAATTTGGAACCCAAAATTTTGTGGAAATGAATGTTAAAAGTTAAATAAATTAATTAAAAAGAAAGAAAAAAAGAAAAACAGATTGCTTCTCACATATTTCCAATATGTTTTTGATGATGATTTTGAGTCCAAATATCTGTTCAATGCTATCTTAATTTGAGTAAAAAAGAATATTTTGCCACCTGAAGGATGAGAAGGACCAACAGACAATTAGTAGAAACAGCTTCATTTGCTTTAAATATTACTGAAGGACCAATGCCATCCCAGCCTCCATGCCAAAATATGAGGAGCTTATAACACAGATTTTCCAATCTCATACTCTTCCCTCATAAGGCCTCATAAGTGTATTTCCATTCTCCCCCCAAATATAGTAAGTTAAAGGTGGAAATAATACGAAGCAGATTTATAAGTAAATACTGATCTATTTTATCGCACATTTGGATTTATATATGAGCTCACATGATATTATAATTCCCTTTGTCTTATTGCTAAATAAGTAGTTATGTTTAAGGTCTAAAAGTGTCTTAATCAGGTCAATTTTCTGGAGTCACAATGATCCTGGCTATGGGGAGAAGGTCACACCTTCATGGGAAAGGGTAGATCTCTACAAGGCCCTTAGGTCATAGGTAACGCTCATTGACTTCCAAAGTGACTGTGGTCAGAGGAGGACTGGGACTGACAGGAGAGTTTCTCATATAGTTTTTCGTTCTCCTTGACCTTTGGATAGGAAGACTCTGCCTCCAAAGGTGCCTAGTCCCTTCCTCTGCCTGCCTGCTTGTTTTCTCCCAAGTGTGATCAAGCTCTATTCTACAATAATATACACCTGCATGTATGAAATATGAAAAACAGTGCTGAACAAAATGTTTTGCTGTTTCGCACAAGTAAGCAAGGATTATTATCAAAAGAAATTGGATGTGCTGAAAAATGGCCAAGATGTGCAAATGAGTCGTAAACATTTTCTTTTGAATTCCCCTTTGTTTTTGAGTATTTTTCATACTTTCCCTCAAGTCACATAGGGAGCCAAGGACAGCATTCATTTTCCCCACAGATATCATGGGCCAACACTCTCAGCACTGGGTTATGATAATTTTTTGACGGTTGTTTTCCTTTGTTTTTACATATTCATTTCCCATAAATAGTAATACAATGTGGCTGCCTCTAAAACTGGGCTCCTCATAATCACATTAAAACTCATTTGCTACTCTCAAATATTTATACTTTCATTAGTGAAGGCCTTTTGACTGTCCAATAGAATCATGAAACTTCATGTGATTTGTTTCTATGTTTTACCTGATACTCTCAATGGAAATGTATGTGCGTGCGTGCGTGTGTGTGTGTGTGTGTGTGTATGCATCACAGCCCACCTCACTAACTCATGAAAACCAAATTTTTTGAGGACAAGAACTATATAATTTTTCATATTTGCATCCATGGGAATGAATGCCAAATCTTGCACATAATAGTCACTAAATCAACATTTCTCATTGCTCCACAAATTAAACTAAGGAATCTGAAGGCCAAGTATGAGAGATTAAAGGTAACATTCCCATTCCCAAAGTGGCTGGTAATTTGCAGGGACTCCGGCCTAAAGATGTCATGTGACTCACCTCTCTTACAAACCTGAACTCCAAGGAGGATGGTTTCTTTGAGTTTCTACTTGATCTTTGACCAAATATCCCAGGATACATTGCTCTGAATTCCTGGCTGGGCCATTCTCATGTAGTGGTCCTAAAGTTTGCCATGATAATGAATTTAAAGTCATCTCTTCATTTTGGGCATTATTAATTTGGGCTCAATTTTAGCCTTCTATATATATGTGTGTTTGTGTATTTTGTTTGGGATGGGAATTGGGCCTGTGATCTCATTGATATAGGTAATTCTGAAGTGAGGAAGCTCCCTTTACAAAACAGATTGCTTGTATCTTCACTGAAACAGATACTCGTAAAGGGCTGCCTAAAGCATAAACAGGCTGAGTGACTTACATATTTTCAGGTTGCAAACTTGTCAAATGCAGATCATGAGCCCTGGTTTTCCTTGCTTTGAGGCTATATATGTATGGGCTATGTGATGCTAATTCTCTAGAAAAGAAACTTAATATTACTGCAAGGATAAACTATAATGTAGATAGATATAATATTCACATAAATATGCAAACTATACAACTTTAAACAAGAATATATGTACATACACATGCATACATATGTAATATTTCATTGTCATTGAGATCCCTTCAAAACTTGATCCCTTCTTGTCTTTCCAGTCTTCTTGACCTCCTTTTTTTCCTCCCGAAGTTACCATCCAGTGGCACTGCCTTCCTTGTTAATTACTGAACACAAATCTCTCTTAAATTCATACATTTTCACTGACTACCCACTATGTGTAGAACTCTTTTTCTCCTCATTTAAACCTCCTCACTTCCTTCAAGGTTTAGCTGGACTTACCACTTAAAGGATTACCTTCAAGACTTCTGCAAGTAGGCTTTCACTGCTCCCACCCCAGCCTCACAGCTAATACCTTCCTCTTCCATCTACTCTGAATACACATGCATATACATACATTTATGCATTTCTGTATGTGTGTATACATACCTATATGTATAAACACATCTTGTGTGTACAGATGTAGTTTTGGCCTTTCTTTCTATCCTCTGATCCTACCAGGGAACTATACTACTGTTGGTATTTGTCCTGCATTCTCAAAGAGGACCAAGACATCAGTAAAGTGATGCCATAACATGCAAGTGAATTGGATTTAAGTGAGAGAGGGTTATGGAAAGTCACCAGCCTCACTTTCTCATCTGGAATCATCTGAATCACTTAGCAAGATAGAGATCAAGATGACTAGAGATGGTCCAGGAACATGACTTTTTTTTTTAAGTTAAGATCTTTTTGAGTTCTCACTTTGACTGACGCAATGCCTTTTCAGTGATTAGAGCTGTTTAACAAGTGAGCAGGGGGATGGTTCCTTTAATAAAAAAGAAAAAAACTGGGAAAGGAAGACCCTCAAGGTTTATAGCCAAAATAGAAATAATTACTATTTACATTCACTCTGAACCATCAGGGCCAAACTTACCATTAAGGAAGCACCACTTAATACTACTGTGGTGTTTCTTAAGAAGAGCTTAAAATACTTGCCAACAGGCTATTTTATTGTGTCCTGGATTTCAAGAACATTAACATTAAAAAGTGTTGTGGTTTGGATTTCCAAATTTATTTTGATACTATTTACCACTAAGCCAAAGATACTTCATTTGTCTTCTTCCCTCTGGAAGTCTTAGAATGAGGACTTAACTCCGGACTTCATGGATTCCATCGAAGTCCACATCACATGCCTCTGTTACTCCTCACTATGTGGTAACCACTTCGTTCCCTCTCTGTGTTGTCTGGGTTTATATCCTTAATGCCACATTATCTTCAAAGCTTTTTTATTAATAATATGCTAATATCTAATTCACAACAACTTAATAAATGGTTTTTTATTACTCTTTCATTAGTAATGATTTCAGTTCTTAGAAAATCCAGCATTTCATGTTTACAGGCATGTGTCATCCATGGAGTTGCACTTGTCCTCATTCACATGAACACCTCATTCTCTTTTTAATTCTACATTTACTTGGTGTCATACACTAATCCTGATCTTCAAATTTCTTATTTCTTATGTTATCACCTGTTCACAACCCGCCCCTCCCCCATATGCCTCTCTCTAATGATCACTTTCAAATCCATATAATTTTATGCCATAACCTGATGTGTTTATATATATATATATATATATATATATAGTTTATATATAATATATATGTAATATATATGTGTGAGTGAGTGTGTGTGTAGATATGTGTGGCAATAACACTCATCATTTTAAAAATAATATTTTATTTTTCCCCAATTACACACAAAACAATTTTATGTTCTTTTCCTTTGTTTGCTTTTAAATTTTGAATTCCAAATTCTCTCCTTTCCCTCCCACTCCCTAAGATGGTAAACAATCTGATAAAAGCTATACATGTGAATCACATAAAACATTTTTCCATATTAGCATTTTGTGAAAGAAAGCTTGAACCAAAAAAAAAAAAAGGAAGCAAAAGTAATCTGTTTTGGTCTGCATTCAAATTCTTTCACCGCTTTCTCTACAGGTGGAGAGCATGTTTCATCATGGGTCCTTTATGATTGTCCCAGATCTTTGTATTGCTCAGAATAGTTCCAGAGATCCTATAACACTTCACCCACTGCCTATTGAACTCCTCCAAATGGATACTTTGACATGTTCAAAGCAGAATTAATTTTCATTCTCCCCAAAATGTCTCTTCTAAATTTTTCTGTTACTGTAAAAGGTAATAGTATCTTGCTATTCATGTTTACTCTCAGATTCAGTGTCATTCTTGATGCCTCAGGGAAATAAACCTTGAACATTTAATCTATTTCCAGGTTGTTGTTTTTTCTTCATTTCTACCTTTCCAAAACCTCTTGTATGCATCTGCTTTATTTTAGTCACATAGATTTCAAGCTGTTACAGGCCAAAGCCATCTCACATCTCATTACTGCAATAGCCCGTGGGTTGGTATCCCTGCCTCAAGTTTCTCTCAACACCACTCCATTCTCCATTTAAATGCCAATATTTTCTTTTCACAGTGTGAGTGAGATCTCTCCTACTTGACAAAATCCAGTGCCTCCCCGTTACCTCTAGGATAAGACAGAAAGTTCTCTTTATTTTAAAGCCTCTCATACCCTCTGCTTTCCTATAATTATACTCTTCCCGACTCCCCGCCCCCCACTTTTCTACCCTGTACTATCCAGGGAAATTGACCTCCTGGTCATTTCACTCATAAGACACTCTATCTCCCTATTTAGTATATTTCCACTGGATGGTTCTCATTGCTGGTATGTTCTACCTTCTCATCTCTACCTCATGGCTTCTGTGGCATCTTTTAAGACTCAACCCAGGGGGTGGAGCAGTAGCATGGACCTGCCTGAGTTCGCCCTCAAGCCCCTCAAAATACCTGTAAATATTACTCTAAACAAATTCTAGAGGGGTGGAAGACAAAACATGACAGAATGAAATAGATTTACAGCCCAAGACAATCTGGAAGGCTGACAGGAAGGGTCTATTGAACTGGACTTGGACAGGAACAGGCCTCAGGTCACTGAAACTTTCCAAACTGAAAGTTCCCAAACCTCTCAACTCACAAATGCCAAAGACAGCAACACAGGTCAGTGGAAAAGCTCTCTTTTCTGGATAAGAGAGGAATGTGATCCGGTCCCAGTCCTAGGGTGGCACCAGAAACTGCCACAGTAGCAGCTACTTCTGGAGATGTTGGTTTATAGAATGTTGGGGAATTCAGCTGCTAATCCAGGTCACAGTCCTGGGTGGTATTCCTGGGTCAAGGAGGAACAATGGTGGTGCAGAGCTGATGGCTGCTGTGGAGAGGGAAACCTACTCATAGTTCCAGGTCAGCAAAGAGGGCTTCTGCTTGCTGATAGAGCAGAGCTCAGGTTGAGAGAGGAGTAAACACCTATCCTTTCATCATACCACTTTAGAGGAATTGAGAATTTACAGGTCCTTAGAAATATCTCTGAAAAATTCTGCCCAAACCTCTGGAACCTGGGACAGTACACCCTCCAATTAACAAAGAGCTCAAAAGTCAAGAAATTGTCTGGAAAATGACCAAACTTCGAAAAATAAGATTATAGAAGGTTACTTTCTTAGTGAAAAAATATTTTCTTATGATGACGAAGATGAAAAACTACAACCAGAGGAAGACATCAAGGTCAAGGCTCCTACATCTAAAGCTTCCAGGAAAAATATGAAATGATCTCAGGCCATGGAAGAGCTCAAAAAAGATTTTGAAAATCAAATAAGAGAAGTAGAGAAGAATTGGGGGGAGAAATGAGAGTAGTGTAAGAAAATAGTGGAAAAGGAGTCAACAGCTTAATAAAGGAGACCCCAAAAAAGACGAAGAAAATAACACCTTTAAAAATAGACTCACTGAAATGGAACAAAGAGGTCCAAAAAGCCAATGGAGAGAAGGCCTTAAGAAGCAGAATTAGCCAAATGGAAAAAGAAAGTCAAAAGCTCACTGAAGAAAATAATTTCTTCAAAATTAGAATGGAGCAAATGGAAGCTAAAGACTTTATGAAAAATCAAAAAATTATAAAACAAAGCCAAAAGAATGAAAAAATAAATAAAAGACAATGGGAAATATTTCACTGGAAGAAACAACTGACTTCAAAAATAGATCCATGAGAGATAATTTTAAAAATATTGGACTACTTGAAAGTTATGATAAAAAAGAGCCTATACATTACCTTTCAAGAAATTATCAAAGAAAATTGCTCTGATATTCTAGAAGCAAAGGATAAAATAAATATTGAAATAATTCACTGATCACCTCCTGAAAGAGATCCCAGGAAAACTCCTAGGAACATTGTGGCTGAAGGAGAGAATAAAAAAAACATTCATTTAGATAACGAAATCTATCTTACCCTTCAGACAGGTGGGGGAAAGAGGATAGGAGAGGGAGGACAATAGAAAGGACGGGAAAGGATAATCAGAAAAAAAAATCTCTATTGTGGAGAGAGTGGAATAAATGGAGGGCAGGACAGGATAGATGTAAATGGCCTTAGTCTTTCACAATATGACTGTTATGAAATGTTTTGCACAGTTGCACATTTATGACCCATATCTAATTGCTTGCTGTCTCAGTGGGGGTGGGTAGCAAGGGAGGAAGGGACAGAATATGGAATTCAAAACTTTAAAAATGAATGTTAAAAATTGTTTTTATGTACAACTGGGAAGTAATTTGTATGGGCAATTAAGGTACAAAAATCTATCTTTCCATATTGGAAAATAGAGTGGAGGGGGTTAGGAGAAGATGTGGTGGCAGAAGGGAAGGCAGATTGGGGAAAGGAGTGGTTGGGGCTTATGCACCAACCTTATCTTGGCTTATCCTGGGTTGAGGGGAGGGAAGAGATGGGGAGACAACTTGGAATTCAAAATCTTGTGGAAGTGATTGTTGAAAAATGAAAATAAATTATATCAAAGAAAGAAAAGACTCAACCCAAACACAAGATTTCTCTTTGAGACGACTTCCTATTTATACTACATATATGTTATATGTACCTAATTGTTTAAATACTGTCCTCTCAATAGAATGTGAGCTCCTTGTGTCCTGAATTTTTGCCTTTCTTTTCCAGACCTGTGCATAATGCCTTGAATATTGTGTTTCACAAATATTTATGGACTCACTAATTTTGAACATATTTCCTTATCCTTGTCCATTATATAATATTCTGATCCATAGTTACTTATTTTAAGTCTTATTTCAATATATAGGTATTGATAGAGGTTAACTGTTGTCCATTGTTCTCGAAGAGGACCAAAATGACATCACTACAATAAAGTCAAATTTCAATATGTCCTACTGTGACGGATCAGATCAACACAAGCTTTGAATGCTCTACCACAAAGTGGGCAGAAATAGCCCATGTGAATATTTGAAAGGGATACTCTAAGGCTGCAAATTCTGCATTTCCTTTTAGCTGTTTCAATTCTGCTTTGCTCGCAGAATGCAGCGCCTTCTCTGATAGGGGCACACCATGCTGAGCAGTTCTGTGCTGGTGTCTCCCATGTCAAACAATCAATTACAAAGTTCTTGAGAGAAATCTTCAGAGTCTCCTTGCATTGCTTCTACTGACCACCATGTAATTGCCTGCTCTGTGTGAGTTCTCCACAAAATAATCTTTTTTGCAAACATACATTTTGCATTTGAACAACATGGCCAGCCCTTCAGGATTCCACTCTCTAAAGCATAGTTTGAATGCTTGCCTGTTTAGTTTGAGTAAGGACCTCAGTGTCTGGCCCCTTATCCTGCCAAATAATCTTCAGAATCTTCCTAAGGCAATTCAAATCGAAGTGATTCAATTTACTTGCATGGCACTAGTAGACTGCCCATGTTTCACAGGCATACAACAGTGAGGTTAGCACAGGGACTTTGCAGACTTTCAGTTTTGTAGTCAGTCTAATGCCTCTTTTCTCTCATACTTTGCTTCAGAGCCTCCCAAACACTGAAATACATCTGTCAATGCCTGCATAAACCTCTTTATCAGTGTACTTTCCAATCTGGAAAGTATACTACCAAAGAAAGTAAATGTATCCACAGTATTCAAAACGTTTCCATTTGTTGTAACCGATGGTTCCACTTATGGATGGTGTGGTGGTAGCTGATGGAGCACCTGTGTTCCTTTGGTGTTAATTCGTAGATCAAAATTAGCACAGGCAGCAGAGAATAGATCCATAATTTGTTGCATCTCAGTTTCAGAGACTGAATTGAGTGCGCAATCATATGCAAACAGAAAATCATGCACCAACACTCCTCCCACTTTGGTCCTGACTTAAAGTCTTTTCAAATTGAAGAATTTGCCATCAGTACAGTAGCTGACCTTAATGCTGTGTTCATTCTCTTTGAAAGAATTTTACAACATTGTTGAAAACAATATGCTAAAAAGCATGCAAGAAGGCACAAAACTTTGTTTCACTCCACTGGTGAATGGGAAGGCATGAGAATTTTGTACACAATTCAGATCCTGGGCAAGGAGGCCATCAAAAAATTGACATGCAACATTGATGAAGTTCTCTGAACAATCGCATTTTAACATAATTTTCCATAGCTCCTTAGTCCTGTGGGCTGCATATACCATTTGGTTTTCCCTGTATATTTGGGGTTATTTAAGTGCTGATGGATCTCATTTAAGAGATTTTGGAATTGCATGACTGAATTCAATCATAAAACTGCAATATAAATATGGTGCATCTTTCATTTATTCATTTATTGATTGATTGACTTATTTATTTATCTACTTACTCATCTATTTATTCATTCATTCATTCATTTATTTATTTATTTACTCGCTTATTTATTTATTTATTTTTAGCTTTCCTTATTCATTTCCACAAAATTTTGAGTTCCAAATTTTCTGCCCATCTCTCCCCTCTCTCACCCCAAAACTCCATGCATTCTGATTAGCCCAGGGAGCCCTCCCTACTATAACGCCTCTCCTTCCCTGATCCCCATCTTCTCTCTTGTCTTGTAGGGCAAGAGAAATTTCTATACCCCATTACATGTATTTCTTATTTCCCAGTTGTATGCAAAAACAAATCTCAACATTCATTTCTAAAACTTCTAAAAATTTCCACTTCTCTCCTTTCCTCTCTCCCCACCCATCCCCACTGAGAAGGCAAGAATTTCAACATAGGCTATATATGCGTAGTTTTGCAATCAACTTCCATAATAGCCATGCTGTATAAGACTAACTATATTTCCCTTCCATTGTATCCTAACTCCATTTTTTGTATTCTCTCCTTTGACATTGTTCCTCCCCAAAAGTGTTTACTTCCAATTGCTCCATCCTCCCATTTGCCCTCCCTTCCATCATCCCTCCTACTCCACTTATCCCCTCCTCCCCTATTTTACTGTAGCAAGATAAGATTTTCATACCAAATTGAATGTGAATGTTATTCCCTCCGTAAGCAAAATCTGATGAGAGTAAGCTTCACTTTTTCCCTCTCACCTCCCCATTTCCCCCTCCATCAGAAAACCTTTTTCATGGCTCTTTTATGAGAGATAATCTGTCCCATTTCATTTCTCCCTTTCTCCTCCCAATATATTCCTCTCTCACCATTTAATTTTATTTTTTTAGCTATTCCCTTCCTATTTAACTCACCCTGTGCGTGCTCTCTCTCTCCGTCTCTCTCTCTCTGTATATATATGTGTGTGTGTGTGTGTGTGTGTGTGTGAGTGTGTGTGTGTGTGCACGAGCACGCATGTGTGTGTGCACGCGTACGCGTGTGTGTGTGTGAGTGATCCCTCCAACTACTGAAATACTGAGAAAATTTTCAAGAATTGCAAATATTATCTTCCCATGTAGGAATGCAGACAGTTCAACTTAAGTAAGTCCTTTATCATTTCTCTTTTCTGTTTAACTTTTCATGCTTCTCTTGATTCTTGTGTTTGAAAGTCAAAATTTCTATTCAGTTCTAGTTTTTCATCAAGAATACTTGAAAGTCCTCTATTGCTTAATGCTATTGACCTTAATTGAATGATCATTTTTCCCCTGAAGTATTACATCCAATTTTACTGGGTAAGTGATTCTTGGTTTTAATCCTAATTCCTTTGGCTTCTGGAATATCATATTCCATGCCCTCCCATCCCTTAATGCAGAAGTTGCTAGATCTTGTGTTATCCTGATTGTATTTCCACAATACTGGTATTGTTTCTTTCTACCTGCTTGCAATAATTTATCCTTGATCTGGGAACTCTAGAATTTGGCTACAATATTCCTAGAAGTTTCTCCTTTTGGATCTCTTTCAGGAGGTAATCCGTGGATTCTTTCAATATTTATTTTGCCCTCTGGTTCTAAAATATGAGGGGAGTTTTCCTTGATAATTTCATGACAGGTAATGTCTCTGCTCTTTGTTTGATCATGGCTTTCAGGTAGTACCATAATTAGTGAATTATCTCTCCTGGATCTATTTTCCAGGTCAGTTATTTTTCCAATGAGATATTTCACATTATCTTCTCTTTTTTCATTCTTTTGGTTTTGTTTTATAATTTTTTGGCTTCTCATAAAGTCATTAGCTTTCATTTGCTCGATTTCTAATTTTTAAAGAAGTATTTTCTTCAGTGAGCTTTTGGACCTCTTTTTCCATTTGGCTAGTTCTGCTTTTTAAAACATTCTTCTCCTCGTTGACTTTTTTGGACCTCTTTTTCCAATTAAGTTGGCCTATTTTTAAAGGTTTTATTTTCTTTAGCATTTTTGAGTCTCCTATAGTACACTGTTGACTCACTTTTCATGATTTTCTTTCATCACTCTCATTTCTCTTTCCAATTTTTCCTCCACCTCTCTTACTTGAATTTCAAAATTTTTTTTGAACTCTTTAATCACCTGAGACCATTGAAAATTTATTTTGAAAGTTTTGGAAGAAGAAAACTTGACTTGGATGTCTTCCTCTAAAGGTATGCTTTGTACTTCCTCATCCAAAAGGATGGAGGAAATACCTGTTCATCAAGAAAGTAACCTTCTACAATGTTTTCCGCTTTTGGGGGCATTTTCCCATCCAGTTACTTTGCTTTTGAGTCCTTTGTCAAATGGAGTGTATATTCTGGGGACCTGTAAATTCTCAGTTCCTCCTAGGTGGCACAATCAAGGGAGAGGAGTTTACTCCTCTCCTGGCCTGCACTCTGGTCTGTGAGCTGCCAAAGCTTTGCTTCCAAGGATTTCCAAGTAGAAGTCCATTTCCAGAGCCTCCGCCATCTCCATACTATTCACATATATCAGACATGTCTGGTAGGCACTTTAGCTACAAAGACAAAAATAAAATGAAATGGCATCTGCCTTCAAGGGCTTTGGATTCTGTTGGCAGAATACAGAAACATTACCAATTAAGTATCATATGAGTACATATGAAGATTGTGGATCGAGCACAGGAGGATAATCAAAAGCTTTCCAACAGAGGGAGAATTTGAACTGACCCTTCAAAGAAGAAAAAGATCACGGATGGTATTTGCACCTAAGGATGGAATGAATTTTCAGCACATGAAATGAATTGTGTAAATGCACAGAGACAGAAGATAGAGTGTTGTTGGGGAAAACAGTCAATGGTCCACATTGTTTAATGGAAATAGAATGTGTGATATGAACAGACTGGGGGAAATTAATGCAGTAAGTAAACTGAGACAACTGTATAGAGGTTTAGAGGCCAAGGGGGAAAATAATTAGCCCTATTTAAAACATATTGACTTTGTAATGCCTGCAGGTATTTAGGAGGAGATCTTTATGATGCAAGGGCTCCAGAGAGAGAACAGGGCTAAATATTAGTGTTCAAAAAATATCTGGAAGGGTGGGTAGAAGATACTTAGGCACCACTGCCATTTTGAATAGCATTTGCTTCCCCGCCAAAATACTTGCTTGTTATTTCATGCTTTGTTTAGTGATACTTACTTGGCAAGCAAAAACAACAAATATCATTATTCTAACAAAATATGGAGGCTATAAATTTTAAAAAAAATCAAGGATGATCTGTTTATTGTCACATTTGTATGCGGCTGTAAGGACACGGAGGGTAATGAAGGGAAAGGGCATGGAGGGAAGATTTTGGAGAGAAAGTAATCTCCATTAGGCAGAGCTAAAATGGAATGGTCCGGGGACTATGATAAGTAACAATATATTTCATCTCTTGGGGTACCACCAGGATCAGTGTCTAGTCTGATGTCGCAGACAATAATCTGGTTCTAAAAGCATTTACAAACATCAAATAAAATAAATCACATTTGCACATTGGGAGGCATAGAAAAAGCAGTGAGGCATGGAAATATTGTTTGTCTTCATTCAAAGGCTAGAAAACGAACAGAGGGTAGATTCAGACAGACTAGCCATGCCTATGATAAAGCAAACTGAAACATAAAGAGTCCACAGAGCTATAAGTACATTGGGATTGTGGCTCAGATGCAGCTCCCAGAATGGAATTCCTTTCTTTATGAAACAACTAGAAATGTGTTTATGTATGCCCAGCTATAGCCTGGTCAAATTCACATTGTAAGTATAACAGGTTTTTTTACATACCACCCCATAAGGAAGCTTCAGGGTGCTTATTCCTTCACAGTACTGGTTTACAGTTTTCCCAAAAGAGTTTTTAAAAAGATAAATTGTCATCCTTGGAAATCCTTTGGATCCCTTCACATCATCTCCTTATAGCCAACATGATACCTGCACTCCTTCACTTCTGCACATGCTACTTAGCATCATCCACTCCCACACTCTCCTCTGCTCAGGTGGAATGCCAGACATCCATCTCCTGCCACCCTGAAACCTAGAAAAGTGGAAGAGTCTTAATTGGTGGAGCCTAGCCCTAACAATACCCTCATTAAACCCTATACAATTCCATTTGTGTTTACACATGGAACTGCGTCAGAGTAATAAGAGGAGGTGAAGAGAAAAGAAGAGAAAGGATGGGGGCAAGAAAGAAAGGAGAGGAAAGGAGGGGAAGTGAGGAGAGAAGAGGGGACAAAAGAGAAGGAGAAGGAAGAGAGGAGGAGAGGAAGAGGGAATGGAGGGAAGGAAAAGGAATGGGAGAAGAGGAAAAGAGAGAAAGGGATAGGAGGGTAAAGTAAAATTATTCTATCTACAATGCATAAAACAGCTGAGTGTTAGTTCCAAGTGAACTAAAAAGGGTGTAAATTTCAGACCTGATAGATTAAGGCTTTAATATTTTTGAAATTGTTTTTTCCTCCATTTTCACTTTTTATCTTGCCAAAAAGATATTAAAATTGTGTAATCACAACTATAAGGGTAATAGTAATATTAATAATTAATTATAATTATGATGGAAATGTTTCACATCTATCACACTGTTTTACCCCTGCATTCTCAAAACAATCTTGTTTGCTGCCATTTTTACTCCCATTTTAAGAGGAGAAAACTGATGGTAAAAGAAGTTAAATGAAACAAATTAAACATATTAACACATCAAGAAATGAATTGCCTAAATAACCCCATCTTAGAAAAAAAAAATGAACAAGTCATTTAAAAACTCCTTAAGAAAAAATTCCCATGTCCAAATGACTGCATAAGTGAGCTCTACCAAGCGTTTAGAGGGCAATAAATTCCAATATTATTTAAAAGATTTGGAAAAGTAAGCAAAGGAGTCCTACCAAGTTCATTTTATGGCTCAATAATAGTACTGATGCCTAAACCAGGAAGAACTAAAACATAGAAAGAAAGCTATAAACCAATTTGCTGAATCAATATTAATTCACAAAGCTTGAATAAAATACTAGCAAGGAGATTAGAGCAATATATCACAAAGATTACTTATATGAACTGGTGGGATTTATACCAGGAATACAGGATTGATTCAATATAATTGAAACCAATTATAGTTTCATAATGAAGCCAATAAAAATCATAAAATTACCTCAATAGATGCTGAAAAATCTTTTTATAAAATAGAACACCCATTCATATGAAAAATCTAGAGAACTTAGGAAAAAAGGGAGTATTCCTTAATTTGATAAGTAGTATTTATCTAAAAGCATCAGTAAGCATTATTTGGAATGAGGATAACCTGGAAGCCTTCCCAATAAAATCAGAGGTGAAGCAAAGATACCTATTGTCACCACTGTTATTCAATACACTTCTAGAAATGTTGGCATTAGCAAAAAAGAAGAAAAATAAATCAAAGGCAGGAAAGTAGGCAATGAAAAAACAAAACTATCACGATTTGGAGATGATATGATGGTATACTTAGAGAACCCTACAGAATCAACTAAAAACAACTTGAAATAATTAACAACTTTAGGAAAGTTGCAAGATATAGATAAACTCACATAAATCGTCAGTGTCTTTATATTACCAACAAAGCCCAGCAGCAAGAGATAGAAATTTTTAAAAATCCATTTAAAATAACTGTAAACAATATAAAATAATTGGAAATCTACTTGCTAAGAAAAATAACAGGAAATATATGAGCAAAATTACAAAACACAAAGTCAGGTCTAGACAATTGGAAAATACAGTGTTCATGTTCAGACTGAGCCCATGTAATAAAACTGACAATTGTGCCTAAAGTAATTTATCTATTGAGTGCCATTCCAACCAAACTACCAAAAATTATTTGACAGCACTAGGAAAAATAACAACAAACTTCATTTGGAAGAATATAAAGTCTAAAATATCAAAGCAATTAATGGGAAAAATACAAAGGAAGGTGGCCTAGCAATACCACATCTAAAACTATATTATAACGTAGTAATCATCAAAAATATCTGGTACTAAGAAATAAATTGGTGGATCAGTCGAATAAATTACATGCAAAAGATACAATAGTTAATGACCATAGTAACATACTATTTTATAAACCCAAGGAATCCAGGCTCTAGGAGAAGAACTCACTATCTGAAGAGAAACAACAACAACTGCTGGGCAAAGCGGAAAAACAAAAGGACACAGACTAAGTGTAGATCAACATCTCATATCTTACACCAAGATTCAGTCAAAACAGGTAGATCAATTAGACATAAAGGGTGTAATCATAAACAAATTAGAAAAGCAAGGAAGTTTTAGGAACACATTGTGAGAATTGTTTTTGCATGGAACTGGGAAATAAGAAACACAGGTAATGGGGAACAGAAATCTATCTTGCTCTACAAGAAAAGACAGAAGATGGAGATAACAGAGGAGAGGGATGTGAGAGAAGGGAAGGTAGATTGGGGGATGGGGCAATCAGAAAGCACAGTGTTTTTGGGTTGGGGGGAGGGGAGAGATGGGAGAAAATTTGAAACTCAAAATCTTGTGGAAATGAATGTTGAAAACTAAAAATAAATGAATTGGAAAAAAAGAAAAAGTACTAATATAAATTGTTTCGATAGCCTTAGTTGGAATTTATTTTTCTTTTTTCTATTTTATTTATTTATTTTTAGTTTTAAGCATCCATACCCACAAGATTTCGAGTTCCAAAATTTCTTCCTGCCTCTACCCTTCCCCTGCCGCAAGACACCATATATTCTGATAACCCCTTCTCCCAATCTGCCCTCTCTTCTGTCACATTCCCTCCTTTTCTTCATCCTCATTTTCTCTCTTTTATTGTAGGGCAAGATCGATTTCTATGCCCTATTACCTACATTTCTAATTTGCCATTTACATGCAGAAAACAATTCCCACCATTTCTTCCTGAATCTTTGTGTTCCAGCTTCTCTCCCTTCCTCTTTCAGGGCACAGCCCCAGTGTTAAGGCAAGCAATTCAACATAGGATATACATGTGTAGTTATGCAAAAACTTTCTTAATAATCATGTTGTGAGGGACTAATATTTCCCTTCATCCTATTCTGTCCCCCATTTATTCTGTTCTTTCTTTTGTCCTAGTCCCTCCTCAAAAGTGTTCATTTCTACTTACTCTCTCATCTCATTTTCCCTCCCTTCTATCATCCCCCCACACTCCACTTATTCCCTTTTCTCCTACTTTCCTTTAGTGAAAGATAGATTTTTATTCCAAATTGAGTGTGCATGCTATTCCCTCCTTAAGCCAAATGTGGTGAGAGTAAGCTTCACTATTTCCCTCTCAATTCCCTCCTTTTCTTCTCGATTAAAAAAGATTTGTGCTTGCCTCTTTTATGAGAGAAAATTTGCCCCATTCCATTTCTCCTTTTCTCCTCCCAATGTATTCCTCTCTCACCCCTTAATTTTGTTTCTTTTAGATATCATCCAATTCTAGTCAAATCACACTGTGACCTCTGCCTATATGTATATTATCCTTCCAACTACCCCAAAACTGAGAAAAGTCGCAAGCATTACAAATATTATCTGACCATGTAGGAATGTCAACCTTTCAACTTTAATAAGTCCCTTATCATTTCTCTTTCCTGTTTACCTTTTCATGCTTCTCTTGATTCTTGTGCTTGAAAGTCATATTTTCTATTCAATTCTGGTCTTTTCATCAGGAATGCTTGAAAGTGCTCTATTTCGTTGAATGACCATTTTCCCCCTGAAGTATTATTCTCAGTTTTGCTGGGTAGGTGATTCTTGGTTTTAATTCTAGTTCCTTTGACTTCGGGACTATCATATTCCAATCTCTTTGATTCCTTAATAGAGAAACTGATAGATCTTGTGTTATCTTGATTAATAAACTAGGATTATTTCTTTCTGGTTGCTTGAAGTATTTTCTCTTTGACCTGGGAAGTCTGGAATATAGCTTCAATATTCCTAAGGGTTTTTCTTTTCAGATCTCTTTCAGGAGGTAATTGGAGGGTTCTTGCAATATTTATTTTACTCTCTGGTTCTAGAATAACAAGGCAGTTTTCTTTCATAATTTCATGAAAGATGATGTCTAGGCTCTTTCAGGATCATGGCTTTCAGATAGCCTCATAATTTTTAAATTGTCTCCCCTGGATTTATTTTTCTGGTTAGTTGTTTTTCCAGTGATATAGTTCACATTGTCTTCTTTTTTTTTCCATTCGTTTGGTTGTGTTTTATAATTTCTTGGTTTTTCATAAAGTCATTAGCTTCCACCTCCTCCATTCTCATTTTTAAAGAACTATTTTCTTCAGCAAGCTTTTGAACCTCCTTTTCCATTTGGCTATTTCTGCTTTTTGAAGTATTTTTCTCCTCATTTGCTTTTTGGACTTCTTTTGTCATTTGGGTTCATCTATTTTTAAAGGTGCTATTTTCTTCAGCATTTTTTGGGTCTCCTTTAACAAGCTAATGATTCGATTTTCATGATTTTCTTTCATCACTCTCATTTCTCTTTCCAATTTTTCCTCCACCACTCTTACTTGATTTTAGAAATCATTTTTGAGCCCTTCAATGACTTGATACCATTGCAAATTTATTTTGGAGGTTTTGGAAGAAGAAGACTTGACTTTGATGTCTTCGTCTACTGGTACGCTTTCTTCTTCCTCATCCGAAAGAGTGGAGGGAAATACCTGTTAACCAAGAATATAACCATCTATAGCCTTATTTTTTCCCTTTTTGGGGCATTTTCCCAGGCATTTCCTTTACTTTTGAATCCTTTGTCAAGTGGAGGGTGTACTCTAGCGACCTGTCATTTCTCAGTTCCTCAGGAGTGGTACAATCAAGGGAGAGGGGTTTACTCCTGTCTTGGCCTGCACTCTGATCTGAGCAACTGCAAGCTTTTCTGCCCAGGACCTGCAGGTAGGTTTCCCTCTCCACAATTTCCTCCAGCTCTACCACAACAGTGGTCCTCCCCACTCCAGGGCTCCCACTCAGGGTTGATATTCAGATCAGCTTCTTGATTCCCCCAGGATCTTTAGACCAAGGGCTCCAAAAATGAATGCTGTAGCCGCCTGGGGCCAGGGCTAAGGTAGAACTCTGCTACCTACTCCTCCAAGTGAAAGAGCTTTCTCATTGACCTTTGAAGCTGTCTTTGGCATTTGTAGGTTGAAGAATCTGGGAACCACAGCTGCTGTCAGGGATTCTGCTCCCTGAAGCCCGTTCTATCTCCCATCCAAGGCTGGGCTACACTTCACTCTGAGCCAGGTGCAATAGACCTTTCCTGTCGGCCTTCCAGGCTGCCTTGGGCTTGAAATCTCTTTCACTCTGCCATTTTGTGGCTTCTACTGGCCTAGAATATTTTAGAGTCATTTTTGCAGGTATTTTATGAGCTCAATTCCAGCCTGGTCAAGACCCCAGGCTCAGAGAAGCTACAGCCACTGCTGAAGTGGAGGCTGCTTCTGGAAACCTCCTCTCACCGAAGCTCAAAAGTTAAATAATTGGCTAAAGAACATGAGCAAATAGGGGAAAATGAAACAGACTATAGATTCTTACCTTCTTGGTAAGAGGTATTTTCTTATGTCATGATGGCAAGGAAGATCAAAACACAAAGTCAGAAGAAGATAATAAAGCCAAAGCCCCTAAGCCTCTTCGAAAAACATGAATTGGTCTCAGGCCATGGAAGAACTCAAAAAGGATTTTGAAAATCAAATAAGAGAAGTAAAGAAAAAAATTGGGAAGAGAAATGAGAGTGATGCAAGAAAATCATGAAAAAAGGAGTCAACAGATTGCTAAAGGAAACAAAAAAAAAGCTGAAGAAAATTAGACCTTTAGAAATAGACTCACTCAAATTTCAAAAGAGGTCCAAAAAGTCCATGAGAGGAATGCCTTAAAAAGAAGAATTGGCAAAATGGAAAAGGAGGTCCAAAAACTCACTGAAAAAAACAGTTCTTTAAAAATTAGAATAGAACAAATGGAAATTAATTGCTTTATTAGAAATGAAGAAATTATAAATGAAAAACAAAAGAATTAAAAAATACAAGACAATGTGAATTACCTCATTGGTAAAAAAAAGACCTGAAAAATAGATTTAGAGAGATAATTCAAAAAATTATTTGCCTACCTGAAAGAGAGAGAGAGAGAGAGAGAGAGAGAGAGAGAGAGAGACAGAGAGAGAGAGACAGAGAGAGAGACAGAGACAGAGACAGAGACAACGATAGAGAAAGACAGAGAGGCAAAGATAGAGAGAGAGGGCACAAGGTGAGTTGAATGTGAAGGTATGATAACTCAGAAAGAAAGTTAACAGTGGGAGGAATGTACTAGGAGAAAGAGAAAGGGAGATCTAGAATGTAGTTAATCATATTACATAAAAGAGGCAAGAAAGAGCTTTTACAATGAAAGGGAAGAAGCAGAAGGTGAGAGGGAACAAATAAGCCCTCTTTTCATTGGATTTGGCGTCAGGAGGGAATGTCATACACACTCAGGCATAGAAGCTTATCTTATCCTACACGAAATCAAGGAGGAAGGGAATAAGAAAGTGGGAATAATAGAAGGGACCACAGATTGGGAGAAGGGGTAATTGGAAGTAAACACTTTTTGAGAGAGACAAGTGAAAGCAGAGAATTAAATAAAGGGAGAGTGGGAGAGGGTAGAGGGAATTATAGTTAGTCTTTTTCATGACCACACGTACAGCTTTTATCAAATTTCTTGCCTTCTCAGTGGGAGTGGTTGGGGAGGAGAGAAGGGAGAGAATGTAGAACTCAAAGTTTTAAAATTGAATATTAGAGATTGTTGTTCCATGCAATTAGAAAATAAGATATATAGGCAATGGGCTATGGGAGTCTATCTTACCGTACAAGAAAACAGAAGGGAAGGGGGTAAGAGTGTGTGCAGGGGATGACAGAAGGGAGGGAAGATTGGAAGAAAGGGCAATCAGAATACATGTTGTCCTGGGATGGAGGTAGGGGAGACATGGGGGGAAATTTGAAATTCAAAATTGCAATTGTAATTCACAAAACTGAATATTGAAAACTGAAAATAAATAAATTCGTTAAAATTATTAAAGTTTTAAAATAAAAATTTTTAAAGTTTTAAAATAAAAATTATTAAATTTTAAAGTAAAAGTTTTGTTGTTTTTTTTTGTTGTTGTTGTTGTTTTTTAAGAAAGAAGACTACTTGATACAAAATCTTCCCCCCACCAACATGAGGTTCTCTCTCCTGTCAGTATACACAGGTAAGAATGGGTTCAAACTTATAGTTTGAATGATACTATATTGGTGGTTAAGACATACAAGTAGTAGCTAGGATATACATGTATTAAAGAGATATCTTATTATTTCAAGTTATTGGACATCTATTTTTTTCTCCCTTAATGGAGACATTCCCAAGTTTCCATTAGTTATAACCCTTTGCTTGAATCTGATGGCCACTGTTGTTGTAGAATGCTGATATCGTCTCTCCTTGATGTGGGTAATTAGTTGGGTAGGGGCAGCTAGGTGGTGCAGTGGATAGAGCACCAGTTCAGGAGTCAGGAGGACCTGAGTTCAAATCTCACCTCAGACATTTGACACTCACTAGCTATGTGACCTTAAGCAAGTCACTTAACCCCAATTGCCTCATCCTAGTTCATCTCCAGTCATCCTGATGACCATCGGGTTACTGTATTCAGATGATTCTGGAGGAGAAGTGAGGCTGGTGACCTGCACAACCCTCCCTCACTCAAAACAAAGTCCAAGTGCAAGTCATGTCATTATATCTGTGATGGCATGGTCTTCTTTGTCAACGAAGGACAAACATACAATTAAACGGGTACATTGTCTTCTGTTGCCTTAGTCTCTACAATGACATGAAAATCACTTTCAATGCTCGCTTTCTCTCTATTGATTTGCTTCAATTTATCTTCTCTATATATGCGTTTGTTTTTTACATAGCTCTTTGTACTTTGTCTTTCCCTTTAGACTGTGAACTCCCTGGTGCAAGAGGCTGTCTCTTTCCTTCCTTTGAATCCCCAGAAATTAGCACAGTACCTGCTACATAGTTGACAAATAATAAAATGTAGATCAATTAAGTTATATGGCCAATGGACAGGAAGTGCTAGGAGTATCACATTCTCTCTGATCTTACTTCTTCCCCTTCATCTTACTTCTCCCGCCCCTTCTAGTATTGACTCAATGTCTCTCTAAGAGAGACTTTTCTGATCCCTGAAACTTCCAAAGCTTGACTGTTTGATTACTCCTGTCAGAAATGTCTTCTGAGACTATACAAAGAATGGGAGGTGTGTAAGAATTTTTTTTACTGTTCACAAACTATTTCCTGTATGGGATCATCTACTTTCAGCTGAAGACTCCAATGTACTTGATTCCATTGCAGTTGTACTCAAAGTAAATCACTCCTCCTCAAGTTATGAAGAACTTCTTTTCTCCTTACTTATATCATTGACTGGTTCTATTCTAATGTTTGGACCTTGTGTGTTTTCACTTGTTTGGGTAGTGAAACTAACCTACACTGTTACACATACATGAGCTCATGTGATCTTCATGACAACCCTAGCAAAGTATGTGAAATCATTTCCATTTGATAGATGGTGAAACTAAGACTTTAGCATTAAGATTTTTTCACAACATCCCTTGGCTAACCACGACAGTGGTTATGTGTGAGAGCAGTAGAAAGAATGGGGGATTTGAGTTATGCTGTGGCACTTCTTCATGTGACTTTGGACAACCCACTTTCCTTCTTAGGGACATCAACTTCGTCATCTATAGCATGAAAGGATTAGAATATACATGCTCTAAAGCCTCTTCAAGCACTAAAACTGTGGGAATGAGAGCCAGGATTCAGACCCAAGTCAATCACCTTTTCTCCCACACACTAGTTACTTCCTGAAGAGAGGACAGACTCTCATACCAAACATTTGGAAAATTCAAATGGAACCAAAGTCACAAGGAGATCTAAGTATGTACTCTAGACTGTCCTCAGAAGAGGAAAAGGGAACTATATATAGCATGCAACGATTAAAATACTGTCTGCTTAGAACACACTGAATCAAACAGCTGCTCTTGGTGCCTTAGCTGAAAATTAGTTTGTAAAGTCGTCCTTTGTACAAATTCTTCCAGAGAGAACACATGGAGATCCAAGGAAGAAGTTGAGCCCTCTGATATATGGCAGGCTACATCACTGAGGGGGAAGGTATATGGGGGTGGAAGCACGGGCAAATAGCAATGGTACTAAATGTTCCTTCCCTTGTCTGCCTCATAGGACTTCAGAAGTCTACTACCATACAGCAGGCTGTTTTAGACTAGGTTGTTAGTGTTTTATTTTCATAATTGCTTAGCTATTTTCCCCCTATTTTTGTCATTCTCATTCCACTATGGTGATTCTTTTCATGTACTTTGTTAAATCAAGAAAGAATGCTTTCAAAGGGATAGATGGGGATCCTTTTTCTGACAAAACCTGTTTAATATGTTTGAAGGAGCACAGGTACTGACTGCTTGAGAAGTTTCAGAAGCCTTGGAAGAGATCTGATTCAAGCTATATCTAGAAAGAATAACTGCTGATTCTCATGAATGCTAAGGAGGCATATCAGGTGTTTACATGAACAATTATTTCCATGGAAAACCCATAGGAAACCATGAAGCCCCTCTGAAGGATTGAACATGCTGGTGAATTGCCCAGCCCTAGCAAGACCACACTAAGAATAATTACACAGAAGGCAGAATACTATGTCTAAGAGTAGGAAACAGCCATGAGAAATACCCTGGAAATGCATGATGGGAAAAGAAGAAAATGGCTGTATACCAAAAGGGAACATATATTTAGTATTGATAAAAAGTGATCAGAACCAACTAGACGCTCCAGCTTGCTGAGAAGATACTCCGGGAAGTAGAAATGTAAGGACATGGACAAGAATATCTCTAGATCAATGAGGATGCAAGCTTGAGAAATCTAGTGGGAATGCCCTCATGTACATATCTCAAGCACTCATTGACAAATTAAAATATGTGAGGAAAAAGCAACATTCTTTTGTTGGAACAAATGCACTTGGTTCACAGGAAATCAATAACATAGGTTTGCTTTGAGAACCCAAGGAGTAGCCCTGCTGGATTGTGATTCCCTTTGTCCAGGAGGATTATAGGTGCCAGCAAACTCAATAGACAACTCCCAAGAACTGCAGAGAAAACATTTTATTTTCTTTAAAGATAGAGAACTTCTGGGCAGACATATGTGTTCCCTCTCGAGTTCACAAATCCTGGGAATGTCACCAGGAGAGGGCTGAGCAGTTGTCATATTCACTGACTTACTTGTTCCATTAAGTATATTGAGGTTCTGAACCCACTTTTTTTCGAGGCATCAGGACTTCTGAGTCCTTGTCCGTTGATGCATCATTTGAGGGTACGGGTACAAGAAATGGCCATTACTGCTCACCAGAGGTTTGGTAATTTGAGGGTTCTTCCCTAGATTCCTAGGAGATCAGCAAGTCAGAAATCCCAGTCCAGTATTGCTTTTGATTTCCTATTTGGGCATAGGTTTAAGAGGCAGCTGTACTGCAATGCTGTCTCAAATCAGTGAAGTAGAACCTGGTAGAACTTCATGGAACTTGCTAGAACATTCATGGACTTGTGTAACAGCTCCCCAGTTCCTCAGTGCTTTGTAAACATAATGAGGTGACTCACCCACCCCCTACTTCTTCTATTATCATCACTATCTCATTGTTTCTCCCCTCCCAGACCTCCATGGAGTGACTTTGAAGTACTGTTTATTTTTCATGTTATTCATCATGAAATTAAGACATAAAGAAAGGAACCAAATCTGAACTGGGAATTGGTCCTAATCTGTGGTTGCAAATCTGCCAACTTCAGGGAAATGAATGCCTCTCTAATTATGAACTACAAAGTCGAATTTTAAATCCTAGCAACACGAGCATTGTAGTGACCTTGCAAGAGAATACAGAGAAGACAATAGGGGAGAGTCTAGCAGAGGAAACATTGCATCAACGACTCAATGTAACAGTCACTATCCTGATTCATCTATGGAATTACTGTGTGACTTCAGGGAATTCAATTAACCCCTCTTCATTTGAGGGGTTATCAATAAATTAAAATTTTTTACAAGTAGTAAATATAACTTACTTGCACGACCATTTCATCAAGAGATGGGCGTGCAATATCTTGTAAGAGAAACATGTAATATAATAATTGCATCATAATTATTCTAACGCATGGATTGTCTGTGATCTGAAATGTTAAATGGGGTTGTCTCATCAATAAGGTACCAGTCCTACAGGAATACTATTGAATATTGTCATAGTACACATAAAGAGTTAGCTTTCTTCTCTTGTCTCTCAGAGCCTTCCCCTCTATACCCATGCAATGAAAAGGGGGGCAATGAGGAACTTGCTTAATTGTCAGTCAGGTCATACTCTCTAAGATATTCTTTGCATGGAACGGGCCTGTGGTCGTCACATATTCTTAAGTTGCCAACATTGGACAGGGTAACAGAAACAGCTGGTCAAGTATCTGAAGGAATTGGGTAACCTGTAAAGGAAACATCTGGGAGATGTCCATAGAGAGAACTTTTTCATATAGTATTGAGTCATATCAAGGGAATCAAAGTGGGAAAATGTGAAATAAGGTGCTCTAGTCATATCATATCTCAAATTTAATCAATTATCAAAATACCCTAGTTCTGGCTAAAAAATATAGTGGTAGATCAGTGGAATAGATTAGGTACAAACTACATTATAGTATATGAGCATATTAATACAGTATATGAAAAACCCAAAGATCCAAGTTTTTAGAACAAATACTTATTATTTCATGAAAACTACTAAGAAAACCGGAAAACAGAATGGCAGAGACTAGGTATCAACCAACATCCCACACTCTGTATCAAGATAATTTCAAAATGAGTGCTTGGTTTATACATACAGGATTATACTAGAAGCAGACCAAGAGAGCAAGGAATAGTTTATCTGTCAGATCTATGGATAAGGGAAGAATTCAAGACTAAACAAGACATAGAGAGTATTGTGAAATGTAAAATGAGTAAGTGTGATTAAATAAAATTCGAAAAGGTTTTGCCCAAACTAAACCAAGGAACAAAATTAGGGGAAAAAAAAGAAGAAAAGAAATAATGAGGAAGATACAGCAAGATTTTCTCATAAAAACTTGACTTCTCAAATATATGAATAATGGATTCAAATATAAGACTACAAGTCATTCCCCAAATGATAAGCAGTTAAAGGATATGAATACAGTTTTCAGACAAAGAAATCAAAGCCATTTATTGTCATATTTTAGAAAAAATATTCTAAATCACTATTGACCAGATAAATGCAAATTAAAACAACTCTGAGGTTTAACCTGACACCTATCACATTTGTTAATATGACAAAAAGGTAAAATGTTAGATGTTGGAGGGGATATGGGAAAAGTAGAACATTAATGTGTTATTGCTAGAGTTGTGAAGTGATCCAACCGTTCTGGAAAGCAATTTAGAACTATGCACAAAAGGCTATCAAACTATAAAAACTGTGATCCATTAGTACATCAGCTAGGTTCATATCTTAAAGATACCCCTCCCTCAAAAAGGAAAAGTACCTATTTGTACAAAAATAGTTGCAACAATTCTTTTTTGAGATGGATAAGAAATGGAAATCAAAGGAACACCCATCAACTGAGGAATGGCTAAACAAGCTATGTTATATGATAGCAATGGGAAAATTGTTGTGCTGCAAGAAATGGCAAGCAGAATGATTTCAGAAAAACCTGGAAAGCATTACATAAACTGATGCATAGTGACGTGAACTGAATCAGGAGAGTGTTGTAACACTAACAGCAATACTGTTCTATAAAGACCTGTGAATGACTTAGTTATCCTCAGCAATACAATGATCCAATAAATGACATGGCAAGAGTCACACAGCTAGTAAGTGTCTGTGCGCAGATTTGAACTCAGACCATGTTGAACTTACTGTGCCTCCAATCAATCAATAAAGTTCTATTGAGCACTCAATCTATATGTGCTGGCAACAGTGCGATGCTCCATCACCTGCATCTGTGTAGTCTCTAATATGAATGATTGTTGCCCGATGACTGCTGGGCTTCAAGAATCTCATGTCATCCTAAATATGATGGAAAGCACTTGATTTGATATTCTAGTCTGCAGTTTGGCAGTAAGAGAATGTTCCTGAGATTTCAAAAAAAAAAAAATTACACAAAGCAAAACAGAAAATACCTTTATCTTGACAAAAGTTTTTCCTAGCCGTCTCTGCAGCAGAGGAAAAAGTTAGGATCCTAGAATAACATCCTCTAAAATGACTTCTGCGTTTCAAAATGGAAAATGCTTAACAAGTCTGGAAGGGTATTATTAACATCAGGATGTTATAAAAATACTGCTGTAGAAAACTTATTGACAAATCCAACCCCAGCTGATTTGGAAATTTTAGCTTTCTCGCTTCTTGAGAAATCATTTCTTAGGTCTATCGAAAGAATACAGTAATCTATTCACAGATTATTATCTATCTGTCCTCCATTTCTATTGATAATTATCAAACTCTGAAGTTTTTAATCAAGAAATCCTACCGAAATAGATGCCCAATACCTTCTCACCGTTGACTTGCATTATGTATACACGCTAGTGTCCTCCACAATCAACGTCCTTCATTTTAAGCCCCAAATATACTCACTGTGAAAAAAATGGTGAAATGGATAATTGGAAACAAAATTGCAACGATCACATTAAGTCTCAGATGAATGCAACAACTCTTCCCTTTCCACATAAAATTTATGATTTGGGACATATGGAATTCACATTCTCTAGGAAGTCAACTAATATGATATGTCCTACAGCATCAGTTTTACAGGGATTAATATTAGAACTAAGTTCATTATTATTTATTCAGAATATGTACTGAGCACCTACTATGACCTTGTCTCATAGTACATACTTATTAAATGCTTATTGATTGATTTACTGATGAAATACCCAGAAAAATATGTTCCTGGTCCTCATAGACTTTAAGATGAGAGAATCTCTACAGGTTGGGTGAAAGGCTGCTGATAGAATGCTCTGTAGGTTGAAGAATGGCTGCTTCTCCCCTCTTCCCAACAACTCATCCATTTATGCCTAATCATTTCTCACTGGATGTTTGTCCTGAGTCTACATTTTACCTAAGGCTGATGCAAACAAAGCCCAGAGAACCATTTGGAAGAACAGAAATAGAGCCTGATTAGCTCTTTCTTTATACCTGAATGCTCCCTTCTCTATTGTGGAAAGACCCTCTTTGCCATCCCCAGATTTAGATCTATGTTTCAGAGGCATAGGAAGGAAGGAAGCAAGGAAGTAAGGAAGGGAGGGAGAGAGGAAAAATGTTTATTAAGCGTTTAGTCTTTGTCAGGCGCTGTTGAGTGCCTTATAAATATAATTTAATTTTATTATCACAATAACCCTGGTTGATAGGCACTACTGTTACCCCCATTTGCAATTGAGAAAAATGAGGAGGAGTATTTAAGTGAGTTTCCCAGAGTCACACAACGAATAAGGTTTTTGTTCCTTTTATTCCGAAGATTTCAAGGAAGTTCTTGATGACTCCAGGTCCAACACAGTGCATGCACTGCTCCACCTCTAGCTCCTCAGAATTAAGACTAACTCTAATCCAATCCTCTCATGAAAGTGAGTATTGCTTACATGGCCTTACAAGTGTCTGTTATCCCTTACACACACACACACACACACACACACACTCACGCACACGCACACACACACACGGACACGCACAGACAGAAAGACACATACTCACAGACACCCTTTATTTTTCAGAAGATCTCCGTCTGTCTCTGTCTCTCATTGTCTCTCTTTGTCTCTCTCTGTCTCTCTCAGTCTCTATCTGTCTCTCTCAATCTTTCTCTGTCTCTCTGTCTCTCTCAGTCTCTCTCTAACAGTAACAATAACAAAAGACGTTTATTGTGTGCTATCAATTTGAACAGAGTCCTGAGCATATCATCTTATTTTATTTGAGGTCCTAGCTGATGTAACAGTCGCTCCTCCGGTTATACCTTGTCTTCCTCCTCAACAAGAAATCACAATTTCCTTCGAATGTTTTCTCCATAATATCTCCAATGACCCTATCTCACATACAAAATCAAATATTTACAAAGGATTGTTCAAATAAAAAAAATGGTGGATATTTTTGGAGCAAATTATCTTGGCTGAAGAAGGATTTCTGGGATCTCTAAAAGGTGTGTGATAAAAACAAATCCTTATTTGGGAGCCTTCATGCCCGAGAAAACCCAGGAACCATATGAACACAATTACAAAACACTTTTCACACAAATAAAATCAAATATAAATACTTTTTTTTTGAGAGGCAATAATAAAAATAGGCATTTATTTGGCACTTTAAATTTTAAAAGCCTTTCTCATGCAGTGTCTCTGAGAATCACAATAAACTTGAAGGTAAATGATGTCCAATTATGCTCATTTTATAAATGAGGAAACTAAAGACCATAAAAGCTGAATGATTAAATGAGTAGAAGTTGCAAAGAGGCAAAGCTAAGTTTGATGTCAAGAAAAACTTCCTAACATTGAGAACTGTTGAAGGGTAGAATGGTTTGCCTCAGATGAGTTCCTCCCACAGGGAATCATTCACTCTTAATGACCACTTGTTGGTTATGTTATAACGGGTGCTCCTTTCAAATATAAATACTTGGAAAAAGTATCAGTTGCTCATGAGAAGGTCGAGCTAATAAAATAATAAAAATGAAAAGTCTAAAACCTCACAATCCAGGAAAGAAAGGCAGAGATATTCTATGCATCCTTTTCAGATTATAATGCAATAAAAATTAGATATAATCAAAAGCCATGAAAATATAACAAAAAACTAATTGAAAACTAAACAATCTAATCCCAAGAATGAATGGGTTAAACAACAAATTATAGAAACAATCAACTTCATTCAAAAGAATGATAAAAATGAAACAACCTACCAAATATTATGGGATACTGAAAAAGGAGTTCTTAGAGGGAGTGTTATATGTTTGAGTGCTACTTGGATAAAATAGAGAAAGAGGAGATCAGTGAATCGGGCATGCAGCATAAAAACCTCAAAAAGAACAAAGGGAAAATCCCCAAGTAAATATCAAACGATAAATCGTGAAAACCAAAGAGGAGATTAATAAAATTGAAAGTAAGAAAACTTTTGAAGCAATAAATGGAACTGGGATTTGGCTTCATGAAAAAAAAAAAACCAATAAAATTGTTAAACCTTTGGTCGATTTGATTTAAAAAAAGAAAGAAGAAAACCAAATTACCAATGTCAAAAACGAAAAGGTAAACTAAAGTAAAACAATAATAACAAATTACTTTGCCCAACTGTAGGCCCATAAATTCGACAATCTAAAAGAGATGGATGACTATTTCAAAAAATACAAATTACTCAGATTAACAGAATGCTTAAATAACCCCATATCATAAAAGAAAATTTAACAAGCCATCAATGCACTCCCTAGGAAAAAACTCCAGGGCTGCATGGATTTACAAGTGAATTCTATCAAACATTTAAAGAATAGTTAATGTCAATGCAATATAGACTATTTGGGAAAATTGGGGAAGGAGTCCTCCAAAATTATTTTTATGATACACGTATGGTTTTGATACCTAAATCAGGAAAAGACAAAACAGAGAAAGAATATTATACACCAATTTCATTGATGAATTTAGATGTAAAATTTTAAAGTATGAATTGAGGGAAAAGAATACAGAAACTTACGACTAGAATAATACAATATGAACAGGTAGGATTTATACCAGGAATGCAGGATTGGTGCAATATTAGGAAAACAATTAGCATTATTGATCATATCAACAACAAAACTAACAGAAACCACATGATTATCTCAATAGATACAGAAAACACTTTTGACAAAATACAACACCCATTCCTATTGAAAACACTGGAGAGAATAGGAATAAATGAAATTTACCATAAAATAATAACCAGTATCTGTCTAAAACTTTAAGCAAGTATAAGCTAGATGTATTTCCAATAAGATCAGAGATGAAACAAGGATGTCTATTATCATCACTATTATTCAATACGGTACTAGAAATGCTCACTGTAGGAAAAGAAGAGAAATTGAAGGAATTGGAATAGGCAAATAAGAGACTGTTATCACTTTTTGCATATGATATGTGATATACTTAGAGAATCCCAGAGAATCAGGTAAAAAAACAACTTGAAATGATAAACAACTTCGGCAAAGCTACAGGTTAAAAAATAAACCCCAAAACACCTTGAGCATTTCTATATATTACTAACAGAGGCCGATGGCAAGAGATAGAAAGAGAAATCCCATTTAAAACTAGGATAAAGACCCTGAAATATTTGGAAGTCTACCTGCCAAAACAAATCCAGGGACTATGTGAACACAATTACAAAACACTTTTCACACAAATAAAGTCAGATCTAATTAAGTGGAAAAACATCAGTTGCTCGTGGGTAGGCCGAGTCAATATAATAAAAATGGCAATTCTACTTACATCAATTTACTTATTCAGTCTCATACTAATCAAACTATCAGATAGTTATTTTCTAGAGCTAGAAAAAATACTATCAAAATTCATTTGGAAAAACAAAAGATCCAGAATATCAGGGGAACTAAATAAAAAAAAAATGCTAGGGAAGGTGACTGAGCACTACCAGATCTCAAATTGTATTACAAAGAAGCAATCATCAAAAGCTCTTGGTACTGACTAAGGAACAGAGGGGTAGATCAGAGGAATCCATTAGGTACTCAAAACACAATAGTCACTGAATATAGCAATCTACTGTTTGATAAACCCAAGGAACCCAGTTTCTGGGATAAGAACACACTATTTGACAAAAATGCTGGGGAAAGTGGATAACAGTGTGGTGGAAATTGGGCATAGACCAATGCCTGACACTGTGTATAAGAATAAAGTACAAATGGATACATGATCTACGTATCAAGATTGCTACTATAAACAAATAGTTTATACCAAAAGTAATGGTGCATTTGTCAGATTTACGGAGAATGGAGAAATTTATGACCAAACAAGAGATAGAGAACGTTATAAAGTGCAAAATGGATAATTTTGTTTGCATTAAATTGAAATATTTTCTCATAAACAGACACAATGCAACCAAGATTAGGAGGGAAGCAGAAAATTGGGAAAGAATTTTTGTAACTAGTGTCTTTGATAAAGGCCTCATTTCTAAAATATAAGAGAACTGAATCAAATGTACAAGAATACTAGTCATTCCCCAATTGAAAAGTGATCAAAAGATATAAACAGGCAGTCTTCAGAGAAAGGAATTAAAGCTATCTATAATCACATGAAAAATGCTCTAACTTACTACTGATTAGAGAGATGCAAATCAAAGCAACACTGAGGTACCACATCACACCTATCAGATTGGCTAATATGACAAAACAGGATGATGATACACGTTCGAGAAGACGTGGGAGAGTTGTAACACTAGTTGATTGTTTGTGGAGCTCTGACGTCATCCAACCATTCTGGAGAGCAATTTGGAGCTATTCCCAAAGAGCTACAAATATTTGCTCACCTTTTGACCCAGCCTCTACCCCAAAGACATCACAGAAATGGGAAAGGGTCCCACATGTCCAAAAATATTTATAGCAGCACTCTTTGTAGTTGCCAAAAACTGGAAATCAAGGGGATGTCCATCAATTGGGGAATGGCTTAATAAATTATAGCATATGAATGTAATGGAATACTATTGTTCAATAAGAAATGATGAACAAGAAGACTTCAGAGAGGCCTGGAAAGACTTACATGATCTGACGCTGAGTGAAAGGAGCAGAACCAGAACTTTGTGCACAGCAACGACCACAATGTGCAAGAGGTTTTGTTTTTGTTTTTTGGTTTGTTTTTTTTTCTGGTAGACTTGGATCTTCATAGCAATGCAAGGATATAAAAAATAAATTCCCAGTGATCTTCTAAGGCAAAATGCCTTCCACATTCAGAGAAAGAACTGAATTCAATCACAGAATGTAGCAGATCATTGTGTGTGTGTATTATGTTTTGATTTGTTATATGACTTCCCCCATCTATTTTAGTTCTTCTACACAGCATGACTATAATGAAAATGCATTCATAGGAATGTATTTATAGATACTACACAGAATTGTTTGCCTTCTTGGGGAGAGAGGAGGGAGATGGAGGACAGGTAGGGGGCAAAATAATCTAACTTTTATGGCAGTGATTGTAGAACATTAAAAATAAATAAAATGAATATACTAAAATAAATATTTATAACAACTCTCCCTGTGGTGGACAAAAAGTGGAAGTCAAGGTGATAGACACACATTGGGAAATGGCTAGAACAAGTTGTGATATATGAATGCAATGTAACACTATTTTGCTATGAGAAAAGATGAACAGGAAGACTTCAGTGAAGGCTGAAAGACTTATATGAACTGATGCTAAATGAAAGGAGAAGAACCAGTGGAACGTTTTACACAGCAACAACCACAGTGTGGGAGGAATTTTTCTGGTAGACTAAGTACTTCATTGCATTGCATGGACTTAAAAAATTTCCAGTGAACTCTCGAGGCAAAATGCCTTCCACATCCAGAGAAAGAACTGTGGGATTGGATCACAGAATGCAATACACCAATTTTTTTTGTTATGTTTTGTTTTGTTTTGCTTTATGATTTCTCCCATTAATTTTGCTTCTTCTATGCAACCTGACTAAGGTGAAAATGTATTTAATAGGAATGTGTGTGTAGAACCTATGTAAGATTGCACTCCATCTCTGGGAGTGAATGAAGATGGAGGAGGTAAGTGGGGGGAGGGGTAAAAATCTAAGATATTTGTAAGTTATTGTAGAAAACTGAAAACAAATAAAATAATAAAAATAATAAAACTTTCTTCTCCTCAATGACTTTTTGGACCTTTTTTTTGCCAATTGAGTTAGCCTATTTTTAAAGGTGTTATTTTCTTCAGCATTTTTGGGGTCTCCTTTACCAAGCTGTTGACTCGCTTTTCATGATTTTCTTGCATCACTCTCATTTCCCTTCCCAATTTTTCCTCCCCCGCTCCTACTTGAGTTTTAGAATCACTTTTGATCTGTTCCGTGGCCTGAGACCATTGCATATTTTTTGGAGGTTTTGAATGTAGAAGCTTTGACTTTTATGTCTTCCTCTGATGGTATGTTTTTTTCTTCCTCGTCAGAAGGAATGGAAGAAAATACCTGTTCACCAAGAAAGTAACCCTCTATAGTCTCATTTTTCCCCTTTTGTGGGCATTTTTCCAGTCATTTAATCGACTTTTGACTCCTTTGTCAAGTGGAGGATGTACTCTAGGCACCTGTAAATTATCAGTTCCTCCAAAGTGGCACAGTTAAGGGAGAGTTTACTCCTCTCCTGGCCTATACTCTGGTGTGGAAGCAATCGTAAGCTTTTCTGCCCCAGATCTGTGAGTAGGATTCCCTCTTCGGACCATCCACCAGCTCCACCACTCCAGTGCTTCTCTTCACCTCAGAATCGCCACTCGATACTGAAACTCAGATCGGTCATTCAATTTCCCAGGGTCTTGAGGCAGAGATGTCCAAAAATGGACCCAAGTGCCAAAATGGCTGCTACAGCCCTGGGTCCAAGGTTGGGACCAGACCATGCTCCTTTCTAACAAAGCTGAAAGAGCTTTCTCACTGACCATTTTCGCTGTCTTTGGCATTTGTGGATTGAAAAAAATCTAAGAACTGCAACTTCTCCCCATGATTCTGCACCCTGAAGCCTACTGTAGTCCTATCCCTGCCATGCTGAGTTCCAAGGCTGGGCTGTGTTCTGCTCTGAGCCAGGTATGATAGACCTTTCTTGTCAGCCTTCCAGGCTGTCTTGGTCTGGAAATCTCTTTTGCTCTGTCACTTTGTGGCTTCTGCTCCTGTAGAATGTGTTTAGGGTCACTTTTTACAGGTATTTAATGGGCTATGTTGGGAGAGAAAGAGCAAGTCAGTCTTTCTATTTCACCTTCTTGACACCACTCCCAATTTCTCTCTTTTTTGGTGATGAACTTTTTGGTAATATATAGAAATGCTGATGGTTTGTGGGGGTTTCTTTTGCATTCTGTAAATTTTCTAAATTTTGTCATTGTTTCAAATAGTTCTTTAATTGATTTTCTAGGGTTCTGTAAGTATAGCATCATTTCAACTGCAAAGAAAAATTGTTTTATTTCTTCACTGCCTTTTCTAATTCAATTTATTTTATTTTCTTTTTTGCTGTCAGATTTTCTAGTATTATTTTGAACAATATTGGTGATAATTGGCATTCTTGCTTCACTCCCGATTTTAATGGGATTGCTTCTAGCTTATCCCCTTTACAGATATTGCTTGATAATTGTTTAAAATAAATATTGCTTAATATTTTAAGATAAGCTCCACTACTTCTTATTCTTGCTAATTTTTAAAATACGAATGGATGTTGTATTTTTCAGACATTTCTGAATCTGTTGAGGAAATACATAATTTTTTGTTTTGTCATTGTTATTCAGTTATACTGATAGTTTTCCTTATATTGAAACAGTACTTCATTCCTGTTGTGAATCCTGCCTTCTCATAGTGTATGATCTTTCTGATGCATTGCTATATTCTCCTTTCTACTATTTATTTAAGAATTTACTGTAATATTGTTTAGTGAAATTGGTCTATAGTTTTCTTTCTATGTTTCTATTTTTTTCCTTATTTAGGTATCATCACCATATTCGTGTCATAAAAGAGTATAACTTTTTCTTTGCCTATTTTTCCAAAGAGTTTGTGTCATATGGGAACGTACTGTTTTTTTTCTTAATTTTCATTTATTTTATTCTTAAGAAATAAATCATAATTTGTATAACATAGTAGATAAGAAAAAAGATGATTGCACATGAAACTGAAAACCTACTATACACAACTTACGTTAATAACTATTATTGTTAATATACAAATTCCAATAGTTACATAGTTGTTTAAAATGTTATGTAGAATTTATTTGTAAATCTATCTGGTTCTTGAGATGTTTTTCCCTTATGAAGCTCCTTTTCTGACATGTTCATTTGTTTTTTGTAAGATAGAGTTATTTATCTATTCTATTTCCTCTTCTGTTAATCTGAACATTTTTAATAATCTTCATTTCAGTTAGATTGTTACATTTGGAGGCACATAATTGGACAAAATAGTTCCTAATAATTACCTTAATTTCATCTTCATTGGTAATGAATTTAGTCCTTTCATTTTTTTGTTGCTGGTAATTTAAGTTTCTTCTTTTTCTCCTAAATCAAATTACTTGATTTTTTCTATGGTTTCTATAAAATTATGTCCTAGATTTATTTTGTAGTTCAATGGTTTTCTTACTTTCAATTTTATGAATATCTGCTCTGATTTTCAAAATTTCCAATTTGGTATTTAATTTCAGATTTTAATATGTTACAGTTAGTTTTTCTTGTTCTTGTTACATACTCAGTTCATTGATCTGCTCTATCTCTATTTTATTAATGTCAAGTGTTTAGAGATATAAACTTCCTGTAAATATTGCTTTGGCATCATTCCATACATTTTGGTATGCTGTTTCATTATTGCCAATATCAATAATAAATTTATTGATTATTTCTATGTTTTGTTCTTTGATCCACTCATTCTTTATGATTAGATCATGTAATTTCCAGTTTATTTTTAATTTATCTTTCTACAACCTTTTATTGAATATATATTTTATTGCATTATGATCTGGAAAGAATGCATTTATTGTTTCTGATATTCTACAGGTGATTGTGAGGATTTTATGACCTAGTATATGGTAAATTTTTGTGTAGCTGTCATATACTACTGAGAACATATATATGTATATATACCTTTCTATCCTTACTCATTTTTTTCCAGGGGTCTATCATATATAACTCTTTCAAAATTTTATTCACCTCCTTACCTTCTTTCTTGTTTATTTTTTTGGTTAGATTTATTCACCTTGCAGAGGGGAAAGTTGAGGTCCCCAATCGTGTACCTTCACTGTCTGTTTCCTCCTATAACTCCTTTAACACATTTTCTTATTTTTTCACTCTTTTGATTTTCTTTCATTGGTTCTTAATATCTCCTGAGGTAAGTAACTTCCACTTGACCAATTCTAATTTCTAAGGAAGTCCTTTAGTTCTTTTTAAGGAGTGCATTTTCTTTTACCATTTGACATATTTTGTTTCTTAAGATATTGTTCTGTTTAGGAGTTTTTGTGCCTCCTTTACCAAACAGTTGACTCTTTTTTTTCTGATTTTTTTCATCACTCTCATTTCTTCTCCCAAATTTTACTCCACTTCTCTTACTTGGTTTTGCAACATTCTATTTGAGGCATCTTCCAGGGCCTCAGACCCAATTTTGGAACTTTGCACATACCTACTTTAATTTAATTGTCTTCTTCTGAGTTTGTGCTTTGATCTTATAATCAGCCTAGTAATTTTCTATGGTCAGGTTCTCTTATTTTATTGTTTGTGCATTTTTCTGGCTTATTTCTCAACCTTTTAGTTTTATGTTAAAGTTGGGCTCTAGTCCTAGTACAAAGGGGGCACTATCCCATGTTTCAGAGACATCTTGGAAAGACTGTAAGTTTTCAGTTCTTCCATGATGGTATGATCTGAGAACTCCTCTCCCCTACCTCCACCATTAATCATTGCCATTATTTGCTTAGTGAATACTGCCATTTGAAAATCAATCTTTTCTTAGGATCCACTGTGACTAATTTTAAATAGTACTGTTTACTTTTGTCTTTTCTCTGGATCGTACCAAGTTCTCTAACTAGTGACTGTGAGAAACAGCATGGGGCACTGAAAAAAAATACTAGATTTGGGGTTAGATAATGTGTATTCAAATCTTGATTGTGCCACTCACCTATAGGGCCTTAAACAGTTTATTTTGCTTCTTTCTGAGTCAGTTTCCCCTTTTTGCAAGGGGAAACTTGCAAAAAAAATAAAAATAAAACATCCAATTATTTGATGTATAAAATCAACCAGTTCTAAAACAATGACACTAATTTTTGACAGTGGGCCTCAGAGACCATCTAATAAAACTTTGATTTTACAACTAATGAAACTGGCTCAGGGATGAGAAGAGTCTTCCCCAATATCTCTTACAAAAAGTAAATATCTGATACAGTATTTGCATCTCTCACTTCCTCATTTCAAGATCGTCATTTGACCGATCATTAGAATATATTGCATGAAGTATTTCAATTTGTTCGATTCACTTTGGAAATCTAGCCTGGGGTTAAGATGGCCCATTGAATAAGTGAACGAGAACAACTTCTCAGGTCCTACTTTAGTGAGTCCTTGGTGAAGCTTCCCTTCCATCTACCCTGGATATTCACCACATGCCCTGCTGCCACATGTACCTCCCCCACTTTATAACCCCATCTCTTCTCCTTCATGCTGTTCATACAGTCACGATGTGAACGTCACTATTGCTTTTGGAAAGGACTTGACAGCTACCGAAAGCAACTCTCAAACTCCCCTCAGTTACTTCCAGGGAGGTTTTTTTCTCTTCTAAAATAAATTTCTTGAGGGGAGGGGCTGTTTTTTTAAAATTTGTATTCTTTATAACTATCGCAGTGCTTGGAACATAAACGACACATTAGCAACAATTTTAATGAGTGTGTTTATTGCCCTCTCCACTAAAAACAACTCACTTCACTTCAGAAAAAAAAAATTGAAATTAAAAAAGTCTTTGAAATGGTCATTTAAAAAATAATATTGTGGGCTTTTATTTTAGATATTTAATTCATACAATGGGTTATTTTTCAGTTAGAGAAATGAAGAATAATGCCTAAGGTCTATTTAAGGTTCCTATTTTGTAGTTCTTTCACAGGAAATTAAATTCAATTGAGCCGCTTAGTGGGCCAGAAGAAAACAGGTTGACTGACCAGTGGGTTAATCCCAGACCACTAAGGGTTTCCAAGTCTATTTTGATGCCTTGTGTGCCTAAGACGGAAAGGAAATGCCTTAGGTAAGGGACTTTTCCTCCACTTTAAGGCATGGGGCCATCATAACTCTGATGCAAGAGAGAGAGACAGAGACAGAGACAGAGACATACAGAGAGACAGAGACAGAGAGAATGAAAATGATGATAGACATTATATGTATATGTGTGTATATGTGTAGCTATATCTATTATATATACTGTACATTCACACACATCTATATGCAGATACTATGTGGATCGACATTCACATAACATACGTTTATTCAAAATTTGGCATTAAATATGCATGTAAATAGATAATTTGTTAAGTATATCTTTGCATTTAAAGCAATCAATACACACATATATTTAATATCATATCCTATTTTCATTTCTTCCCTCTCAGTTGCCATTAGGAATTTCTGTCCATCCTTTCCCCTTCTCTTTTCTTTTTAAGACCCCAAGGAGCATGCATTTCATTCCTCCAATTCCACTTTTATCATTTCATTTTATTTCACAGATGTCTTTCTGATGTCTCTTCACTCCTCATACTTGTTTCTCAACACAGTGCCCTACACATAGTAGGCATTTAATAAATGCCTTTTGGATGAATGCTATTATCTAGATTAGTGTACTCCTCCCCCTTACTTTTCATATCACATTTTATTCTTCTACCTCTCTACATTTCAGTTTGTAAGTTGCTTCCATATTTTTTTTATTAGTCCACGTATGGTCATGAACCACTTGAAATAAAATCATGTCACTGATTCATTTATATAAAAAAATTATCATTTGGTGAATATTCATCAGTTTTTCAGTGACTTTAAGATCATATTTTTTTCCATGTCGTCCCTTGAAAACTCTTTCACACTTAGACATTCCATTATGTTAAGCTTTTCCTGACACCAGTTTATCTTTGAGAACTGTCGTAAATGGTCCCACCTTAAACAAATCTGTAGCTTAATCAGTGGCTTGGCCACATTACCACAAGTTGATGCCTTTGCCAGAGCTCTGGGATGTGCTGGTTGGAGTTGATTAACAGTTCCATAGGATTTTGTCAAGCTGATGGAATCCATGAGAGGGTGGTGGTATATTTTTAATCATCTATATTCAGAGCTGAAAATTAATTTTACTTTGATTTTTTTAAGCATCCACTGATTAAAACTTAAGCAGCCAAACATCTTAGGCATTTAACTCCAATGTTGTGTCCTCCTCTATCAGAGCAAAATTGGGCATTTTCCTCCACACAATAGAGGGAAAAAAGCAATTACTATCAATCAGTGACTAAGCAACAGATTGGAGTATTTAGAAAGACTCATTCACAGGCAGATTTGCAGCCGTGTTCAGCTCCTCTGATTAGATTCCATAGATTTTAAATTGTAGCTAATTAGCCTGTCATAGGTTCATTAATGGCTCTACTGATTCAGCACTCCCTCACCTGCATGCATATTAAAGCTCATTAGCTCCCTTGTCTCAAATACCACCTGCATTAATCGCTGCCACTGCTACTGCAACATCCCTAGGACTCTCCAGGGGGCTCTTCTATCTATCTGCCCCCAAGTCTCCATGTCCCTCCTCAAGGACTTAAGTTAGAACCTCGACCCTGAGAAAATTTGGAGTCAAGGGTTTTCACGTGGGATCAGCATGCAGGTGTGCAAACATGGTCAAGTTGTTTAAGGCTAAACAGCAGAGTGAATGGAAGGAGCTGGGAATGCCTGAGCTAGAAGGCTAAACAGGATGCCATTGTATGCCATTCTTTGGTATCCTATTATTGCATGTTACCAGACCCTATGCACCAAGAAAGTGGTTAAATTCTCCTTTACGCAATTTCAATGATTCCTTAAATATAAGTCAATGAAGAGTAAATGACTAAATCATTTTTTGACCATAGATAAGTCCCTTTTTACTCCTGGAACCTCAGTTTCCTTGTGTGTCAAATTGGGATGGAGTGACCTAGGTAATCCCTAAGGTTCCTTCCAGCTCTAAATTAATGACCTCATGAAACAGAGAATTTTCTTTTATTTTAGGAAGGGAAGTAGCTTGGAGTAGTAGAAAGAACCTTCATTTTGAAATCAAAGAACTCGGGTTCAAATCCCCTTGTTTTGACATTTATGATATGGGACCTTGGCAAGGCACTTAAGCCATCTGGTCTTCAATGTTCTCATCTATCAAATAATGATGTTGAACTAAATAGCCTTTAAGGGCCCCTCCAACTCACAAACTATGGGCCTATGCTAATGGACTCTTCATCGTTCCTGTAGGTTGTACAACAGAATAGTGTGATTAAATCTATTCATCTATTCCTTTGACCAACATTTATTAAGTGCTTATGATGTGCACTGTGCTGGATTCAGGACAGAGATTAAAATGATAATGACTTGGTTTTTTCCCTTACTTTTAGAAATTAAAAGAAAAACCTTAAAGCAATAACTTGAGCATTCCAAGGATGTCATAAGAAACAAAAACTTCCAAATATTAGTGTCCTAATATTTGTGTCCTCACTAAAAAGTGAGTCCTCCTCAAGATTCAGGAAAATTGGGAAGCCTTGCAACATCTTGGCTGATAGGGAAGTTCCCTCCAGTTGCCATCACTTGGTTGTACTTTGCTGGCTCTCCATTACAATATCTTCTAATAGTGTTCTTCTGGTGATACTTTAATGTTCCAAAAGAATGTCCTTCTACAAAACAAAATACACAATAGCTGCAATAATTTAAAGGTAAAGAAAAATTATACAAAATTAAAAATTAGTGTAAAAACTTACAAAGATTAAGAAGAACTCAAATGAAGAGATATGAGAGGACTCCTCCAAGTTACCTCTTTGTGCTTGTGGTAGCTCCACAGATTCAATTGCACTTTGCATATTTTGTTGAACTTTTTCAATGTGTCTACAATTTGTTTATTGTTTCACCTTTAGAAAGTACTATTTCTTACATGGGATGGGACCTGAGCAGGGGAAGGATAATAGTCATAACTGATGGGATAGGAAACAGAAGACCTGAATAACAACTTATTTTTAAAAGGGTGTCATTTTTTGGTTAAACAAATTGAGGGCAGATGAATGCCATCAAATGTTATTGTGATGATAGAGTAATGAAAATTGTAACTGTAGAGAAGTATGGGAAGACTTACATGGACTGAAGCATAAAAGAAAGAAGCACGGATAGGAAGGCAATAGACACATTGACTAAACCAATATAAACATAAAGAAACAAGACAAAGCAAAGGTGAATATTGTGAGAGTATAAAGAGCAAGACATAGGAGAGGACATGTAACCAGAATCCTTTCCAGAGCTGGGAGATTCATGGGTGAATAACACTGCATGTAACATCAGATTTTTCTGGGTTTAGTTTGCATCCCCCCTTCTAATTTATAGATTAAAAAATCATCTGTTATCTAGACTAACTCTGTGGGAGAGGCAAAGCAAGACATATGAGGGGGCTCGGCTGTAAATAAAACCTATCAACAAATTTCATTATTTTTTGAAAGGTTTTCTTCCATTACCATTCACAACTTGGAAATAATTTCTATTTTCTTGAGGAAATAAACCACAAAATACACAATAAAAAAACAGTGTTCTTTAGGGATGTTATTCCGAAATTGGAATGAAGTGGTTTCAAAAATCAAAGATGTTATTTTTTGTACTGTGGTGCATTCAGTACCTGAAAGAAAAAAGGAGAAAGTTGCTCCAATTCAGAGACCATCTCTAATACTTTGAAACTTGGAAATGGAGGTTCCAGATTTGAGAGGAAACCATTCTTTACCAAGCTATGGATTATATTTTTAATGTGAAATTCTCGTTTCAAAATGTTACATACAGATTAAGACCTGTTGTTGCTGTTTTTTCATAGGGAAGCCATACATAATAATAGTTTTAGTATAAGATTATTTCATCAGGATTAAGATTATTTTTATAGCAATTCCAGGTTTTAAAGAATGTCCTGGCACCATCAAAGACGCACAGAAACTACTTCCACATGGGTGGTAGACAAAGGCTATCTACCTTCTGACAAGTTGGAGTATATCTTCCTCCTGCCATAATGACAGTGGTAGTTATGATGATGAGGTGGTGATGATGAAAACAGCAACACACATTTTCTTAATGAAAGCTAAAAGAAATATACAACTATTCTAAACTTGTCTATTTCATTACCTTGGCATGATATGCAAGGAGAGAGGGTGGAAATCCTATGGTTATTTCAGCATATCTTATAAGACACATGTTTTAATTATCAGGAAATAATCAAACTAATTCAACATTAAAGAGGCTAATAACTACCATAATTTGAAATACTTTGTTGAAGATTCCTTTCTCTATTTTGGTATTGAGCAAGGATTTTGACGGTTCCCCTCCCAATGATCGATGATGTATTCAAAAAGCAAATGTTTCATAGTTGGAAAATTATATGGATGTGCCCCAATCACAATGTTGCTTCCTGTATAGTGTTTGCTTAAATGTGGGTCTAAACAGACTCCCTGTTATTGAGCAATGTGATTTCTCCCTCTCACTAGAACAGAAAAAACAAATGAACACTGTGCTTGTGCCACTCCTCTCCTCACCAAAATAATGCCATAAAAACGTCCCATTTGACGTAAATTAATTGTAATTAACAGGAAAAAATAATAATTAGCATCATAGTATTCTATGTTGAAAAGGACTAGTCTTGGAATCAGACTCTTTGGACTGTGAAAACACCCTGTCTTTGCTTCATACTTTTCAGCAAATCATTGAATTCTAAATAGTATTCCCTCTCTCTGTAGATTGGTGAAAATAACGACAGTCAATGTGAGCAGAATGCTGTCAGGTGTTCAAAGTGCTCTATCTCACGAGCCCATGTGAGTCTCCCTGCAACCTTTTGAGGTCACTGCTGTAGCCTTCTTACTCTCATTTTATCAAATAAGAACATCAAGCTCAGGTAGGTTGAGTCTCCATGTTGACACAGTTAGGAAGTCCCAGAGGTGGAATTGAACACAGATTATCTTGTTTTTCAAATCCAGGTTTACTACTATCTTCTCCACCACATTTGCACTACCTCCTTCTAAAGGTTTGTGAGGGAATTAAACGATACAATGTTTGTAAAGAGCCTTTGAAAATCTAAAGGACTCTATGATTACCAGCAAGCCACCAATCACTATTGCTGGACTAGAAGACATGACAAAACAATCAAGTCATTCCCCCTCTTCTGGGGCTGTCCGTGAACAGTGCAACTGGTTTCTTTTTCCACGATTTATTCAACTTCTCTCTGATTTCTAGTCAACAGATACTGTAATCAAAAGATCAATTGACCAAAGGCGTATTAATTTTAGCTAAATGAAGCTGCCAGCTGAGTTAGAGCACAAAGTCATGTAAAATGATGTTCCCATGGAAGAGGTAAAGAAGAAAGTAATGAGGTGGAGAAGTCATATACAAGAAAATGTTCAAGATAAGCTTTTTTTTCTAGAAATATGAGATTTGAAAAGTGCATTATACACATTATTATTTGAGCTTCATGTCAACTCTCTGAAGTAGCGATTATTACCATTATTATCCCCCCCACCCTAGTACAGGTGGAAAAATTAAGTCTGAGAGAGGTTCAGTGACTTTCTGTAGAGACAGAAGCAATAAGTACCCAAGGCAGAATTTCAACCAGTGTCTTCTGAGTTACAACTGAAACATTCCCTCTACCATGACTTTTATTTCCCTTTGCATTCAAGTGCCCAAAGAGACTTAGAAGATATGTTATAAAAGTGACAATATAGAATAAAACTGTCAAATCAGATTCCTAAGATGTGAACTTTGAAGAAAAGGATCACTCTGAACAAAAATTCCCTGGATATTTGTTTACTTTTCTCTGACATTACATATTTCTCTCTCTTTGTCAAATTGATTTGTTTGAACATGTACATATATTTTCTCCTAGTCACCAACCTCAAACTAGATGCCTAGTCTATGGAAGGTGAAGATTATGTTATTCATATGTGGATATTCAGTGCCTAGCATGAAGCTCAAAGATCTCATTTGGTGCATCTAAAATCTCTTCAGTAGAGGTATTCACTCTATTTGACTGAGATATGCTCAACTTTCACATCCCCTTTGTCATCATTGCCTCATCGTCACATGGTTCTCTGTACTTGCTATATAGACAATGGTTCTAGAATATTTTCTAATTTTTGATTTCCAAGTTAACACATCTTCGAAAAATAATCTTATTATTGCCTTTTGGATTTGATCTTTCCTACTACCCATCATTGAATCCATTCTTGTAATAAAATTAAGTAAATGCAGATACTATGGAGATGGTGTATGCTGATATATATATATATATATATATATATATATATATGTATGTATGTATATATATACATACATATTTTCTATTCATAAACACAACCACTCTCCTGAGAGAAGGAAAACATTTCCTTATTTGTTTTCTAGAACTGAGATTAATTATTAGAATTTATCACCTTTTTCCTCTTTTTAGCATCATTCTTATTCATATTGTCTAAGGAAGAGAGGAAACAGTAACTAAAGAACCAGCCTGGAGACCAGAAGAACCTGAGCTCAAGGTCTGCTTCTGACATGTTGACTCTCTTTTGCTGGTCATGTGGAACAACTCCAAACGTTCTCTTGCTTGTCATGATCTCTTTTTATTTGACCTGAATTGATTTTGTTCTTTCAAAAGTTATTTTTTAAATGCATGATAGAAATGGTCAATTTTATATTTTATGATCTCTTATGGATCTTTTTATTAGTGAAGGATTCTCCCACATTTCTCTTGTGAAAGGCGCCTCTGTCCTTTCATCCGTGTGTATGTGTGTGCATGACTATTTCTATCACTGTTTCTCTGAGTCTCTTTCGGTCTCTCTGTCTGTCTGTCTGTCTCTCTCACTCTCTCCTATTAAGATTATTTTAAATTATTTTTATATAAAAGAAGGCTCTGGAAAAATACTAGTCTACTTACACTAATGATGTGTCTTTCCATCTCTCCATTAACCTTTGAGCCAGAGACGATGTAGATTCTTCAGAGATGGTAGGGTTCCATTCATCACCGTTCTATAGTACGGTACAGCATCACTTGGAAAAGATTGGGGGGTTATTACAACAATTATAACTATCATTGGGTGAGCATCTTGGGATCATTGAAAGTGCTCCGTAATATCTCAAATGTAATGCAGCCTGTTTTCTTCCTCCTTCCCAATTTTGACCCAAGTTTCATGTTAATTTGTGGGCTCTGCCCAAGATCCACATAATGATGAGCTCATTCATCCATGCAACTTCCTGTAATCATCTCGGCACTAGATATTTTTTTGTCCATTTCTCTTTTCCTGTGTGGATTAATAGACTGACCACTCTCATAAGCGGTTTTGAATTTAGGTAATGAGCGTGTGTAATGGTCTGGAATTTGATGAATTCCATCCAGTATTTTTATCCATAAATAAGAGGAGCTGGGAGTCTTCACCATTTATGCGTAATCAATTTGTCCTGAACTTCCTCCATGATTATGGGAAAAACTTTTTTGATCACATATTGTCCTTTTGTATCCCTCCCATTATATTAACAATCCGAGGGAAACTGAACAAACTTATCTTGGTGGCTATATCTATGAATGAAACTTTCAGGGAAAAGTGTGATTTTAAAATGTCTTTGGTTGAAGAAAAATATTTAAAACTGGTTTTGATTATTTTAAGTAATTCCGTGGCTAAAAGTAATAAAAATCTAGTATTTTCTTCTATTACATCTTCTACTCTTATCTCAGATGATGAAGTGGCCCTATTCTTGGCCAAACTCAACTTTTTCCATGTATCTTTATTCTCATCATCTCCTAGTGGATCTAGGAAGTTAAAGCGGTGCTCCTCCCCACCTTCTTACTTGTCTTCAAGCTTTCCTTTCCACTCAATCTCTTCCTACCATCTCTAAGTATGATTTACAAAATGTCCCATGAAGCCCAAAATGAAAGGACTTAGAATAAAACAAAATGAGTATGAGTTCCTACTGTCTTTTCCCTGGTTGTCGACCATTTCTTATTGCTCCTTTTTGGTTCCTCTGGCTTCCTTAAAGCTTCAGTTCAAGTTCTGTCTTCTTCAGAAAGCCTTAGTCAGTAATCCAGCTGCTAGTTCCTTTTCCTCTCAGGTTACTTTCCATACCCACTCTTCTTCTGTGTATCTCACTATTTTCATGATGTTTCTCCCATTAGAACTCCTTAAAGGGAGAGAGTATTTTTGCTTTTCTTTGAATCCTGATATTTAATGTAATGCGTTAAACGAATTAAGCACTAAATACATGTTTGTTGATCTACTGAGTGATATACATCTATCTATCTATATATCTATATGTAGGTATAGCTATATAGATATCTATATGTTGATTTTATGCCTATTAATGTATTAAGGCATTCAAAACAATGTAACAGGTTCAACGTGCACGTAAAATTGCACGAGATCATCTATTCTCTATTCCTTGTTATCTATTCACTAAGGATGATATCAATGTATGGTTAGATGATTATTATAAAGACTTTCAAAAAATTAGGAAATAGAAATATGGCTTAATACTTGCAAATTCTTCGTCTATATTAATTTGTAATTATTTATCAATAGTCACCTTTGGAGATCTATTGAAAATTGCTATGGAAATTTTGTTGTCTTCAACGCAAATTTCTTTAACATATAGTGGATGTGATCTGTCTACATGTACAGTTTTCATTTTCTTAAATTCTAGCTACTTTCCCCTATAGCGTCTTATGTAGAAAACAAATAGACTTCAAATATAGAGGGTCTCCAATTGCTGACAAAGGCAGAACAGTTTAGGAATGCGTCTTCTTTATAACCTCCTCACTTTTTCATGTTTAGGTGTCTTGGATTTGCCTGCCTTGCTTGAGTATCCAGGCAAGTTTTTTCCAAATTACATTTTACCATTTACAGTTTTTTATAGGTTATTGTTACTCCTAATCTTTCCCTTTCATCATAAGTAATGATTCCCAATGTGGGGACGCTCCAGAGTCGTAATTTTCAGTGTCCTTGACTGTTATGTCACCAAGCTAGTTATGGTGATCAAGCTACTGTGGTTATTCATGTTATTCTGGTTGTTTTCAAGTGAACGTAATTTCTGAATTATTTTGGCCTTGTTGTTGTGGCAAAAATTTACCAGTGAATGGCAATCTAGAACAACAATGCTCCTGTCTTCATTTTCCATTGCTGTGATATAAGTAATTTGTTTTAGTCAGTGTGAAAATGTTTTACTTGCATGGTATCTTCTAGTCTTTGTCTTTTCAGTTTTCAACTTGTAAATTTCAGTCTTTGGTCTCTGTGTCTATGTAAAGGTGCTGATTCAGCAGTTACTCAGTTTAAGGATCTCATTTTTTGTTTGTTTGTTTTCTGCTCAATGATAGTTTCACTGTGTGTGTGCATGTGTGTGTGTGTGTGTGTGTGTGTGTGTGTGTGTGTGTGTGTGATGTTGATCTGGACTCCCCATAACTCAAAACTTCCAGCTCATTTCCTGAAAATGGTGGCCTGTTTCACTTACTATAACTGAACTACATTTTCCAACATGCTTTTGTACCATACTCCTTTCTGTCCACTTCTGCTTTGAAGTCAACAAATACTGAGTTATGTAATGATTATTTGGGAATCTCTCTGGGATTTCACAATTTCATTTTTTCCCAAAAAGGTGTTGGTTCCTTGGTGCAACTGTGCTTGTTTTGCTATCTAGATTTCACAAGGAAAAGATGAGAAAGTATCCCTAAAAAATTAGGAAAATATCCCACGATCGTCCTTCTCTTACTCATGCAGTGGAAGTGCTAGAGAGGAGAGAACGGGCAAGCATGGATAAGTATCATCAATTTTACACCATCTACAAAGACAGCTTTGAATCTTGATTTTCCTAATGACTAATACATTATGCCGAAGGGGAAATATTATTGGAGAAAGTAAAGGATATCCATATTGGAATTCTTGCTAATAAGGAAATTAGAGATAAAAAATATCAATAGCAGAAGCAAAGCATCCAAGTTGTCATTGATGTCATTATGGAGTCAACACTTTTAATAGGGCACCATGTCATCTTGCCTTGAGGTCCCAATGGTGAACAAAATAACAAAATATCAAATCCACCATGACATCTTGTATAGCTTATGCACAAAATCCCCCTGCATACGATGCCAAGGCAAAAACTCAACAGGATTTTCTAAACTCTCCACATGTGACTTATTTTGAATGTTTTCAATAGAGAGATATTGGGGAGGACAACATGAACTATGCCAGAAAACACTACTCAAGATAAATGAATATAAAAGGTCAAAGAAATGGAGCCAGTTCAAAAAGCTCAAGGTCATTCAGACTTTCTTAAAAGAGTCAGGAGACAATAGACAATAGGAAAAGCACCAAACATCGCTCCCTCCACCCCAAAGTAAGACTGGTTATGACCCAGACAGGTGATTTCCAAATCATCCATCTGCATGCAGTCAGTTTACAGATATTACAACCAAAATTAATCAGAAATTCCAAGAAAGGAAGATTATGAGAAGGAACGATTGACAATAATAATAGCTTCAATCTGACCTACTCAAACAAGATACTAGCATTAATAAAATGGATAACTAATGAAGGAAAGTAAATCACCAGCCATGTTTCATAGGACATGCTTCTTCATCACATCAGTGTTTTGCTCAGTTCCTAAGGGAAGTGATGCAAGGGTGAAGGCTGACTTCCTACATGAAGATTCAGTCCTTCTGAGACTGAGTTTCCTTTCACCAAATACTGAAAAGTAATCATACTCAGCCTACTTCCTTCTTTGTTTTTCGTCTTGCCCTTCTGATTTTAGCAGAGAAAGCCAGCAGAGTCTATGAGAGCTGAGATCCTGGTAATTCATTTGTATTTGATTTATTTTCTTTTTCATTTTCATAAATTTTATTTTTACATTATCTGCATTTCCATATACATTAAATACCTAGAAAGTCATTGCTTATAAGATGGGATTAAACTGGTCCTGTAATTTTGGACTCTTTGGTGAAATGGTCTATTCCTATAAATATGGTTAATGATGAGGCCTGGAGATATGAATTTTTTGGACAAAACTGTACATCACCCTGACTTGTATGCTTCAGTAGCCATTTCTCTTTGTTTAATTCCTTCTTTTTCTTCTTTCATTTTCGATTAAAACAAACAAAGAAGTTCCTCTAATTCTGAAATTTTGACTTTTGCCACATAAAAATCCTCTTACCTTATTGCAGTTGTGTGGATGATTTAACAAAGAAAGAGAGAGGGAGAAATAAGAGAGGAACAATGAAAAGGAGTAGGGGGAAGGAATGAGATAGAGAGAGAGAGAGAGAGAGAGAGAGAGAGGAAAGAGCTCCCTCCTTCCCTACTATGCACAAAGCTGTGAAAGCACTTAAAGAAACCTGACCTGAAGGACAGGGCTTTGAAGTCTAGAAAACATGGATAATCTACTTTTACTTAGTCTAACAGGAGAAGTCGATTTTCCATGCTCATGTCATTATAGGCTTTTTTAAAAATTTTGTTCTGAAGACAAAATGTATGGTAGTTGGAGATTACCAATTTGGGATACATTTGAAAGTTGACTTTGATCTCCTTAAAGCTATCAATCTCAGCCCAGGAAGGAACAAAGAGATAAGAGAAACTGGAAACCTAATTTGCATCTGATACCTTGGGAAAATATGACAGAAAAACAGCAAACTAAATAACCAGAAACTCCAAATGTCCTCCAACAGTGATGGCAGGACTTTTGTAAAACTGTTTGTTTTTATAGACACAGAGACAACACTGTACAGTAGTGAGGTAAAACTTTGGCCCTCAATTACAGCCAGGGGGCTGTAATTAGGAATCTTTATAGGAATCATAAAAGGGGGCGTTGTTTTTGATGATTAACTAACCTTTGTGTCTTAGGAAATGGGGTCACTGGGAGATGCTGAAGTGGGCATTTATCTGACCTTTGCAAAGACATGAATGGAAATGGAATGTCAATTTTTGATGAGAAATATAAGTTTCCCATACGTGCTGAAAGTTTGCAAGACTATTTAGGACAACTTTTCAGACTCTCTACCAACTTCAGCCCCATTCGTCATTGTCTTGGAGAAGAAAGGTCTTCTCCACCCAAGACCACGGGATTAACTAGTCAAAAAGAAGACATCTTAGGCACGCTTCTTCTAGCCGCATATTCATGAGAAGCCGAGGAATAACGAGAATCCATCAGAAGTCTGATACTTCAATATTGCCCAATATTTGCCTTACTGAGGACATCCAATTACCTGTTTATCCCATTGTTCCCTGCCCTCAGCTGCCTACCACCCGCAAAAGTCTCTTTCCTGAGGCCAAATACCCAGCAATGTTGATATTCTACTTAAATTCATTCATCGGTGACTAATAAACTCGGGCTTGGTCATATCTTCCCCATCTCAATGATTTTGATTTTGGCTATCCTTGGCTAACCTCTATCCTCCACTGCCTTCTCACTTATGCCCATCCCTCTAAAACTCTTCCTCAAGTGTAGGTCTTACTATGTCAGCCCCTTAGTCAATAAACTACAGAGGCTCCCTTCACCTTTAGTATCAAAAATAATACCAGTTGTTTGTCATGCAAAGACCTGCATAATCTGCCCTAGACACACACCTTTCAAATCTTCTTATGTCTTGCCACCATATACTCTGTGATCCAGTGACACTTGTCTTCTTACCATGCCTTGCACAAGAGACTCCCTATCCAGATTCAAGGCATTTTTTTAGTAGCTGCCACCCAATGCCTGGAATTTTCTTCCTCCTCAACCCTACCTTCTCGTTTCCATTGCTTTTTGCAAGTCTCAGCTTTCATCCTGTCTTCTACTAGAAGCTTTCTCCATTAATGCTAAGGACTTCACTCTCATATTATCCTCATCATATGTTGTACATATATACATGCATAAGCATTTATATATACTACATATACATATCTTATTTGTACATAGTTGTTTGCATGTTCTCTCTTCCATTAGACTGGGAGATCCTTGACAGCAGGAAATGTGTTCTGCAGTTTTGGTACCCCTAGCACTTGAGACAATGCCTGGCAAAAGACAGGCACTTTAAAAAATGTTTTTGACTGAATAAATTACTGATGAAAAGACAGCTTAGATGTCCTGTATTGATAACACAAGATTAACAATTATTGCTGTTTCTATAAATGTCTTACCTTTTCTGTGTTCGCCTCCATCTCCATTTAATGCCTCTAGTATTTCCTCTTCATCCTCCAAGTTATCATTCAATCTTTCTCGAATGAAGAGAATGCAACTTTCCTTCCCAGCACTTTGGGAAAACCAAAGGAAGCCATGATGCTGTTAGTAGTGATCTCATTCCTGCAGTTCCCCATCCTTACTCTCATCAAAGGACTTCTCCATGGGGACTTTCCCTATGTAAATATTGTGCTAATTCTGCTCACTCTGTTCTCCATTGTTCATCCTTCCCTTGTGTGGAGGGAGTAGCATTGCCAAGGAAAAGACCTGTAATGTATGATGCCTTCTTATCCCATCTCCTTCCTGCTCAGGGTTCCATGACACCACAGCTTACTAACTTCCCCCTTAAATTTTGTGTGTGATATTGAGTCTCCTTTGGAAATCTGGGGAGAGGAGCAGGGGAAGGTGTTTTCCCTAAACTCAGCACTTCATCTGTCATGGAACAGATAGAATCATGACTATTTTTTAAAATGTGATTTTGGACAACATTTTTTAAATAGAAATAGCTGTTGCAGGAGGTTGAAACTGAATTAAGCAGAGTCATGTAGGCTGGGGTAGGGTGTGGGCAGAGCCAAGACAGCAGAGTAGAAGCAGGGACCTGCTAGAGCTTTCTCACAAAATCCCTTGAAAAAACAGTAAAAAATGCCTAAACAAATTCTAAAGCAGCAAAAGGCACAAAATGATGGAATGAAGCAAATTTTCAGCCCAAGACAATCTGGAAGGTTGAAGGGAAGGGTCTGTCTCATTGGGCTGAGAGTAGAATGTCTTTGAAGGAGTTGGAGCAAGCTATAGGGGACTGAATCTTTGGTACCTGCTGTGGTTTCCAGACTTCTCAATCAACAAACAGCAAAGACAGCTTTGAAAAGCAATGGGAAGGGTCTCTCACCCAGCGGACAGGGTGTCATGGTCTGACCTCAGCTCTGGCCCCAGCTCCAGCCCCAGATAAAGGGCAACAGAGCTACTGATGAAGCAGAGACTGCTTCTGGAACCCATCACTTAACAAAGAGATCAAAACTCAAGTAATTGCCTGCAAAAATTTGTAAACCATGTAAAAAGAATAGAACATAGATTCTTACTTTCTCGGCGAAGAGGTATTATCTTTTACTGGTGATGATGAGTGTAATAGCAAGGACCCCGGCATACAGAACAAGGCTTGCTATACAGGTTCTTAGATCTGCTTTCTCTAAAGGGAAAGCAACAGTTGAGGGGTCAACAATCTAATCAAAAACATATATCACTAACTTAGTTCAGGGTAAAAGGTCAGAACCCTGAATTTCAGAGAAAATACAAATAAAGAAATAAACACCAACAGTCAGAGCTTCCAACTGCCTTATCATAAGTAACACATGTATCACAGATCAACAGAGAGATCGAACAATCTGACCATTATATACATCTATGTAGTTACTAGAGAGAAAAGCATGAACATCTGGGTTTTCAAAGCTTGGGGGTGGAGGGAGCTCCTGAGCAGCTGCCGAGTGTAGCCTGGTCAAAGGAACACTTCCAATGAGTAAGTTCCAAAACAAAACCTCACCTAAGGGTATTTATACACTTTTCAGATCCATAGGGCATTACAACCCTTGAGAACCAATGCCTCATTAGAGATTAACAAAAGATATAGACTTTTCTACAATACAAATCTGCCATAATCAAGTTTCTCTTAACAGGCAGGCCCATTAGTGAGGAGACATCTATATCTCTCAGTAACATCATTAACATTAAAAAGAGGAAGATCAAATCATTCAATCAGAAGAAGACAACAGAGTCAACTCTGACACCAGCAAAACCTCCAAGAAATGTATGAATTTGCCTCAAGGAGATAGGGGGAAAATCAAAAATAACCTACTCAGCAAAACTGAGTATCATACTACAGGGGGAAAATGGAACTCAATGAAATGGAGGACTTCCAAGCATTCTTGTTGAAAACACCAGAGATGAATAGAAAACTTGACTTTCCAATAAAAGAATCAAGAGAAACATGAAAAACTATGGACTTATTAAGGTTGAACTGTTTACATTCCTACATGGAAAGTTGATATTTGTAACTCATGAGACCTTTCTCAGTATTAGAATAGTTGGAGGATGGACATATGTGTGTGTATACATAAATATGTATGTATATATACGTATCTATATATGTAAATGTACATGTATATGTATACATAAACACCGATGTGTCTATGTATACATATATACTTATGATTGTTGTCCTTCGTGTTAGAAGAGGACCAAAATGACATCATCATTGTAAAGTGAAATTTCAGTGTGTCTGACTGCGGCTGATCAGACCAATATGAGCTCGAAATGCTCTACTGCAGGTTAGGCACAGATAATCCATTTCAAAAGTTGGGATGGATATCCCAAATTTGTGCATCCCTTTTGTTTATTTTGTACTACCTCAGTTCTGCTTTGCTCAAAGAGCACAGCACCTTTTCTTATGTGGGCACACCATGCTGAGTGGTCCTGTGCCAATATCGCCCATGTTGCACAGTCAAATCCAAAGTTCTTGAGGGAGACCTTGAGAGTGTCCTTGTATCGTTTCTTCTGGCCATTATGGGATCTCATGTCCCATGCAAGTTCTCTATAAAATAGTCTTTTTGGCAAGCATATATATTTGGCATTCAAACAACGTGGCCAGCGCATCAGATTGTGCTTTCTGAAGCATAGTTTGAATACTTGGCAGTTCAGCTAGAGTAAGGACTTCAGTGTTGGGTACCTTATCATACCAGGTGATCCTCAGAATCTTCCTAAGACAGTTCAAATGGAAGTGATTCAGTTTTCTGGCATGGCGCTGGTAGACTGTCCATGTTTCACAAGCACATAACAATGAGGTCAGGACAGTGACTCTGTAGACCTTCAATTTTGTAGTCAATCTAATATCTCTTCTCTCCCAAACCTTTATTCTGAGCCTACCAAACACTGAGCTAGCTCTGACAATGTGTGCATCACCTCATTGTCAATGTATACATCCCTGGTAAGTACACCAACAAAGTAAGTGAACCTATCCATAGCATTCAAAACTTCTCCATTTGTTATAACCAATGGTTCCACGTATGGATGATGTGGTGGTGGCTGATGTTTTTGATGTTTTTTTGATGTTAATTATTAGGCCAAAATTAGCACAGGCAGCAGAGATTTGATCCATACTTTGTTGCATCTCAGCTTCAGAGGCTGCATTGAGAGCTATTTATGGACGAAAATCTTATGGTGCATCACAATTACTCAGTGCTGATGAAGCCACATTGATTAGTGATAAGGACATGATCCTAGAGAGATGGGCTGAACACTTCCATAGTGTTATCAAAAGACCATCATCAATCATTGCTCAGGCCATTGAACATTTACCTCAGGTTGAAGTCAATCCCTCTTTAGCTGAATTTCCAACTGAAGAAGAGGTTTTGAAGGCTATTAGGCTCCTTTCATGTGGCAAAGCACCTGATGCTGATTCTATTCCAGCTGCGATTTATAAGATAGGGGGACCACTGATCATACAAAAGTTGACTGCAATTTTCCAGGTTATATGACAAGAGGAGGTTATCTATCCCCCAGGAGTTCAAGGATACTTCTATTGTCCATCTCTATAAGGGTAAAGGGAAGAGATTGTCCTGCGACAATCACAGGGGGTTCTCTCTCTTCGTCACTGCAGGCAAAATTCTTGCTAGAATCCTCCTTAATAGGCAGATCTTTCACCTGGAAGATGGGCATATACCTGAGAACCAGTGTGGCTTCAGAAAAGGACACGAAAAAATTGATATGGTGTTTTCCCCCCAACAACTCCAGGAGAAATGCCAAGAGCAGAACAGAGGTCTGTACACAACGTTTTTGGATCTGACCAAGGCCTTTGATACTGTTAGTCGTGGGGGTTTGTGGAAAAGTATGTCAATATTTGCTTGCCCAGTGAAGTTCATCAATATTGTACATCAATTTCATGATGGCATGTTTACCCAGGTTCTGGATAATGGACAAAGCTCTCGTGCCTTCCTAGTCACCAATGGAGTGAAACAAGGTTGTGTGCTTGCTCCCATGCATTTTAGCATGATATTTTCAGCCATGTTGACAAATCCTTTCAATGAGGATGTACACGACATCAATGTTAACTACTGTACTGATGGTCAGTTCTTCAATCTGAAAAGGTTACAAGCCAAGACCAAAGTGGAGGGAGTGTTGGTGCATGATTTTCTGTTTGCATATGATATATACATGTATATAATATACACACATATACACATATGTATGTGTGTATGACACACATATGGGGTTAGAGTATGTGTATATATAGAGAGACAGAGAGTTTACAGGGTGAGCTGAATATGAAGAGATAGCTACTAAGAAAACTAAATTTTGAGAGGACTGTACTAGGAGAAAGAGAAAGGAAGGGTCAGAATGTAGTAAATGTTCTCATATAAAGAAAGCAAGAAAGAGGTGTTACAGTGGAGGGGAAGAAGGGGAAGGCGGGAGGGAATATGTGACCCTTTCTTTCATTGGATTTTTCTTCAGGAGGTAATAACATACACATTAGAGGAAAGCAGGGGGCAATGGATATGAGAGGGAGTATAACAGAAGGGACAGAAGATTGGAGAAAGAGGTAATCTGAAGCAAATACTTTGGTGGAGGGACAGATCAAAGGAGAGAACAGAATAAATGGAGGGCAGGACAGGATAGAGGAAAATATAGTTAGTCTTTCACAATATAAGTATTATGGAAGTGTTTTACATAAGCATACATGTATAATCTATGTGGAATTGCTTGTCTTCTCAATGAAGGTTGGTAGGGAGAGGAGGTGGGAAAGAATGTGAAACTCATAGCTTTAAAAATGAATGTTTGTACACACACAGGCAATATGTAGATATATGTATATTTGTGTGTATATATATACATACATATACATATGTATAAACACATATATACCCATGCACACACAAGCATACATAAATACATACATATATGTATATGTATACACAAAAATATATATATATGTGTGTGTGTGTGTGTGTGCATGCATGTAATAGGCTATAGAAATCTATCTTGCCCTACAGGAAAATAGAAGGGAAAGGTGTAAGGTGCAGCGAGGATAGAAGTGAGGGTAGAATGGAGGAAAGGCTAATCACAGTACATGCTATCCTGACTTGGGGGAGGGGAGAGATGGGGATAAAATTTTAAATTCAAAATTTTGTGGAAGTAAATGTTGAGAACTAAAAACAAATAAATTTTAAAAAAGAAATTGAATTAAGAAAAGTGAGAATTGTATTACCAGGTAAGAATATTTGTCAGTGCTCTCTGCAATAGGTAGACAATTGTTTAATAGATAAGGTTGCAGAAAAGCAGAAACCATTCCTTCTTGAGTGTCTGGGAATGGATGAAGTATTTTCTTTGGGCCTACATGTTCTGGCGGTATTTTCTCTTAAGGTGCTCACGTGGAAATGTCCCACTTTCTGTTTTAAGTAAACTGTTTTTGATTCAATATAATACAAGGAACATGATTGTCGGAACTATCTCATCCAATATCTTTTGATGACATCTTCAATTTTGGCTGGACTGTAGACTTAAAGGCAAGACTGTGACTCTTTCTTCATCTCAGCCCCATTCAGGGGCCAGGACAAAGCCTTGCATATCATAAGAGCTCCGTAGGGATGGAGTGGATAGATGAAAGGGTGGATCAATTAAGTCAAACAGACAAAAAAAAAAAGAAAGCTCATCATACTGAACATGAATGTGTGAAAACTTGGAGAGGATGGTGGACAAAATTTGGTTAAAGATAACTAAAAATAAAAATAGAACTCTTTCTTTTTCGTTACAATGTACTCCAGTACACCTGGAAAGAGGGAAGTAACAGATCATCACAATATAATACACGTGAAGGCCTTATAACACTAGAAAAATCACTTTTAGGGGTGGAGCCAAGATGGTGGAGCGGAAAGACACACAAACGCAAGGTCTCCCCACACAGCTCATAAAATACCTATAGAGAGGGACTCTCAACAAATTGTGGAGCAGCAGAAGTGGAGAACAACAGAGTGGAGGGGATTTCCAGCCCAGGGTGATCTGAAAGACCCACGAGAAACGTTGGTTGCACTGGACATGGAGTGGAGCCCAGCCCAACCTTGGTCACGTGGTTCAGCCTGGCTCTGGGAGGAGGACACCTTAGGGACAGAATCTCCAGTGGCAGCAGCAGCAGCGGGTTCACAGATCCCTCAACCCACAGGCTCCAAAGGTCAGGGATGGGATTTTTTCAGCTGGCCAGGAAGGGAGAAAGACCTTCTCATAGCAGTCTTACACAAGACGACTATTATGGAAGTCATTTGCAAAACTACACAGAAATGGCCTATACTGAATTGCTTACCTTCCCAAAGGGAATAGGTGGGGAGGGAGGGATGAAGAGAAGTTGGAACTCAAAATTTTAGGAACAAGTATTGAGTATTGTTCTTGCAACTAGGAAATAAGAAATACAAGTAATGGGGCATAGAAAGTTACCTTGCCCTACAGGACAAAAGAGAAGATGGGGATAAAGGAAGGGAGGGATGTTAGAAGGGAGGACAGATTGGTAATTAGAATGCTTGGTGCTTTGGAGTGGCAGGGATGGGAGAAATGGGGAGAAAATTTGGAACTCAAAATTTTGTGGAAATGAATGCTGAAAACTGAAATAAATATTTGAATACAAAAAACGAAAGAAAAATCACTGCTGATTACAAGGAGCCAGTAAGGATTCATTTACAGTAAGCATGGCCGGACTAACTTCATGGGCTTTGTTGAGAAAATTCCAAAAAGTGGATGAGGTAACTCCTGTAAACTGAATTTACTTAAATTGAAGGAAAGCATTTGATAAAATATTAGATTTTATTCTAGTATTAATTACACTGTTACTGTTATTAGTTGGTCAATTTATTCGATCATCCATACTTTCTTTTTTACCTTCATTGTAGGCAAACCAACCTAGCTAAAGCTCCAAGAAAGCATGAGGGAAAGGCAAGAAGTGGATTGTGCTGGGAGAGTGAAGTCACAAGCTCCACTTTGATCATCTTGATCACCACCTCTGCTCACAATCTGAGGGAAATGTCCCAAGAACTTGAGTCCTGGGGAAAGAGTAGGGAACAAGGGTGCCCTGAGACCATTGCCTACTCATCCTATCCTGCCCCTGTAGCTGTTATGGAGGGGAGTAGCCCCCATAGAGAAGTGGCCAACAGCTATGCCAGAAGCACTTCCAAATGCAGAACAAATACCACCAATTGGCAGGTAAGCCCAAGGGCCCAGGAATTATCTGGATCCCTGATCCTCAGTGACCATCAGTGAAACAAACAATTCCAAGACAAATTCATTCCTTTTTGTGAAGAAAATCAAGAGATATTGATTGTACCAATGAGGTCAAGATGAAAGAGAAACAAGGACCATTAAACCGTATAAATGAACAGCTACATAAAGCAGCACCGGGCCTGGAGTCAGGAAGACCCGACCTCAAATTTGGACTCAGATACTTATTAACTATGTGATCTTGGACAAGTCACTTAGCCCTGTTTGTCGCAGTTTTATTTTCTGTAAAATAAGTTGAAGAAATGTCAAAGCCCTCTAGTATCTTTTCCAATAAAAACCCAAATGTGATCATGAAGAGTCAGACACAACTGGAAAACAACGACAAAACAACAAACTATATATAAGGATGCCTGAGGGAACATAATGTGTTAACATCTGTACTTTCTTGTTTTATTTTGTTTTTTCAGTTGTTTCCTGATGACATTTTAATCTAGTTCAGGCTATTCTCGGGAATATTATGGGCACCATATTTTGTGTGTGAGACCTTTGCATTAGATAATGTTTTTGCAGATGGATGCAGAGCTACCTGGACAAATAGACTCATCAAGTGGTTGGTAATGGTTCAACGTCAAGGTGGAAGGAGTTTCCTTCATTGATCTTCATCCAGGGAAGCTGGCCTTGTCCCTGAGCTTTTATAATGATGATAATGTGGTTCATCCTTCATTTTCAAAAAGTATCGATAACATCATATGACAATGTCTTGACTCATGCTCCATTGGATTTAAGTGAAGCATAGGTGCACAAAATAGTCAGCCTCACACACTCTCTTCCAGAGTCATCAACAGTCAGATTACAGATGATGGCCCAGAATGTAACAGAAGTCTTTGATGTTTTCTACGTCTGACCAAGTTCTTCACAATACTTGTTTCAGTCTCCAGTTATCCAATACGACTGTTGGAAAAAAAAAATGATCCCATCTGTCCACTATACCGGAAAAAATTTCCACATGCTTGGACATCCCCTAATTCACCAGCAGGTTTGAAGCCTGTCAGTTACTGTCAACCTGGTTTACTCCATCTGCTGAAGAAATTTTACTTGGATGTGGCTCTTGCACATGCTACAGCTTCTTGGAGCCACAGGCGAGAATAAGACATCAAAGGTGAGCAGGTAGACATTAAAGGTGAAAAGCAGCCCTGAAAAGGCCTGGGTAGCCCTCCCATCAAGAGTTATGTTTCCTTAATAATACAACACTTAATATAATTCCCATAATAATATTACCTAATAAAAATAATTAGTGTAATATTTTTGTTATTAAGTTATTTTAGTCATGTTCAAGTCTCCCTGATCCCGTTTGAGGTTTTCTTGGCAGAGATATTGGAGTGGTTTATTTCCTTCTTCAACTCATTTTATGGATGAGGAAACTGAAGCAAACAGGATTAAGTGACTTCCCTAGGGTCACCCAGGTTTCATGTGTGTAGGTCAGATTGGAAATCAATTCTTCGTGACACCAGAACTGGCCCCCTATTCACTGTAACACCTAGCTACCCCCAAGTATAATGATTAAGTTAATGATATATACTACATTATAATTATTATTGTTGCTGATATAATTAATATTATTATTGTTGCTAATGAATTGGATAAAGATATAGAGTGTGTGCTCATATTTACAGATGATACCAGGCTGGGAGGGAAAATCTACGCACTGGATAGCAGAGTCTGTTTTCCAAACAATATCAACCATTTAGAATATTGGACTAGATCTAATAATAATGCATCAGTGTTGTCTTTAGCCTATGATGCAGTACCCTTAAAGCATCTGAGGTTGTTGCTCATTTTTCTTGATGCTTAAATATTCTCACAGTAGGTGGTTGTAATTCTGAAGTGTGCATCCTTAGGTGAAGGACACAGATAGTACAGTGGATATGGTGCTAAACCTGGAATTAGGAAAACTCATGTTTTTGAGTTCCAATTCAGCCTCAAACACTTACTAGCTATGTAAAACTCTTCAAATCACCTTAACCTGTTGTCCTCAGTTTTCTCTTCTATAAAATGAGCTAGAGAAGTAAATGGCAAACTACTCCTATCTTTGCCAAGAAAACCCCAAATAGGGTCATGAAGAGTCAGACACTACTAAAATGACTGAACAATGACACAGCAGAAAAATGAGAATGGCAATATTCCATGTAGGGCAAGTTCATATTAATATGCAAGCAAATCTAGAAAATTCCCAAGAGATTTTGCTATTGCAAAACAATTCCTCTTAGCTGAGTTTCCTCATTGGAGCATTACCAAACAATCATTCTTGATCAATAGAAACATCCCATTAAAATAAACAAATCCATGGATCAGTTACATTGAAATCAATGAAACATTTTTACTAAATCCAACTTTGAATTGAGCCTCAGGGTTCAATAGAGTCTTAATTATAAAAAAAAAACTATATAAATAGCAAAAAGATCATTTTAGACAAATAGGTTTTAATTAAAGACATATGGCCTGTGAAAACACCCTTATATATTAAAAGAATATGTTATATATCAAAGAGAAAATCCTTAAGTTTCTTTTTTCCTTTAAATTTATTTAAGTTTTCAACATTCATTTCCACAAAATTTTGGGTTCCAAATTTTCTCCCCCATTCTCCCCTCCCCCACACCAAAACACCGAGCATTCTAATTACCCTTATCACCAATCTGTCCTCCCATCTAACATCCCTCCTTTCCCTTATCCCCATCTTCTCTTTTGCCCTGTAGGGCAAGGTAATTTTCTATGCCCCATTACCTGTATTTCTTATTTCCTAGTTGCAAGAACAATACTCAATGCTTGTTCCTAAAACTTTGAGTTCCAACTTCTCTTCATCCCTCCCTCCCCACCCATTCCCTTTGGGAAGGCAAGCAATTCAGAATAGGCCGCATGTGTGTAGTTTTGCAAATGACTTCCATAATAGTCGTGTTGTGTAAGACTAACTATATTTCCCTCCACCCTATCCTGCCCCCCTGTTTCTATCATTCTCTCTTTTGATCCTATCCCTCCCCAAGAGTGTTGACTTCTAATTGCTCCCTCCTCCCACTGCCCTCCCTTCCATTATGCGCCCACCCTGCTTATCCCCTTCTCTCCCACTTTCCTGTATTGCAAGATAGGTTTTCATACCAAATTGAGTGTGCATTTCATTCCTTCCTTTAGTCGAATTCAATGAGAGTAAGCTTCATGCTTTTCTCTCTCACCTTCCCACTTTTGCCTTCCATTGAAAAGTCTTTTACTTGCCTCTTTTATGAGAGATAATTTGCCCCATTCCTTCTCTCTCTCTCTCTCTCTCTCTCTCTCTCTCTCTCTCTCTCTCTCTCTCTCTCTCTCTCTCTCTCCTTTCTCTCTCTCTCTCCCTCTCTCCCCTCTCTCTCTTTCTCTCTCTCTCTCTCTCTCTCTCTCTCTCTCCCTCTCTCCTTTCTCTCTCTCTCTCTCTCTCTCTCTCTCTCTCTCTCTCTCTCTCTCTCCATGTGTGTGCGTGTGTGTGTGTGTGTGTGTGTGTGTGTAATCCCACCAACTACCGAGATACTGAAAAAAAGTTTTAAGAGTTAAAAATATTGTCTTTCCATGTAGGAATGTAAATAGTTCAACTTTAGTGAGTCCCTTATGATTTCTCTTTGCTTTTTACCTTTTCCTGCTTCTCTTCATTCTTCTGTTTGAAAGTCAAATTTTCTTTTCATCAAGAATGCTTGAAAGTCCTCTATCTCATTGAAAGATCATTTTTTTCCCCTGAAGTATTATACTCAGTTTTCCTGGGTAGATGATTCTTAGTCCTAGTTCCTTTGACTTATGGAATGGCATATTCCACAGCCTTTGATCCCTTAAAGGAGAAGCTGCTAGATCTTGTGTTATCCTGATTGTATTTCCACAATACTTGAATTGCTTCTTTCTAGCTGCTTGCAACATTTTCTCCTTGACTTGAGAACTGTGGAATCTGGCCACAATGTTTCTAGGAGTTTCTCTTTTTAGATCTCTTTCAGGAGGTGATAGATGGATTCTTTCAATATGTATTTTGCCCCCTGGTTCTAAAATATCAGGACAGTTTTCTTTGATAATTTCATGACAGATGATGTCTAGGCTCCTTTTTTGATCATGGTTTTCAGGTAGTCCCATAATATTTAAAATGTCTCTCCTGGACCTGTTTTCCAGGTGAGGTGTTTTTCCAATGAGATATTTCACATTATGTGACATTTTTTCATTCTTTTGGTTTTGTTTTGTGATTTCATGGTTTCTCATAAAGTCATTAGCCTCCATCTGTTCCATTTTAATTTTTTTTATTAATTTTTTTATTTAACGTTTTACATTCACTTTCACAAAATTTTGGGTTCCAAATTTTCTCCCCATTTGTCCCTTCCCCCACCCCAATACACAGAGCATTCCCATTTTTCCTATCACCAATCTGTCCTCTCTTCTATCATCCCTCCCTTCTCTTGTCCCCATCTTCTCTTTTGTCCTGTAGGGCCAGAAGACTATCTATTCCCCATTGATTGCTTTTCTTATTTCCTAGTAGCAAGAACAATACTCAACAGTTGTTCCCAAAACTTTGACTTCCAAATTCTCCCCATCCCTCCCTCCCCACCCAATCCCTTTGGGAAGGCAGGCAATTCAATATAAGCCATATCCGTGCAGTTTTGCAAATGACTTCGATAATAGTCATGTTGTGTAAAACTTATTGTATTTCCCTCCATCCTATCCTGCCCCCCATTGTTTCTATTCTGGCTTTTGATCCTGCCCTCCCCGAGTTCTGACTTCAAATTGCTCCCTCCTCCCATTGCCCTCCCTTCCATCATCCCACCCACCCTGTTTATTTCCTCCCCACATTCCTGTATTATAAGATAGGTTTTCATACCAAAATGAGTGTGCATTTTATTCCTTCCTTTAGTCGAATGTGATGAGGGTAAACTTCCTGTTTTTTTTCTCATCTCTCCTCTTTTTCCCTCCACTAAAAAGTCTCTTGCTTGCCGCTTCAATGAGATATAATTTACCCCATTGCATTTCACCCTCTCTCATCCCATTACATTTCTCTCTCACCATTTACCTTAATTTCTTTTAAGATATGGTCCCATCCTATTCAATTCACTCTTTGCTCCCTGTCTCTGTGTGTGCGTGCATGTGTGTATATGTGTGTGCATGCATGCATGTACGTGTGTGTGTGTGTACGTCTGTGTGTGCTCCCACCAACTACCCAGATACTGAAAGGTTTTAAGAGTTGCAAATATTGTCTTTCCATGCAGGAATGTAAACAGTTCACCTTTGGAAAGTCCCTTATGACTTCTCTTTGCTGTTTACTTTTTCATGCTTCTTCTCCTTCTTGTGTTTGAAAGTCAAATTTTCTTTTCAGCTCTGGTCTTTTCATCAAGAATGGTTGAAAGTCCTCTGTTTCATTGAAAGACCATATTTTCCCCTGAAGTATTATACTCAGTTTTGCTGGGTAGGTGATTCTTGGTTTGAGTCCTAGTTCCTTTGACTTCTGGAATATCCTATTCCACGCCCTTTAATCCCTTAACGGAGAAGCTGCTAGATCTTGGGTGATCCTGACTGTGTTTCCACAGCACTGGAATTGTTTCTTTCTAGGTGCTTGCAATATTTTCTCCTTGATCTGGGAATTCTGGAATTTGGCCACAATGTTCCTTTTTGGATCTCATTCATGTGGTGATCGATGGATTCCTTCAATACATATTTTGCCCTCTGGTTCTAGAATATCAGGGCAGTTTTCCTTGATAATTTCATGAAAGATGATGTCTAGGCTTTTTTTTTATCACGACTTTCAGGTAGTGCCATAATTTTTAAATTGTCTCTCCTGGATCTATTTTCCAGGTCAGTTGTTTATCCAATGAGATATTTCACATTCTCTTCCATTTTTTCATTCTTTTGGTTTTGTTTGATGATTTCTTGGTTTCTCAGAAAATCATTAGATTCCATCTGTTCCATTCTAATCTTGAGAGAACTATTTCCTTCAGTGAGCTTTTTAACCTCTTTTTCCATTTGGCTAATTTTACTTTTGAAAGCATTCTTCTCCTCATTGGCTTTTTGAACCTCTTTTGCCAATTGAGTTATCCTATTTTTAAAGGTGTTATTTTCTTCAGTATTTAGCAAGTTGGTGACCTGCTTTTCATGCTTTTCTTGCATCTCTCTCATTTCTCTTCCCAGTTTTTCCTTCACCTCCCTTACTTGATTTTCAAAATCCTTTTTGAGGTTTTCCATCACCTGAGAGTATTGAATATTTATTTTGGATGTTTGGGATGCAGAAGCCTTCACTTTTATGTCTTTTCCTGATGGTAAGTATTGTTCCTCCTCATCTGAAAGGATGGGAGAAGATAACTGTTCATCAAGAAAGTAACCTTCTATAGTCTTATTTTTTTCCCCCTTTTCCCTTTTTTTCCCTACCAGTTATGTGGCTTTTGGGTGCTTTTTCAAGAGTACAGTATAGTCTGGATATCTGTAAGATCTCAGTTCCTCCAAGGTGGCACAATCAGCATGTACACTGGTCTTGGAACAAAGAGGAATTTTTTGTCCAGAATCTTAGCAGTTTCCTCTCCACAGTCACCTGACCTCCAGTTCCACCACCATTCTGTGTGAGATAAAGATTGGCTCCCTCAAGGCCTCTACACAGGGCTGAGGTAAGAAGCAGCTTCTCAGTGCCCCCAGGATTTTTACGATCCAACAATGGATGCAGGTTACTGTAGGGGCTGCTGCGGAAACTGCTGCTGCCTGCCTGATGTGGCCTCTGCAGCCCACTGCTGCCTAAGGCTAGTGCTATGAGAAGGTCTTTCTCCCTTCCTGGCCAGCTGAAAAAATCCCATCTCTGACCTTTGGAGCCTGTGGGTTGAGGGATCTGTGAACCCGCTGCTGCTGCTGCCACTGGAGATTCTGTCCCCAAGGTGTCCTCCTCCCAGAGCCAGGCCGCACCATGTGACCAAGGTTGGACTGGGCTCCACTCCATGTCCAGTGCAACCAACGTTTCTTATGGGTCTTTCAGGTCACCCTGGGCTGGAAATCACCTCCACTTTGTTGTTCTCCACTTCTCCTGCTACACAATTTGTTGAGAGCCCCTCTCTACAGGTATTTTATGGGCTGTGTGGGGAGAGCCTGTGTTTGTGTGTCTTTCTATTCTGTCCTCTTTGCTCCATACCTTAAGTTTTTAATGTCATTTTGCTAACTCCATTGTTTGACTTTTTAAGTCTTATTGAGTTGAATTACGAATTAATGAATTAAGGAAACTATTGCCTGATATAGCTAAGATTTTTTAAAAATGACATTCTAAATAAAATAAGTGATTCAAAAGAACAACCGTCACTTATTTGCTCTGTGACCTTGGTCTCTTAGAGCCTCTGTTTTCTCAGTGGGCAGTCAAAACCATCTGCAATATCCACCTCAGGATGTATTTGTGAGAAAGATAACTTGCTAACCTTTTACTGGTATGGAATGATAGCTCCCTCTAAAAGCCTCCATCTTAACATGTCTCCACAGAAATTAGACTTACTCTGTCTGTCTGTCAGGACTTTTGCAGTTGTCATCAGACTCCAAACCCATGAAGGGGTTTGTGACAATAAACTACAATGAAAATGGATCCTTTGGTGCCTCCTCCTCCAGAGCAGGTGTCCCACAGCGTTCAGTTCTGGGCCTTCTTCTCTTCTCCTTCTACATTACCTCATTTGGTATCAGCTCCTATGGATTTTAGGACCTTTTCAGTACTGATGATGCACTAATCCATCCATCTTGTTCTTTACTTCTAATTGCCTTGAAGTCACCTCATACTGCATAATCAGTAGACATCTTAAGTTCAAGATGTGCAAAACTGAACTCGTTATCTGTTCCCCACCCCTTCCCCACTCTTCATGCCCTTATTATGGTCCAGGGTAACACCATCCTCCCAGCCCCTCAGACTTGTGATCTGGGTACTGTCCTTGACTGTTCACTATTTAACCCCACCCCATTTCCCCTTTTCTAATCTCTTGCCAAGATCTGCTGATTTTTCCTTTGGAGCATCTCTTGATTGTATCTCCTTCTCTTTTTTAATATCACCTTAGTGAATTCCCTCATCACTTCATACTTGGACTATTGAAGTAACCTCCTGGTGTGTCTGCCTGTCACAGGTCTCTCCTCAGTCTAATCCACCATTCCTTCAGCCACCAAAATTGTTTTCCAGACCAAATATCTGACCATGTCATCCACTTTCTCTACTCAATAAACTCCAGTTATTTCCTACTACCTTCAGCATCAGATATAAATTTCTCTATTTGATATTCAAAACTCCTTGTAACTTCATCAATTCGCCCTTTCTTTTCTTATGCCTTAGTCCTGGTAATGTGCTCTTCCATTCTGTGACACAGGTTTATTTTCTATTCCACAAACAACACACTCCATGAACGTCTTGGAGTCAGACGTTTTCTCTGGTTGTTCCCCTTGTCTATAAGGCTCTCCTTCCTCATTTCCATCTACTGCCATCATTAGTTTCCTTTAAGTTCCAACTAAAACCCCACCTACTATGAGATATTTTTCTACCCCTTTTCATTCCAGTGCCCTCTCTTTTTTGGATCCTTTTTACCCTACATACATCTTTTCTTGTATTTTTTTTTCTAGTTGCTTGACTCCTTCATTAGATTGTTTGAAGGAAAGTATTTTTATTTTTGCCTCTTCTTACACCCCCAGCACTTAGCACGTCTTAACACATAGTAGGTGTTTAATAAATATGTATAGACTGACTGACAAGTACTTTCACATATTTCTGTGTCTTCAATTGTCTGGTAGATAAAGAGTTGGGTTGGACAACAGCAGCCTGGAGGCACATGGAATACTCCGCTAGGTACAAGCAGGCCCCATTGCCTCCATTTTCACCTGCTCTCAGCAGGAGAAGATGGTTGAGGACAGATTGGCCTGAGGGTTTTGGAACATAATTATTTCAACTTATCAAATGGGCAAAGTAGCATATTTATTCCATAATACAAATTATGGTCAGAGAACTTAGCTTCCAGGAAGTTCATTAGTTAAGATCTATAAAGCAAATAATGCACTATAGATTAAAAAAAAACACAGCTGTTGGTCTCCTCATGTGTTGTAACTCTTGTTATCCTTTTCATCCCTTGAGTGCGTGCAGTGATTCTTGTGTCTATACCTTTTCTGCTTCATTTGGAATAAAGGACTTGTTCCTCACTCAAAAAATAAAAATAATGCAACGAGTTTAGGTAGAAGAAATGGAGGGCAAGGAGTGAGGTCATATGGTTCTCACACTTACTGGATGATATCTTAGGGATAGGGAATCAACCTGAAGTTTCTTAAGTATAGGGACCTCCCAGGTGAGGAAACTGCTTATACCATCGTAAGTTGGTACCTTAATTTAACTTAGAGTCCAAGAGAGAATTGCTGTGACACTAACAGGTTAATAACTTACCCAGGGTCATCCATACAGAGTCAAAATTGAGAGTCAGGTCCTCTTGATTGTGAGCCTAGCTCTGTATGCTGACTCACAATGTGAGATATTAATTTCATTTAAAATAATATAATAAATTACTCCCAAGTGACTGTGACATGCAAAAATGCCACAAGAAATATCCCCTGGGTCACACTTAGAAAACTGTAAGGCCTATGTAATTTGATAGAGGTTCAAGGTACTAGCAAATTCTCATTTGATATTAATATTCACAGGGATGTGATCAGTATAACAGCTTTGTGTGGAGATTTGCTAAACTAGAGTCATTTCAATAATATCAGTGGTAAAGCAAGGATGTTATTTTACCAGTACCATTTGTTTTCATGCTATAAATGTTAGTTACAGTGATAAGAGAAATTATGAATAAAAAATTTAGACAAAAATCACATCTCTTTGCAAATTATATGATGGTGTAATTAGAAAATCTTAGATAATTAAAAATAATTAAAATAATTAAACTTTAGCCAAACCCTTGTGATAAAATAAGGGAATGCTGCAAGTCTGGGCCATGGAAATTCTAATACACAAGGGGAAGAGACTGAGGAATCTACTTGAAGGAACCAGCAGCATTTGTCCTTGCACAGACATTCTGCTTTGATCTCACAAGCAATTGGAAACAGTCTTTTCCCTATGACTCCATTGCTGGAACTGTCTTTTTCTTTGAACCTGCCTAAGGCAGAACAGTCATGGCTTTAGACCTGAGTTTAGTGGGACCACTGCTCTGTTGGAACTGAGTTAAATAGTGAACTTAATTACCCTCTCTTCACCATACAATGAGTTGGTGTGGGAAGGATTATGTCCCTGTGGTACTGGGGAAAATATTGGCATGTTTTTTTTTTTCCTTTCACTTGATATGTCTTTGAAGTAAATATTCCTTTTTACTAGCTAAGTAGATTTAAGTGGTTAAATGAAACTGGCGTACTTGTACTCCTAAAATTGAAGGAATACATTTGGTAAGGTCTCGAGACAATGGTAAAAAAATGGGATCCCAAATTCCTTCAAAGTATCAGATACCTATGGTGAGGTACAGAGTAGTGATTAACATGCATCACAATCAGGCATATATTTCATACTATGATAGCAATACACTATGTTACATAAGCATGGTCAAGCAAAATAAATCCTCACTTTGGCCATAATTAAAGATGTGTCATATTCTGCTCCTTTGTCTCCTCACCTCTTTGTCAGGAGATAGGTAGTGTTCCTCACTGTCAATACTCTGTGATCAGGGTCGACTATTTTATTGAAAGGAGTTAAAGCTTTTTAAAAATGGTACTTTTTACAGTGTTGTTATAATGTAACATTGCTTTTGAAATATTTGCAATGTGTTATGATATCTAAACCTGTAGAGGGGAACAAATATTTCTTTTTTTTCATCAAATAATTTCCATGATCCATTATTCTTATAGTATGGGCTTTTCTACACTAATGGAAAACAAATTCTACCCATGTTTCCATCCTGCCCAAGGGTTGTGTGCATATGCCTCTAATGGGATTGCTGTATTAGTCCTCTGTGTCTTGGATACTCACTATTATGAAAATATTTACCCAGGTCTTGTTTTTTTCATTTTCAAGACTTTTGAATTTGCTCCCACAAGTCATTTATCAGTCCGTCCCTTATGGTATTTCACTGGTATCATTGTTATAGCCTTGGTCCACACATCTAGCATTTTTCCCAAGGTCCACATTACATTTCTGCCTTCAAATTCTTCTCCTTCTAGTCTCTTCTCTATGCAAGCCCTCTTCCATCTGATTGTCGTGTTTTCTCCCTGAATTATAATGAAGACTATTGGGACAGGCCTCCTGATTCATTTTCCTCATTTGTTACAAAGGAACAATAAAACTTGTTAGGGCTACCTTGGAGGCATGCTTTCCTTGAAGGAATACAAGCATTTTGCAAATCTGAAATGCCATATAAATGGTTAATGATGATAATGATAATGATGGTGGCCGTATCTTTGTGAATGGCTGGGATATCTTATACGTATTCTGTTGGAGTAAGTGCTCAAACAGTGGTGACTAGCTCCATATCATGAAAAGGGAGACTAATGGCTCTTTCTCAAAACTATTTTCTTTCTGCTTGAAGTCATCCAGAGAAGAGTCCTTACCACCAACATCACCCTTATTTCCAAACCCTTCTCATCGTTGTGCTCTTGTTTTTCATTAACTTATGTCCTTGGCAACAGTTCCCTGATAGTTGAGAAGCTCCAGTATCAAAAGGGACTCAGAACTAACAACATAAGTGGGGGAAGGTACCACATCCAAAAATTAGGTGAGTTTTATTCAGACGGCCTGCAATAAAGCACATTATCTGCTACTGAGACAAAAAAAAAAGTGAGGATGCAGCCTCCTGGAACGAAAGAAATGTATCCACCATCAGTGGATGGGAAAAACTGTATTACAGATGGATACTCCATTGGTCCTGTTTTCTTTCTTTTTACTTTTAATGACAGTCAAGTAGAAGTGGTAGCCTTGGCGTGATGCTTTATGGTGATCTAGCTTCTCATGTTAAAGGGGACTAGTACTTCTTCTTGGAAACTATAGAATGACTTCTTTATGTTTCACATGGGGAGAAACTCTCAAGAACAACTTGCCACTTGATTATCCTCATACACTGATGAACATATGGTTAGTGCAAGGCTCAAATAAATCATATTTTAATCTCTTTAAAAATCTGAGAGTACTGTGGAAAGGCCATTCACCATTACTGATCTTGGCAAATGTGCCATCAACGAGTTGCTGACTAAGCCCCATGGAAGTCCTAGAGCCTTTGTTGGGAGGCCAGAATGGAAGGTTCTGGAAAAGTGACATATGATCCAAAGGGAACAATACTAGGTAAGATTGAAAAGGCGTCATGAAGTTATTTTGTGAGAAGGCTCTGATGACAAAATGAAAAGGTTATGCTGTGAGAAGACGACCACAGATCCTTGAGAGTGTATAAGCAACAAGAGGTCTGCTGACAAGACCTCTGCTTTACAAAGTTGAATCCTCCAGCACAGAAAGAAGGGAGATGAACATTCATGGAGAGGAGGAGGTAAGTGCTATTGGACCGTTGAGTCCCTCTCTATATCAGTTAAACTTCTTAACAAAGCTATCCATACTGGTTGCTCTAGTCCACCTAAAACTCATTCCTCAGCCTTGTGAAATCTTGTCTCCAATTACATCACTCACAAAATATTATCTTTTAAAATTATCTAATGACATAAATTACTGATAGTCCCTCTGAGATATAGATAGATATATGCACATACATGCATATGTGTACATGTATATAAACATGCATATATGCAGTGTATATGTATATATGTGTGCACATATATGTGCATTTGTATGTGCATGTGTGTATACGTGCATGTGTACACTTATGTGTATATATGTGTTCTGTATATACAGACATATACATACACACATTCATGCATGCATATACATCCACATGTACATGCATACACATATGCAGAAGACACACATATACATATGCATATGAATATGTGTATATATTCAGATCCCTGATGCAACAAAGGAATATGGAGCTATATACCAATATTTGATCAACCACAAAACATAAATTACTTAGCATATAATTCAGTATTTCACAAGAAGTATTGGGAGAACTGGAAAAAAATGTAGTATGAATCAGCCTTAGATCATCAATATCCCACCATAAAGTGAAAATACCAGAATATTATAGATTCTGTCATTCTTTAACAAACAAGGGACAATGGCAATAACAAAATATAAAATCCAGTATTCTGATTATTTATTTTCAATTAAAAAGTTTTTCACAAAACTAAAAATAATGTATCTCAGATAAGAAGGTAAGTGGTAAAGGAGGGGAAATATTTCCATTAAATTCAATAAATAACTTTTATGTAACACACATATAGATAAAATCACACGATTTAGAATTTTTGTTGATATGCACACAAGTAGGTACATATCCAAAATATAGAAATAACTAATAAATGCATTTGACCAAAATCCATTTTCCAATAGACAAGTGGATAAATGTTAAAAGAAAGAGATTTCAGATAATAATGTATTAATATACTTATTTAAGAATGCTCCAAATCAGAAACATGAAAATCAAAGCAATCTTGAGCTTTCACCTGATACCTGACAAGTGATGGAGTTGTAAATTAGTTCAAATAATGAGAAAAACCCTTCAGAATTATACAAAAGGGTGACGGAAATGACCATAACATTTAACCCTGCGAGGAATCTACTCAAAGGAGGTCATTCATTAAGAAAAGAAAAAGCAGAATTTCTGGCAGAACCAAGATGGCAGAGGAAAGAAAACACTCACTTGAGCTCTTCCAACATTTCCCTTTAAGTAATTTTGAAATAATGCCCTGAATTAAATTTTAAAGGGGCAGAGTGAACATAAGATCAGAGTGAGATGATCTCCAAACCAAGACAACTTAAGAGGAAGAAGGAAGAGAATTTCAAATTCGTTTTAAAAAAAATGTTAGTTTTTACATGTAATTGGGAAATATTTAATGAAATAAATAAAATATATAAATTTTAAAAAGAAAAAAGTAGATGTTCCATATATGTCAAATTATTTAAAGCAGCACTTGTTTTTAGTAGCAGGGAACTTCAGCCAAAGTAGATGCCCACCAATTAGGTATTGGCTAAACAAATTGAAGTACAAGAATGGAATATTTTCATACTTTTAGAAAAAAGCAAATATGATAAATTGAGAGAAATACTGAAAGATATACATGAACTCAAGAAAAGGAACATTAATTTAGGAAAATAATATACATAATGGCAATAAAATATGAAAATAACATTGATAAAAGATGGAATGATTTTACTAAAAAAGAGAATAATTGAGGGAGAAGAAAAAAATCCAAAACAAAACCAAGAAAATTATGTGGGAAAAATGATATGGAAAGAAGGTTGAATATTATACCAGAATTGTAGGACAAATACATGAGAAAATAAAGAGTAATATCAGGATTCCTCAAATAAGAAAACACAGTCACTCATGTAGTTCTTAAATAAGAAGATATTCAATAATTAAAGGGAAATCGTTTCTATACACCTTGAGAAGTGAACCCTAAATTCATTGCAATATACAAAATATTATGAATTGCCAAACCTGTAATAATTTTATATACAACGAAAAGGAAATACATACATATCAATTGTATCTATCCAAGTCAATTTCAATTTGAGTTTAATAAGTTTTTTTTTTAAAACAAAACAATAAATAATAGAAAAAAGTGGGCTTGAAATAAATCACTTGATCTTTAAATCAGGATGGAAAAGTCATAATCAGATTAATTTGAATAACTTAGTAAAAGGAAATAACACCCATGAGAATCTGAAGGCTTGTACCCTGAAGACAGCAGCTGAGATGAATGTGAAGAAACCATAAGAAAATGACATAGACAGCTTTGCTCGGAGATGGGAGTTGATCAACTCACGCATGTTCCATATGTGTACCCTTTCTTCCTATTCCCAAACCAGTATATGTGGAGTAGAATTTCAGAAATTGGAGAACTGAATCACCTAGTCCAATGGTTCCATTTTATAGACAAGGAAATGGAGGCTTATAAAGAGGCACATGAAAGTTGACATGGTTAGAAATTTGTAGACTTGGCATTTGAATCCAGGTCCATTCTCACTAAACTCAGTGCTGCCTCCCCTATAGAATATAATTTGCATTTTGCATGCTGCTCGAACAGAAATAGAAGCTCACACATTATAAAGTGTTATAACCAAGGAAAGTGCAGAAAATGGGTCAGCCAGGTAGCACAGTGTATAAAACACTGCAGCTGGAATCAGGAAGACTTCTTCCTGAATTGAAAACCTGCCTCAGTTTTATTACCTGTGTGACCCTAGGCAAGTCATTTGACCCTGTTTGTCTTAGTTTCCTTGTCTATAAAATTAGCTCAAAAAGGAAATAGCAAACCACATGAATATCTTTCTCAAGAAAACATGAAAAGGGGTCACAAACAATCAGATACAACTGAAAAAATGACTAAAAATGCTAAGAAAGGAGGAAAACAGAAGTCCTCACACAATTATTTAAAGAAAAAGTCATTGCTTGTCCTTGCCCATCTGATCTTTGCCAGTTCTCCCTCTTCAGACCCCAAAACCCTCTGTCCTGTGGTCTATTCAATGGCACCTCTGGGCATGATTTCTCATTCTCTCCAAGACTGAAGCTTGCTCCTGGCCCATAAGTCTCTTTCTATTCTTCCCTTTTCTTCTGTTCCTTTTCTTGTCACCTTTTTTGACTCTCTTTCATCTTCCTACAATTTAGCTTAGGCCTGATGCTGAGAACTAATGAGGGTGCTCACACTCACCTAAGACAGTGGATAGTAATGTAAATGTTCAGAGGAAGAAATCAGTCCGTATCAGGAGGGAGACATGGCCTCCTTAGTGCTAATTGCATGCTCTCTTGTGTTAATACATTTTCAGAAAATCCACTAGATAGGCTTCCTTTCTTTCTTGTGATGGGGGAGGGACAGAGAGGATAAAGACAAATCTCCTCAAACACAGACTTCCAGACTAGGGGGAAAAAAAGCATGTTCTTGGTTTCAGCTTTGGGGTTCTTTTTGACATGCTTTGTGTCACTGCATTTTTTTCCTTCCTTGTGCCAAGAGAAATGTCTAATGACCTTCAGGTCAGGAAAACAAATACATCCATCTGTCTGTGGTACATATCACGGGAGTTCCTTGATGTTTGAACAAAGACATTCTATTAGAAATAAAAACTCTTTTTCCTCTCTTCTAATGGGTTATGGCAGATCAAGAGGGATGGAATGAAAATAGAACCAGCCTGTGATGCTGTTGGACTAACAGTTGTGAATCAGCAGGGAATTATGACCAAAAAAATAAGATTAATCTCAGGAACATGCAGATGTCTGAGATACCAGAAGTGCTCAAGAATTTTCCATAGCCATGGTGCAGTTACTGTACCAATGTAAGCTAAATCTCTAAACCCCAATAGTGGAACTACTGAGTCAGAATCACAGCTTAGAAAACCATTCTATTGCCTCTGTGTTGCTACAAGATATATATATTTTTTTTATTTTTTAGTATTTCATTAATTATTCCATTCGTATAGGAACCTCAATGAGCAATTCACAATCGCCAATGCAGATCATCACTGCTCTTGCAACTTACAGTCTTGGAGCATTTCCTGTGGTCACTGAGAGGTGAGTGCACATGTCCAGGATTGCACAAACAGTGTTTGTCCAAGACGGGACTTCGTAAGGTTAATTTAAGGTAAATGGTGAGTGGGGGAAGAGCTGACAATCTTCTCTGCCCATTAATAATCCTCAAACACCCTTTGTTTATTTCTAATAAAGCTCAGTGTCATGAGGGTCGTGCCCTTCAGTCTGAAAAGAGTGCATATACTCTGAGGTGAGGTTTCGCTTTGGGGCTTATTTTTTGGAAGAAGGTTCCTGTGCCAGATGAAACTTTGGGCAGCGATTTTAAGGAGTCTCCTGGCTTTGAAAACCCAGATGTTTGGTGCTTCTCTCTCTGGTAATAATGTATGTATTGTCTATGATCAGACAGTTGGAAGCCCTGTATGGTGATCTTTCTGTTTGTAATTTCTGCTTGTAATTTCTGTCTGTGTTTTCTCTGAAGTTCAGGGTGCTGACATTTTCCCCGGAACTAAGTGAATTATATATGTGCTTGATTAAAGTAGATTTTTAATCCCTCCAAGTTGCTTTCCTTTTAGAAAAACAGATCTAAGAACCTGTACAGCCCTCCTGTTTATACCAGGGTCCTTGCTGATACAGACTTGAATGCAGTTCCTGGATTTAAGGTCAGACCTCTATCCAGTAAACATTGCTCACTCTCAACTACACAAGTATATTATTTAGTCATAGAGTGGGAAAAGTAGGCATGTTTTGTGATATGACTAATTGAAGAGAGCACCCACATGGGTAGAATGGTAGATGTGTTGGAATATCTGGATATTTACCACTAAGAGCAGATGGTTACAATTACAAAAAGTCTCATCCTTCTAATGCCAAGACTTGCCCAGAGTTGTTACAAATACCATATGTCACCTGACTCAGAGAGAAATAGTCCACCTTTCCATGCAGAATTTGACTTCTGCTTCAGTCTATGGTCACACATTTCCTTGGAGTTTTGATGTGCCTACCATTCTTCCAGAAGCTAAGATCAAGAGAACTATTTATATGTAATATGAGACTTGGGGTTAATATAATGTAAGTCCATTCTCTTCTAGATTTTGCATGTATATAAAGTAATATATGTGCATGTATATACATATTCATATAGGTATACACAAGAAATTTCTAATTAAACCATGGTAAAAAAAATCTATCTTAATTTAGTCAAAAATGTCAAGTCACATGCACCTTAGAGAATACACAAAGTACTTAGAGACATGAAAGGAAAGACAGTGTCAAGGAACAAGAGAAACTATTTTTTCTCCAAAGGTATAACAGCCAAGAATAGCTTATCATAGCTTACCTAGGACAGTTCCCTTTATAAGTTTATATTTAAATAGTTTAAGGGTGAATAAGTATATATACCCTAGCATCAGCATTGCCAGTTTCCTTCAGATTACACCATACATAGCCATTCAGTCAAAATATAGAAACAAGATTAATGTTCTTGCATGTTGATCACCAAACATGTGCCAATGCGATCACATCAGAAATATCTCTATTTCTATAGGGCTTCCTTCAACGCATTGCACACTTTTAAATGTAGAGTCCACATAAAAATGTCACACAAGAAAATAGGGAAATGAAGAACTGACTCTCACCAAGGACTACAATTAGTACTGGTATGCAAAGGATCTGTTCAAAATTAATGATATTTGAAGAATCTTTTAAAGTAGTAGTGGTAATAGTAGTAGTAATAGTAATAATGGTAGTGGTGGTGGTAGTGATGGGAGTGGTAGTGATCATGGTGGTGGTGATGGTTGTGATGGTAGCTGTGGCAACGTTGGGAGGTGGAGGACAAAAAGGAGGAAGAGGATCTCTGGAATTTTTTGTTCCCAGCCTTTGGAATATATTATCAATAAACATACATATTTTTTTCTAATAAAGTCAGCTACTATAAACAGAAGAAGTAAATATTCAACGTGGCACCCAGGTTCTGGATCCTGTGAAGCAGTTTAGTCAATGATAGGATATGTTTAGGGATACACAACAATGTATGGTCCAACTGGAGCCCCTGCATCTCACTGCTGTGCACTGGTAGTGCCATGTTTCCATGGAAACAATTCACCGAAGGGTGGGGAGGAAAGGGGGAAATACATGGCAGACAGGGAGAATGTGCCCTCTCCTCCCACTGAAATAAAGGCATCAACTCATGCTGTGAAGAGTGAAATGACATAATATTGAGCCCTTCAGCTTTAAGACTAAGGGTTAACGATCACATTGTTAAATCACTTTGAACAGAGATCCTTTTGCCTTTATTTCTCCATAAAGCATTTCTACTGGAGCATGCCTTCCAGGGTATCCATAAGACCAGTGCCCAGAAGTGTCCTAATTACCTGGCCACAATGGTCGACTGGGCTGTCAAGGCACTGCTGCTTCTCTGGCACTCACTGGCCATCATGTATCATTGTTCGGCAAGTGACAGCAGTCAGGTTATTAGAGGTGTAGACATTAAATTAACAACAGTAGTAAACCTTGTAGCTGCACTCCCCATCTCGGCTGAGCCAATGAAGTGGATGACATGGAATCCATGCTGATAGGCGGCAATGACAGATGGGCATCATTTACCACAATCCATCAGTGGGCAACCCACGTACCACAGCTGTCCCCCACTAAATGAATTAGATCAGGGTAATTAATCTAAGGCAGAAAGTGTTACTAAAGTGGGGCCTAAGCAGAATTAGGAAATAATAAAATCTCTTGCTGAAAAAAATGAGAGGGCATATCATGTTAACAATTTGAGTGCTGAATTGAAAGGAGTGCCAGTAGGATTCACTGCTCAAAGAGGACTAGATGAAGCTCCCTCCTGCTGATGAGATGTAGAAGTACCATTTATACTCAAACGTTCAGTCTCAGATACTGTCCAACCTCCATTATCAACAGTCCCAAGGAATGAATCAGTGTCAGGCTTCAACTCAAGGATCTGTTCCTCAACTATGAGGAAGCCCATTACTTTTTATCATTTATGGATACACTGACTAGCATTATTCTTTGAACTATAAATTCCATTATTGTTGATGCAGATGTCAAATTCTATTTCAGATGGATCCCCACACCACTCCCTCCTTTCCTGCCAATCTTCAGCTGCTTTTTAGAACCAAGATTATTTCTGGTTTACAGACTTGTCTCGACCCATTTGAAAGCAGGAATACCAGACAGAGACGGAGAGTCACATACACAAAGACAGAAAGGAAGAGAGAAATAGAAATGGAAAAATATGTGCAGAGATACCTGACTTCTAAAAGACATAAAGGGTTTCTTGTACATTTCAATGTATTTGAAAATCCGGGGGGGGGGGCTATAGTTCAGTCCATTTTTCCTATTCCTGCAAGATAAGTTCTTTGCCTAGTTAAAAGAGTTAAGAGAGATTCACAATCAGAAAAGTAAAGGAAACTCATTTTTAGAGAAGTGTACATTGAACTGCAGCTTCAGTCTTTGGGAATTTTAATTTCCAGTATTCCAAACTGGAATATTGACAAGAGTGTATTTGCCCTAGCAGAGAACTCTTGGATAAGTACAATGGGATGTACTTAATCTAGGATGTGTAAATGGAAGCCATATCATCTGAAAGTCAGAGAAACCTCTCTGATACTCCCCAGGATATCGGAAAGTGCCTAACTGGGCAGAAAACAAACCACTGTGAATCCTTGTTTCCCTTCAGGAAGCCAAACATCCCAAGGATGAGGCACAATGTGCTCCTCACACGTGCTTTGTGCATTTGGCTTCCAGGGTTTCCCTGGATGAAACTGCAAACTTCCTGCCACAGCATCCTGCTCTAACAATTGGGGCCATTGATCAAGCAGCATGGCATCTGCTCAGCTGCATCGGATCCCCTCCAGTGTCCTCTTTCTTTCCTTCTCTTTTGCTGGGGGCCTCTTTTTCCTGCCTTTTCTAGGGAGATGGAAAGGGCTGATGCTAATTATTGCTGCTGAAGCCTTCAGCCCAGCGGGGGATGCCCAAAACCCACCCTCTCTTTTGGGAGGGTAGGCGAGCTCCTCGTTAAGTCAGCCTCCCTGGGCTGGATGCCCTGTTGGCCATGTCAAAAAGAGCGGGTACTCATTGTACTCCCTAGAACAATGTGCCTTTGGAGGAAGTTACCACATGTGCGCTATCGGATTTTAAACCTCATTATCTTGATCGTCTGTGATTAGAGCAAATCACAGACTAAATGCTTGTCATATTTGAGGAGTGAAATCGAAGACAGTTATGCTGTAGAGAAACATAAAAGCTCAGGCCATGTGGCTTCCCATCTTCTCTCTCTCTCTCTCTCTCTCTCTCTCTCTCTCTCTCTCTCTCTCTCTCTCTCTCTCTCAACAGGCCCACCACATCTGACACTAAGAATGACTGTCAGACCTGACCTCCTAGTAAAAGCTTCTGAAGCAAGTTTTGCCTAAACAATATGATGAAACATATTATTTTAAAAAAGCGGAGCACAGGAAAGAATTTATTTGGGATTTCTGTAAAAATTATTCAGTCAATAAGCCAGAATTTCTGAAATACTGAGGATATAGTGAATATGGGAAAACCATCCATCCTCTCCAGGAAGGAGCTTCTGTTCCAATAGGTTCTATTGGTTCATTCATTTTAGGAGGAGCTTTTGGTTTCATCGACTTGGGAAGACTCAAGGAAGGAAACTCCTTCTCCCAATGCAGGACAGCACCTTCTCTGGAGCTTAGAGTCTTCAGAAGTTACTTTTCAAAGACTCTCCAAGGCTTTCAAGGCTTCCCAGCTTTGGAATTATACATGGAATTCCTGTCGCTCAATGTTACTGTGCCATCGTTCACATACTGACCAGTTCTTTATGGCATCTTTCCCCTACTGTTCTGTTTTGTTATTATTGATATCACTGATCTACTGTTGGAGATTAGTTTGTGGAATGTCAGTTTGGCAGAGAAATAGGGAGCCTTGGATTTTTTTTTTCAGAAGTAGAATTAGAACTAGAAATTTTTACTTTAAGTCCATAATTAAAACTCCTCAAGTTTGGATAGGTCTTATGAAAAACACCAAAAATGTAAGGGTTAATTAGTGGCCTAACTGTCTGAAATAAGCCAATAATCCCAGAAACATCTGACTAGGTAGCCCTATCACAGAAATTCTTTATAGCCTCTGTTACCAAAATGCTATTTTCCTACTTTAACTGGGGACAAGTTTAAGAATTCCAATTCAACGGTTGGTATAGGGCAGCTTGAATACACATAAAAACATGTTCTTTTTCTATTATGTAATAGATTTAAAGACTTGAAGACTCTATTCAGAAGGAGACTATAGTATAACACATGGAGAGCTAGCCTCGGAATTCAGAAATGTTGGATCTCCCATATCCTGGCTGTGGGAGCCTGAGCAACCATTGAACACCAATTTCTCTTCTGCCAATCTAAATGACCTAATGATAAGACCGCTGTCCCTGCTCTCAATTCGCTTTCCTTGATCACCCTATACTTTTCCTCTATATCTTAGTCAAACTTCTTGAAAAATTAAAACCTGACTGTACTCCTGTTTTTAATCTTCCTATCTACCCATTTACTCCTTCTCCCTTTGCAACCTTTCAAACTTATCACTCAACTGAAATTGCTTTAGACAAATTTAACACTAATCTCTTCATTCACAAATTTAAGTAGTAATTTCTGCCATTGTTGCTGTATTTGTTTTTGTTGTTTCTGAAATCCTAACCCATATAAACCCATCTCTTCTTTTTGACACAGTTGACCACCCTCTCCTCTTGCATGCAGTATCCCTAATAGGTATTCATATTACTGTCTCATAGTCATCTTCTCCCTGTATGACAATCCCTATCCAGTCTTAATTGCTTATTCATTCTCCATCTCATACACAATGTTCTTTAATTTAGAGGTTTCCCAATGTCATGTCCTAGACTCTGTTCATTTATCCTTATATGTTCCATCTTTTGTTTAAATCATTGGACACTCTGAGTTTTAATATTATCACAATACATTTCCCAGTTCTCTATGTTCATTTCCAATCTCCTCCTTGAGTTTCAGACCCACATCACCACTTACCTATTATATATTTCAGAGGATGTTCCAGATATATCTTCAACTCAATGGACCAAAAATTAAATTTATTACTTCCACTCGACCCTCCCATACTTCAAATTGTCCTATTTCTATAGAAATCAATAACATACTTCCAAACTTCAAAGTTCATAGCCTTGGTATTGTCAACTTCTCATTGTCTCTCATCCTGCATATCCAAACAATTTCTAAATCTTTTCATTTCTACAGTCACAAGCTTTCTCAAATCTGACCCCCTTTCTCCAATCACACAGCTGCCACCTCAATTCATACCCTTATCACTTCTTGTTAGATTGTTATAAGAACCTTCTACTTGGAATTTCTACATTATATTTTTCTCCTGTCCAGTACGCTATTCACATTACAAAATAATTTTCCTTAAGCACAGATCTGTCTATGTGACTCAATTAACTCGAGTGAATTCCTATTACCTCTAAGATAAAATATTATCGTGGAGTTGAACCAAGATGGCAGAGTAGAAGCAAGGACTCCCCACAAACCCCTCAGAATGACTCTAAACAACTTGTAGAACAGCAGAAGCCAAAAAATTACAGAGTGAAATAGATTCCAGGCAAAGACAATCTGTAAGACTGAAAGGAAGGGTCTATTTTACCAGACACGGAGCACAGCACAGCCCAACTTGGACCACAGCAGCACTGTCAGGACTGAATTCGACCTCAGAGAGTGGAGCATACCACTTTGGAGGTATTGAGAATTGATAGGTCTCTACAAACAGCTGAACAGAACCTCTGATATTTGGGGTAGTATGTCCTTCACTGAACAAAGACCTCAAAAGTCAAGGAATTGGCTGGAGAAATGATCAGATGAGATAAATCACACCACAAAAGATTACTTTCTTGGTGAAAAGGTATTTTCTTATGTCCTTGTGGACAAGGAAGACCAAAGAATACAACTAGAAGTAAATCAAAGCATACAACCAGAGGTCAAGGCTCCTACATCCAAAGTATGCAAGAAAAATATGAAATGGTCTCAAGTCATGGAAGAGCTCAAAAAGAATTTTGAAACCCAAACAAGAGAAATAGAGGAAAAATTGGGAAGAGAAATGAAAGTGATACAAGAAAATCATGAAAAATGAGGCAACAGCTTGATAAAGGAGACCCAAAAATTGCTGAAGAAAATAACAACTTTAAAAATTAATGCAAATGGTGAAAGAGTTCTGAAAAGCCAATGACAAGAATAAAGACTATAAAAGCAGAATTAGCTAAATAGAAAAGGAGGGTCAAAGGCTTCCTGAAGAAAATAATTCCTTAAAAATTAGAATTGAGCAAATTGAAGTTAATGACTTTATGAGAAACCAAGAAATTGTAAAACAAAATGAAAAGAATGAAAAATAGAAGACAATGTGAAATGCCTCACTGGAAAAACAACTGACTTAGAAAATGGATCCACAACTTATAATTTTAGGATTATTGGTCTACCTGAAAACCATGATAGAAAAAGAGCCTAGACATCATCTTTTAAGAAATTATCAAGGAGAACTACCCTAATATTATAGAACCAGAAGGTAAAATAGAAAGGGAAAGAATTCACTGACTCCTTCCTGAAAGATAACTTTAAAGGAAAACTTCTAGGATATCATAGCCAAATTCCAGAGTTCCTAGATCCAAGAGAATATATTACAATCATCCAGAAAGAAACAATTCAGGTACTGTCAAAACACAATCAGGATAATGGAAGATCAAGCAGTTTCTACACTAAGGGATCAGAGGTCTTGGAATATGAAATATCCAGGGGTCAAAGGAGATAAGATTAAAATCAAGAATCACCTAGTCAGCAAAACTGAGTATAATGCTTCAGGGGAAAATGGAATTTCAGTAAAATAGACGACTTCCAATATTCTTGTTGAAAATACCAGAGCTGAATGGAAAATTCAACTTTCAAATAGTAGAATCAAGAGAAACATGAAAGATAAAACAGGAAAGAGAAGCCATTACATTCCTACATATACACATGATATTTGGAACTCCTGAGACCTTTCTCAGTATTAGGGGAGTTAGATTGAATAGATGATATTTAGATAGATAGAGAGAGAGAGAGAGAGAGAGAGAGAGAGAGAGAGAGAGAGAGATAGGGATAGACATAGGTAGAGATAAATATATAGATATAAATAGATACGAATATAGATACATATATGTAGATACATATCTATATCATTTTAGATATACACATCTATGTAGATTTATCTATCCCTGTGTATATCTCTATCCATCTATCTATCTATCTATCTCTATCTATCTATTTATCTATCTCTATCTATATATATCTATATATATATATATATATATATATATATATATATATATATATATATACATAGATATGTAGAGAGGCAGAAAGACACAGACAGACAGATAGAGATAGAGAGACAGAGGGCACATGGAGAGCTGAATATGAAGGGAGGATAACTAAAAAGTAAAATTAATTCTTGAGAGGAATGTATTGGGAGAAAGGGAGAGGTAGAATATAGTAAATCATCTCACAAAAGAGGCAAAAAAGAGCTTGTAGGGGAAGAGTGGGAGGTGAGAGAGAATAAGTGAGCCTTAGTCTCATCATATTTGACTTAAGGAGGGAATACCACACACTCAATTGGGTATGGAAATCTTTCTTACCCTGTAAGAAGGCAGGGGGAAAAGGGATTTGAAAGGAAGGATAATACAAGGAATGGCAGATTTGGAGAAGGAGTAATCAGATGCAAACACTGTTGTGTGGGGACAGGTCAAGGGAGAGAATCGAATAAATGAGGGGCAAGATAGAACAGAGGGAAATGTGGTTAGTCTTTCACAACATGACTGTTATGGAAGTGTTTTCCATGGCTACACATGTATGAACTACATTGAATTTCTTGCTTTCTCAATGAGAGTGGATGGGGAAGGAAGAAGAGAGAGAATGTAGAACTCAAAACTTTAAAAATGAATGTTAAAAATTGTTTTTGCATGTAACTGGGAAATAAGATATACAGGTAATGGGGTATAGAAATCTATCTTGCTTTACAGGAAAATACAGGTGAAGTCGGGGTGTTGATCGAAGGGAGGGCAGATTGGGGGAAGTGGTGGTTATGGTGCATGCTGTCCTGGGGTGGGGGTAGGAGAGAGATGGGGAGAAAATTTGGACTTTAAAAGTTTGTGAAAGTGAATGTTGAAAGCTGAAAATAACTTTCATAACAAACAGAATAAATAAAATATAAAATATTGTCTTTGTTAGAATTCATAGTCCATCCCAACTTGGTCTCAATTTATTTCCAAGTCTCATTGAACATTACATACACACATATTCTGTGATTCAGTCAAATTGAACTGTTCTCTGTTCCTCATTTAGGCCCCTACATCACCATCTCCATGCCTTTACAATGACCATACCCCTGGAGTGGAATATCCCTTCGTCTTATTTCTGCCCCAGAGCGGCCTCCTCTGACTTTAAAATGGATCACAAGAATCACACTACTTTCAGTATTAAGTCTTCACTGATGCCCCAAATGTTAGTTCTGTCACTCTCAAATTATATCTTCTTCAATGTGTATGTGTGTGTGTTCATGTACATGTGTGCACAGATATATGTATGTATAGGAACCTACATACACACATATATCCATATCTGTGTGTTTGTGTGTGTATTCACTTTATATCTATGTCTATATTGTCTCTAGATGTTCTAAGTTGGTCACAACTAGGCAATGTTTCATATTCTTTGTATCAGTATATTAAGCCCTTCGTAGAGGGAATCTAGATCTGGGTGGGGGGGGAGTGGGGAGAGAAGGGGGAGAGAGAGGAAGAAAAAGAGGTAAGAGATACAACTATCAATTTTGGAAAGAACTAGTAAGTCAGTTGATTAGAATGGTTAAGTCAAGTAAGGGGAGCACTATGAAATGGATTGCAAATGTCCTGCAGAGGATTTAGAATTTTATCCTAAAGACTGATGCTTTTTCAGTAGTGAAGTGACAGGATCCGATTAATGTCTCAGAAAAATCAATCTGGTAGGTATGAGGAGGATGAATCTGGGAGGAGAGAGACTGGAGAGACTGGGAGCAATGGATTACCATATCCAACTTCCATTCCATTCATTGCTGATGACTAACTGTTTTCTCAGCATTTTGGATTTGGGGGCAAATGGGATTTTTTTCTTCAACTCTTTTAATCACTGCCATTCTCTAGTTTTCTTCAAGGTTCTGGACTCAAAAATAAATCTTTGAACTTAGGTAGCCTATTAATTAGAATCTAGCAATCAATTAGAGTCATTATTGAGATTTTCTCTTGCAGCAATTTTTATACCTGATGGAATATATCATATTGTTACATGAGAACAATATGGCTCTTATTCAGCCATTATTTCTTATTATTTCTGAACCATGAAGCCTATAATCTACAAACCCTCCATCTCTTCAATTCTCTTCCACTAGAATTTTAGAATCCAACCCTGATACAACTCTGGGTACTGGTAGATGAGCTTTGGCTTTTTTTACCCAAAACAGGTCTTCCACATGATTCCCCAAGTATGTTCACACCATGCCGAACATGAATAGATTATCTTCTCCCTCCCCCTTTCTTTTTCTCTTTTACGTGTCATATTTTCATGTTAAAATGAAGGTACCTGGATTTAGGGTCATGTAATCAATAAAATGGAGGATTAGACCTTTTATCTGATCCTTACAACGTGTCAAATCTCTAAAAACAAAATTTATAAATAAGAGATAAAAGAAATTTCCACTTCTTCTATGGTCTACAATAGCAAAACTCCTAAAGAAGTGACATTCCAAAGAACTAACAGCAGAAGAAACTAATCTCTAACTTCAAGTATGCTTGCTCAGAACCTTATGTTCCACCACTCTCCCTCTCCTCCTTTTATTGCCTTGGTAAAATCAAAAGGCAGAAACTTGTCATGACTGTGACAGCAAGTGAGACAGCATTCAGCATTACAAGAGAATTTAGTCAGAGAACTGAAGGACAAAGGAAAGTATAAGAAATTTACGTGTAGTCATGTGATACTCCATGAAGCCTAAGGGTGAAAAAGCCCTAGCACCCATATGAGGTCAGTTCTATGAACCTAGACAAGATTGGGTGAAATGTTAATTTCTTAGTAAAGGAGGAGGGGTTTTGATGTATTTTCCCCCACAGAAAATACCATCAAAGAAAAGAGTCATAAAATGAGTACAAAAAGAAAATAGATAAAGCAATAGGGAAAATATTAATAACAAAAAAAAAAAAAACATGATCCTCCATAGCAGGGAAAAGAATGTAGATTTGAAAAAAATACTTCCAGGCTATGGAAAATGAATGAACATCTGAAGAGGTAGAAGAACCTATATATTTTTAAGAAAACGTTCAACTATGACTGTTCTTAAAAGTTTAAAAGAGAAATGAAAACTGTGAAGATTGAATATATGCTTTATATGCAAGAAATAATTAATAGAAAAATAAACCCTTGAAACCATGACTGTAAATTTCAAAAACGGAAAAAAAATTGAGAGGACAAATTCATTGAAGCGAAGGATAATCTTAAATAAGAATGACAACAACAAAAAATGATATTAAAAGCAATATGATCTCCATTCATGTAAAATATAGTGACCTAGGGGACAGAATGTATAAAGACAACTTGAAAATAATAGATTTCTCAGAAGAATAGGGTCAGTTAAAATAACAAACATTACAATGCAGGAAAAAAATACAAAAAATAAATTATCTTAGAACTTCTGAACAGATAAAACAAAGTGCAAATCAAAAAAAAAGACACAAATTGCCCCTGGAAAATACTGCTGCAAATTTGAAGATACATGGTGTTTACATTTAACAATTCCATCAACAAATAGCACTTCTGCAAGTGTCTCAAAGAAAGACATTAAAGTTAAAAAGTAAAAGAACTTTGACAATATATGACTATTCTGCACCAACCAAAAATCTCTGGAGAAAATTGAATAAGAATTTCTGAAGAGAAAAATCCATTAATGGGAAAAAAAAACAAGACCAATGCAATCTATTTAGTTCTCAAAAAAGAAATATAGGAATGGAAAACAAATATAGCAACCAAAAACAACAGAATGACAGAGAAAGAGAGATTCCATTAAGAGATTCCTTTCTAACACTTACATGAATTGATGTTGAGTGAGGTCGGCTTAAAGAGAAGGATATTATAGACATGATCAGTAACACTGTATGATGATCTATTTTGATAGACAACTCTTCTGAGCGATATAATAATGTAAGGCAATTGCAAAAGACTCATGATGGAAAATGCTATCCACATTCAAAGAAAGAACTATGGAGTCTGAATGCTGATTGAAGTATGTTATTTTCTTTGATGGTGGTGGTGGTGGTGGCAGTGGTGTTTTCTCTCTTATGTTTTTTTTTCCTTTTATTCTGATTCTTCTTTCACAATATGACTAATGTGGAATTATGTTCAGTATGATTTTATATATATAGCCTATATCATATTGCTTGCTGACTTAGAAAATGTAGAGGGAGAGGGAGAAAAAAAATTTCAACTCACAGTCTTATAAAAATGATTATGGAAAACTACCTTTACATGTAATTGGAAAAAAATAAAATATAAAAATAATAATTTCTCAATACATACAAGGAAATAAAGTGAAAGCAGAAGTTAAATAAGAGCAAGAAAGAATCAGCCTGAATTCTTATGGACTAAAGCTCACAACACCCTGCAAACATATGAAGTAATATTTTCGTAAGCCTAAATTACAAGGTAGTAGAGAGCATAAAAGGAAGAAGGAAAGGAAGAAGTTGGGGAAAACATGTACTTTTTACTCTGATGAAGTCAAGGCTAACAATGAATATACAATAATCCCCAGTCTTTCAGGAAATAAAGGGAATTTATAGGATAATAGGTGAGCAAGGCAAGAAAAGGGGAGGGGATCTTATTTCAGTGTTGGGAGAAAATAAAGAGTGATGATCGCTTCCATGTCAGTCAAAGAGTTATTCAGCAACGAAATATGAGGACTTTTCAATGAATATCATCTACAGGGATGTGGTACTTATCTCACTCATTCTTACTCATGAGAAAGGTATCAGAGGTTTGGGAGCAACTGAAACCTAGAAAAGTGAGAAGACATGCATATAAGATAACAAATACGGGGGGAAAGTCTGTGCAGAGGACAAAAGTAAAAAATTACCTGAACAACCAAGGACATAGGAAAATTCTTACCATTTGACAATTCCCTATCTATCACCTATAGGAAATGGTCATGCTAGAAATGAGACCCAACAGAATAAGAGGGACAGTGGAATGCATCTATAAAGTAATCATATAAAACTGAAGAAGAGAGATCTTGTAGCAGTTTTAATAAAGGAATACAGAGACTAAAAAAAGAACTAGATGATTGTAAGGGTTATGAATCAAAGACTAAAAATCTAGAAGAAAGGGGGGTGAAGCCAAGATGATGGAGTAAAAGGAAGGACTTCATAGAGCTCTCTCCAAAAGCCCATACAAATATCTGTAAAATAACTCTAAAAAAATTCTAGAATTTCAGAACCTACAAATTGATGGAATGAAGCAAATCCCTGGCCCAAGACAGCCTGCAAGGTCACTGAGAAATGTCTAATACATCACGCTGGGAACAGACTGCAGCCCAGCATGGGAAGCACAGACTCGACCTGAGCAGGCCTAGGGATGGGGGACTGAATCTATAGCACCTGTGGTGTTTTCCAGGCTTCACAGTCCCAAAATGTTGAGGAGAAATTGGAACATCAGTGGAAAAAATCTGTGGGACTGTGGGACCCGTGTAAGAGAGTAGAGTTTTCTGCACCAGCCCCAGGAAAGTGGAGGGGGTAGAGACCATAGCATCCGCAGCAGCCACAACAGAAACAGAGATAACTTGTGGTGGGGGGATTGAGAACTGAGAGTAAACCCCCAATCCCATTGAAAACACAGAACTACCTTGACAAAGAGTTCAAAATTCAAGTAAATGGCTGTGGAAATGAACAACAACTGGAAAAGGAATCAGACTATAGAATCTTACTTTGCTGACAAGTAAGGCCAAAATAAACAAACATAAGAAAACAAAGTCAAAGCTCCTACTTCCAAAGCCTCCAAGAAAAAAATATGAACTGGTCTCAGACCTTGGAAGAGCTCAAAAAGGATTGTGAAAATAAAGTAAGAGAATGAGAGCAAAAATTGGGAAGAGAAATGAGAGAGATGCAGAAAAATCACGAAAAACAAGTCAACTCCTTGCTAAAGGTGATCCAAAAATGCTGAATAAAATAACACCTCCAAAATAGACTACCCCAAATGGCAAAGAAGATTCAAAAAATCAATTAGGAAAAGAATGCCTCAAAAAGTAGAATTGGCCAGATGGAAAATGAGGTCCAAAAACTCACTGAAGAAAATAATTCCTTAATGCTTAGAATGGGACAGATGGATGCTAATGTCTCTATGAAGAATCAAGAAATTATCAAACAAAAACAAAGGAACGAAAAATAACAGACAATGTGATATAATTCACTGGAAAAACAGTGGACCTGAAAAATAGTTTCAGGAGAGACAATTTAACAATCATTGTTGTTCCTGAAGCCATGATCCAAAAAGTGGCCTACACATCATCTTTCATGAAATTATCAAAGGAAACTTCCCGGATATTCTAGAACCAGAGGATAAAATAGATATTGAAAGAATCCTCCAGTCACCTCCTGAAAGAGATCCCCAAATGAAAACTCCTAGGAATATTGAAGCCAAATTTCAGAGCTCCAAAGTCAAGGAGAAAATAGTGCATGCATCTAGAGAGGAACAATTCAAGTATTTTGGAAACACACTTTAGATAACACAAAATCTACCAGCTTCTACACTGAGGGATTAGAGAGATTTAAATGTGATACTCCCAAGGACAAAGAATTAAGATTAAAACCAAGAATCACCTATCCAGCAAAACTGAGTGTAATGCTTCAGCAGGGAAAAGTTCATTCAATGAAATAGTGGACTTTCAAGCCTCCTTGATGAAAAGACCAGAGCTGAGTAGAAAATTTGACTTTCAAAGACAAGAATCAAGAGAAGCATTAAAAGGTAAACAGGAAAGAGAAATCATAAGAGATTTACTAAATATTGACTGTTTATATTCCTGCACAGAAAAAGAATATTTGTAACACTTGAGACATTTTTCAGTGTTAGTGTAGGTGGAGGGATCATAGACATATAGACAGAGGGCACAGGTAGAGTTGAATATGAAGGGATCATAGCAAAAAATAAAGTTAAGAGGTGAAAAAGGAATATATCCAGAGGAGAAAGGTAGAAATAGAATGGGGTAAATTATCTCACATAAAAGAAGCAAGAAAAAGCTTTTTCAATCGAGAAGAGGGGGGCAGTGAGAAAGAAAGAGTGAACCTTACTCTCATCAGATTTGGCTTAGGAGGGGAATAAAATAAATACTCAATTTGATATGAAAATCTATCTTACACTACAGGAATGTAGACGGAGAAGGGAATAAGTGGGCAAGATGATAGAAGGGAGGGCAAATAAGAGGACGGGATAATTGCAAGTAAATACTGTAGAGGAGAGATAGGGTCAAAAGAGAGAACAGAATAAATAGGGGGCAGGATATGATGAGGGGAAACACAATTAGTGTTTCACATTGTGACTCATGGAAGTGTTTTGCATGACTACTCATATATAACCAATATTATATTGCATGCTTTCTTAGTGAGAATGGGTGGGAAGGAAGAAAAGGAGAGAAATTGGAACTCAAAGTTTTAAAAACGAATGTTAAAAATTTGTTTTTACATGCAACTAGGAAATAAGATATATAGGCAGTGGACTGTAGAAATCTATCTTGACCAAAAAGAAAATAGAGAGGAAGGGGATAAGAGAAGGGAGAGGTATGATAGAAGGGAGGGCAGATTGTGGGAAGGGGCAATCAGAATGCACAACTTCTTGGGGTCAGTGGTAGGGGGAGATGGGGATAAAATTTGGAACTCAAAATCTTATGGAAGTCAATGTTGGAAACTAAAAATAAATTAATTTTAACTCTTTTTGAAAAGTCTGGAAGACATTAAAAGAAAGACTAATTGAGAGACCAAGCAATGAAACTGTTTTATTTTGTTTCAGAAAATGGTACAGAAAATAAATTAAAAGACTCTTACACAGCACTAAATTAAGTGAAGGAGAACTGTAATTTTGCTTGACTACCTAATTTAAAGAAAAAACGTTGAAGAATTAATTAACATAATCAAAAGAACTAATAAGGTAAACAAAGCCCCAACACTAGAAAAAATGGATAATAAATGGAAGTGGATTGAGGGGAATGGAAATCAGTGGGAATAAGGTTACTTTTTTAAAGTAGATTAAACTAATCTATAGTAAAGTAAAATAATGCTCTGAATCACTATGGATTAGAGAAATGTAAATTAAAACAACAATGAGGTATTACATCACATCTATCAGATTGACTAATATGACAGAAAAAGAAAATGATAAGTGTTAGAGAAGACTGTGAAAACCAGAACACTAACGCATATTTGTTAGGGTTATGAAGTAAGCTAACCATCCTGGAGAGCAATTAGGAACTATGCCCAAAGAGCAACAAAACTGTGCATACTCTTTGTTTCAGTAATACCACTTCTAGGTCTTTATTGCAAAGAAATCATAAAAAGGGAAAGGACCCGTATGTAGAAAAAATATTTATAGCAGCTTTTTGTGATGGCAAAGAATTGGAAATCAAAGGGATATCCATCAATTAAAGAATGACTAAGTAAATTGTGGCATATGCATATGATGAAATATTGTTTTACTGTAAGAAATGATGAGCAGGTAGATTTCAGAAAAGAAAAAGTGGAGGAACTTATATGAACTGATGCTGAGTGAAGTGAACAAAAGCAGAACTTTGTACACAGAAATAGCAACACTGTGCAATGATCAAATTTGACAGACTTAGCTATTCTCAGCAATACAATGATCTTAAACCATTCCAAGACTGATGATGGAAAATACTATCCACATCCAGAGAAGGAATTAGAGTCTCAATGCATGTTAAAACATACTATTTTCTCTTTTTTATTCCTCTTGGTTTTTCACTTTTTTTCTGATTCATCTTTCACATGACTAATGTGGAAATATATTTATTATGATTGTACATGTATAGCCTACATCAGATGTCTTTCTGTCTTGGGGAAGGTAGAGGAGAGGAAGGAAAGGTGAAAAAATTGGAATTCGAAATTTTATAAAAGTGAATGTTGAAAACATTTTTACATGTAATTGGGGAGAGTTAAATACCAAGGGAAAAAGTACAAGGAAAACGAAATCATTTTTGCATAAAAAAGTAGAATGAGATAAAATAACTCATATGAAAAAGTATTATATTTACAAAGGAATAGGAAAAATCAAAATTTTGGGAGACTAACAGGGAAAAATGGAGGAAAATATAAACTGAATTCTCATAACTTTAAGAGTGAATGTATTAACCATTCCATAAATGAAAAGTTGAATAAGAAAACAACCCCCTCAAATCTACTGTTTATAAGAAACATCAAAATATTATATTCATCATAAAACTAAATTAATAAAAAAGTCAATCAAAGGAAAAACAATATCCATTACATAAGAGGGACAAAAAAGGAAAATATTTCATGAAAATGTGACCAATAAATAACAAGTCAATATCAATATTAAACATAGGTTCTCAGAATACCTTGTCATAAAAATAAAAAAGAAAAAGTAACTGAAGTAAAAGGAGAAATAGACAATTATACAATTTTTCAGGGGATTTCAATATTCTTCTCTCAGTTTTGGATGACTCCAAAGAAAGAGAGAGAGAGACAGACAGACAGACAGAGAGAGAGAGAGAGAGAGAGAGAGAGAGAGAGAGAGAGAGAGAGAGAGAGAGAATAGACAATTTGACATACTGCTAGAGAAACTATATCTTTAAAAAATAATATCATCTTCTAAATGGTGCTACTATATAACAACAATATTTTCCAGCATGAGATGAACTTTATATAAAACCTAAAGATCTGTTATGACAAGGCATTTTAGGAACAAATGTAAAAAGGCTAAGATGTCATACATACCTTTCATAGACTATGACAATAAAAATAGTGAGGAATTGGGAAGCACAAACAAAAGATACAGGCTCAAAATGAAACTTACTATTAAAATTCTAAATAATAGCTTGGGCATAGAAAACCATACAAACAATTAAATAAAAAAGATGAAACATAATGCCAAAATTTCTGGGATATAAAAACAGGTTTGAATGAGAAATCATAACCCTAAAAACATACATTGACAAGATAAAGAGATGATTAAATAACTAAATATGCCTTTAAAAACTAGAAATTCAACAAATAAAGATAAATCAAACACAAAGGATATACAGTGTCAAAATAGGCAACCTTGGTTCCAAAAAGGTAGAGAATTGACAAAATAAGTAAAATTGACTCTATGAAAACTCCAATAAAACTGATGCCTATAAAAAGAAGCAAGAAGGAAATCAAATCATCAGGCAAACAAACGAGCAAGATGAATTCATAGTAAAGCAGAAGAAATAAAAGTAATTGTCACAACCTCTTCTATATGGTCATAAGCTAACAAAACTGAGAATATCAACTAGAAGAATCCCTCCCAAAATGCAAAATACTCAAACTGGAAGAAACCAATTAGAAATCTTGACCCACTCTTAGAAACAGAAACAGAACTAACTATAAAGTAATGATCAAAGGAAAAAAATCGATTTTCTAATTGATGCATAGGAAGAATCTAGAAAATGCTTAAAGAAAATTAACATAAATACTATCCAATTTCTTCTCAAAAACTGAGAAGGTAAGCATCCTATAAGATTTTATGAGATAAATATAGTCCTTATACTTTAATAAGGGAAAGATAAAGCACAGAAAGAGAACTATAGAACTATATCATAAATGAATATTGAAGAAAAAATTATAAATAAGATCATGTCAGGCAAAGTGCATTGATTAACTTAAGAATCATTCATTATGAATTCAAGGATGGAAAATAATCAACATTAGGAAATTAATGAAAATAAGAAATCATATTACAAACAAAAATGACCCAAACTACACAATCATCTCAATAAACACAAAAAAGCCTTTGACAAAATAGAATAATCATTTATACTTAAAACTAGAAAAAATATACCTTTAGAGGGATGATTAATATCATAAAAATATCTAACTAAATAAAAAAGCAAGCTTAATATGCTAAAGGGATAATTTGGAATCTGAATAATTACAAGGTCAAAAGCAAGATGTCCATTCTCTATATTATATTGGATAAATAACAAGAGCAATTTTGAAAATAGAAATAATACTAACAATAGTTATAAGATCAATTGAAAAAAGCAACAACATGAAGATGGATAAAATTTATAAATCTAAGTATCCCTATTTGCTGATGATATAATGTTATACTTGGAATATCCTGGAAAATCAGCAAAGATATTAAGTATATCAAATGAGACAAGAGTGCCTGCAAAAGTGTTAGCTTCAAAATATGAAATATGCTCCCCAGAAGCACAGATCTTCCCAAGCTCTCCTTTCCAAAGCCCTTAAAATATATATAAAAATTCTAAAGCAGTATAAATCACAAAATGACAGAGTGAAATAGATTTTCAGCCCAACATAGCATGGAAGGCTGACAAGAAAGGTCTATCACACAAAACTTGGAGGGCAGCCCAGCCCAGCATGGACCATGCAGCAGAGATGGGACTGGAGAAGGCTTCAGGAAATGGAATAAAGGTCAGTTCTTGCACTTTCCGAGTTCCTGCAGTTTCCAGGTTCCTCACCCCACAAATGCTAAAGACACCTTCAAGGTCAGTGAGAAAGCTCTTTCACTTAAGAGAGAGGGGAGTGTAAGTCTGGCCCCAGTACCAGTCCTAAGGCTGCAGCAGCCACTGCCACAGCAGCGACCAGTGCTAAAGATCTCAGTCTACAGACCCTGGGGGAATTGAGCAACTGATCCAATTCTGTCCTGAGTGGCGATCTTGGGCTGAGGAGGAGTGCTGGCATTGCAAAGTTGATGGTGGCTGACGAGAGAGAATCATACTCGCAGTTCCAGGGCAGAAAAGAGTGCTTGTGGTTGCTCACAGACCAGAGTGCAGGCCAGGAGAGGAGAAAATACCTTTCTCTTGACTATGCCACTTTGGAGGAACTGAAAACTTACAGGTCACTACCTATGTCTCAGAGAACAGATGCACAAAACCTCTGAAGCATGGGGTAGTACACCCTCCACTTGAAAAGGGACTAAAAAGTCATGTAATTGACTGGGGAAATTTCCAAAAGGAGTCAAAATAAGAGTACAGGAAATTCCTTTCTTGGTGAAAAGGTATGTTCTTCCACTTTTTCAGGTGAGGAAGATCAAATACAACCAGAAGACCAAGAGATACAACTGGAGGAAGACAGCAAGATGAAGACCCCCTACATCCAAAACCTACAAAAGATATGATTTAGTTTTAGGGTATGGAAGAGATCAAAAAGGATTTTGAAAATCAAGTAAGACAAGTGGAGGAAAAATTGAGAAGACAAATGAGAGCAATGCAAGAAAATCATGAAAAGTGAGTCGATAGCTTGGTAAAGGAGATTCAAAAAAGTGCTGAAGAAAATAGCACCTTTAAAAATAGACTAACCCAAATGGCAAAAGAGGTACAAAAAGCCAATGAGGAGAGGAGTGCTTTAAAAGGAGAATTGCCCAAATGGAAAAGGACTTTCAAAAGCTCATTGAAGGAAATGGTTCTTTAAAAATTAGAATGGAGCAGATAAAAGCTGATGACTTTAAGAGAAACCACAAAATTATAAAAAAAAAATGAAAAAAAGAAGACAATTTGAAATATCACATTGGAAAAAACAACTAACCTGGAAAGAAAATTTCAAAATTATTGGTTGATCTGAAAACCACACTCAAAAAAGAGCTTAGACATCATCTCCTAGGAAAATATCAAGGAAAACTGCCTTGATGTTCTAAAACCAGAAAGCCTTTTGCTTTCACCTTTTCAGCCTATTCACCTCTTGAAAGAGATACAGAAAGGAAAACTACTAGGAATATTGTAGTCAAATGTTAGAGTTCCCAGGTCAAGGATAAAATAATACAAGCAACCAGAAAGAAATAATTCAAGTATTGTGGAAATAAAATCAGGAAATCACAGGATTTAGCAGCTTCTACAAAAAGGGATAAAACAGCTTGGAATATAATATTCCATAGGTCAAAGGAGATAGGATTACAACCAAGAATCACCTTCCCAGCAAAAGACCCCAACTGAATAGAAAATTTGACTTTCAAATACAGGAATCAAGAGAAACATGAAAAGATAAACAGGAAAGAGAAGTTTTAAGGAACTCATTAAAGTCGAACTGTCTACATTCCTATATGGGAAGATGCTTTTTGAAATTCATAAGACCTTTCTCAGCGTTAGTGTAGTTAGAGGGAATATGCATATCAAGGTGTGTATGAGTATGTATGTTGGTTTGTATTATGTATCTGAAGTATGTATATGTACATGGGAGTATGTGTATGTATACATACATGTATATGTGTGTGTATGTGTGTATGCATATATGTGTATGTATGTATGAGTGTGTGTATATATACATATATATGTAGAGGAGGAGATAAATGGAATGTGAGGGGATGATAGAAAGGAGGGCAAATGAGAGAAGGGAGTGATTAGAAGTAAACACTTTTGGGGAGGAATAAGGTCAAAAGAAAGAATAGAATAGAATGAGAGGGATGGGTAGGATGGAGGGAAATATAATTAATCTTTCACAACATGACTCTTATGGAAGCCTTAGCAAAACTATACACATATAGCCTATGCTGAATTGTTTGCCTTCTCAGTGGGGATGAGTGGGGTGGGAGGAAAGGAGAGAAGTTGGAACTCAAAGATTTAGGAACGAATGTTGAGAATTGTTTTTGCATGTAACTGGGAAATAAGAAATACCTGTAATGGGGTATAGAAATCTATCTTGACCTACAAGTAAAGTAAGAAAATGGGAATAACGGAAGGGAGGTGTGTGATAGAGGGTGGGGTGGATTGGGGGAAGGGGTAATCAGAAAGAACATTATTTTGGTGTGGGGGGAAGGGAGAGATGGGGAAAAAATTGAAACTCAGAATCTTGTGGAAATCAATGTTGAAAACTAAGAACAAATAAATAAATTGTAAGAAATAAAGTAAGTGAGATGGGGATAAGGGGTGTGATAAAAGGGAGGGCAGAATAGGGGAAAGGACAATCAAAATGCATGTCATCTTGGGGTGGGGGGAGGGGAGAGATGAAGTGGAAATCTGAAACCCAAAATCTTGTAAAAATCAATTTTGAAAACTAAAAATTAATTCATTAATAAAAAAATTCTCAAAAATTAGAATGGAGTAGATGGAAGTAAATGACTTTATGAGAAATCAAGAAATTATAAAGTAAAACAAAGAATGAAAAAATAGAAGACAAAGTAAAATATCAAACTCATCATTTCTTACAGACCAAGAATACTGTATTACAAACATGGACCAGCGTTTGTTTAGCCATTCTCCAACCAAGGAATTTTTTAAAAACCATTCTTTGTTTCACAGTGTTTCTATAGAAGAGGGAAGATAATGGAAGTGAAAGCAAATTGGAGAAAGGGATCATAAGAAGCAAACACTATTGCAGAGGGCCCAAATCAAGGGAGAAAATGGAATAAATTGAGGGGAGGCCAAGAGAGAGGGAAAGGTGGTTAGTCGCTTGCAACATAACTATTATGGAAATGTTTTACATGGCTACATATGTATGACCTATATTGAGTTGCTAGCTTTCTCAATGAGAGTGAGTTAGGAGGGAGGAATGGAGAGAATACGGTACTCAAAACTTTAAAAATGATTTTTGAAACTATTTTTTTGGGAAATAAGATGTACAGGCAGTGGGGTATATAAATCTATTTTACCCTACGGGGAGGGAGATAAAAGAAGGGGAGATGATAGAAGGGAGAATAAACTGGAGGAAAGGGTGGATGCGATGCCTACTGTCCTGAGGTCAGGGGGGGAGAGATGGGGAGAAGATTTAAAAATAAATTATTGTTGAAGTGAATGTTGAAAACAGAAAATAAATAATATATATAATATGTTTTTTTTAAAAAACCAAATACTTTCCCAGGTAATAATAAAGTGCACGAGGCAATAACCATCAGAAAAGTACCATTCCCAATGATTTTAATGTTTCTGGGTATATCTACAAGAGTATTTTATTTACACACACACACACACACACACACACGTGCACGTGTGCACATATATACCCATATGTGTATCTATGTATTGTACATATATATATTTGTGCATGTACATATATGATCATATGCATGCATGTATACCATATAATAAACATAGTTGAGCAATATCAATATAACATAAATGGCAATACTCTCACTTAATTTACAGTTTTAATTCTATATGTCAATCAAATTATCAAAGGATGCTTTATAAAATTGAAAAAAAACAAAATATTTTGAAAAAATGAAAGGATCTAGAATCAAGGGAAGTAAAAATAAGACACAGGGGCAAATGGAGGATAGTACTTTCAGAGTTCCAAGTATATTACAAAGCAGTATTTATCTAAAACATCTGGTATTGTTTCAAAAACTGATGAGAAGATCTAGGGAACAGACTAGACAAGTGAGAATTGAAATCAGTATTATTCAACATCCCTTTGTGTAATGAATCAAAACATACATCACTTGAGAAAGAATTTCTTATTTGATTAATAGTAAAAACATTCCCAGAAAATCAGAAAGCAGAAAAACTGGCAAAAATTAAACTTAGATGTAGACCTTACACTATGTTCCTTGCTACATTGTAAACGGAAACAAAACTTCATTATTAAGATGATGCTATTTAAAATATTAGAAGAGAAGCAAATCATACACCTATAACAGCAAAGGGAAGTATAGTTATTTAAAAATGATAGACAATTACAGAAGATAAATTTTGACCATATGATACTGAAAAACTTCTGCACAACCAAAATTAATGTACTTAGGAAAACAAATAAAATAGTCACAGAAAAAAAGGATCTTTGTATAAATTTCTCTCACAAGAATTTGCTATTTGGGGGGGGGGAGCCAAGATGGCAGAGTAGAAGGACACACGTTTATGAGCTCCAACCCACAACCCATAGAATTAATGTAAAAAGAGACCCCCATAACTTCTGGACCACTGAAAAGGGGTACAGAAACGGAGTGAAAGAGATTTCCATGCCAGAGAGCCCTGGAGACCCTTCCCCAGGGTCCGTCGCACTCCGGAAAGCGAACCCCACCCCAGCGCTGCCCTGGCCGTGGCCCCAGAGAAGCTGACCCAAGCAGGATTCAGGGACGGAGGCTCCGGCGTCCGGGAAGGTCCCTCCGCCCACAGAAGCTACAGGTCACTGAGAGAGACGGCTGGCTGGCTGAGGAGAGTGGGGTGTCTCCATGACTCGGGCCCCCTTGGGAGGAAGCGGTGGTGGAAGAGATGGGGGCAGGAAGCGGCGGAGGCAGAGGTGTGGGCGGCAGCGGAGGCAGCAGCAGCAGTGGCGGCCCAGCACTCCCCTAGCAGTAGGCAGGATCTTCATTACTGAAAGTCTCTGCATAAACAACCTGAGGGAGCTGAGCCTGGGAGGCGGCCCTGCCCCCACCCCAGGACCAGAACTAAAGCTCATTGTTTACCAGCTGGGCGGGTGGTGTGGAAAGCCCATTTGAATCTCAAACCCCAAGCACTAGCTGGGCGGATCTAGGCGAGGGTGGACAGGAATCTCAGAAGTCAAGTAACTAGCTGGGAAAATGCCTAGAAAAGGGAAGAAAAATAAGACTATAGAGAGTTTTTCCAACAAATGCAAATGATTCTGACATTCGGATCTGATGACGAGGACGTATTCTTCCCATCAGGGAAAGACGTGGAGGGCGGGGTCTCAGTACCCTAGATACCCCAGAGGGATGTCAGGTGGGCTCAGGCCTTGGAAGAGCTCAAAAAGGATTTTGAAAAGCAAGTTAGACAGGTGGAGGAAAAACTGGGAAGAGAAATGAGAGAGATGCAAGAAAAGTATGAAAAACGGGTCAATACCTTGGTTAAGGAGACCCAAGAAAATGCTGAAGAAAATAACACCTTGAAGAATAGGCTCACTTAATTGGCAAAAGAGGTTCAAAAAGCCAATGAGGAGAAGAATGCTTTCAAAAGCAGAATTAGCCAAATGGAAAAAGAGGTTCAAAAGCTCACTGAAGAAAATAGTTCTCTCAAAATTAGAATGGAACAGAAGGAGTCTAATGACTTCACGAGAAACCAAGAAATCACCAAACAAAACCAAAAGAATGAAAAACTGGAAGAGAATGTGAAATATCTCATGGGAAAAACAACTGACCTGGAAAATAGATCCAGGAGAGACAATTTAAAAATTATGGGACTACCTGAAAGTCATGATCAAAAAAAGAGCCTAGATATCATCTTCCATGAAATTATCAAGGAAAACTGCCCTGATATTCTAGAACCAGAGGGCAAAGTAAGTATTGAAAGAATCCATTGATCACCACCTGAAAGAGATCCAAAAAGAGAAACTCCTAGGAACATTGTGACCAAATTCCAGAACTCCCAGCTCGAGGAGAAAATCTTGCAAGCAGTTAGAAAGAAACAATTCCACTACTGTGGAAATACAATCAGGATAACTCAAGATCTAGCAGCTTCTACATTAAGGGATCGAAGGGCATGGAATAGGATATTTCAGAAGTCAAAGGAACTAGGACTCAAACCAAGAATCACCTACCCAGCTAAACTGAGTATAATACTTTAGGGGAAAATATGATCTTTCAATGAAACAGAGGACTTTCAATCATTCTTGATGAAAAGACCAGAGCTGAAAAGAAAATTTGACTTCCAAACACAAGAATGAGAAGAAGCATGAAAAAGTAATCAGCAAAGAGAAGTCTTAAGGGACTTACCAGAAGTGAACTGTTTACATTCCTACATGGAAAGACAATACTTGTAACTCTTAAAACTTTTCAGTATCTGGGTAGTTGGTGGGACCACACACACACATGTACATGCATGCACGAACACACACATACACACATGCACACACATACAGAGACAGAGAGCACAGAGTGAACTGAATAGGATGGGACCATATCTTAAAAGAAATTAAGGTAAATGGTGAGAGAGAAATGTAGTGGGAGGAAAGAGGGTGAAATGGAATGGGGTAATTAAATGTCATTTAAGAGGCAAGTAGGAGACTTTTTAGTGGAGGGGAAAAGATGAGAGCTGAGAAAAAAAAAAACAATTAGTTTACCCTCATCACATTTGACTAAAGGAAGGAATAAAATGCACACTCATTTTGGTATGAAAACCTATCTTACAGTATAGGAAAGTGGGGGAGAAGGAGATAAGCAAGGGGGGGGATGATGGAAGGGAGGGCAAAGGGAGGAGGGAGCAATTAGACGTCAACACTCGGGGAGGGACAGGATCAAAAGACAGAAGAGAAACAATGAGGGGCAGGGTAGGATGGAGGGTAATTCAGTTAGTCTTGCACAACACGACTATCAGGGAAGTCATTTGCAAAATTAAACAGATATGGCCTATATTGAATTGCCTGCCTTCCCAAAGGGAATGGGTAGGGAGGGAGGTATGGGGAGAATTTGGAACTCAAAGTTTTAGGAACAACTGTTTAGTCTTGCTGTTGCTACTAGGAAAGAAGACATACAGTTAATGAGGAATAGAAAGTCATCTGGCCCTACAGGAGAAAAGAGAAGATGGAGACAAGAGAAGGGAGGGATGATAGAAGAGAGGGCAGATTGGAGATAGGGAAAATTAGATGCTTGGGGTATTGGGGTGTGGGGAGGGGATAAAAGGGGAGAAAATTTGGAACCCAAAATTTTGTGAAAATGAATGTAAAAAGCTAAATAAAGAAAGAAAGAAATAGATAAATAAATAAGAATTTGCTATTTGATAATAACATTTTTCAAAATATATGAAAAAAGCAGTTCTCAAAAGAAATGCAAAATATTGATAATTGTATAAAGAATATTCTGAGTCACTATGAAAAGAAACAAAAATTACAACATTCCTGAGGCTTCCCCGCATATACCACAAATTTGCGGGGAAAAGAGAGAGAGAAAGGTGAGAATAGTCAATGTTGCATGAATTCTGGGAAGTTAGGCATACTTGTTTAGTATTAGTATTTCTGTAAATCAATAAAACCATTCTGAAAGGGAATTTTGGATTGTGCAATTAAAGTCACTATAATTTCCAGATTCTTTAAAACAAAGTTTCCAATACTGAGGATATGTCCCAAGTGGACCATTGATAAGAAGAATGTCCCAATATACATTGAAATGCTTATAGAAACACTGTGAAACAAAGAATGATTTAAAAAAATACCTTGGTTGGAGAATGGCTAAACAAACACTGGTCCATGTTTGTAATACAGTATTCTTGGGCTGTAAGAAATGATGAGTGTGGTGAATACATGAAGCCCTCAGAAAAGCTGCATGAACTGATGCAGAGTGCAGTAAATAAAGCCAGAAAAACAATATACACAATGACTACAACAATAGAATTGCAAAACAAAAAAAAATATCGAACCTGGACATTGAGAAATAATAATCAATAAATATGACTCAAAAAAGGCCAAGAGAAGACATCCTCACACCTATGCAGAGATGATTTTCCTCATCTCTTGTATATTACACATATTTTCAGACTTTTCTGATGTTTTGATAAGTTATGGGAATTTTTCTTTTTCTTTTTTGTCTTTGTGAAGAATATTTGCAATGTACAATGGCTCTCTGGAAAAGGAGGGTGCATAAGGTATTCAGTAAAATAATATGATAATTCAAAAACCACAAAACTACATTAATAAAAACATTTTTTTGAAATCTCCTTGAAGGCAGAGAGTATCATTGTGGGTACTATTGCTGCTGCTGCTGCTGCTTCTGTTTATCCCCAGGAACTTATTATGTCCTGGAATCAAGTCAGTGCTTAATCACTGCACTATCATTCTTTTATTCATTCACTGAATTTCCAAGTTCTCAGCAAGGAGGGGAGGCTAGGAATCATATCTGATCCAATCCAGAAAAGGAACCACAAGTTTGATCCTCCTGATAAAGATCTGGCAGCATCTTCATATAGACCTCCTGTGAGAGGGAAAGAACTCATTCCCTTCCTGAGGTGGCCAATTCCATGAGGCCCTTTGGAATGCCTCATTAGGCAATTGTTTTTGGTTCATTGATAAGAAACGTTAGGATTAAAAGCCCACTTTGTTTAAGACCACTAAAACTTTGGGAGGAGAATCAATGAAGCAAATCTGTTCCATGTTAAGTCATCAGGCATAGACTTTCATTTGTTTTTACTAAGGAAGAGAATAAGAATAATGTACTCAAATGATAAATGAGACATGGATGTTGCAGTTGCAATTCATCTTTCCTATCTATGTAGAAGTGTAGAGGTGTTCAGGATAAACCAGCACCATTGGGGAGAGGGTTGTTGAGCCCTTTTCATGAATAATTTCCATCTTGGGGTCCAGCTGATTCATCCAATTCTTCCCTGTGACTTCAAGAAGCTGTCGCGTGCTCAGTGGCTACCTATAAGACATTTCAGGAAATGAGTTAAGCAAGGTCGAGGGTAACCATCAAGGCTCAAAACTGTAAGTGAACTGGGGGTAGCATCTACACCAAGCATGTAAAAACTTTCACTGGAGGAATAGGTAAATAAGAAAAATTTGTTCCCATGACCATGAAGATAGAGCTGAAGAAAGTCCTGTGGAGCACTGAGAGAGTGGTTAGGCATTGGAGATGCCAAGGTCATCCACTGAATCCAAGGTCATTACTGGTCATCATGACTTTTGTCTTACAACTGGACTTCAATGGCTTTGAAAGAGAGTCCAGTTGTTGATTTTGTACAGTTTGTACCTCATTTGAATCTATTTTGTTTGTTTGTTTGTTTTTCTTGTTATATTGGTTTATTTATCTTTTTAATATAACTTTATTTATTTAACTTTTTACATTAATTTTCACAAAATTTTGGGTTCCAAATTTTTCTCCCCATTTGTCCCCTCCCCCCAACCCCAATACATCAAGCATTCTAATTTCCCTATCACCAATCTGCCCTCTCATCTATCCTCCCTCCCTTCTCTTGTCCCCATCTTCTCTTTTGTCATGTAGGGCCAGATGACTTTCTATTCCCCATTAACTGTATTTCTTATTTCCTAGTAGCAACAACAGTGCTCGACAGTTGTTCCTAAAATTTTGAGTTCCAAATTCTCCCCATCCCTCCCTCCCCACCCATTCCCTTTGGGAAGGCAGGCAATTCAATAGAGGCCATATCTGTGTAGTTTTGCAAATGACTTCGTAAGTAGTTGTGTTGTATAAGACTAACTATATTTCCCTCCATCCTGTCCTGCCCCCATTTTTTTCTATTCTCTCTTTTGATCCTGTCCCTCCCCAAGAGTGTTGACTTCAAATTGCTCCCTCCTCCCATTGCCCTCACTTCCATCATCCCCCCCACCCTGCTTATCTCCTTTTCCCCCACTTTCCTGTATTGTAAGATAGGTTTTCATACCAAAATGAGTGTGCATTTTATTCGAATGTGATGAGAGTAACCTTCACGTTTTTTTTATCAGCTTTCCTCTTTTTCCCTCCACTAAAAAGTCTCCTGCTTGCCTCTTGAATGAGAGATAATTTACTCCATTCCATTTCACCCTCTCTCCTCCCAATACATTTCTCTCTCACCGTTTACCTTAATTTCTTTTAAGATATGATTACATCCTATTCAATTCACTCTGTGCTCTCTGTCTCTGTGTGTGCGTGCATGTGTGTATGTCTGTGTGTGTGTGTGTGTGTAATCCCACCAACTACCTAGATACTGAAACGTTTTAAGAGTTACAAATATTGTCTTTCCATGTAGGAATGTAAACAGTTCACCGTTGGTAAGTCCTTTATGACTTCTCTTTGCTGTTTGCTTTTTCATGCTCCTTCTCATTCCTGTGTTTGAAAGTCAAATTTGCTTTTCATCTCTGGTCTTTTCATCAAGAATGCTTGAAAGTCCTCCATTTCATTGAAAGACCATATTTTCCCCTGAAGTATTATACTCAGTTTAGCTGGGTAGGTGATTCTTGATTTGAGTCCAAGTTCCTTTGACTTCTGGAATATCCTATTCCATGCCCTTCGATCCCTTAATGTAGAAGCTGCTAGATCTTGTGTTATCCTGATTGTATTTCCACAATATTGGAGTTGTTCTTTCTAGCTGCTTGCAAGATTTTCTCCTTGACCTGGGAATTCTAAAATTTGGCCACAATATTCCCTCAATACTTATTTTGCCCTCTGGTTCTAGAATCTCAGGGCAGTTTTCCTTGACAATTTCATGAAAGATGATGTCTAGGCTCTTTTTTTGATCATGGCTTTCAGGTATTCCCATAATTTTTAAATTGTCTCTCCTGGATCTGTTTTCCAGGTCAGTTGTTTTTCCAACGAGATATTTCACATTATGTTCCATTTTTTCATTCTTTTGGTTTTGTTTGGTGATTCCTTGGTTTCTCGTGAAGTCATTAGCCTCAGTCTGTTGCATTCTAATTTTCAGAGAACTATTTTCTTCAGTGAGCTTTAAACCTCTTTTTCCATTTGGCTAATTCAGCTTTTGAAAGCATTCTTCTCCTCACTGGCTTTTTGAACCTCTTTTGCCAATTGAGTTAGCCTATTTTTTAAGGTGTTATTTTCTTCAGCATTTTTTGGGGTCTCCTTTAGCAGGTTATTGACCCTTTTTTCATGCTTTTCTTTCATCTCTCTCATTTCTCTTCCCAGTTTTTCCTCCACGTGTGTAACTTGATTTTCAAAATCCTTTTTGAGTTCTTACATGGCCTGAGCGCATTGGATATCTATTTCGGATATTTGGGATACAGAGGCCTTGGCTTCTATGTTTTTCCCTGATGGTAAGCATTGTTCATCCTCATCAGAAAGGAAAGAAGGAAACGTCTGTTCACCAAGAAAGTAACCTTCTATGGTCTTATATTTTTTTCCCTTTTCTGGGCATTTTCCCAGCCAGTAACTTGACTTCTGAGATTTTTCTCCACCCCCACCTCGATCTGCGTAGCTAGTGCTTGGGGTCTTAGATTCAAATGCTGCTTCCCAGCCTCAGGGCTTTCAGCGGCGGGCAGGGCTGCTATTCAGGGTAAGATTAAGTTCTGGTTCTCAGGTAGGGGCGGGGCCACTTCCCAGGCTCAGTTCCCTCAGGGGGTTTATGCAGAGATCTTCAGTAATGGAGAGGAGCTCCTGTCTGCTCCAGGAGCCCCTGGACACCCACTGCCTCTGCTGCTGCCTCCTTAGGAGGCCTGAGTTATGGAGACACCCCGCTCCCCTCTTGGCCAGAGAAGTCTCTCTCACTGACCCGTAGCGCCTGTGGGTGGAGGGACCTTCACGGCCGCGGGAGATTCCCTCCCTGAAGCCTGCTCAGATCTGCTCGTCTCGGGGCCATGCAGCCAGGGCAGGGCTCTGCTCCATGTCCGGTGCACGATTGACCTTTGGTGCCAGTTTTTCAGGGCTCTCTGAAACAGAAATGTCCTCCCCTGCGTTGGTGTGTGGCTTCCACTGGTCCAGAATTTGTGGGGAGTTCTTTTTACAGGAAATTTGTAGGCTGTGGGTTCTGGAGCTAGCATATTTGAGTTTTTCTACTCCGCCATCTTGGCTCCACCCCCCTTGAATCTATTTTGTGCATGAGACCGTAGATAGACATCAACTATGCCTTTTACCTTTTTTTACCCACCTCAACATCCTACAGTGACAGGCAAGTGATGCAGTGGCAAGTTGGATACTTTGGGAGCTGTAGTCAATACCCTGTCAGAGGCATCCCAGACTCTAAGGGCATCTTTTCACTAGACTAAAACAGCAGTGGGATTTGGCGGCACCTTAGTTTTCTGAGTAGCTTTTTTAATAAATGACCTCACTGTTCACCTTCTAGAGAGATTTAGAATCTAGAAAAGGTCCCCTATAATTTGTTGGCTTAAACTACCCTAACCTTGACTTACATACTTCAGCAGACAGGGATTCTACCCTGTGTTCAAAACACACTCAAATACACACACACACACAAAATCTACAAAAACTTTTGTGACTATGACTAACTCATCATTGGTGATGCAGACACAGAGGTGAACACCTCAGGGAGAGACTGATTTCTGTCCCACTCGCTGGACGTCTGTATGAAGATGCTGCCAGATTTTTATCTGGAGGATCAAACCTGTGAATCCTTTTTAAGATTGGATCAAATAATTCCTAACCTCCCCCTTCTAACTGAGGACTTGAAAATTCAGTTAATGAATAAAAGTGATAGAACAATGATTAAGTACTGACTTGATTCCAAGAAATATACTAACTTCCTGGGGATAAAAAGCAGTAGCAGTAGCAATAGCAACATGCGATATGTGCATGTTTATCTCCAACAAGAAAGCTAGCCGACCTGAAAGATGAGCAGTTCTTATTGTGAGAGATTTCAGGAAGTGTTATATCCTTGAGTGAAACAAGGTTGACAAATAAAGGCCAGTTTATTAAAGTCAAAGCTGGGTACATGTTTTTCAGGAGTGGCTGCAGTAAAGGGGATCATTGTGAAAGTGAAATAAGTCTTCAAATAAAAACTAATCTAGTCTAAAGCTTGCATGCCTTCCAAAATCAGTGAATGAGAGGATCATGACAATGTGATTGCCATATGCATGAAAGCACTGTCCGCTATCATGAGTGTATATGATCTCATCATTACAAACCCTAATGAGGTCAAAGAAAGAAAATTATGAAGATCTGGAGATATTCATCATCAAAGTGCCAAAAGAGAACAAGTTTGTAATTCTGGACACTTTAATGCCAAAGCAGGCACAGACTGTCAGACGTGTCAGGGAGCCCTTGGGAGAAATGGAGTCAGAAATAGCAACAACACCAGTGACTTCTCACTGAAGACTTGTGCATCTAATTAACTTCTCATCATGAACACTGTCTTCCACTTACCTAAATGCAATAAAATTTCATGGATGCCCTCTCATAGGAAACATTTTCATTTAATAGACTATGTCATTGTAAGGAGAAGAGACAGACAGGGTGCCAAAGTGATGAAGGAGATATGTTCCACAGAGTGGTAGAATGTTCCTAGATTTATCCTCTCCAAACTAAACGTTAGGGTTCAACAAAAGGGAGAGCCCCAAGGCATGACAACTAACAGATGACAATGTCAACACCTTAGATCACTTCTCCAAATGTAAACATTTTGTTACTAGATTAGAGGGAAAACTGAGCAAACAAATGGTTGGCAAAAGTGAAACAGAAGAGAAGTGGACAGCTTTCAGAGATTGGGTGCACAAAACTACATTTATACATCTGGGTCAGAGCCCTCACAAATATCAAGCTTGATTTGACAAAAATAATGGAGAATTTGAGATGTTAATGAAAAAAAGTACTCCACAGAGTTTCACTAGCAGTTTAGTTCATCCATTTCTAAGAAGACAGTCTTTAACTCCACCAAAAATAAAATTAGAGAAAAGCTTAGAGAAATGCAAAATTCTTGGTTCAGTAAAAAAGCAGATGAAATTCTGTTTTATTCTGACAATAATAATCCAAATCATTTTTACCCTGAAGGCTATTTATTGGTCAAAGATCTATGGTGCATCTCAACAACTCAACACTGATGGAGTCATATTCATTAGTGATAAAGACATGATTCTGGAGAGACAGGCTGAATATTTCTATTGTGTTCTCAGCAGACCATCGTAAGTCAATAATGAAGCCACTGTCCCATCATCTCAGGTTGAAGTCAGTCCCTTCCTAGCTGATGTTCCAATTGAAGAAGAGGTTTTGAATGCCATAAGGCTACGCTTGTATACCAAAGTTCCTGGTTCTGATTCTATTCCATCTGAAATTTATAAGGCAGGGGGCCCACTGCTCATTTAAAAAGATGATTGAAATTTTCTGGGTTATATAGCAAGAGGAGGTTATTCCCCCAGGAGTTCAAGGATGCATTCCTTCATTGTCCATTTCTATAAAGGTAAGGAAATAAGTTTTCCTATGATGATCACAGTGGGATCTCACTCTTAGTCACTGCTGAAACATTCTTGCCAGATTTCTCCTTAATAGGCTGATCCTTCCCTTGGAGGATAGCCATCTACCTGAGAACTAGTGTGGCTTTAGAAAGGTCTGAGGATGGTCAATATCATGTTTGCTGTCCAAGAACTCCAGGAGAAATACGAGGAGCAGAACAGAGGTCTGTACACAACATTTGCAGATCTGACCAAGGCCTTTGATACTGTCAGTTGTGAGGACTTATGGAAAATTATGTAAAAATTTGATTGCCCGGAAAAGTTCATCAAAATTGTATAACATTTCCATAATGCCATGGTTGCACAGATTCTGGGTGATGGAGACTGCATTCACTCTTTCCCTGTCATGAAGAGAGTGAAATAGGACTTTTTAACATGATATTTTCAAAATGTTGTGAGATACCTTCAACAAGGTTGAAATGATATCAAGGTCAGCTAGCACAATGACAGCAATTTATTTAACTGAAAAGGCTACAAGTCAAGAGTAAAGTGGAGGCAGAGCTAGTATGCAACTTTATGCTGGAAGATAATTATTCACTCAATGATGGCTCTGAGTATAGAATACAATAGCATATGGATCAATTCTCTCCTACGTGTGTTATTTTTTTGCCTACCGAACCCAAGGAAACAGGAAACCAGGAAAAAATCAAATCAGACAGTACCCTACCATCCATATATAGAATCACCAGTTACAGCAAATGGAGAAATGTTGAGTGTTGTGTATAACAATTAGTAGTATACCTTCCAGTAGGGTACACATAGATGATGAAATGTATGCATGTATCACCAGGGCTAATTCAATGTTTGGGATGCTCCAAAGGAAAATGTGGGACAGAGGTATTAGACTGACCACCAAAATGAAGGTCTCCAAGAGGCATTGTATGCCTGTGAAACCTACACATTATACCAGTGCCACGCCAGGGAACTGAATCTGTTCCATTTGAACTGTCTTAGGAAGATTCCGAAGATCAGGCAAGATAAGGTACTGGATACTGAGGTCCTTTCTTGAGCATTCAAATTCTACTGCAGAGAGCACAACTCTTATAAGCTGGCCATGTTGTTTGAATGCTAAGTTCATGTTTGCTTAAAAGACTAATTTATGGAGAGCTCACACAAGACAAGTGTTCACATGGATGACAAAAGAAGAAATACAAGGACACTACCAAGAGTTCTCTGAAGGATTTTAGAATCAATTGTGAGACATGAGAGACACTGGCACAGGATTGCTCAGCATAGTATACCAACGTAAAAAAAGTGCTGTGCTCTGTGAGCAAAACAGAATTGGAGTAGCTCAAAAGAAATGTGAGATGTACACATTTGGAACCATCTCTTCTCCAGGTGTTCACACCGACTATTTGTTGGGAAGAACTGTGATAGAGCGCTCCTGAGCTCATATTGGTGTGATCAGCCACAGAAAGACACACGGTTCCTTGACGCCAACATAGTGTTGTCATTTTTGTCCGCTTTGAGAATCAAGGACAACAAACCTATTCCTCTCAGTGGCCCAGGTCCAGTGAGTCGAAATTAAACTCTTTACTGTTCCCCAACAGAAAGGAACTATTGTTTTAAAAATCCTGAGAGTAGTGTCCCTTGGCTCTGTTTCCTGCCTCCCAATGATCAAGAGGAAGTTATCTAAGTCATCTAAGAAGCAGGAAGAGAAATTGACTTCTGAATCCATTTACTTGTTATTAGTTATCTGTTAGTAATAAACATGGAAGTTTAGCTCAGTCATGTTTTCATCTCTATGTTGGACTGATGGAGAAAGATCTTATAATTTCAAAGAAGTTCCATGGTTGCTTGATGCAGATTTTCATTCTTTTTTTTACAATATATCAAGGAACTACACGGATCTGGGGAATAATATTGCAAGTACATATGTTCAACTGCTTTTGGCTAAACTTTCCATTAGTCCTTCAGCTAAGAAGCAAGAAAGAGAAAAGAGAAAACATTTTCAAGTGGGCTCTTCAATAGCTGCTTTGGTTTAGAACATACAAGTTGAAATCAATAGCTAGAAACAACCCTGGCTCGTGTTTGTATATCATTTTGTAGTTTAAGAAGCACTTTTCTACAGTGCTGTGAAGAAGGACCGTGAGGCTTAGAGAAGGCTGGTGACTTGTCCATGATCACAAGTGGGCAGGCCTCCTTCAGAGAACCTTTGTCCTTGCTCCAAACTTTCTGAAGGGGTTTTTCCCCAATTTCTTTTTTTATGAAACTCATCACTATCAACAAAATCATGTATTAAAGATGTATAAAGAACCATTAAGTTCACTATTTTACTATATTAAATTAAACAATGCCTGTGTTCATTTTAAAATATAATGATGATAATAACGATGATGATAACACATGTTGCTGGCTTCCAGGTCACTTTCTGAATTCTTCTATGTTATTTTTGATTTTGTTGTTGTTTTCATTATCTTATGATCACTACAATAGATGTGAGCATGGAACTAATTATTTTGGGTCATTTTTCTCTTCCTGTGACTCTTTGCATATCAATTGCATGGCACAATCCTGTTCTGCTGTATTCAGAGTCACAATGTTGGACTGATAATGCATTTTTACTTATTGCTAATATAATTTTGATTCTTAATCGGAAGATCTTTCCCATACATTAATGGGTCTGCAGTTAAGGGGAGTTTGGTTAGAGAAGATTTGTAGGAACACCCACACCTTTTGTCAATAAGGCACTGGTTCTCAAGGTTTGTGATACCCTCTGGCTCTGAAAAGCGCATAAATACTCTGAGAGGAGGTTTTACTTGGGGGCTTATTCATTGGAAATATTTTCTTTGCCCTGATAAGACCGTGGGCAGTCACTAAGCAGCCCCCTGACTTGAAAAATCCAGATGTCAATGCTTCTCTCTGGTAACTATTTATGTATGGTCAAAAGTTATCTGTCTGTTGAATTATGATGAATGTATCACTTACTGTCAGATAGTTGGAACCTCTGTCTGTTGATTTTGATTCCTCTGTTTTTTCTCTGAAGTTCAAGGTTCAATATACACGTATATTATTGATTGCGGTGACCCCTCCTTTTTAGAAAAGTCTATCTAAGAACCTGTGATAGCAGGCCTTTCTGTTTATGTCAGGGCCCTTGCCTTTACAAATGTGCACAGGGATTCTTCTATCACCAGACTTATGGTAATTTATAATTGTTTTCTTTTAGAAGGTATGCTATTTGGAATGGGAGATTTTATAAAAACAGTCATATATAAGTATGTGTATATATAAACATACACAAACATATACACATATAATGTACTATATATGTATATATATATGCATATATATGTGTGTGTGTATGCGCCTCAGTGTCTATTAACGCGTCTTTCCCAAGGAGTTAACACATACACACATGTGTGTTTATCTCTCTGTCTCTTTCTTTCATATACACACACACACATCCATATACGTATATGCACACATAGAATCTGTGTATGCATGCCTATCTATAGAAGTTTATGGTTATGTACAAGATATATGTGTGTTTCTATATATACACATAAACATTTATTCCATATGTGGATGGATATACATATTTGTGTACATGCATGTGTGTATGTGTGTGTGTATTGACCCTTTGAGTAGGGGAAGCGAACATATACAGATATTCCATATATAATATAACATATATACACAAATATATGCATGTGTATGTACACATGTATGTTGGCATGCATGTATTTGTGTGTATATTCATCTTCTCCTCTCCATATCAAAGCAGTCAAAGGCATGACGACTTTTATTCTATTAAAAACAGAATTCTAATCCAATGGCTCTGTTTTTAAGCAGTTCAAAATTTTTTCAACTTGTTTCTCCATAGATTTCAAAGGATTAATTTCTAAGTGTGAAGATTTTATTTTATGTCACCTTAATTTCTGAATATATCATTTTTCCTCTCTAGTAACAAAGAATAAAAAAACACAAAAGAAAACTAAAAAGATTTCATCCTATTCAAGAACACCAACCGAGCCTGAATATAGATGCAATAGTCCATGCAAAGTTTTCCCCTCTCTGAGAGAATTAGGAAGGAAAATTTGTCCAGCTCTTCAAATTTCCAGCTGCCTGCTTTTTTTTTTAGTTTTGGTTTGTTTGTTTTTTTTAGAATTGTACAGTTTGAGGTTTTCTTTTGTTATCTTATGGTTTTGTAAACTATTTACACTGTTAGATCCATGTATCTATTTTGTCTTGTTGTTTTCATTACTTCACAGTGCATCAGTCATTTACTGAAGGAAATATTCCCTTCCCTCACTGCGTTCTTCATATCTGTTTTTCCCTCAAAGTTCAGTAAATAATCAATTTTATTTTTATATTACAAATTATTTTGCCATTCCCCTGCCAATGGAATTCAAACTTTGAAGCTCAAAATAATAAATAGTATCATTTTCAGTCTCATTGTTCATTTGAGGGCCATCAGGTGTTGTATACCATTGTTATTTCAATGTGCATTTCTCTTATGGGAAGAAAATTTGATGGTTAGAATTTTTTTCTTTCTTTTCAACTGCATTTTAATGTATTAAGGGGAAAACAATCTTACTTTTATTAATGTTTGAATTCCTATTATATTTTGAATGATAAACTCATGACCAGAATCTCTTGTGGTGATAAAGGCTTAATTTACTTCCTTTTTATTCCGTTCACATGGCTTTTCATTGGTCACAAACTTTTATTTGACAAAAATATATCAATAATTCTCACCCAGTTTCTTCTACTAGTTAGTTAATACTCCCCTAGGATTGCTATAAATATATCATTCTCTTTATTTTCCTAACTCTTACTTGCAGTTAATAGATGCACTGGAAACTTTATTTAACATGATGTGTGAGGTGTGGAGCAAATACCATTTGTTGTCAGAATGGTATAGAATTCCTCACACAACTTTTAGGGAACAATCATCATCTTTTCTAATATTTTGTTAACTTGAATTTATCAGTTGTCTATTTGATAGCCTTGGTCCTTCACAATTTTCTATTCTCCTCCATTGATTTTTTTTCCTTCCCACCTGAAATACCAGATACTTTTCATAGGTTCTAATTGATAGTATAATTAAAGATCTGGAAATTAGATACACTTTATTTTTTTCAAGGTTCCCCTTGATATCCTCATAAATTTCCATCCTTGCATAACCTGTGTTCCTACTTTATTTTATCTTATAAAGTCTTTCATTGGTGTCTGATATGCATTTCATTAGAGAAATTCATTTTGCTGAGAAATCCATTAAATTATTTTTTGCATAGTATTGCTTTATTTACTATTGGATTTCTCTAGTTGGACACATTAACTATCTACAAAATTAATCTTTTTATATTAACACAAACTTTTCATATACGTCTTGTGTCAGACTGGGATTAAATCAAATGAATGAAGAAAGTTTTTATTATTCATCTACTATGTGCAAAGACTCTGCTGAGACAGGATAGAAAAGAAGTCAAAGCAGTCCATGGGGTCAAAGAGTTCCCATTCTAATGAGGGAGAAAACATCGATAAGGTATTTTAGCTACAAACCAGATGGGAAAGTTCCCATGTTTCTTAGGGTACAGATGCAAATCTTATGGTGATAAAATGTTCTCGGTGTTATTTTCATTGATAAAACTTAAGCATTTTCTGATGTCACATTATCTAACAGTGTGGAGGATTTGGTGATATTTTCTTGTCTGGGGCTTTAGTAACCATGGTTGTAAAGATTGTCATACTTACAGAGGCCACTGGAAGATCTCATTTCTGAGGGGGTTAGGGGTGGGGTTACTTCCCTGGAATATGAGCCCTGAAGTCAAGCTGGAATGGGGATCAGTGGTAAAGGAATAGGAATATTGCAAAGGCTCTTGAGTTAATCTGCCTGTTAAGAAGTGGTGACTATTGCCTGTGGCAGGTTTGGTAGTGGCACCTTCTCAACAATGGTTGTTTTACTTGGTGATATCCGATGGGTAAATCTGGAATCAAGGGACAACTGGGAGTAGGAGAATGGGGCATGTTGTACTAATGCCTTGGTCTATATCTACCAGAGTCAAGAGAAGGTGGCAATTAACATGGTTTGAACTAATATTCATCATCCCCTGGTTAATAAAAAGGGTACCTTGCTGTCTAGACTAGTTTTCCTACCCCGTCATGTCACATCTGATCATTAGTTAGCGTGGTGGTGGTGGGAACGTGGAATACTGTTCCTTATAAAATATTGTTCACTGTCTGTTGGCTACAGGGCCCATGGTTTTGGCTAAGTCTAAAGCATTTGCTGCATTTTGTGTTTATTATAAATTCTATACAAATTTCTTCTGGTCTTTCTAAAGGAGCTATAGAAATGATGGAGATTTTTCTAGCTTTGTCTTCCAAGGAGGAAGTAAGTCACATTGAACACAATGCTAGACCTTTTTTCCAGTAGACACAAGTTCAAATCCTAAAATTTAAGATCACTATAATGCTTTACACATTCTTTAACTGAAATTTATTACAAGAAAATTCCTGAGATTTATTGATTAAATTATATGAGAACACTGTAATGCGTTATGGAGGAGGTTTTCACATCTGGGATTGTTCATATTAACAAATCACAGATCTCTTATATTTCACTTTTCTCCTCTACCTTTTCTTTCCTGAAGCCAATGTTATAAACATTACTTTGAATAATTTTAATGGATGTTCTCAATATATCATAATAGTATCTACAAACTAATATATGTATGACTAGATAGATATACGGATATATATATATATATATATAACGATATTTGTGTGTGTATTTATGTAAGACACACATATTCACCTACATATTTGGACAAATATGAGTCTATACATATCTATATCTGAATTAAAATTTTCTGGAATAATGAATGCATCAAAAACAATCATAGAAATAACAGAAAACACATTTAAAAATAATAATAGAGAGAAAATCTAAGATAACGTTAGGGTTTAACCAAAAGAATGAAAATGGATATCTAAATTGTTGCACGACACCACGTCCATAGGAATCCTCAGCATACACGGATTTTCACTGTATTTTGCCATATGTCAGTTGGCAAGTGTAAATTAAAGAATGACAGTGTTTCTGCCTTCAGTGACCTGGCATTCAATTAGAGGTGGGGGAGAAGGATTAAAGAAAACAATAACTTTGAGCCAGGATTAGTTAAGCATTTTACCCTGATTTGTAGACAAAAACATATAATAACATAAAACTTATTGACTAATGAATTGTGTATGAAATTGGAAAAAAATAAACCAACAAATTAATAATGCAAAGATATCTACAAAAAGATCTTGTGAATTACATGAGAGATAAAAAGAATTGGAAAATATGAACTAATAAAGAGAAAAGCTATTTTAAAAGATGAATAAAATATATAAACCACTGTTGAGTGTGCTCATAAAAAACAGGGAGACTCAATTATGAAAATAAAAATGAGAAAGGGAAACTCAAAACAAATTGAGAGAAAATAAAGGCATTATTAAGCACTACTATCCTGAATAATGTAGCAACAAAAATGAAAATGCATAAAGTGGGTGAAGAACTAAAATGGGAGAGAATCTGTCTGATCAAGCAAGCCAATTCAGCACCGCAAGTCAATTTATATTTTCTAAGTATCTCCAATACACCAGTAGTTGTACTGGGGGAACAAGACAGAACAGAAATAACCCCTGTCTTTCCAGAGTTGGTGTGATAGTAGGGCAGTACAGCATTGACCAAGATAAGTAAATTCAGAATGTTTCTCCTACATTTAAAGTCTTTCAAAGCACTCTAATCAGTCATCATCTCACTTGATTCCCACAAGAAACCACTGAGGCAGGCATTATTAGCCTCATTTTAGATGTGAGGAAACAAGGTTGACAGATGATGAATTACTTACACAGGAACACACAGCCAACAACCATGCAAGGAAAGATTTGAATATCAAGCAAACCTTGCGATAGCACAGCTGAATAGGAATCACTTGGTGGTATGAAAGAGTGCAAGTTCTCAAACACATCAGTCCAAAACGGGAGTCCAATGGAAGTAAGTTAAAGAGGAGCACAGAACCCCACGAACAGCAACAAACACTCCTGAGACTATAAGCCCGCAGATTAAATGTCTGTAAGTCACTTGCTTGAACTTTCAGGAGCCAAAATGGTGTAGTTATCTGAAAATTCTCTCCCCCTCCCCTTCTTGACCTTGAAAAACCCGGAGAATATTTTTCCAGGAAAAATCCTAGAAAAGTGAAATCAGCCAAGGGGATAAACAATCTCTTAGCCTGTGAGGCTAGGAAAATTGCAAAGGAGGATCCCTCTTGCTGTGGATGAAGGACTGGAGCTGTCCCAGATAGCCCAACCTCAATGAACTGGGAAGAGATCCTGAAACCCAAGAGGGGTGGAGCCTGTAATCTCCAACACCAGGACCCCAGGCAAGCCTCAGTCCAGTTAGGGAAATAAGGAACACACTGTCACAAATGGGATATACCAACCCTTGAGCCTGCATCTACTCTAGCTCAAGAAAGGAGACCTCTTGTGGCTAGATCACCTCTCCCTCACACCCCAAGTAGTTCAGCAAGCTCCATTAACTCCGGGGAAACTCAGAAAGACTTCAACTGGCTTCTGCTTTGGCACAGCAGTCAGAACAGCACGAGGTAAGCTGCAGCATTCTAGCTTCTAGCTGAAAGAACTAGAGCACAAAATACACAATGCCTCAATACCTAAGCACAAGACCTATGGCACTGAGACCCCTGTGTCCCAGAAGCAGAGATAAACTCTAAAAGCCAGAGAAAAGGTGATAATCATGAACAAAAAACAAACTAAAAAAAGAAAAGACCATAGAAGCTAACTATGGGGGAAAGGACCAAAACACGAGTACTGAAGTGGTCAGTATTGAGACTGTTCTTCCATCTGAAAATTTAGAAGGGAATATGAACTTGTCACCAGCCCAAAGAGCATTCTTGGACGTGCTCAAGAAGGATTTTATCAGTAAAACTGAAGTAGAAGAAAAATTGGTTACTGATTTTAAAAATACGAAAAAAGAATTCACTGAAGAGAACCCCTTCTTAAATAGGAAAATTCGAGAAATGGAAAAGGAAGCACAAAACCTAACTAGGAAAAATGGGGCAAATGGAAAAGGAAGTGCAAAACCTAACTGGAGAGAATAACTCCTGAAAAGGAACAATTGGACAAATGGAAAAGGAGATGCAAAAGTTCACTGAAGAAAACAATCTATTTTTATCATAAAAAGAATTTGGGAGGACTCCTTCTTTCCCAATTTTCCCAAATAGTCTATATAGTATTGGAAGTAACTGTCCTTTAAGTGTTTGATAGACTTCACTTGTGCATCCATCAGGCCCTGGAGATTTATTCCTAGGGAGTTCATTGATGGCTTGTTCAATTTCTTTTTCTAAGATGGGGTAATTTAAGAGTTGAATTTCCTCTTCTGTTAATCTGGGCAATTTATATTTTTTTAAAACTATCATCCATCTCATTTAGATTGCCATCTAGAAGAACAAAAGGTCCAGAAAATCAAGGGAACTAATGAAAGGAAATGCTAGGGAAGGTGGCATAGCGCTACGAAATCTCAAAGTATATTATACCGCACCAATTATCAAAACCACTTGGAACTAGTTAAGAAACAGAAGGGTAGATCAAGGGAATAGATTAGGTACTCAAGACACAATAGTCAATGAATATAGCAATCTATTTAAACCCAACAAACACAGCTTCTGGAATAAGAACACACTGTGCCATAGAAATTGCTGGGGAAACTCGATAACAATGTGGCACGAATTAGGCATAGACTAATGTTTGACAGCATACACAAGAATAAAGTACAAATGAGTACATAACCTAGGAATAAAAACTATAAACAAATTAGTGGAGCAAGGAATAATGTATTTATCAGATTTATGGAAAATGGAAGAATTTTTGATTAAACAAGAGATAGAGAACATCAGTGCAAAATGGATAATTTTGATTACATTAAACTGGAAAGTTTTTACACAACCAAACCCAATGGAAACAAGATTAGGAGAGAAGTAGAAAACTGGGAAAGAATTTTTGCAATAAGTGTCTGTGATAAAGGTCTCATTTCTAAACTATAGAGACAATTAATTCAAATTTACAAGAGTGTAACTCATTACCCAATTGATAAATGGTCAAAGGATGTGAACAGGCAGTTTTCAGAGGAAGAAATTAAAGCTATCTATACTCATATGAAAAAATGCTCTAAATCGCTATTGATTACGGAGATGTGAATCAAAACAATTCTGAGATAGCACATCACACCTATCAGATTGGTTAACATGACAGAACAGGATGATGATAAACTTTGGAGATGTGGGAGAGTTTGAAAACTAATTCTTTGCTGGTGGAACTGTGAGCAGATCTAACCATTCTGGAGAGCAATTTGGAACTATGCCCAAAGGATTACAAAAATGTGCATACCCTTTGACCCAGCAACAGTACTTCTAGGATGGTATCCCCAAGAGATTATAAAAATGGAAAATGGTCCCACATGTGTAAAAATATTTATAGCAGCACTCTTTGTGGTAGGAAAAAACCTGGAAATCAAGGGGATGCCCATCAATTGGGGGATGGCTGAATATTTATGGTATATGAATGTAATGGAATACTATTGTGCTATAAGAAATGATGACTTCAGAGAGACCTGGAAAGATTTATATGAACTGATGGTGAGCAAATGGGGCAGAACTAGGAGAATATTGTACACAGCAATGACCACAGTATGTGAGGATTTTTTCTGGTAGACTTAGTACTTCATTGCAATGCAAGGACTAAAAAAATTGCCAGTGTTCTCTTAAGGCAAAATACCTTCCACATCCAGAGAAAGCACTGCGGAATTCGATTGTAGAATGTAGCAGATCATTTTCTTTTATATTATGTTTTGATTTGTTTTATGATATCTCCCATTCATTTTAGTTCTTCTACGCAACATGACTAAGGTGATAATGTAAGCAGTAGGAATGTATGTGTACAAGCTATATAAAATAGCAGTCCATCATAGGGAGGGAGGGGGGGAGTATAGAACACTGAAAACAAATTAAAAAATAAAAAAATCAGAAAAAAAAGAAAGCAATCTACTTAAAATTAGAATTCGGAAAGTAGAAGCTAATGACTATATGAGACACCAAGAGTTAGTCAAACAGAATCTAAAGAATGAAAAAAATAGAAGAAATTATAAAATTTTGGAACAACTGACCTGCAAAATAGATATAAGAGAGAAAAATCTAAGAATTAGGATGAAAAAAAGAACTTGGGCAATATCTTCCAAGAAATCATCAAAGAAATCTTCCCAGAGGTCCTATATCCAGAGGGCAAAATAGTCATTGAAAGATTCCACCAGTCATCTCCTGAAAGGGATTCCAAACTGAAAACACCAAAGAATATCAATGCTAAATTGCAGAAATATCAAGATAAAGAGAAAATACTGGAAGCATAGAGAAACAAACAATTCAAATATTGAGGAACTAGAATCAGCATCACACAGGACCTTGAAGCTTCTACAATAAAAGATTGGAGGGATTAGAATATAATATTACATAAGACAAAGCATCTGGGCCTACAATCAAGGATCAGTTATCCATCAAAATTGAGCATATTATTTCAGGCAAGGAGATGGAAAATCGATGAAACAAGGCATGGTCAGACCTTCCTGATGAAAAGCCCACAACTAATTAGAAAATTTGATTTCCAAACACGTCTCAAGAGAGGCATAAAAAGGTAAATGGGAAAAAAAAATACTTGTTACTCCATGTGGACAATCTGTTTACATCCCTATAAGGGAAGAAGCTATTACTTATTCTTCAGAATAGTAATATTCTTTTTTTTTCTTTTCTTTTCTTTTTAATTTATTTATTTATTTAATTTTTTTTACATTCATTTTCACAAATTTTTGGGTTCCAAATTTTCTCCCCTTTTATCCCCTCCCCCCACCCCAATATCCCAAGCAATCTAATTTTCCCTATCTCCAATCTGCCCTCTCTTCTGTCATCTCTCCCTTCTCTTGTCTCCATCTTCTCTTTTCTCCTGTAGGCCCAGATGACTTTCTATTCCTCCTTAACTGTATGTCTTCTTTCCTAGTTGCAACAACAATACTAAACAGTTGTCCCTAAAACTTTGAGTTCCAAATTCTCCTCATCCCTCCCTCCCCACCCATTCCCTTTGGGACAGCAGGCAATTCAATATAGGCCATATCTGTGTAGTTTTGCCAATGACCTCCCTGATAGTCGTGTTGTGTAAGACTAACTGGATTACCATCCCTCCTAACCTGCCCCTCCTTGTTTCTCTTCTGTGTTTTGATCCTGTCCCTCCCCAAGTGTTGACTTCAAATTGCTCCCTCCTCCCTTTGCCCTCCCTTCCATCATCCCCCCCCTTGCAATATCTCTTTCTCCCCCACTTTCTTATACTGTAAGATAGGTTTTCATACCAAAATGAGTGTGTATTTCACTCCTTCGTTTAGTCAAATGTGATGAGGGTAAACTTCTTGTTGTTTTTTTTTTTTTTCCTCAGCTCTCCTCTTTTTCCCTCCACTAAGAAAAACTCCTACCTGCCTCTTAAATGACATATAGTTACCCCCTTCCCTTTCTCTCTCTTTCCTCCCCCTACATTTCTCTCTCACCATTTACCCTAGTTTCTTTTAAGGTATGGTCCCATCCTATTCAGTTCAATCTGTGCTCTCTATCTCTGTATGTGTGTGCATGTGTGTATGTGTGTGCATGCATGCACATGTGTATGTGTGGTCCCACCAACTACCCAGATACTGAAAAGTTTTAAGTATTTACAAATTTACAAATATTGTCTTTCCATGTAGGAATGTAAACAGTTCACTCATGGTAAGTCCCTTAAGACTTCTCTTTGCTGTTTACTTTTTCATGCTTCTTCTCATTCTCGTGTTTGGAAGTCAAATTTTCTTTTCAGCTCTTTCTTTTCATCAAGAACGATTGAAAGTCCTCTGTTTCATTGAAAGACCATATTTTCCCTTGAAGTATTATACTCAGTTTAGCTGGGTAGGTGATTCTTGGTTTGAGTCCTAATTCCTTTGCCTTCTGGAATATCCTATTCCACGCCCTTCGATCCCTTAATGTAGAAGCTGCCAGATCTTGGGTTATCCTGATTGTATTTCCACAGTACTGGAATTGTTTCTTTCTAGCTGCTTGTAAGATTTTTTCCTTGAGCTGGGAGTTCTGGAATTTGGCCACAATGTTCCTAGGAGTTTCTCTTTTTGGATCTCTTTCAGGTGGTGGTCAATGGATTCATTCAATACTTATTTTGCCCTCTGGTTCTAGAATGTCAGGGCAGTTTTCCTTGATAATTTCATGGAAGATGATGTCTAGGCTGTTTTTTTGATCATGAGTTTCAGGTAGTCCCATAATTTTTAAATTGTCTCTCCTGGATCTATTTTCCAGGTCAGTTGTTTTTCCCATGAGATATTTCACATTCTCTTCCATTTTTTCGTTCTTTTGGTTTTGTTTGGTGATTTCTTGGTTTCTCATAAAGTCATTAGACTCCATCTGTTCCATTCTAATTTTGAGAGAACTATGAAATTCAGTGAGCTTTTGAGCCTCTTTTTCCATTTGGCTCATTCTGCTTTTGAAAGCTTTCTTCTCCTCATTGGCTTTTTGAACCTCCTTTGCCAATTGGGTGAGCCTATTTTTCAAGGTGTTAATTTCCTCAGCATTTTTTTGGGTCTCCTTTAGCAAGGTATTGACCCGGTTTTCATACTTTTGTTGCATCTCTGACATTTCTCTTCCCAGTTTTTCCTCCACCTGTCTAACTTGCTTTTCAAAATCCTTTTTGAGCTCTTCCAGGGCCTGAGCCCACCCACCACCCCCCCCTGGGGTGTCTGGGGTACTGAGGTCCCGCCCTCCACATTCTTTCCCTGATGGCAAGGATACGTCCTCATCATCAGATCCGAAGGTCGGGATCATTTGCATTTGTTGGAAAAAACTCTCTAAAGTCTTATTTTTCTTCCCTTTTCTAGGCATTTTCCCAGCCAGTTACTTGACTTCTGAGATTCCTTTCCACCCCCCGCCTGGATCCGCCCAGCTAGTGCTTGGCCTCTGAGATTTAAATGGGCTTTCCTCCTGCCGGCTGTCAATCAGTGAGCTTTAGTTCAGGTGCTGGGGTGGGGCCAGGGCCGCCTCCGAGACTCTGATCCCTCGGGGGCTTTATGCAGAGACTTTCAGGAATGGAACGGGTGGAGGCGGGGTGGGGGGCCCGCCTCCCAAATCCTGCTCCCTTGGGGGCTTTAAGCAGAAGCCTTCAGTAACTGAGCGGGGTGGGGGCAGGGCCGTCTCCCAGGCTCAGCTCCATCAGGTTTTATGCGAGAATCTTCCGTAATGAAGATCCTGCCTGCTGTTGGGGGATTCCTGAGACCTGGGCCACTGCCGCCTCAGCCGCCGCCCACACCTCTTCCTCTGCCACTTCCTGCCCCCGTCCCCGCCGCCTCTGCTTCCTCCCGAGGGGGCCCGAGTCACGAAGACGCCCCGCTTCCCCTCTCCTTCAGCCCGGCCTTCTTTCTCACTGACCTGTAGCTTCTGTGGGTGGAGGGACTTTCCCGGCTGCTGGAGCTTCCGTCTCTGAAGCCTGCTCGGATCAGCTTCTCTGGGGCCTCGGCCAGGGCAGCGCTGGGGGTCGGGTCCACTTTCCGGGGCGCTCCGGACCCTGGGGACGGGTCTTCAGGGCTCCCTGGAATGGAAATCTCTTCCACTCTGCTTCTGCACACCTTGTATTCACCCAGAAGTTATGGGGGACTCTTTTCACATTAATTCTATGGGCTTTGGTTTCGGAGCTCGTAAACGTGCGTCCTTCTACTCCGCCATCTTCAGTAATATTCTTTATGATATTTGAAAGGGATATACATAGGTAGAAGGAGTGAACATAAATTAAGTGATGTGATGTTAAAAAATGTGTTTTGAGGGTGCTAAGGGATTGAAACAGGAGACATGAAAAGGAGGAGGCAGAAAAAATGTAAATTACATCACTTGAAGAAGCAAAAATACATATTACTTTAGAGGGAAAGAGGGGAGGATCTCGAGCACTATTTGAGATTTACTGTCATCTGATTTGGTTCAAGGAGGGAAAAACAAACTCAGTTAAGTATAGACATCTAACTAGAGCTGTAGGCAGTATAAGGGGAAAGTGAAAAAGAAAAGGAGGGGAGGTTAAAAGGGAGGGAAGAAGTAGTAAGGGAAAATGGGAGTAAAAGGAAGGGGGGCTGAAAAAGGGAGGGAATGCTGAGGGAAGTGGTGGTCAAAAATTAAAACTCTATTTTGAAAGGGAAGGGTGAAGGGAGAACTGAAAGCATCACTGGAGGCAAACAGGATGGACAGAAAGACACACATAGTAATCATAACTGGGAATGTGAATGGGATGAACTCTCCCATAAAACGGAGGTGAATAGAAGAATGAATTAAAAACTGCAATCCAACAATATGTTCTCTACAAGAAGCACATTTGAAACATGGAGATATGCACAGCGTAAAGGTAAAAGGCTGGAGCAGAACATATGATGCTTCATCTGATGTAAAAAAAAGCAGGGTGATGAAGTCAAGATGGTGTAGTAGAAAGACAGACTTACTCTAACACTCCTCCTAAACTCCATAAAAGACCTCTAAACCTGACACAAAACAAATTCTAGAGCAGCAGAACCATCAAAACAGCAGAGTGAAAGAGATTTCCAGTCAAAAGCACCCTGGAAGGCTAACAGGAAGGATCTGCCACACCAGGCTCAGAACACAGCACAGCCGAGTCTTGGTTGCATGGCACTAACAGGGACAGGACTAGATCAGGCTTCAGAGCACAGAATCCCAGGTAGAGCTGGAGACAGATGTGTAGAGGGAGCTCTCCTTGCATATCCTAGGCAGAAAAGCTTATGGTTGCTCCCAGACCAGAGCACAGGCCATAAGAGGAGTAAACTCATCACCTTTGATTGTGCATCTTGAAGGAACTGAGGACTTACAGGTTCCAAGATTATACATTCTACTTCACAAAGGACTCAAAAGTCAAGTAACAGGCTGGGAAAATGCCCAAAAAAGGGAAAAAAATAAGACTATAGAAGGTTACTTTCTTGGTGAACCGGTATGTTTCTCCATCCTTTCCAATGAGGAAGAACAAAGCATACCATCAGTGGAAGACAACAAAGTCAAGGCTTCTGCATCCAAAACCTCCAAAATGAATATGCAGTGGTTTCGGGTCGTGGAAGAGCTCAAAAAAGATTTTGAAAATCAAATAAGAGAGGTGGAGGAAAAACTGGGAAGAGAAATGAAAGTGGTGCAAGAAAATCATGGAAAATGGGTCAACAGCTATCTAAAGGAGACCCAAAAAAATTGTGAAGAAACTAACCAAAATGGCAAAGGACTTCCAAAAAGTTGGTGAGCCAAAGAATGTGTTAAAAAGAAGAATTTGCTAAATTGAAAAGCAGGTTCTAAAGCTCAAAAAGGAAATTGTTCTTTAAAATTTAGAATGGAGCGCATTTCAGATGGAAGCAAAAAAAATCCAATAAATTACAAAGCAAAACCAATAGAATGAAAAATTGAAGAAAATGTGAAATATCTTAATGGAAAAACAACTGACCTGGAAAACAGATCCAGCAGACATAATTTAAAAATTATTGGACTCCCTGAAAGCCATGAGGGAAAAAAAGAGCTTAGACATTATCTTTCATGAAATAATCAAGGAAAACTGCCCTGATATTCTAGAACCAAAGGAGAAAATAAATATTGAAAAAATTCACCGAATCACCTCCTGAAAAAAGATACAAAAAGAAAAAGTACTAGGAATATTGCAGCCAAATTCCACAGCTCCTGGTCAAGGAGAAAACATTGCAAGGAGTCAGAAAGAAACAATTCGAGTATTGCAGAAATACAGTTAGGATAACACAATACCTGGCAAATCTACATTTAGGGATCAAAGGGCTTGGAATATGATATTCCAGAAACCAAAGGAACTAGGATTAAAAGCAACATTCACCTACCCAGCAAAATACTTCAGAGGAAAAATGGTCATTGAAAGAAATAGAAGACTTTCAAGCATTCTTGTTGAAAAGACAAGAGCTGAATAGAAAACTTGATTTTCAAACACAAGAATCAAGAGATGCATAGAAAGGTAAATAGGAGAGAGAAGTCATAAGGGACTTACTAAAGTTGAACGGTTTATATTCCTACATGGAAAGATAATATTTGTAACTATTGAGACTTCTCAGTATTTGGGTAATTTGGGGGATTATACACATATAGACAGGGCACAGGCTAAGTTGAATAGGAAAGGATAATATATAAAGAAAACAAAAGAGGAGAGAAGAACATACTGGGAGGTAAAAGAGAGAAATGGAGTGGGGCAAAATATCTCTCACAAAACAGGTAAGAAAAATCTTGTTCAATGGAAGGGAAAAGTGGTGAGGTGAGAAGGAAAAAGTGAAGCTGACTCTCGTCGCATGTGGCTTAAAGAGGCAATAACATGCACACTCAATTTGGTATGAAAATCTTTCTCACACTACAGGAAAGTAGGGGAAAAGGGGAGAAGTGAGGTGTGTGGGAGATGATAGAAGGGAGGGCAAATGGGAAGAAGGAGTAATTAGAAGTAAACACTTTTGGGAAGGGACAAGGTCAAAAGAGTGAATAGAATAAATGGGGGGCAGAATAGAATGGTGGGAAATACACTTAGTGTTTCACAACATGACTTTTAAGGAAATCTTTTGCATAAGTGCACATATATAGCTTATATTGAGTTGCTTGCCATCTCAGTGGTGATGGGTGGAGAGGGAGGAAGAGAGATAAGTTGGAACACAAAAGTTTTAGGAACGAATGTTGAGAAGTGTTTTTGCATACAACTGAGAAAAAGGAAATACAAGGTAATAGGGTATATAAATCTATTCTACCAGACAAGAAAAGAGAGAAGATAGGGATAAGGGAAAAGTGGGGTATGAGAGAAGGGAGTGCAGACTGGGGGAAGGGTTAATCAGAATGCACTGTCTTGGGGTCTAGGGGAGGTGAGTGATGTGGGGGAATTTTAAAATTCAAAATCTTGTGGAAATTAATGACAGAACACCAAAAATAAATGTACAAATTTAAAGAAAAAAAGAAAAGGAACTGACCTGCAAAACAGATCAAGGAGAGATAATACAAGAATTGTCTGCCTAACTGAAAGTTATAATAATTTTTTAAAAATTTGTGATATTTGTGATAGTAATTTAAATGAGAACATCTTTCCCATTCATTAATAGATCCATGTGACCAGCATGCCACTTGAAAATCTGAGTTACATGGAGCCTGTGGTGGGACAAGTTTGATGAATGGGTAGAACAGGAGGTGTGGAACAGGAAGAGGTAGGGCTAGAGCTGTTCCTTGATGAAGTTAGTTATGAGAGCAGTCACACCTAGGACAGATACAGGTAAGCAGGCAGCCGGCTAGTGTGGGTTAAAAAGCTTGTTTGTGACTGTTTTAAGGGAATCTTCTTGTGATTTGTTTAATGGAGCTTGTTTGTGGGATGCCTATCAGGGAGGAAACATGGGGATGGTGTTGTTCTCCTCGTTGCTACTGTATATAGATATTTGTTACTGTGATGGATTTGGCTTTCTGGCGTCTAAATAAATGTTTTGGTTCTGCTTTCCAAAAAAAAATTAGTAGAAGCAATCTTAATTTCAGAAAAAGCAAAAAGAGATCTAATCAAAAGAGATAAGGAAGGAAACTCTATCCTGATGAAAGGCACCACAGACAATGAAGCGATTTCATCACTAAACATATATGCAACAAGTGGTATAACTTCAAAATTCTTAGAAAAGTTAAGGGAGTTACAGGAAGAAATGGCAACAAAACTATACTAGTGGGGGATCTAAACTTCCTCCTCTCTGAACTTGATAATTCTAACCTCAAAATAAACAAGAAAGAAGTTAAGGAGATGAATGAATCTCTGGATATGTTAGATATGATAGATTTCTGGAGAAAATTTAATGGGAATAGAAAGGAATACATCTTTTTCTGAGTGGTACATGTCACATATTCAAAAATTAACCATGTACTAGGGCATAAAAACCTCAAAATCCAGTGGAGAAGAGGAAGCCAATACATCCTTCTCAGATCAAAATGCAATAAAAATATATGTAATAAAAAGCCATGGAAAGAAAGACCAAAATTAACTGGAAATGAAATAATCTAATCCTAAAGAATGAGTGAGCTAAACAACAAATCATATAAACAATCAACAACTTCATTAGAGAGAAGAACAATACTGGGACAACCTAGAAAAAGTTATGGGATACTGGAAAGCAGTTATTAGGGGAAGTTTTATATTTTTGAGTGCCTAGATGAATAACATAGAGAAAGAGAAGATCAATGCATTGGGTACGTACTGAAAATGCTCGAAAAAGAGCAAATTGAAAATTCCCAAGTAAATACCAAATTAGAATACTGAAAATGAAAAGAGAGATTAATATAATTGAAATTAAGAAAATGAACTAATAAAAAACTAAGAGTTGGCTTCAGGAAAAAAAATCAATAAAATTAATAAACCTTTGGTCAATTTGATTTAAAAAAAAGAAAGAAGAGAACAAATTACCAGTATCATAAACGAAAAAAGCAAAGTCACCTCCAACGAGGGGGAAATTAAAACAATAATAGGAAATTACTTTTATCAACTGTATGCCCATGAAATTTAAAAAACTAAGTCAGATGGATGAATATCTTAAAAATTACATAAATTACCCAGATTAATCGAAGAAGAAGTTGAAGACTTAAATATCCCCATCTCAGAAAACGAAATTGAGCAAGTAATCAATGAACTCCCCAAGAAAAAATAACCAGGCCCAGGTTGATTCACAATTGAATTCTATCAAACATTTAAAGAACAGTTAATTCTAATAACATATACAGTACTTGGGAAAATTGGTGAAGGAGGAGTCCTAACAAATTTCTTTCGTGATATAGATAGATAGATAGATAGATAGATAGATAGATAGATAGATAGATAGATAGACAGATAGATAGAAAATCCACATTTCCCACCATATATACATATACAGGCATATATATATATATATATTTCTTATACCTACTCCAAGAAGAGCAAAAACAGAGAAAGGAAATTAAAGACTAATTTCTCTAATGAATATAGAAGCAAGAAATTTAAAGAAGATATTAACAAAAAGAATACAAAAACTTATCACAAGAATAATACATCATCATCAGGCAGGATTTTTATCAGGAATGCAGAGTTGATTCAATATTTGGAAAAATATCAGCATTATTAATCATATCAACAACAAAACTAACAGAAACCATATGATCATCTCAATACATGAAAAAAAGTTTTTGACAAAATACAAAACCTGTTCCTATTGAAAATATTGGAAAGCTTAGGAATAAATGTGGCCTTCCATTAATTAATAAGCAGTATCTACCTAAAACCATCAGCAAGCATTACATGTAATGGGTACAAGCTAGATGCATTTTCAGTAAGATCAGGGGTGAAACAAGGATGTCTATTATCATCAAGGTTGTTCAATGTGTCGCTAGAAATGTTAGTTTCAGTAATAGGAGAAGAAAAAGAAAGTGATGGAATTACAATAGGCAAAGAAGGAACTAAGTTATTACCCTCTGCAGATGATATAATGATATACGAAGAAAATTCAAGGGAACCAAGTAAAAAACTACTTGAAATAATAAACAAACTTAGCAAAGATGTGGGTTCCAAAATAAACCAACATGAATCATCTCCATTTCTGTGTATTATTAGTAAAACCCAATAGCAAGGGGGAGGAGCCAAGATGGCGGAGTACAAAGACTCACGTATGTTAGCTCGGAATCCACAGCCCATAAATTTCCTGTAAAGAGAACTCCACACAAATTCTGGAGCAGAGCAAGCGGGCACCAACGCAGTGGAAGAGATTTCCGTTCCAGAGAGCCCTGGAAAGCTGTCCCCAGGGGTCCATCGCACACCAGACAGTGGAGCCCACCCCTGTGCTGCCCTGGCCACGGCCCCAGAAGAGCAGATCCGAGCAGGCTTCAGGGACGGAACGTCGGGAAGGTCCCTCCACCCACAGATGCTACAGGTCAGTGAGAGAGACGTCTGAGCTGGCAGAGAGGGGAGCAGGGTGTCTCCATGACTCGGGCCCCCGTCAGAGGCAGCGGCAGAGGCAGCAGTGGCCCGGGACTCCCCGAGCAGACAGGAGCTCCATTACCGAAGGTCTCTGCATAAACCCCCTGAGGGAACTGAGCCTGGAAGGCAGCCCTGCCCCCATCCACTCCATTACTGAAGGTCTCTGCATAAACCCCCTCAGGGAACTGAACCTGGGATGCGGCCCTGCCCCCACCCCAGCACCAGAACTTAAGCTCACATTGAATCATTGAATAGCAGCCACTCCTGCCGTGGATAGCCCTGGGACTGAGAAGCAGCATTTGAATCTCAGACCCCAAGCACTAGCTGGGCATATCTAGGTACGGGTGGAGAGGAATCTCAGAAGTCAAGTAACTGGCTGGGAAAATGCCCAGAAAAAGGAAGCAAAATAAGACCACAGAGAGCTACTATCTTGGGGAAGAGATGTTCCTTCCTCCCTTCATTTCTGATGAGGAAGTACAATCTTTGCCATCAGAGAAAGACGTGGAGGTCAGGGCCTCTCTATCCCAGACATCACAGGTGGATGTCGCGTGGGCTCAGGCCATGGGAGAGCTCAAAAAGGATTTTGAAAATCAAGTTAGACAGGTGGAGGAAAAACTGGGAAGAGAAATGAGAGAGATGCAAGAAAAGCATGAAAAACAGGTAAATACCTTGCTAAAGGAGACCCAAAAAAATGCTGAAGAAAATAACACCTTGAAAAATAGGCTAACTCAATTGGCAAAAAAGGTTCAAAAAGCCAACGAGGAGAAGAATGCTTTCAAAAGCAGAATTAGCCAAATGGAAAAAGAGGTTCAAAAGCTCAGTGAAGATAATAGTTCTCTCAAGATTAGAATGGAACAGATGGAGTCTAATGACTTTCTGAGATACTAAGAAATCATAAAACAAAACCAAAAGAATGAAAAAATGGAAGAGAATGTGAAATATCTCATGGAAAAAACAACTGACCTGGAAAATAGATCCAGGAGAGACAATTTAAAAATTATGGGACTACCTGAAAGCCATGATCAAAAACAGAGCCTAGACATCATTTTTCATGAAATTATCAAGGAAAACTGCCCTGAGATTCTAGGACCAGAGGGCAAAATAAGTGATGAGGGAATCCATCGATCACCGCCTGAAAGAGATCCAAAAAGAGAAACTCCTAGGAACATTGTGGCCAAATTCCAGAATTTCCAGGTCAAGGAGAAAATATTGCAAGAAGCTAGAAAGAAACAATTCCAGTGCTGTGGAAACACAATCAGGATAACACAAGATCTAGCAGCTTCTACATTAAGGGACTGAAGGGCGTGGAATAGGATATTCCAGAAGTCAAAGAAACTAGGACTCAAACCAAGAATCACCTTCCCAGCAAAACTGAGTATAGTACTTCAGGGGAATATATGGTCTTTCAATGAAACAGAGGACTTTCAAGCATTCTTGATGAAAAGACCAGAGCTGAAAAGAAAATTTGACTTTCAAACACAAGAAGGAGAAGAAGCATGAAAAAGTAAACAGCAATGAGAAGTCATATAAGGGACTTACCAAAGGTGAACTGTTTACATTCCTACATGGAAAGACAATATTTGTAACTCTTAAAAAGTTTGAGTATCTGGGTAGTTGGTGGGACCACACACAGATGTACACACACATACATGCACACACACATGTACATGCGTGCATGCACACACAGAGACAGAGAGCACAGAGTGAATTGAATAGGATGGGACCATATCTTAAAAGAAATCAAGGTAAATGGTGAGAAAGAGATGTAGAGGAGAGGAGAGAGGGTGAAATGGAACAGGGCAAATTATATCTCATTCAAGAGGCAAGCAGGAGACTTTTTAGTGGAGGGAAAAAGAGGAGAGCTGAGAAAAAAAACATGAAGTTTACCCTCATCACATTCGACTAAAGGAAGGAGTAAAATGCACACTCATTTTAGTATGAAAAACTGTCTTACAGTACAGGAAAGTGGGGGAGAAGGAGATAAGCAGGGAGGGAGGGATGATGGATAGGAGGGCAATGGGAGAAGGAAGCAATTTGAAGTCAACACTCGGGGAGGGACAGGATCAAAAGACAGAATAGAAACAATGAGGGGCAGGATAGGATGGAGGGTAATTCAGTTAGTATTACACAACATGACTGTTATCGAAGTCATTTGCAAAACTACACAGATAGGGCCTATATTGAATTGTCTGCCTTCTCAAGGGGAACGGGTGGGGAGGGAGGGATGGGGAGAATTTGGAACTCAAAGTTTTAGGAACAACTGTTGAGTATTGTTGTTGCTACTAGGAAATAAGAAATACAGTTAATGGGGAATAGAAAGTCATCTGGCCCTACAGGACAAAAGAGAATATGGGGAGAAGAGAAGGGAGGGATGATAGAAGAGAGGGCAGATTGGCGATAGGGGAAATTAGAATGCTCGGTGTATTGGGGTGGGGGGAGGGGATAAATGGGGAGAAAATTTGGAACGCAAAATTTTGTGAAGATGAATGTAAAAAGTTAAATAAATAAATTTATATTAAAAAAAAACAATAGCAAGAGAAATACCATTTAAAGCTACTGTACACACTATAAAATACCTGGGAGTCTATCTGTCAAAACATTCCCAGGGACTATATGAACACAATTAGAAAACACTGTTCATACAAATGAAGTCAGATCTAAGAAAGTGGAAAAATATCAGTTGCTCATGGGTAGGCCTAGCTAATACAATAAAAATGACAACTCTACCTAAGTTAATTTATTTAATCAGTGCCATACCAATCAAGCCATCAGATAATTGTTTTCTAGAGCTAGGAAACACAATGTCAAAATTCATGTGGAAGAACAAAAGGTCCAGAATATCAAAGGAGCTAATGAAAAGAAATGTTAGGCAAGGTAGTCTAGCGCTATCAGATTTGAAATTGTATTATAAAGCAGCACTCAGCAAAACCACTTGGTCCTGGCAAAGAAATAGTGGGGTAGATCAGTGAAATAGGTTAGGTAGTCAAGAAAAAGTAGTCAATGGATATAGCAATCAACTGTTTGATAAACCCAAGGACCCTAACTTCTGGGATAAGAACTCACTGTTCGATGATAACTGCTTGGAAAACTGGATAACAGTGTGGCAGAAACCGAGTGTAGATCAATGCCTGACACCATACCCAAAAATAAAGTCCAAATAGGCACATGATCTAGGCATAAAGATTTATACTATCAACAAATTAGGGGATCAAGGAATAGTATATTTGTGAGATTTATGGAGAATGGAGGAATTTTTGATCATACAAGAGACAAAGAAGATTGTAAAGTGCAACATGGATAATTTTGGTTACATTAAATAGAAAAGTTGCACAAACAAACCAAATGAAACCAAGATTAGGAAGGAAGCAGAAAACTGGGAAAGAATTTTTGCAACTAGTGTCTGTGATAAAGGCCTCATTTCTAAAATAGAGAACTGAGTCAAATGTACAAGAATACAAGTTATTCCCCAATTCATAAATGGTCAAAAAATAACAGATATCTTTGTGGTGGCCAAGAACTGGAAATCAAGGGGATGGCTATCAACTGGGGAGTTGTTGAATAAGTTGTGGTATATGAATGTAATGGAATACAATTATACCACAAAAAATGATGAACAGGAAGAATTCAGAGAGTCCTGGAATGATTTATATGAACTGATACTGAGTGAAAGGATCAGAACCCGGAAAACTTTGTACACAGCAATAACCATGGTTTGTGAGGAATATTCTGGTATAGTTATTCCCTCACAGGAATGTAAAGACCTAAAGAATTCCCAATGGACCCTTGAGGCAAAGTGCCATTTACATACAAAGAAAGAACTATGGAATGGGATTGCAAAGTGGAGTAGACAATTTTCTCTTGTGTTTCTTTTTGTTATGGTTTGGTTTTTCTCATGGTTTCTCCCATTCATTTTAATTCTTCCATGCAACATGACTAAGGTGAAAATGTATTTAGTAAGTATTTATGTGTTGAACCTACATAAGATTGCATGTCATATTAGGGAGAGAGGGGGGAAGAAGGGCAGAGAGGGAGAGAGAAAATCTAAGATTTATGGAAGCTATTGTAGAAAACTTAAAACAAATAAATTAATAATAAAGTAAAACAAAGATTTGAAGATCAGACTTCGTAAGTGCAGGCATCTCCTGTAACCACTGTCTACTGAGATGCCTTGAATAAGAGCTGGAAACATATTTGACAATTAATGAACAGAGGCACTAAAAACCATGGAAGCTGATAAGCTTACCAGGAGAGAAATAAGAGAAGAGGGGCCAGGAAAGACCCTCAGAAAACTCCTCTTCTTAATGTTCAAGAAGTAAATTATGATCTCGAAAAGAGATTGAAAAGAAATGGTCAGACAATTAGGATGCGGGCTAAAGAAGAGTGACATCATAAAAGTCAAGGAAAGAAAGAGTATCCAAGAAGGAAGGAGGGGATAATGAGGTCCAAAACTTCTCTGGTCACCAGAAGGCTGAGGGTTGAGAATAAGCAACTGGGGAGAGCACTGACATAACTGGCAATCTGAGGAGCAGACTTGTGGACTGTAGTCATGGCAGATCTTAAGTGATGTAGGAGGAAACGGAAATCAGTTAACATTTAAGTATGTGCTGTATTCCAGGTTACTCACTACGCAATGATGGTGTAAACAAAGGCAAAAATATGGTTTCTGACTTCATTTTTCTATGATTGACTAGACAATATATACTACATATTCTATAGTCCATATTATGTGTGTATTTTATATAATATGTAACATGTATGATAAATACTATGTTGAACTCTATATTGTGTAATGCATATTATATATACATATACATACATATATACATACATATATACATACATATATATATATATATATATATATATATATATATATCAGCGAGAGGGAGGGAAATAATGTAGGCCTTCATCATCTCTCATTGTGAATACTGCAAAAGTTCCTCATTGTTTGTCCTGCTTCTAGTCAGAACAGACAATGATCCATCTTCCACACAGCTGTCATTTTTCTTTTTTGTTTTTTGATCAATAATAATTTTTTCTTGGTTGTCCATTTTTAATAGTAGTAAGGTCTTTGATCTCCCCTATGGTCATTTCATATCCTTACCTCTTTTAGGTATCTTGGTTTATTTTGCATGGATAGCAAAGGCCAACAATTTTATTATCTATTTTTTCAGATGTTCTCCACTGTGAAATTCTCATCTCAAATGTTTTTTCTTCTCATATTTTACATATTTTCAATGCAGTCAACCCTCTTGAACAGTCATGGAGTAGTTCCTTGAGAGATGGTAAATTTCCCCTCATCCAAGGTCTTCAAACAAAACTTGGGCTTTTAACTATGTTGAAATATAAATATGAGTTCTAGTGAACAAACCCTCAGGTTCCCTCAGCTTGGAAATATGGTGGCTCTGGGATTTTATTCTGCAAGTCAAGTCATCCTTCTATGGGCTGAAGTCTTTCACCAGTGGTCACAGGACTATGAAGTTCAATGGTTCTTATTTCTAAAAGAAAAAAGTCTGAATCTTTTTGATTCATGATCCAATTTAGCATCATGCCCATTTTTTAGAAGAATAGCTCTTGGACATATATCACATCTCACTTGCTCACAGTTCAGCCTCAAGGAGGCTTACTTACATTGAGTGGCAGGATTTTTCCTTCTAAGACATAAAAGACTAAGATATTTGTCTTCCAAAGAACATATTTGTCAACTTTTTGAGTATCCCACTGCACTGCCAGAAATAGAATTTAATATGTGAGAAGTAATACCTGGAGCCTTTTCCACCCATTTTACCTTCCTGCCTTGTCAAACACTCCCATAGTTAATGGTCAGATTATACCCAATAAGAGACTCTTCGAATCAGGGAGCTTCAGATATTGTGCATCTCTTAAGAGGGAACATTCAAAGGGATTATACAAGAAGTCAGGAATAATTAAGTTATTAAATGCCAGTCCCCATACCAGGAACAGTATTACTGGTGAGAATGACTGTTCTTAGCTGCAGGACACATGGTCTAGGCACACTTTGATCACTTTTATACTGCCAACTAATTTCAAGGTACTTGAGATGAGGGATCCTCAAATTGCCTTTCCAGCACTAACTAAAAACTGATTACTTTCTGGCCAATCCTCTTCATCATTTGGCAAAACTCTCCAATATGAGCCTTCATCATTCCTATCTACTTCATCCAATTTCTTTTCCACCAATATATTCTCATTTCCCATATTCTAAATAAACAAGCATACTTGTTTCCTTTCCTCCAAGGACACCTTTTAATTTTAAGAAGAAAGGACACCTGTGGTGTATGTGCCTCACATTAACTGAAATAAGGGTTTGTGAAAGAGAATACTCTGTGTTGATTGTGAATCACAGGAATGCATTGGGCTTAGGAAAGCAAATCCCAGCCTTATATCCTCTCTTGCAACATGGAGTCTTTCAAGAACATGTGGGGATCATACACCAATCACCCAGCAGCACCTCTTCAATGGTTCTGTGATAAAAGCATGTGAGGACAAAGTCCGGTACATAAATAGTCACTAAGAATGCTCAGTCCTGTCTTAGAAAATGAGCTGCTTATGAAAACTGAGTTTGTAATAAAGGTCTCCTTTCTAAAATATATAGAGAACTGAATAAAATTTACAAGAATACAAGTCATTCTCCAATTGAAAAACGGTCGAAGGATTTGAACAGAAATTTTTCAGAGGAAGAAATTAAAGCCATCTACAGTCACATGAGAAAATGCTTACCCCAGAACATCCCAAAACCCTGAGAGGAAGATCTGCAATCACTCAAAAAGTAATATACATACCCTATACACACATATACATATACACGTGTGCATGTGTGTATATATGTGTGTGCATAAATATACTGTCATTAAAACTTACATGTAAGTGAGTATCCAATCTACTGACTTCATAAGTACATTTATTTCAAAGCACAAACATATTTGTTTAAGGCAGAAGGTGTACATGAAGAGTGATCTAGGTCCATAAATGAAATGGAGGAAAGGGCTGGTAAGGAAGGTTGAATTCAATGGGTGATGGTTTAGTCATTTCGATAATACTATACAACTCCCTAGGTTTTAGAACCTATTCTAGCTCTTCCCCCCACAGCCCATAAAATACCTGTAAAAAAATGACTCCAGTCCGATTATGGGAGCCAAGACGGCTGAGTTATCAATAACTACTATCTCTCTCCTCTTGTTTACCTTAACCAGCCCAGAGATTATCTCTCCAGAAAAAAAAGTGGAACGTTGTGAGCAGCAGAAGGAGTAAACCCACTCTGAGCCCAGGAGGCTAGAAAGATCATCAAGGAGGGTTCCTCTTCCTGTGGCCAAGGAGACCAGAACAAGATCAGAGTTGTCACAGACATTCTCACTTCAACAGCCTAGGAGTAGATACCGAACATCAGGGGGGTGAAGCCAGAAACTTCCAGGCTTCAGGACCCCTGGCATGCCTCAGCACCCCAGTAGAATCAGGAAGACCCTAGAGTAGAAAGCTGAGCTTGCGTATGCTCTATCTCAGCAGAGGAGCCTACTACATCCAGACAACCCCTCCCCCACACTTAACAAGACAAGTTCAGTGTAACTGAGGGTAAACCCAAAAAGACCTAACCAGCTTTTGCTTTCAAACACCAGCCAGCTCAGTACCAGGTAAGCTGCAGCATTCAAATTTTACCTGAAAGAACGAGAGGCCACAACACACAAAGCCTCAAGTTTTAGGAACAAGAACAGTGGGGCAGAGCTACCTGTGTCACACACGCAGAGACTCACCTTAAAAGTCAGGGAAAGGGTTATGATCATGAGCAAAAAGCAAAGCAGAAAAGAAAAGACCATAGAATCTTTCTATGGGGACAAGGACCGAAGCAAAACTACCAAAGAGGTCAGCAATGAGACTGTATTCCCATCTGAAACATCAGAAGGGAATATGAACTGGTAAGAAGCACAAAGAACATTCTTGGAAGAGCTCTGGAAGGATTTAAAAACCCAAATTAGAGAAATAAAAGAAAAATTGACCAATGATTTTAAAAATATGAAAAAAGAATTAACTGCTCCTTAAAAAGGAAAATTGGACAAATGGAAAAGGAAGTGCAAAACCTAACTGGTGAAAATAACTCCTTAAAAGAAAAATTTGACAGATTGAAAAGTAGATGCAAAAGTTAGCTGAAGAAAACAATTTGATTATAGAAGCTAATGAATTTATGAGACATCAAGAATCAGTCAAATAGAATCTAAAGAATGAAAAGATAGAAGAAAATGTAAAATATCTAATTGGAGAAACAACTGACCTGGAAAATAGATTCAGGAGAGAAAAATCTAAGGATGATTGGTCAACCAGAAAGCCATGATGAAAAAAGAGCCTGGACAGAATCGTCTAAGAAATCATCAAGGAAAATTGCCCAAAAGTCCTAGATCCAGAGGGCAAAATAGTCATCAAAAGAATTCACCATTCAGCATCTGAAAGGGAACCCCAACTTAAAAGACCAAGGAATATCGTTGCCAAATTTCAGAACCAACAAGTGAAGGAGAAAATACTTCAGGCAACCAGAAAGAAACAGTTCAAATATCGAAGAGCTACAGTCAAGATCACAAGGACTTTGGAGCTTCTACACCAAAAACTTGAAGGTATTGGAATATGATATTCCATAAGACAAAGGAGCTGGGACTACAACCAAGGATTAATTACCCAGCAAAGCTGAGCATAATATTTCAATCAAAGAGATGGACATTCAATGAAATAAGGGATTTCCAGACCTTCTTGATGAAAAGATCAGAACTCAATAGAAAATTTGATCTTCAAAAGCAGATCTCAAGAGAGGCATAAAAAGGGAAACCGGGTTAAAAAATAACTTGTTACACAATATGGACAAACTGTTTAAATTCCTATGAGGGAAGATGACACTAGCTAATATTAAGAATTATATATTTATTATAAAATATAAAAGGGATATACATAGATAGTGGAAGTGGGTATAAATTAAATGATGTGATGCTAACAAATGCGATTTAAGGTAGCAAAGAGATTATAATGGGAGATGTGAAAAGGAGGAGGCAGAAAAAAATGAACTTCATTACAGGAAGAGGTGCAAAACTATATTATAGTAGAGGGAAACATGAGAGGGAGATAAGTGTTGTTTGATAGGTACTCCCATCTGATTGGATTCAAGGAGGGTATAAAAACTCAATTAAGTATAGAAATACAATTTGCTCTACAGGCAATAGGAGGGTGAGGGGAAAGAAAATGGAGGGGAGGCTAAAAGGGAGCGAAGAAGCAGTAAGGGAAAAGGAGACATAAAGTGAGGGTTCTGAAAGAAGGAAGGGAAGATTGAGGGAGGCGGTGGTCAAAAAGTAAAACTCTACTGGGGAGCAGAAGGGAGAGGTAAAAATGTAAATCGGGGGAAAGGGAATGGAGGGAAATATACAGATACTAATCATGACTTTGAATATGAATGGGTTGACCTCTCCCATAAAAGGGCGATGGATGGAAGAATGGATTAAAAACCACAATTCAAGAGTATGTTGTTTACAAGAAACACATTTGAAATGGGGGCATACACCCAGGGTAAAGTTAAAAGATTGGAGGAAAATGCATTGTGCTTTAGTTGATGTGAAAAAAAAAAAAAAGCAGGGGTAGCAATTCTAATCTCAGACAAAGCAAAAGAAGAAATAGATCTAATCAAAAGAGATAAGGAAGAAAACTATGCTGCTAAAAGGCACCACAGACAACGAAGAAGTTTCATTACTAAACATATATGCTCCAAGTGGTATAGCATCCAAATTCTTGGAGGAGAAGCCAGGGGAGTTACAGGAAGAAATGGACAGCAAAACTATACTAGCGAGGGACCTGAACCTCCCCCTATCTCCAGTGAGGAGGAAATTAAAACAATAATAAGAAATTACTTGCCCAACTGTATGCCAATAAATTCGACGAATTAAATGAGGTGGATGATTTTATATATATATATATATATATATATATATATATATATAGCCCAGATTAAAAAAACTATGTCAATAACACCATCTCAGAAAAAGAAATTAAACAAGTTATCAATGAACTCCCTAGGACAAAATCTCCAGAATCAGTTGGATTCACAAGTGAATTCTATGAAACATTTAAAGAACAGTTAATTCTACTATTAAATAGACTATTTGTGAAAACTGGGGAAGATGGAGTCCTCCCAAATTCTTATTATAATGTAAATATGGTTGTGATACTTAAACCAGGAAGAGTCAAAACAGAAAAAGAAAATTGTAGACCAATTTCTCTAATGAATATAGATGCAAAAATACTAAATAAGATTTTAGCAAAAAGAATACAGCAACTAGTGATGAGAATAATACGTTATGATCAAGTAGAATGGATGTCTGGTTTAATATTAGGAAAACTGTCAAAATTATTGATCATACCAACAACAAAACTAACAGAAACCACACCAATATCTCAATAGATGCAGAAAAAGCTTTTGACAAAATTCAACACCCATTCCTATTGAAAAAAACTGGAGTGTAGAGGAATAAATGGTACTTTCCATGAAATAAAAAGCAATATCTACTTAAAACCTTCAGCAAGCATTATATGTAATGAAGATAAGCTAGATGCATTTCCAATAAGATCAAGGATGAAATAAGGATGCCCATTATCATCACTGTTAATCAATATGGTACTAGAAATCTTTTCTGAAACAATTAGAGAAAATAAAGAAACTGAAGAAATTAGAACAGGCAAAGAAGAAACTAAGCTATCACTCTTTATAGATGATATGATGATATGCTTAGAGAAACTCAGAGAATCAAGTAAAACTCCCTGAAATAATAAACAACTCTAGCAAAGTTACAGGTCACAAGATAAACCCACACAAATCTTCTTCATTTCTATATATTACTTACGAAGTCTAACAGTGAGAGATAGAAAGAGGAATCCCATTTAAAGCTAAGGCAGACATTATAAAATATTTGGGAGTCTACCTGCTAAAAACAAATCCAGGCACTATATGAACCCAATTACAAAACACTTTTCACGCAAATTAAGTCACATCTAAGTACATGGAAAAAAATATAATAAAAATGACAATTCTACCCAAATTACAGGGCCATAGCAAACAAATTCAGATAATGATTTTTTAGAGCTAGAAAAAATAATTCAAAATTTATCTGGAAGAAGAAAAGGTCCAGAATATCAAGGGAACCAATGAAAAGAAATGCTAGGGAATGTGGCCTAGCTCTACCAGATCTCCAGTTGTATTATAAAGCAGCAACTATCAAAACCACTTGGTAATGTCTAAGAAGAAGAAGGATAGACCAGTGGAATAGGTTAGGTACCCAAGACATGTTAGTCAATATATGTAACAATCTACTGTTAATAAACCTCTGGACCCAAGCTTCTGGAATAAAAACTCACTGTTTGATAAAAATTGATGGGAAAACTGGGTAACAGTTTTGTGGAAACCAGGCATAGGCCAAAGCCTGACATTGTAAATCAGCATAAAATTGAAAGGGGTACATGATCTAGTTATAAAGACTGATAATATAAAGAAATTAGTAGAGCAAGGAGTAGTGTGTTTATCATATTTATGGAGAAGGGAAGAATTTTTGACTGAACAAGGGATAGAAAACATTATGAAGTGCAAAATGGATAATTTTGATCACATTAAATTGAAAAGATTTTGCATAACTAAACCCAGTGCAACCAAGATTAGGAGGGAAGCAGAAAACTGGGAAAGAATTTTTGCAACTAGTATCTGTGATAAAGGCCTAATTTCTAAAATATATAGAGAACTGAGCCAAATGTTCAAGAATACAAGTCTTTCCCCAAATGAGAAAAGGTCAGAGGACATGAACAGACAGTTTTCAGAGGACTAAATTAAAGCTATCTATAGCCATATGAAAAAAATGCTCTAAATCATTATTGATTAGAGAGATGCAAATTAAAACAGCTCTGAGATACCACAGTACACTGTGGTATCAGACTGGCTAACATGACAAAACAGGATAATGACTAATGTTGGAGAAGATGTGGGAGAGTTGGAACACTAATTTTTTGTTGGTGGAGCTGGGAGCTGATCCAGCCATTCTGGACAGCAATTTGGAACTATGACCAAAGGGCTACAAAAATGTGCATAACCTTTGAACCAGCAATACCTCTTCTAAGACTGTGTTCCCAAGAGATCATAAACGTGGGAAAAGGTTCTACATGTATAAAAATATTAAGCGTACCACTCTTTGTGTTGACCAAAAACTGGAAATCAAGTTGATGCTCACCAATTGTGGAATGGCTGAATAAATTGTGGTATATGAATATAATGGAATACTATTGTGCTGTAAGAAATGATAAGAAGGACAACTTCAGAGAGGTCTGGAAAGATTTAAATGAAATGATGCTGAGTGAAAGGAGCAGCACCAGGAGAACTTTATACACAGCATCAACCACAGTATGTGAGGATTTTTTCTGGTAGACCTTGAACTTCATTGCAATGTAAATACTTAAAAAATTCCCAGTGGTCTCTTAGGGCAGAAAACCTTCCACATCCAGAGAAAAAACTATGGAATTCAATAGCAGAATGCTGCAGTTTATTTTCTTTTGTACTACATTTTGGTTTGTTTTATGATTTCTCCCACTCATCTTACTTCTTCTGTGCAACATTATTAAGGTGAAAATGTATTTAATAGGAATGTATGTGTAGAATCTGTACAAAATTGGATGCTGTCTTGGGAGGGAAGGGGAGGAAGGGAACAAAGAGGGGAAGGAGGGAGAAATCTAAGTCCTATGGAAGTAACTGTAGAATATTGAAAACAAATAAAATAATAATAATTCAAAAAATGACTCTAAACAAATTCTAGAACAGCAGAAGTCACAAAACGACAGAATGAAAGAGATTTCCATTCGAAGGCAGCCTGGAAGGGTGAAAAGAAAGGTCTATCCCATGGGCCACAGAGCAGAGTGCAGCCCAGAGTCCAACCCAATCTTGACCATGTGGCATTGGTAGTAACAGGACAAGAGCAGGTCTTGGGAACAGAATCCCTGGCACCAGAAGCATTTCTCCAAATCCCTCAACACCCAAACGCCAAAGATAACTTCAATAATCTGTGAGAAAGCTTTATCACTTGGGTGAGAAGGGAACAGGATCCTTCCCTATCCCTGGCCCAAGGAAGTGGCAGCAGCAGCAGTAGGGTCAAATTTTGAAGCCATAGGTCTAAACATCCCAGGGTAATTGAGCAAATGATCTGGATTTCAGCCCTGAGTAGTGGCCCAGAGGTGTGAAAGAGTGTTGGTGTGATGGAGCTGGTGAAGACTCTGAAAAGAAAATTATACTTGCAGATCCTGGGCAGAAAAGCTTTGGTAGTTCCAAGACCAGAACGCAGATCAGGAAAGGAGTAAACTCATTTGCCTTGATTATGTCACCTTGGAGGAACTGGGAACTTACTTGTCCCCAGAGTATACCCTCCTTTTCACAAAGGACTCAAAAGTCAAGTAACTGGCTGGGCAAATGCCCCAAAAATGGAAAAAAGAAGGCTAATTTCTTGGTGAAGTGGTATTTCCTTCCATCCTCTCAGATGAGGAAGAACAATGCTTATCATCAGATGAAGATTTAAAGGTCGAGGCTTTTGCATCCAAAATCTCCAAAATAAATATGCAAGGGTCTCAGGTCATGGAAGAGCTCAAAAAGGATTTTGAAAATCAAGTAAGAGAGGTGGAAGAAAAATTGGGAAGAGAAATGAGAGCAAGGCAAGAAAATCATGAAATGCAAGTCAACAACTTACTAAAGGAGAGCCAAAAAATGATGAAGAAAGTAACACCTTTAAAAATAGACTAACTAAAATGGCAAAGGAGGACAAAAAGCCAATGAGGAGAAGAATGCTTTAAAAAGCAGAATTACCCAAATTGAAAAGGAGGTTCAATAGTTCACTGAAGAAAATAGTTCTTTAAAAATTAGATGAAGCAGATGGAAGCTAATGACTTTATGAGAAACTATGAAATTTCAAAACAAAACCAAAGAGTGGAAAAATAAAAGATAATGTGAAATATCTCATTGGAAAAACAACTGACCTGGAAAATAGATCCAGGAAATATAATTTTAAAATTATGGGACTATCTGAAAAACATGATCAAAAAAGAGTCTAGACATCATCTTTCACGAAATTATCAAGGAAAGCTGCCCTGATGTTCTAGAACCAGAGGATAAAATAAATATTAAGAGAATTCACTGATCTCCTCCTTGAAAGAGATCCAAAAAGAGAAACTTGTAGGAATATTGTAGTCAAATTCAAGAGTTACCAGGTGAATGAAAGAATATTACAAGTAGCTAGCAAGAAAATATTCAAGTATTGTGGAAACACAATCAGTATAACACAGGATCTGGCAGTTTCTACATTAAGGACTTGGAATATGACATTCCCGAAGTCAAAGGAATGAGGATTTAAACCAAGAATTACCTGTCCAGTAAAACTGAGTATAATATTTCAGGGGAAAAAAATGATCGTTTAATGAAATAGATTTTCAAGCATACTTGATGAAATGATCAGAGCTAAATAGAAAATCTGACTTTCAAAAACAAGAATCAAGAGACTCACGAAAAGGAAAACAGGAAAGACAAATCATAAGGGACTTAACAAAATAAAAGTGTTTGCATTCATATACAGAAACAGAATATTTGTAACTCTTGAAGCTTTTCTCAGTATTTGGGCAGTGGGAGGGATTATCCATATATGTATGTATGTATATAGACAGAGGGTACAAGATGAATTGAATAGAAGGGATGATGTCTAAAAATGTAAAATTAAGGGGTGAGAGAGGAATATTTTGAGAGGAGAAACAGAGAAATAGAATGAAGGGGAATATCTCTGATCAAAGAGGGATGAAAAAGCTTTTTCAATGGAGGGAAAAAGGAAGAGGTGAAGCTTTATCTCATCACATTTGGCTTAAGGAGGAAATGACATGCACACTCAATTTGGTATTAAAATCTGTCTTACACTACAGGAAAATAAGGAAGAAGTGGAGAAGTGGGGTGGGGAGATGATAGAAGGGAGGTCAAATGAGAGGAGGGAATAATAATAAGTAATCACTTTAGGCGAGGGACAAAGTGTAAAGAGTGAATAGAATAAATATGGGGCAGTATAAGATGCAGGGAAATATAATTAATGTTTCACAACATGACTGTTATGGAAGTCTTTAGCAAAATTACACATATATAACCTATATTGAATTCTTTGCCTTCTCAGTGGTGATGGGTAGGGAGGGAGGAAGGGAAAGAAGCTGGAACTCCAAGTTGAAGGAATGAATATTGCGAATTGCTTTCGCATGCAACTAGGAAATAAGAAATACAGTAAATGGGGTATTGAAATTTATCTTGCCCTATAAGAAAAGAGAGAAATGGGGATAAGGCAAAGGAGGGGTATGATAGAAGGGAGAACAATTTGGGGAAGGGGGAATCAGAATGCATGGTGTTTTGGAATGGGGGAGTAGAGAAATGGGGAGAAAATTTGGAACTCCAAATCTTGTATAAATGAATGTTGAAAACTAAAAATAAAAAAAAAAAAGTATTAAAAAAATTAAAAAATGTGCCCTTACTAGCTATGTGACCCTGGGCAAGACACATAACCCTGTTTACCTCATTTCCTCATCTATAAAATCAGCTGGAGAGGGTGAAGCCAAGATGGCAGAGTGAGAGCAATAGGTCACCTAAGCTCTTAGACAAACTACCTTAGATACCAACAAAAAGAGAATCTGACCAAATTCTGGGAGAGTGGGAGACTCACAGCCCAGGACAGACTGGATGGTCTACAGGAAGGATCTGATCCCTGGGGGTGAGCCCACAGTACACAGTGAAGCTGAGACAGAGGGTCCTGGGGAGACCTGAGGCAGCAGCGGGTGGAACTGGCGAAGTGGCAGTTCAGGGTGAGAGACCAATAGAGCCGAGAGAGTGACAGCCACAGCAGTTCCTGAGACTTTCAGCCCACATATTAAACGTGTGTAAGTCCCCTACTTGAACTTCCAGAAGCCAGGATGGCAGAGAGATCCGTAAATGCTGTTTCCTCCTCCCTTGTTGACCTCAAAAGAACCATAAAATATTTCCCCAGAAAAATCCTGGAACAGTGGGAACAGCAGAGAGGGCAAATAGTCTCAGAACACCTGAGGCTAGGAAAATAGCTAAGGGGAATTCCTCCTACTGTGGTAAAGGTGAACCAGAAGGAGAGGGGATCCAGGGTGGTATAAAATCGTACTAGAACTCAGGGAAGCCTAAGTGCTAGCAGAAGAGTCCCAGGAGGCATAGAAACTCTCACTAGGACCCAGGTGAGCCTTAGCATTCCAGAAGAAATGGGAAGACAATAGGGCAGCTAGGATCACCAACGCCTGAGCTTGCCTTTGTCTCAGCTCAGCTGAAGAATCTCCTATGACCAGACCATCCTTCCCCCACACTTAAGAAGCTAGCCCCAGAGTTGATTGTAGAAACACAAAGCAAAAACATAAAAAGACACCTGCTTTTAGCTTTTTCACAGTCAGCTCAACACCAAGTTCTGCAGTTTCTAACTGAAAAACCAGAAGGCATAACACACAATCACCATCATGAGCAAGAAAAAGCAAAACAAGGGCAAAAAACCACAAAATTTTTCTATGGGGACAAAGACAAAAGCACAAATACCAAAGAGGTCAATAGTGAGACTGTACTTCCATCTGAAACTTCAGAAGGGACTATGAACTGCTCGCATGCACAGACAGCTTTCCTGGAACAGCTGAAGAAGGAAATAGAAGAAAAACTGGCCAATGATTTTAAAAGCATGAAAAAAGAATTCACAGAGGAGAACACCTCTTTAAAAAGGAAAATTGCACAAATGGAAAAGGAAGGATAAAACAACTGGGAAAATGGGACAAATAGAAAAGTAAGTACAAACATTAACTGGCAAAAATAATTCCTTAAAAGGAACAACTGGATAGATGGAAAAAGAGATGCAAAAGTAAATTGAAGAAAAGAATTTGATAAAAATTAGAATTGGGCAAGTAGAAACAAATGACTCTATGAGACAACAAGAATCAGTCAAACAAAATCTAAAGAATGAAAAAATACAAGAAATGTAAAATATCAAATTGAAAAAAAATTGATCTGGAAAACAGATCCAGGAGAGAAAATTTAAGAATTATTGGCCTGCCAGAAAGCCACGATGAAAAAAGTCTGGACAATATCTTCCAGGAAATCATCAAGGAAAACTGCCCAGAAGTGCTAGATCCAAAGGGTAAAACAGTCATCTAAAGAATCCACTGTTCACCACCCGAAAGGGATCTCAAACTCAAAACCCCAAGAAATATTGTTGCCAAATAACAGAACTATCAAGTGAAGGAGAAAATACTTAAGGCATCCAGAAAGAAACCATTCAAATATCGAGGAGCTACACTCAAGATCACACAGGACCTTGCAGCTTCTACATTAAAAGATCAAAGGAACTGGAATATGATATTCCGTGAGGCAAAGGAACTGGGACTACAATCAAGGATCAACTACCCAGTAAAGTTCAGCGTAACATTTCAGGCAAAGAGGTGATCATTCAACGAAGTAAGGAATTTCCAGACCTTACTGACAAAAACGCCAGAACTTAATAGAAAAATCGATCTTCAGACACAGGTCTCAAGAGAGGCATAAAAGGGTTAAGAGGAGGAAAAAAACTAAAAAAACTTGTTACTCAATTTGGATAAATTGTTTACCTCCCTATAAGGGAAGATGATACCTGTTAATCTTGAGAACTGTGCAGCTATTATGAAATATAAAAGGGATATACATAGAGAAAATGGGTATAAAGTAAATGATGTGATGAAAAAATATGATTTTAGCATGGGATGGAATTGTAGCAGGAAGTGTGAAAAGGAGGGAGCAGAAAATGGTAAATTACATCACAGGAAAAAGTACAAAATTACAGTAGAGGGAAAGAGGGGAGGGAGATGAGCAATTTTTGAGAGGTGCTCTCATCTGATTTGGTTCAAGGAGGGAAAAATAAACTTAGGTATACAATTCTAACTAGCTCTATAGGCATTAGGAGGGAAAGGGGGAAGAAAGGGGAGGGGAAACTAAAAGGGAGAGAAGGAGCAGTAATGGTAAAGGGCAGTAAAATTGAGGGGGGCTGAAAGAAGGGAGGGAAGGCTGCAGAAGGTGGTGGTGAAAAGTTAAAATCATTAAGGAGGGGAAGGAGACGAGAGAAGTAAAAGTTAAATGGTGGGAAAGAGGATGGAGGGAAATACATAGATTGTAATCATAACTGTGAATGAGAATGGAATGAACTCTCCCATAAAATGGAGATGGATAGCAGAATGGATTAAAAAACATAATTCAACAACATCTTGTTTACAAGAAACACATTTTAAACGAGGGATACACACAAGGTAAAGGTAAAAGTTTGGAGCAAAATATATTGTGCTTCAGCTAATGTAAGAAAAGAAGGGGCAGGAATCCTAATCTCAGACAAAGCAAAAGCAGAAATAGATCTAATAAAAAGAAATAAGGAAGGAAACTATATCCTGCTAAAAGGCACCATAGACAATGAAGGAATATCATTACTAAACATGTATGCTCCAAGTGGTATAGCATTTAATTCTTAGAAAAGAAGTTGTGGGAGTTGAAGGAAGAAATAGAAAGCAAAACTATACTAGTGGGGGACCAAAAAAATCCCCTCTCTGAACTTGATAAATCTACCTCAAAATAAATAATAAAGAGGTGAAGGAGGTAAATAAAACACTGGATAAAGTAGATATGATAGATCTCTGGAGAAAACTGAATGGGAATAGAGAGAAATATACCTTTTTCTCAACAGTGCATGGCACATATACAAAAACTGACCATGTACTAGGACATACAAACCTCACAATCCAGTGCTGAAAGGCAGAGATAATCAATGCATTCTTCTCAGATCATAATACAATGAAAATTATATGTAATAAAAGGTCATGGAAAGGTAAACCAAAAATCAATAGGAAACTATATAATCTAATACTAAAGAAAGAGTGGATAAAACAACAAATCATAGAAACAATCAACAACTTTATTCAACAGAATGACAATAATAAGACAACTACCAAATCTTATGGGGTACTGCAAAAGCAGTTCTTAGAAGTTTTGCATCTCTGAATGCTTACATAAATAAAATAGAGACAAAGGAGATCAATAACTTGGGCATGCAGCTGAAAAACTAGAAAAAGAATAAATTGAAAATCCCCAAGTAAATATCAAATTAGAAATACTAACCACCAAAGGAGAGATTAATAAATTTGAAATTTAAAAAAGTATTAAATTAAATAAAACCAATAGTTGGTTTTATGAAAAAAACTAATAAAATTGATAAACCTTTGGTCAATTTAACTAAAAAAAAGAAAGAAGAAAATCAAATTACTAATATCAAAAATGAAAGGTGTGAACTCACCTCCAATGAGGAGGAAATTAAAACAGTAATTAGAAATCACTTTGCCCAACTTTAAGCCTACAAATTTGACAATCTAAATGAGATGGATGAGTATTTTAAAAAATACAAATTACTCAGAATAACAGAGGAGGACGTTGGATACTTAAACAATCCCATCTCAGAAAAAGAAATTGAACAAGCCATCAATGAGTTCCCTAGGAAAAAATCTACAGGGCCACATGGATTTACAAGTGAATTCTATCAAACATTGAAAGAACAGTTAATTCCAACACTATATAGGCTATTTTTGAAAATTGAGGAAGAAGGAATCCTCCTAAATTCTTTTCATGATAAAAATACGGTTCTGACACCCAAACCAGGAAGAGGCAAAACAGAGAAAGAAAATTACAGACCAATTTCTCTAATGAATTTAGATGCAAACATTTCAAATAAGATTTTAGCCAAACATCTTATTGTGATGATACTACATTATGATAAGGTAGGATTCATACCAGGAATGCAGGACTGGTTCAATATAAGGAAAACGATAAGCATTATCGATCTTAACAACAAAACTAACAAAAACCACATTATTATCTCAAAAATGCAGAAAAAGATTTCTACAAAATACAACACCCATTCCTATTAAAAACGCTGGAGAATGTAGGAATAAATGGTACTTTTCATAAAATAATAAGCAGTATCTACCTAAAATCTTCAGCAAGCATTATATGCAATGGAGATAAGCTAGATTTATTTCCAATAAGATCAGGGGTGAAATAAGAATGTCCATTATCACCACTGTTATTCAATATGGTACTGTAAATTCAGCTGTAGCAATTAGAAGATGAATTGAAGGAATAAGAACACTCAAAGAAGAAACAAAGTTATCACTCTGGGATGATATGATGATATATCCAGAGAATCCCAGAGATTGAAGTAAAAAAAAAAAAACTACTTGAAATAATAACTTTGGCAAAGTTGCAGGTTACCAAATAAATCCGCACAAAAATTCTGCATTCCTAGATATTAGTAACAAAATACAACAGCAAGATACAGAGAGAGAAATCACATTTAAAGATAGGATAGACACTGTAAAATATTTAGGAGTTTATCTGCCAAAACAAACTCAGGAATTATATGAACACAATTACGAAACACTTGTGACACAAAAAAAGTCAGATCTACGTAAGTGGAAAAACATCAGTTGCTCGTGCCTAGTCCAAGCCAATATAATAAAAATGACAATTCTACCTAAATTAATTTACTTATTTAGTGCCATACCAATTAAACTATCAGACACTTATTTTTTTTAAAAAAAAATTTATTTATTTAACTTTTTACATTCATTTTCACAGAATTTTGGGTTCCAAATTTTCTCCCCTTTTATCCTTTCCCCCACCCCAATACACTGAGCATTCTAATTTTCCCTATCACCAATCTGCCCTCTCTTCTATCATCCCTCCCTTCTCTTGTCCCCATCTTCTCTTTTCTCCTGCAGGGCCAGATGACTTTCTATTTCCCATTACCTGTATTTCTTATCTCCTAGTAGCAAGAACAATACTAAACAGTTGTTCTTAAAACTTTGAGTTCCAAATTCTCCCCATCCCTCCCTCCCCACCCGTTCCCTTTGGGAAGGCAGGCAATTCAATATAGGCCATATCTTTGTAGTTTTGCAAATGACTTCGATAATAGTCGTGTTGTGTAAGACTAACTGTATTTCCCTCCATCCTATCCTGCCCCCCATTGTTTCTATTCTGTCTTTTGATCCTGTCCCTACCCAAGAGTGTGGACTTCAAATTGCTCCTTCCTCCCATTGCCCTCCCTTCCATCATACACCACCCCCTTGCTTCTCTCCTTCTCCCCCACTTTCCTGTATTGTAAGACAGGTTTTCCTACCAAAATGAGTGTGCATTTTATTCCTTCCTTTAGTCGAATGTGATAAGGGTCAACTTCTTGGTTTTTTCTCAGCTCTCCTCTTTTTCCCTCCACTAAAAAGTCTCCTGCTTGCCTCTTGAATGAGATATAATTTACCCCATTCCACTTCACCCTTTTTCCTCCCACTACATTTCTCTCTCACCATTTACCTTAATTTCTTTTAAGATATGGTCCCATCCTATTCAATTCACTCTGTGCTCTCTGTCTCTGTATGTGCATGCATGTGTGTATGTGTGTGTGCGTGCACGTCTGTACATGTGTGTGTATGTGTGTGTGTAGGTCTGTGTGTGGTCACACCAACTACCCAGATACTGAAAAGTTTTAAGAGTTACAAATATTGTCTTTCCATGTAGGAATGTAAAGAGTTCACTTTTGGTAACTCCCTAATGATTTCTCTTTGCTGTTTAATTTTTCATGCTTCTTCTCATTCTTGTGTTTGAAAGTCAAATTTTATTTTCAGCTCTGGTCTTTTCATCAAGAATGCTTGAAGTCCTCTGTTTCATTGAAAGACCATATTTTCCCCTGAAGTATTATACTCACTTTTACTGGGCAGGTGATTCTTGGTTTGAGTCCTAGTTCCTTTGACTTCTGTAACATCCTATTCCACGCCTTTCGATGCAATGTGGAAGCTGCTAGACCTTGTGTTATTCTTATTGTGTTTCCACAGCACTGGAATTGTTTCTTTCTAGCTGTTTGTAATATTTTCTCCTTGACCTGAGAATTCCGGAATTTGGCCACAATGTTCCCAGGAGTCCCTCTTTTTGGACCTCCTTCAGGTGGTGATCGGTGGATTCCCTCAATACTTATTTTGCCCTCTGGTTGTAGAACATCAGGGCAGTTTTCCTCGATAATTTCATGGAAGATGATGTCTAGGCTCTTTTTTTGATCATGGCTTTCAGGTAGTCCCAATAATTTTTAAATTGTCTCTCCTGGATCTATTTTCCAGGTCAGTTGTTTTTCCAATGAGATATTTCACATTCTCTTCCACTTGGTTTTGTTTGGTGATTTCTTGGTTTCCCAGAAAGTCATTAGACTCCATCTGTTCCATTCTAATTTTGAGAGAACTATTCTCTTCAGTGAGCTTTTGAACCTCGTCTTCCATTTGACTAATTCTGCTCTGAAAGCATCCCTCTCCTCACTGGCCTCCCAAACCTCTCCTGCCAATTGAGTTAGCGTATTTTTCAAGGTGTTATTCTCTTTAGCATTTTGGGGGGTCTCCTTTACCAAGGTATTGACCCGTTTTTCATGTTTTTCTTGCATCTCTGTCATCTCTCCTCCCAGTTTTTCCTTCACCTGTCCAACTTGATTTTCAAAATCCTTCCCGAGCTCTCCCATGGCCTGAGCCCACCAGACATCCACCTGGGATGTCTGGGATACAGAGGCCCCGACCTCCACGTGTTCCCCTGATGACGTCCTGATGACAGAGGCCCCGACCTCCACGTGTTCCCCTGATGACAACAATATTTCCTTGTCATCAGAATTGAAAGGCGGGAAAATGTGTACCCCATCAAAGCAGCTTTCTTTTTTTTCTTTTTTAAATATTTATTTATTTAACTTTTTACATTCGTTTTCACAAAATTTTGGGTTCCAAATTTTCTCCGCTTTTATCCCCTTCCCCACCCCAATACACCAAGCAATCTAATTTTCCCTATCTCCAATCTGCCCTCTGTTCTGTCAAACCTCCCTTCACTTGTCCCCATCTATCCCTCCCTCCCCACCCATTCCTTTTGGGAAGGCAGGGAATTCAATATAGGCCATATCTGTGTAGTTTTGCAAATGACCTCCCTGATAGTCATGTTGTGTAAGACTAACTGAATTACCCTCCATCCTACCCTGCCCCTCATTGTTTCTCTTCTGTCTTTTGATCCTGTCCCTCCCCACGTGTTGACTTCAAATTGCTCCCTCCTCTCTTTGCCCTCCCTTCCATCTTCTCCCCTTCCCTTGCTTATCTCCTTCTCCCCCACTTTCCTATACTGTAAGATAGGTTTTCATACCAAAATGAGTGTGCATTTTATTCCTTCCTTTAGTCAAATGTGATGAGGGCTCTTTTTCCCTCCACTAAAATGTCTCCTACTTGCCTCTTAAATGACATATAATTACCCCATTCCATTTCGCCCTCTTTCCTCCCACTACATTTCTCTCACCATTTACCTTAATTTCTTTTAAGATATGGTCCCATCCTATTCAATTCACTCTGTGCTCTCTGTCTCTGTATGTGTGTGCATGTGTGTATGTATGGGTGCGTGCATGCGTGTACATGTGTGTGTGGTCCCACCAACTACCCAGATAATGAAAAGTTTTAAGAGTTACAAATATTATCTTTCCATGTAGGAATGTAAACAGTTCACTTCTGGTAAGTCCCTTAAGACTTCTCTTTGCTGTTTACTTTTTCATGCTTCTTCTCATTCTTGCGTTTGAAAGTCAAATTTTCTTTTCAGCTCTGGTCTTTTCATCAAGAATGTTTGAAAGTCTCTGTTTCATTGAAAGACCATATTTTCCCCTGAAGTATTATACTCAGTTTTTCTGGATAGGTGATTCTTGGTTTTAGTCCTAGTTCTTTTGACTTCTGGAATATCTTATTCCATGCCCTTCGATCCCTTAATGTAGAAGCTGCTAGATCTTGAGTTATCCTGATTTTATTTCCACAATACTGGAATTGTTTCTTTCTAGCTGCTTGTAAGATTTTCTCCTTGAGCTGGGAGTTCTGGAATTTGGCCACAATGTTCCTAGGAGTTTCTCTTTTTGGATCTCTTTCAGGTGGTGATCGATGGATTCTTTCAATACTTATTTTGCCCTCTGGTTCTAGAATATCAGGGCAGTTTTCCTTGATAATTTCATGGAAGATGATGTCTAGGCTCTTTTTTTGATCATGACTTTCAGGTAGTCCCATAATTTTTAAATTCTTTCTCCTGGATCTATTTTCCAGGTCAGTTGTTTTTCAAATGAGATATTTCACATTCTCTTCCATTTTTTCATTCTTTTGGTTTTGTTTGGTGATTTCTTGGTTTCTCGTAAAGTCATTAGACTCTATCTGTTCCATTCTAATTTTGAGAGAACTACTAAATTCAGTGAGCTTTTGAACCTCTTTTTCCATTTGGCTAATTCTGCTTTTGAAAGCATTCTTCTCCTCATTGGCTTTTTGAACCTCTTTTGCCAGTTGAGTGAGCCTATTTTTCAAGGTGTTATTTTCTTCAGCATTTTTTTGGGTCTCCTTTACCAAGGTATTGACCCGTTTCTCATACTTTTCTTCCATCTCTCTCATTTCTCTTCCCAGCTTTTCCTCCACCTGTCTAACTTGCTTTTCAAAATCCTTTTTGAGCTCTTACAAGGCCTGAGCCCACCTGACATCCCCCGGGGTGTCTGGGGTACTGAGGCCCCGCCCTCCACGTCTTTCCCTGATGGCAATAATACGTCCTCGTCATCAGATCCAAATATCGGGATCATTTGCATTTGTTGGAAAAACTCTCTATAGTCTTATTTTTCTTCCCTTTTCTAGGCATTTTCCCAGCTAGTTACTTGACTTCTGAGATTCCTGTCCACCCTCGCCTAGATCCGCCCAACTAGTGCTTGGGGTCTGCGATTCAAACAGGCTTTCCACGGCAAGTGGCTGCTATTCAATATGAGCTTTAGTTCTGGTGCTGGGGTGGGGCAGGGCCACCTCCCAGGCTCAGTTCCCTCAGGGGCTTTATGCAGAGACCTTCAGAAATGGAGCAGGTGGAGGCGGGACCGTCTCCCAGGCTTAGCTCCTTCAGGTGGTTTATGCAGAGACTTTCAGTAATGAAGATCCTATCTGCTGCTGGGGGAGTCCTGGGCCCCTGTGGCCGTGCCACTGCTGCCTCCGCCGCCACCCCTGCCTCTGCCTCCGCCCCTTCCTGCCCCTGCCTCTGCCTCCGCTGCTTCCTCCCAAGGGGGCCTGAGCCACGGAGACACCCTGCTCCCCTCTCGGTCAGCCCGGGCGTGTCTCTCATTGACCTGTAGAGTCTGTGGGCGGAGGGACCTTCCAGGCCACTGGAGCTTCCATCCCTGAAGCCTGTTCGGATCAGCTTCTCTGGGGCCGCAGCCAGGGAAGCACTGGGTTGGGGTCCGCTTTGCGAGGCACGATGGACCCTGGGGACGGCTCTCCAGGGCTCTCTGGCACGGAAATCTCTTCCATTTGTTTTTGCACCCCCTGCTGTGATACAGAACTTCTGGGCAGTTCTTCTTACAGTAAATCTGTGGGCTGTGGGTTCGGAGCTCGCATACGTGCATCTTTCTACTCCGCCATGTTGACTCCGCCCCCCCAAAGCAGCTTTCTATAGTCTCATTCTTCTTCCCTTCTCCAAGCATCTCCCCAGCCAGTCACCCGACCTCTGAGATTTGTCTCCACCCCCGCCTAGATCCGCCTAGCTAGTGCTTGGTGTCTGAGATTCAAATGGGCTTTCTGCAGCAGGCGTTGCTGCTCTTCAATGTGTACTTAAGTTCTGGTGCTCGGGAGGGGCCAGGGCCGCCTCCCCGGCTCAGTTCCCTCAGGGGCTTTATGCAGAGACCTTCAGTAATGGGGCGGTTGGGGGCAGGGCCATCTCCCAGGCTCAGTTCCCTCAGGGGCTTTATGCAGAGACCTTCAGTAATGGGGCAGGTAGGGGCATGGCCATCTCCCAGGCTCAGTTCCCTCAGGTGGTCTATGCAGAGACCTTCAGTAATGGCCCTGAACTTCTGCCTGACTGCTCGGGGAGCCCCGGGTTGCCACCACTGCCTCTGCCGCTATCTCTGCCGCTCCCTCCGCCACTTCCTCCCGAAGGGGCCCGAGCCACGGAGACACCCCGCTCCCCTCTCGGCCAGGCCAGAAGTCTCTCTCACTGATCTGTATCGTCTGTGGGTGGAGGGACCTTCCTGGCCGCCGGAGGTTCTGTCCCTGAAGCCTGCTCAGATCTGCTCCTCTCGCCCGTGTGGCCAGGGCAACTCAGGGGTGGCCTCCGCTTTCTGGGGCACGACGGACCCCTGGGGACGGTTCTCCAGGGCTCTGTGGAACAGAAATCTTTTCCCCTGTGTTTCTGGGCACCTTGCAGTGCTCCAGAATTTGTGGGGAGTTCTTCTTGCAGGAAATATATGGGCTGTGGGTTCGGAGCTAGCATACGTGAGTCTTTCTACACCGCCATCTTTGTGCCACCCCCCTACTCTTATTTTCTAGAGCTGGATGAAATAATATCAAAATTCGTCTGGAAGGACAAAATGTCCAGAATATCAAAGGGGCTAATGAAAAGAAATGCTAGGGATGGTGGCCTAGCACTACCCAACCTCAAATTGTATTATAAAGCAGCAATTATCAAAACCAATTGGTACTGGCTAATAAACAGAAGGGTAGACAAGTGGAATAAGTTAAGTACTCAAGGCACAGTAGGCAACCAATATAGCAATCTCTTCTTTGATAAACCCAAGGACCCCAGATTCTGGGATAAGAGTTCACTGTTTGACAAAATTTACTGGGAAAACTGGGTAATAATGTGGCAGAAACTAGGCATAGACCCATGCCTGACATGGTACACAAAAATAAATTCCAAAATCAGCTGGAGGAGGAAATGACAAACCACTCCAGTATCTTTCCCAAGAAAATGGGATCAACAAAGAACAGGAGACAGTTGAAATGACTGAATAGCAGCACAGTTTTTAGGAGATATAAAGGAAAAAAATGAGATAAGTCATGAGTTTATTCATCCTTGCAGTATGCTTCAACTCTGAGTTATGCCCAAGAAGCAAGGGAAAGAAATGAATAAGTGTATGGAAAATGTAGCCTATGTCTGGGTTACATGGATAACAGACGGGGCAGCTCATGTGCTACATTGGACTAGCAAGTGTCATATGACCTAGGTATAGCCATCAACACTGTGGCCAGATTCTCCACCTAGATAATATGACAGAATATTGAAGATCTCACAGCTTAAAAAGATCCTCATATGCTTCAATCTGTACTCAGGAAATAGGCAGTCACATGAATGAAATAAAGAATCCATTGAATGTGCAAAGCATTCTGATAAGTAAACCGTCATCTCCACTGTGATTTTGCCTCATTCTGAGCACAACAGGTTCAGACTATATGCATGTGATAGCAAAATTAGTGCTTTAGATGATCAATAATTAACCTTGCTTAATGACAGCCATCTTCTGAAGGACACCCTCCACACCCATACATGTATTTACTTGTTTTTAGAGACGTTTCTCAAGTCTAAACAAGGATACTACAGATGGAAATGGCTCCAGGTGATAAAACCTCTACCAGTCTAGCTCTGCAGATCAGCTACTGTTCTGCAATGGAGCCTCTCAGGTGCTTACCTGGAGCACAGAGAAGGTCAGTGAGCTGATCAGGGTTGCACAGTCAGCATGCTCAGAGGTGAGATTTGAGCTCAGGTCTTCTTGACTTTGAGACCTGCTTTCTATCCACTACCAAACATCATCATAAAACAAATGAACATTCAGGTCTGTAGATTTTGTTCCTTATAAGTATTTGTGAGAAATAAAAACTACTACTACTACTACTACTACTACTACTACTACTATTACTACTACTACGACAATGATGACAACACCCACAATGACAATAACAACACCTATTACAACAACAACACTCCACATCTTGGCTCCGGGTATGTTCTCTTGCTGTCTCCCATTCCTGAACCAGTCATTCTCCTTCACCTCTCTTCATTCTGGTGTCATCTCTTTCTTACTCTGCCCTATTTATCCTGTACATATCTAGTTTTGTATGTATTTATGTGTACGTTTTTCCCCATTAGTTTGTAAGCTCCTTGAGTGCAGGGATGATCTTCTACTTCTTTCTGTATTCCCAGCACTTATCACAGGGTCTGTCATATACAAGCTGCTTCATAAGTGCTGACTGGCTAATAATAACTAGTAGTAGTGGCTAACATTTATATAGCACCTACTAAGGGACTATGCTAAGTGCTTTATAATTATGACATCATTTGTCCTCATAACAACCTTGAGAGGTCAGTACTATTATTATACTCTTTTTATAGATAAGGAAACTGAGGAAAGCAGAGGCTAAGTAACTTGCTCAGGGTCACACAAGTAGTATGTGTCTCAGGTCATATTTGATCTCAGATCTACCTGATTCTAGTCCTTGGGATGTAGCCCCCTAGGTTACAGAGAAGAGAAGAAAGAAAACCCCATTTTGTAGAATGCTTGTCCTATGGCATCAGATATCTAGAACTACAAAGGGTGAAATTTGGGTGATTTCAAAAAGGTTGCATCAGGGCCTGGGCCCACCTTAGTGAGAGAATAATCTATTCATTTGAATTCTTTGTTTTGCTTTCATCCTCATACAAAAGGGTCCTCATGAGTGGAACTATTCTAATTCCTAAGAGAGGAACTAATGACCTCCCCTACATAGACTCCAATTTGTGCAGGTGAGGTTTTACCATTTTCTGAGGCAACCACTTTCAAAGAAATAATGACAGTGAAAGCAGATACTTGTGGAGCTCCATTTAGTCAAAACAGTCACATAGGGAAAAAAAATCTAGATTTTCAAATGGTACAAAAAATCAGCTCCACCCAGTTCACACACATGCATGCACACACACACACATGCAGACACACACATGCACATTCATGTGCACACACACATATGTGCTTCAATGTCAATTCCTTCACAGTATGGAGTTTGTACCATCCTCCAGAAAGAAATGTTTCAAGACATCCTTCAGTTAAGAGAGCAGCAGGCCTGGGGCAGGAAGACCTAGGTCCAAAGCCAGCCTCAAATACTTACTAGTTGTGTGAACATCCCTGGGTTGTTGTGAGGATCAAAGGAGATCATATTTGTAAACCTCTTAGCACATTAAGGGTTGACCCATATAAATGCTAGCTATGGTTATCATTCTTTTTATTATTCAGTACCCACTCCATGTTATGCACAATGTTAGCTCCTGGGGTAACAAAGACGCTCAATAGAATGAATCCCTTCCTCAAGGAGCTTCTCTTCTACTTACACTGGGGGAGTGGGGATGGGACAGAACTGGCCCAAAACAAAATCAATGTAGCTAAAGACTGAATGCAAAGGAAGAAGACTCTGGAGGTGAGGCTTGAGCTGTTCATGGAACCTGGAAGCTTGGCTTTGCATCTCTCCTCATAGCTACAATCTGGCTGGGTGACCTTGGATTGGTCATGTAATGAGCTAATGTCCTAGGCAGTGCTTTAAATAGGAAAGCTAAATGTCATAAGTCTGGGCAGAGTTATTTGGGGAGAGGAAGTTTCTTGGTATGATGGCATTAGACTATATACCATTCTGTGGTAAACTCTTTAAAGGCAGAAGGAAAGTGTAGAAGAGAAGTATTATACTGATCACCAAACTGAAGGTCTGCAAAGCCCCTGGACTGGGCATGTTCTTTGAATGACATTTTTTTAAAAGACTATTTTATGGAGAACTCATACAGGGTAAGTGCTCACATGGTGGTCAGAAGAAGTAACAAAAGGACACTTTCAAGATTTCTCTGAAGATCTTTAATATCAGTTGTGAGATATGGGAGACACTGACATGGGATCATCCAGCATGGTGTATTCACACCAAAGAAGGTACTATGTTATAAGAGGGAAACATAACTGAAGTAGCTGGAAAGAAGTATGAGATGCCCAAATTTAGAGCCATCTCCACTCCAAATGGTCACCTGGATTCTTTGTGCCTGATTTGTGGTAGAGTCTTCTGAGCTCATATTGGTTTGATCAGTCACAGTCAGACACATTGTGCCTTGACTCCAATATGATGAGATCATTTTGGTCCTCTTTTTGAAGGAAAAGCAAACACCTACTATGCTATACCTTGAGGGCAGTAACTGTCTTTGACCTCTTTTTGACCACCTTAGCACAATGCCTGGGACATAGTAGGCATTTAATAAATATTGATTGATTGATTGGTTGGTTGACTGACTGAATGCAGGAGCTCCCTCCCTTTAGAGTGAAATCACAGGTCAGGCCAAAACAAAATAAGTTCAGTATTCTTGCATTCTTCAGAAGCTTATGATGGGAACATGGAAAACCCAAGCCAAGGGATACTGCCTATGCAAAGGCCTAGAGGCAGGAGGTGAAGTGGCAGGTAGGAAGAAAAGGACACAGGTCAGGTTAGCCCAGTGAGCAGGGCACTCATAAGAAAGGAAGAAGATGAAAAAAGTCTGCTCAGATAAGGAAGGCCCTAGATTGAGAAGTCTTTAAACATGAGGCAAAGGAATTCTTTTTATCCTAGAAACAATAGGGAGCCACTGGATCTTCTTGAGGAGGGAAAGGTCATAGACTGATTAGCACCCTGGGGATATTGGGCAGCCAAATGGAGAATGTTCACCACGAGAGAAACTAGAGAAACGAAACTAGAGAAACGATCGGTTCTTTAAGAAGAGGGAGAAAACCTCAGGAAACAAAGTTGTATTTATAAAGTTCTGTTTCTGTTCAGTTTGAGGCTAGAGCTCCAGCATGTGAAATACACAGCTGATCCTTCTGTAGTTACTCCAAAGATTTCAGGACATGGAACCTAATTGAATGAATTCTGGCGTAACTCATGTCCCTGGGGATGAAAACTACTCAGCTTCCCTTCAGCCCCCATCAGACCAATCTACTCAACCTCATCAGTGAGAGAGGTTAAAAGCCACTAAGGCATTTGCATAAAAAATGGACCATGGCACAGTTACCCTGGACACAGGCTAAGCAATGCAGAGCAAACTCAGAGTGAAGCAGATAAGCTTTGCATCCCCCAAAGCAGAGGGGATTCGTGGTAATCCCCCTTTAATTTTGAGAAACTGGGGCAGTACTTAAGATCAGCTAAATTGGTTCCATTTGAGTTAAATTGTAGTTTTTACTCATTTTAATAAGTGATTCTAACTAACAAGAGCAAGGTATGTTGGACATTCTGGCCTTCTAATAATGATAATCACCTATGTTTCACATAAAGTGGGCATATAATTAATGTTTGCTGAATAGAATCAGTGTCTAAATCACTGAAATTGAACTTCCACTCAGTAACAGCATCCCTGGTGGTGGTTATTCCCCCAAGTTACTAGGTCACCACCCCCAGGAACGAAGAACATACTACTTCATTGTCAACTTGAACCAGTTTGGGATAACTCTGTGTGTTTGTGTGCATGTGTGTAAGCACATACATACATACATCTACATACATATGTTTGTGTATACTTCCCCTACTCTTTTTCCTCCTCCTTCTCGCCCTCCTCTTCCTCTTTCCCTTCTTTCTTTCTCTGCTTCCTTCCTTTCCATAGTGCTCAAGAAAAGTAAGTGTTTAATAAACAGTTTTTTTCTATTTATTTTCTTTGCTTCCTTTCTTTCCTCTTCTATCTTCTCTTACTCCTCCCAATTCTTGTTCTTCTTGTTCTTGTTCTTGTTCTTCTTCTTCTTCTTCTTCTTCTTCTTCTTCTTCTTCTTCTTCTCTTTGATTGTATTGAAAATAAAAAAAAACTCATTAAAGGTTAAGGACTGCACTTTTCATTATAAATTTCCTTTGCATAGTAATGAAAAATGAATAAGCAGATTAAAAACTGATTTAAAATTTAATCCCTAAATCCCTTCTTCAAGTGATTTCCGCCTTCAATTAATAAGCCAAGATTTTAAAATTTCATATTAAGTACAAAAAGATTTGTGTTATTTTCATGGCTGTTGTTGCAAATAACCTCAGGATAGTTAACTCTAAAGACGCAAAGGTCCCTTGGATCCAACTTTAGTGGGAGATGAGATAAGTTGAAGGGAAAAGATGGTATTAATCTGCATACCATTGAGAGAGTCACACTAGCTTGTTCTCCAAAGCAATCATTTATCAAGAAGAAGCTCTAAAGAATGAATAAATGAAGAACTGTGCAGAGAGAAATGGTTTTCTGAGACATATAATGATTTAGCCAAACACTGTGTGTAGTGTACAGAGGGCAAAACCCCAGAAAGTTTTAAAACAAATTCACATCTGGTGGCAGGACTAACTATTTTTAAATGAATCTATGGGAATGTGAAGATCAGATTCAGAACACAGTAGATGAAACCTTCCTTCGCAGGAGATTTCTAAGGCACTTGTGAAGCAGTAAGAACCACTTCCTTTCAGTAGGCACAGGGCAAAGACTTCCCTTGCAGGAACGATTTAGGGAGAAGAAGGAAGACTTTATCCAGTGATCTCCAGGTATTCATGGAACATCTGTTTCGTGCTCCACTTTGTGCTGGGCTCCAGAGCAGGCTAAGATCATGCTCCTTGCCACAGAGTCGCTTCCAACCCAGCTGAGAGGACAATCATAAGAAAGCAGCAACAAGCAGAATCTCTCAGAATAGCATCAGGATTTCCAGATCACCTTCTTTAGAAGTTGATACCTTAATGTGAAACTTCATAAGTCAAAACCTTATTTCCCCATTTTATAGATGAGGAAACTGAGGTGTTGAGGTATTAAGTGACTATTCAGGATCACAAAGCCAGTAAGGGGAAGATGTGGGTCTCCTCCAAACTGGGACTTTGACTTCTAAGATCAGAGTGATTTTTAGTGCATCATGTTGAACCCTGAAGCAAGGGTCCATCTTTAAAATGCCAGTATGTTTCCAGTGATGTTTTATGATTGTAATTCATGGAAGGCTATAATCTCTAGCATCTCCACATCTAGAACAATTTGTTCTGATCTCCATTCATGCAGTTCCAAATGCCTAGTGTATGTTTTAAACTGAATGAGTCATTAAGTACCCATACTGGAACTCATTATCTTTGTCCACAAACTCAGCAGTCTTCACAAATTTCCTATTTCAATCAATGGGTGGACAAACCCTGTATTAACCAAGGTTTGGGATGTTTTCATTATCTCTGGATTGCTCTTCTCTCTTCCTCCCTTTCTCCCTCCCTCCTTACACTGAATCAGTTGCCAAATCTTGTCTTTTTTATCTATGCAGTATTCTTGATCCTGTGGGAGAACAATGGGCAAACAACAAAATACTGTAGATCCCTCCCCTCCACTCCTCTCATATAGCCTCCACTCTTGTTTAGGCCTTCATGACCTCTTCTCTGTAATATCTCAATTTCATGCCTCTCCCCACTCTAGTCAATTCTCCACACAGCTCACACGTTTTCCTAAATCACAGCTCTAAGATTATCATTCACCTGTTCAGATAATTCTAATTGTTCATCATTGCCTTCAGAATCAAATATAAACTCTTCTATTTGTTTTTTCAAGCCCTTCCTAGTCCTACCCCAGTCTACTTTTCTAACTTTGTTGCACATGACTACTCTTCCCCGCATTCTGCAGTCCAATCTTAGCAGATATCTCTTCCTCACACAGGATAATCCAGCTCTTCTCTCTGTGTCTGGCCCCCTGGTTAAATTCCTGCCTACAATACACTCCCTTTTCATCTCCCTTTTTAGAATCTCTTGTTGTCCTTTCAAACTCCCCTTAAGTGTAGACTTTTATGTGAAATTTTCTGTTTCTTTACCAAACTTGTTGCTAATCTTTTCCCCCCTAATTCCCTTGCTTTGATTTCACAAACATTTATATGTATCTCCATCTCTCATAATAGAGTGTAAGTTCGTTGAGGGAAAGGATTCTTTCATTTTTAACTTTGTACCCCAATCATATACAACATAGTACATCTTTCAGGTCTTTGTTTTTCATTGATTGAATGAATAAATAATTGGGGATTGCACAAAGAGAAATGTAGAAGAACATGGTAAGGGAGGGCAGATCTTAATATATACAAGTAATTGTCTGTGTGCATTAAGGGAGAGTCAGGGTAAAACTATCTTCAAAGAAATTAACTACCTAAAACACAGATAGGTTGGCCATTTGGAACGAATGAGACAGAGGTTCAGGATGGCTCACTAACTCCATTGCTACCATTGTCAGGAAAACTCAAGGAGGGTCCCTACTCTCATAGGGGCTAATAGGGGTTATTTATAGAGAGATGTGGCTGTTAATAACAAGGAGTGCAGCAGACATGATAGAATCGATGCATTCTGTGTCTTTGGAGGGACTCAGTCCCACCAAAGTGACTACAGACCCGCGGAAGTGTGATTATCGTTCCCAGCCAACAATAACAGCTAGTGTCTAGATAGTCCTTTAAAAATTGCACATCGAACATGCCGTGTAATTGGATCAGTAATGAAAGGGACAGGTCAGAATTTTCTGAAGATGAGGATGAAAAAGACTTTCTCATTTTCTTTTAGTAAGGGATTTTTGGAAAAAAAAGGAGACCTCATAAATCTTTCCATTTGCCTTGGAGTCTTTCAACTTGGGTCAGAGGATGCTCAAGTGATTATTAATTTTAACAAAATATTTAAACAATATGACAAATGACTTGCTGTTTGCTCTTGCTTCCCTAGTCTTATCTACACACAGTGAAAAGTCTCTCAGGAAAGGCCTAGGACAGATCAATAACAAAATGCTATATTACTTTCTAAGTTGATTGAGATGAGCAGAGTTTTATATAATCAACAGTCAGGTATATTTCTTGTCACTTCCTCACTGTCACGGGAAGGAAAACTCCTTTAAAACACTTACCTGGGGCACAGAATTCAGGCAACACGATGGATGTCCACTGTTTAAAAGGATTTTGCTTGGGATAGTTTATCAAGAAGGTTTCTGTCATTCAAGTACAGGCCACAGAGAGAAAATCTGTTCCTAATCCAAGGAGTAAAATAAACAATCAGATCGGGAAAGCCAAGGATTGCTGAAATTGCTCTGGGACAACTCAGGAGCCACGAATGCAATAAACAAAGAGAAGAGGAGGTGACCTAAGGTGGTGGGAAGCCCTGGATGGAAAGCTCAAAACCTGAATTAAAGCCCCAACAACTCTCTATCATGGGTCAATGCAGAGGAGTAGTTCAGCCCTTTGAGAGTCAGATCCTTCAGAAGAGGGTAGGGGGCGCTGTGCACAGAGGAATACTGAGAATCTGGAATTAGGACTACTGAGTTTAAATCTTGCCTTAGGCATTTACTAGCTATATAGTGCTGGGCAAATAAATTAACCTCCCTTATGGACAGTTTCAATTGTAAAGTAAGGATAATAATAACAGCATCTGCCTCGCAGGATTCTTATGAGGATCAGAGGAGATCATATTTGAAAAAGCAAAAAAAACAAAAAACAGTGCTCAACACAATTTCTAACCCATAGTCTGCACAATTTAAATGTTTATTCCCTTCTCGTCCCCTTCATCTGTAAAATGTTGATACTTGTTTTGTTTAAAGGATTATCGTGATGCTCAAATAATACAATGTACTAAGTGACCTCTGTGGAATAAAAAGTCACTTTCCAAGTCAGCTGTTATAATAGGTCAAATGCTCCATTTGTCTCTCATCACTGTTGGAAAAAAATATCTCTCTTTATGAGAGTTTATGTGGTACAGGGCTAAAAGTGCTGGCCTTGGTGTTCAAGGACCTGGGTTCAGGTCTTCCCTTCTGTGATCACTAGAATGGACCTAGGAAAGCCATTTCCCTGCTCTAGTTTCCAGTTTCTGTGACTTGTAAAATGTTCACCTAGCTGTGCTGAGATTTCTAAGAGATCTAAAACTAGTCTTCTGTGATTTGATGTTATTCCCATAAGAATCACAGAAGGAAGATGCTGAACATCCTCAAAACCCTATTTTCTAACTTAAGGAGAAAAAACACCACTGCAGAAAGGCAATGAGTGAGTGACATGGGCTTTCCTACTCCATTTAGACACCAGTCATCTATTACACAAGTCAGACAAGGTATGTGAACAAAGCAAGGGCTGGCTTAGAAAGAGAGAATCCAAAAAAAATACCCCACATTTAATAAGGAGGAAAAAAAGGTTCATTTCATTTTAAATTAAAAATGTGAGCCCCACCCATATTGTTACGATGCTCCTAAACAACAATTAAGAATTAACAATTAAGAACCCTAAATGTCATTCTTAATCTCCACCAGATGCATAAGCTGGAGCCAATGGCATAGGCAGGCAGATTGCGAGACCAACAATTCTGTCAGAGCTGGGAATTTATTTATCTCAACTCATTAAAAACAAGGTTAAATATTATATCTTTCAAAATGAATAATTCATTCACATTTTGATCAAGGTCACTTTTTAAAGTGTTTTCTTTGTGGATAAGATGTAGGTGTGGAAAAAGAGCTACGATTTTGGAAATGGTCCCTTCCAAACCTGAGTAGTTTGGGTCAAAAGCGCAGAGAGAATCTGAGGATGCCTGGTAGGAGCAACGCTAGGGTTCTCATTGGGATGTTTGAAAACAAAGGGCTACTTTAGTTAAATGACAGAAAGAGAAGGGAATCATCTTTTAGCAAGTGCTTACTATGGGTTAGCCACTTGAAAAAAGTGTTCTGAATCATGACTGAGTAGAGAAATGCAAATAAAAACAACCCTGAGATACTACTTATACACATCTTATTGGTTAATATGACAGCAAAAGAAATTACAAATATTGGAGGGAATAGGGAGAAGCTGAGATGCTAGTGCACTATTGGTGGAATTGTGAACTGATCCAACTACTCTGGAGAACAGTTTGTAACTACAGCCAAAGAACTATAACAGTGTTCATGACCTTGGACCTTGAAATACCATTACCAGGTCCACATCCCAAAGAGATCAAAGAAAGGTGAAAGAACCCACATTTACAAAAAAATTTGTAGTAGCCCTTTTTGTGGTGCAAAAGGATTGGAAATTGAAAGGGTGCCCATCAGTTGGGAAATGGCTGAAGAAGTTGTGGTATATGATTGTGATGGAATGTATTATAAGAAATGACAAGCAGGATGATTTAAGAAAAACCTGAAAAGACTTATATGAAGTAATGCAGAGTGAAGTGATTAGAACCGGAAGAACATTGTGCACAGTAACAGCAATATTATGCAATGGTCAACTTTGAATGACTTAGTTATTCTCAGCAATGCAATCATCCAAGACAATTATAAACTACTCATCATTAAAAAGGCTATTCATCTCCAGAGAGAGAACTGATGAAATTTGAATGCAGATTGAATTGAATGTGCTTTTCATGTTCTTTGTTTTTCTTATTTCTATTTTTGGCAACATGGTCAATATAGAAATATATATTTTTTTTTATAATTTCACATATATAATTGGTATCCTATTTCTTGCCTTCAAACTGGGTGGGAGAGGAACAGGAGGGAGGGAGAGAATTTGGAATTCAAAATTTTAAAAATCATGTTAAAAATATATAAATGTGCTTTAAAAAGAGAAATTCAACAGACCATAAATGAATCCCCTAAGAGAAAAGCATCGGGACTAAGTGGACTTATAAGTGAATTCTATCAAATATTTAAAGATCATCAAAGTTCAATATTAAATAAATTACTTGGAATAATAGGCAAAGAAGAGATCCTACCAAATTCCTTTTATGAAACAAATATGACACTGATGTCTAAACCAGAAAGTGTAAAAACAGGGAAAAAAAGAAATTATAGGCCAATTTCATTAATGAATGTGGATGCAAATAATTTTTAAATAGTGAAAAGACTGCAACAATATATTACTAACATTGTACATTGTGATAAAGAGGGATTCATACCAGTAATTCACAGGGGGTATAACATAAGGAAATTTATTAACATTATACCAATAATAAAAGTTTTTGACAAAGTATAGCATCCTTTTTATTAAAAACACTTTTTATTAAAAATATTTGAAAATATTTTATTAAAACATTTGCTATAAATGGATTTTTTGCTTAAATTGGTTAAATTTTCTTTTCTAAAATCATCAGCAAGCTCCCCAGCTGTGAAACAAGGATATCCAAAGTCACCAGTTTTATTCAATACTGTATGGGAAATCTTAGCAATATCAATAAGAGAAGAGAAAGAAACAGAGGGAATTAGAATAGAGAATGAGGTAATAAAATTCTCTCTTTTGCAGAATATATAATGGTATACTTGGAAAATCCAAAAGACTCAACTAAAAAGTTATTTGAAACAAACAATTTTAGCAAAGTACCAGGATATAAAGTAAATTCACAAATTATCAGCATTTCTATATGGCACAAACAAAACACTACAAGAAGAGACAGTAGGGGGGTGGAGGCAAGACAGTGCAGTAGAAAGACGTATATGTTCTAGAGCTTCCCCCACAGCCCACCAAATACCTGTAAAAAAAGACTCTCAATAATTGTAGAGCAACAGAAGTCACAAAACAGCAGTGAAAGAAGTTTCCAGCCAAAGGTAACCTGGAAGGCCGGCAGGAAAGGTCTATCTCATGGGATGCTGAGTGGAGTGGAGCCCAGCCCTGCCTGTGCATCACTTAGAGGAATAGGACTTGAAAAAACCTCTGGGGCAGAATTCCCAGCAGGGAGGATCCCAGATCCCTCAATCCACAAGTAACAAAGAAAGATCCAAAGGTAAGTGTAAGAGGGCTTTCCAAGCTGGGCAAGAGCAGAGCAGGGTCCCCCAAGCCCTGGCCCCAGGCAGAAGCAAGGACAACAGCAGCAGAGGGTAGTGGGTGATTACACTGGTGCAGAAGCAGCCTGGGTCCATTGTCCAGGCAGCTCAGTTTAAAGCCTCTGGGGGACCTGAGCAGCTGATAATGAACTTTAGCCTTGAGCATGGTACAAGGGGGAGGAGGACCACTAGGACCCTCCTCTTGACAAAGGATTCAGAAGTCTAGCAACTGGCTGGGAAAATGCCCCCAAAAAGGGGAAAAAAATAAGATCATAGAAGGTTACTTTCACATTGAACAAGTGTCTCCTTCCATCCTTTCAGATGAGGAAGAACAAGGCATACTTTCAGAGGAAGTCAAGATTTCTGCCTCCAATACCTTCAAAATGAATATGAAGTGGGTTCAGGCCCTGGAAGAGCTTGAAAAGTGAGTCAGCAGCTTGCTAAAGAAGAACCAAAAAAGTGCTGAGGAAAAAAATACCTTTAAAAATAGGCTAACTCAATTGGAAAAAGAAGTCCAAAAGCCAATGAAGAGAAAGAGGCTTTAAAAAGTAGAATTAGCCAAATGGAGAAGAAGATGCAAAAGCTCACTGAACAAAATAGTTCTTTGAAAGAGAGAGTGGAGTTCAGGGAAGCTAATGACTATGAGATAAACCAAGTTACAAAACAAAGCCAAAAGATTGAAAACACAGAAGATAATGTGAAACAGCTCATTAGAAAAACAACTGACCTGGAAAATAGATTCAGGAAAGACAACTAAAAATTATAGAAATACCTGAAAGCCATGATGAAAAAAAGAGCCTAGACAACATTTTTCATGAAATTATCAGGGAAAAATGCCATGACATTCTAAAGCCAGTGGGCAAAATAAATATTGAAAGAACTCACCTATCACCTCCTGAAAGAGACCCGAAAAGAGAAACACCTAGGAATATTGTGCCCAAATTTCAGAGTTCCCAGGTGAAGGAGAAAATATTGCAAGCAGTTAAAAAGAAACAATTCCTGGATTGTGCATAACACAGGATCTGGCAGCTTCTATATTAAGGGATCCAAGGCCTTGGAATATGATATTCCAGAATTCTAAGGAACTAGGACTAAAACCAAGAATCACCTACCCAGCAAGACTGAGTATAATATTTTAAGGGAATAAATGATCATTCAATGATATAGAGAACTTTCAAGCATTCGTGTTGAGAAGACCAGAACTGAATAGAAAATTTGACTTTAGAACACAAGAATCGAGAGAAGGAAAAGGTAAACAGGAAAGAGAAATCAAAAAGAACTTTCTAAAGCTGAACTATTTACATTCCTACATGGAAAGATAATATTTGTAACCCTTGAGACTTTTCTCAGTATTTGGGTAGGTGGAGGAATTATACACACACACACACACACACACACACACACACACACAGAGTACAGGTTGAGTTGAATCAGAAGAGATGATATCCTTGAAAAAATAAAACAAAATAAAGGAATGAGAGGAAAATACTGTGAGGAAAAAGGGAGAAATGGAACGGGGCAAGCTATCACTCATAAAAGAGATAAGAAAAATCTTGTTGAATAGAGAGGAAAAGGCATGAGATGAGAGAAGAAAAGTGAAGCTTATTCTCTTCACATATGACTTAAGAAGAGAAGAACATGCTCACTAAATTTGGTATGAAAATCTATCTTACACTACAGGAAACTAGGGGAGAAGGGGACAAGTGGGGTGAAGGGGATGATAAAAGGGAGAGCAAACAGGAGATGGGAGTAATTAGCAGTAAACACTTTTGGGAAAGGACAAGGTCCCATGAGGGAATAGGAAAAGGGGGGGGCAGATTAGGATGGAGGGCAATATTGCTAGTCTTACACAATATGACTGTTACAGAAGTCATATATATATATATATATATATATATAATATATATATATATATATATATATATATATATATCCTTTATTGAATTGTTTGCCTTCTCAGTGGGGATGGGGAGGGAGGGAGGGAGACAAGTTGGAATTCAAAGTATTAGAAACAAATGTTGAGAATTATTGTTGCATATAACAGGGAAATGCGAAATACGGTAACAGGGCATAAAAATTTATCTTGCCTTACAAGAAAAGAAAGAAGATGGGGCTAAGGGAAGGATGAAGTTTGATAGAAGGGAGGGTACAGTGGGGGAAGGGTTAATCAGAATGAAAAGTATTATGGGGTGGGGGAGGGAAAAGACGGGGAGAAAAATTGGAACTCAAAATTTTGTGGAAATGAGTGTCAAAATCTAAAAATAAATAAATGATGAAAAAGAAGAGACAGTAAAAAAAAATACCCCATTGTTTTGAAAAAAAGAATTAATTTAAAAAAGCAAGCTGTATACATGATAGAGATGTGCAGCTGCATCCACAGCCCATTTTATGTTTATGCTAACAGAAATGTTCTTTTTATTTGGTATTTTAGTTGAGAATAGAAATTCTTTTGACGAAACTTTTAACAGCAGAAAAAAAATCAGAAGCAGTAGGATGAGAACAGGATAGGGGAATAAGCTTGTTTGTCTGACACATAAATAAAGGGAAAAGGCTATGATGAGATAAGGCCATAAGTTAAACTGGAGTTAGGCTTTTGGATTTCTCTGCAAGCAGTGGAAAGTCTCTGAAGCTTTTGACTAGACGGTAACTATACCAGGATTTTGAGGTTCAGAGGTGCTCGGGAATCCTGAAATACCAGTACAGCAGGTCCTGCTCAAGTGAATTTGACTCAAGCCTTCTTAAAACCAAAGGTAAACAAGGCTTATTAAAGATTTGCTATACTGGGTTGACTCTTGAGGAGCCTAAGCATTTGTAATGCTTGTGTTCACAAGTAGTCCAGAAAGAATCTCAGCTACACAGAGTCTGAGCTGAATTGAATCTGAGCCAAAATACTCCATTTAAAATAACTCGAGTCTAGATTAAACAAACCTAGGAATTATATAAACAAAAATATATATTAAAAAAATTTAAAAATAAAATCAGATTTGAATCATTGGATAAATATTCATTGTTCATGGGTAGGCAGGGTCAATATAATAAAAATGATAATTTTACCTAACTGAATTTATATACTCGAAGCCATTTCAATTTCTCACTTTAACAAAGTAGAAGAATAATAAAACTCATTTGCACAAAAACCCCCAAAAGTCAAGAATATGAAAGAAACTAATGAAAAAAGTTGTAAAGGAAGTTTTAGCAGTTCCAGAGCTTAAACTATATTATAAGTCAATAATTTTCAAAACCATTTGGTACCAGCTAAGAAACAGAAAGTTAGACCAATGGAATACAGCCCACATAGAATTTACAGCAACAAATAAACATAATAACTTTGTAATCTGACCACTGTAAAGACTTAAAATTTTGGGAGAAGAATTCATTGTTTGGTCAAAGCTGTTGGGAAAGTTGGAAATCAGTATAGCAGAAAGTTGGCATAGATCAATACCTTACACCATTTACCAACATGTGTGTGTTCCTCCTTCGTTGCCCAAGAAGACCATGTCAACAGAGAAATAATGACATGGCTTGCATTTGACTTTGTTTTGAGTGAGGAAGGGCTGTGTAGGTCACCAAGCCTCACTTCTCCTCCAGAGCCATCGGAATCCAGTGACCATATATTAATGCGGATAAGGAAATAGGGGTTGTGACTTGCCCAAGGTCACACAGCTAGTGATTGTCAAGTGTCTGAGGTGATATTTGAACTCAGGTCCTTCTGACTTCTGCACAGGTGCTCTATCCACCTAGCTGCCCCCTACTTACCAACATAAAGTAAAAATGGACACATGATCTAAATATAAAAAAAGATTTTAAAGAAAAATTAGGAGAACATGGATCATATTACTTAGGGATTATATTACTTATCATATTACTTATGGATCCATGAATAATTTATGAATGCACGAGACATGAAGAGCAAAGCTAGGTGCAAAATGGGTAGTTTTGATTAAATTTAAAAAGTCTTGTACATATAAAACCAATGTAGCCAAGATCAGAAGAAAAGCAGAAAATCAGCAGATATTTTATAGTTTCTCAGATAAAGATCTCAAATATCAAATATATAATGATCTTTGTAAAAATCTATTAGAATATGTGTCATTCCCCGATGGATAAATGGTCAAAGGATATCAACAGGCAGCTTTGCAATAAAGAAATGAAAACCATTTGTAGTTATACAAAAATGCTCTAAATCATTATTGATTAGGAAAATGAAAATTAAAACAACCTTGAGATATAATTTTACACCTACCAGATTGGTTAAAATGATAGAAGGGGAAGGCAACTAATGTTAGGAGGGGTGAGGAAAAAAGGGGGACACTAATTCATTGTCGCTGCAATTGTGAACAAATTCAACCATTTTGAAAGCAATCTGGAATGATGGCCAAAGAGTTATTAAGCTGTCTATACATTTGACCCAGTAATACCACTACTTACTCTATTTCCAAAGACGATTAGAGGAAAAGGAAAAAAAAATCTATATGTTCTAAAATAATTATACTAGCTCTCTTTGTGATGGAAAAGAATTGGAAATTAAAGGATGACCATCAATTGAAGAATGGTTGAACAAGTTGTGACATATGATTATGATGTAATACCAGTGAGTTGTAAGAAATGATCAGCTTGAGGGTGGAGCCAAGATGGAAGAGGAACAGCAACTCACCTAAGCTATTAGACAAACTCTTTCAGATGCCTCTAGAAAGAGAATCTGACCTGATTTTGGAGAGGCAGAATCCAATAGGAGACAGAGTATGGCAGACTCACAGCCCATGACAGACTGGAAGGTCAACAGGAAGAATCTGTTTCAAGAGACTAAAGGAGAACAGAGCACATAGCGCTCAGCACACAGGCTGGATCAGGGCGTCCCTGCCATTGCAGGGCTGAGCAGGAAACCCTGGGTGATCTGAGGAAGCAGCCACACTGTGTGGGCATATCAGCCCAGAAAGGGAGTCCAGCAGAAGGGAGGAATTGAGAGCCATAGAGCCCTAGGTATTTGCTCCTGAGAAAATCAACCCACAGATTAAAGGTCTGTAAGTCATCTACTTGAAATTCTTGGAGTCAAAATGGCAGAGTGATCAGTAAATGCTCTGTACCCCTCCCCTTGCTGACCTTGAAAGAACCATAAAATATTTCCCCAGAAAAATCCTGGAACAGTGGGATCAGCAGAAGATGCAAAGAGTCTCATAGCACATGAGGCTAGGAAAATTGCCAAGGAGGATCGCTCTTGCTGAAGGGGACCAATGCAGGACCAGAACAGTCCCAGACAGCCCCAACTCAGCAAACCAGGAGGAGATTCTGAGGCCCAGGGGGAGTAACCTGCAACTGTCAACACCAGGACCCCAGGTGTGCCTCAGCACCCCAGGGGAATCGAGAAGACACTAGGACAGACAGGATTGCCAAGTGTTCAGCTTGTTTATGCTCTAGCTCAGCAGAAGAGACCTCCTGTGGTCATACCAACCCTCCACCACACTAGAGAAGCTAGCTCCAGTGTAAATCCAGGGAAACTCAGAAAGACTTTACATGGTCTCTGCTTTCTTACACAAGCCAGCTCAGCCCCATGTAAGCAGCAGCACTTTAGCTTCTCACTGAAACAAGCAGAGTTCAAAACACACAAAAACTCAAGTTTGAGGCACAAGAACTTTAGCACAGAGCCCCTTGTGCCCTAGAAGTGGAAATCTACTTAAAAGCCAGGAAAATGGTGAGCAACCTGAGTAAGAAGCAAAAGAAAAAAAGAAAAGACCTGGGATCAAGGAACAAAACATGAGGTCAGTATTGATACTGTACTCCCATTTGAAATTACAGAAGGGACCATGAACTAGTCGCAGGCACAAAGAGATCCTTGAAAAAGCTGAAGAGGATTTTAAAGGCCAAATAAGAGAAAAAGAAGAAAAACAGGCCAATGATTTTGAAAGTATGAAAAAAGAATTCACTGATGGGAACAGCTACATAAAAAGGAAAATTGGACAAATGGAAAAGTAAGCAGAAACTCTAACAGGGAAAATTGGACAAATGGAAAAGGAAGCAGAAAGCCTAACTGGGAAAACTGGACAAATGGAAAAGGAAATACAAAAACTAACTGGAGAAAATAATTCCTTAAAGAGAATAACTGGACAGATGGAAAAGGAGATGCAAAAGTTAACAAATTAAAATGATTTGATAAAAATTAGAATTGGGCAAGCAGAAGTTCATGAATCTATGAGACATCAGGAAATCAGTCAAACAGTATCTAAAGAATGAAAAGATAGAAGAAGATGCAAAGTATCTAATTGGAAAAATAAATGACCTGGAAAATAGATCCGTGAGAGAAAATCCAATTATTGGCCTACCAGAAAGCCATGATAAAAAAAATAACCTGGACAATATATTTCAAGAAATCATCAAGGAAAACTGTCCAGAAGTCCTAGATTCAGAGGGCAAAATATTCATCGAAAGAACCCACTGTTCATCTTACAAAAGGGATCCCAAACTAAAAGCACCAACGAATATCATTGCCAAATTCAAGAACTATCAAGTGGAGGAGAAAATACTACAGCCAAGCAGAAAGAAACCATTCAAATATCAAGGAATGAAAGTCAGGATGGCACAGGATCTTGCAGCTTCTTAATAGAAAGGTCAGGGAAATGGAATATGATATTCCATAAGGCAAAGGAGCTGGGACTACAACCAAGGATCAATTACCCAGCAAAGCTGAGCATGGTATTTCAGGCAAGGAGATGGACATTCAATGAAATGAGGGATTGCCACGCCTTTCTGATGAAAAGGCCAGAATTCAATAGAAAGTTTGTTCTTCAAAAGCAAATCTCAAGAGAGGCATAAAAAGGTAAACAGAGGGAAAAAAAACTTTTTTCTCAATATGGGCAAACAGTTTATATGCCTATAAGGGAAGATTTTTAATCTTGAGAATTGTATATTTATTATGAAATATATAAGGGATATACATAGATAGAGGGAGTGGATATAAAGCAAGTGATGTGATGACAAAGAAGTGATTTAAGGGTGCAAAGGGATTGTAACAGAAGATGTGAAAAGGAGCAGGCAGAAAATGGCAAATTACCTCATATGAAGAGGCCCAAAATTATATGACAGTAGATGGAAAAAGGTGAGGGAGATCAGCATTGTTTGAGAGGTATTCTCATCTGATTTGGTTCAAGGAGGGAACAAAAAGATAATTAAATATAAAAATCTAACTAGCTCTACAGGCAGTAGGAGGGAAAGGGTGAAAGAAAAGGAAGTGGAGGCTAAAAGGGAGGGGAAAAATAGCAAGGGTAAAGGGGAGTAAAAGGGAGGGGTGCTTAAAGAAGGAAAGGAAGACTAGACTGTGAGAAGTGGTGGTCAAAAATTAAAACTCTATTGTGGAGTGGAAGAGGGGGAAGGGAGAATTAAAAGCACAAATGGTGGGAAACAGAATGGAGAGAAAGACACAGATAGTAATCATAACTGTGAATGTGAAGGGGATGCATTCTCCCATAAAACATATATGCATACCATATCGAATTAAAAACCATAGTCCAACAACATGGTGTTTACAGGAAACACATATGAAATGGGGGGATACACACAGGGTAAAGGTAAAAGATTGGAGCTGAATCTATTGTGCTTCGTGTGATATAAAAAAAAACAAGGGTAGTAATCTTAATCTCAGACAAAGAAAAAGCAGAAATAGATCCAATTAAAAGAGATAAGGAAGGAAATTATATCCTAATAAAATGCAACATAGAAAACGAAGCAATATCATTACTAAACATATATGCCCTAAGTGGTATAACATCCACATTTATAGAGGGAATTTAAGGGAGTTACAGAAAAAAATAAATAGCAAAACTATACTAGTGAAAATAGTATACTATACTATACTAAAGAAAAGTATAGTATACTATACTAGAGAAAAACTATACTCAACTTCCCCCTCCCTGAACTTGAAAAATATAACCTTAAAATAAACAAGAAAGAAGTTAAGGAACTGAATAAAATTCTGAATAAGGTAGATATGATAGATTTCTGGAGAAAATGGAATGAGGAGAGAAAGGAATATAGCATTGTCTCAGTGGGACATGGGACATATACAAAAATTGACCATGTACTAGGATATAAAAGCCTGACAATTCAGTGCAAAAAAGCAGAGATAATGAGTGCATCATTTTCAGATCATAATGCAATAAAAATCATGTGTAATAAAAGACCATATAAAGATAAACCAAAAATTAATTGGAAACTAAATAATCCAGTCCTAAAGAAATGAGTGGGTTAAACAACAAATCATAGAAGCAAACAACAACTTCAAGAGAATGACAACAATGAGACAATCTACCAAATCTAATGAGATACCACAAAAGCAGTTGTTAGAGGAAGTTTTATATCTTTGAATACCTACATGAATAAAATAGAGAAAGAGATCAATGAAGTGGGCATGCAACTGATAAAACTAGGAAAAAAGAAAAAAGAAATTGAAAGTCCTCAAGTAAATATCAAATCAGAAATATTGAAAACCAAAGGGGAGATTAATAAAACTGAAATTAAGAAAACCACTGAACTAATAAATAAAAGTAAGAGTCGGTTTTATGAAAAAAAAACAAATAAATTGATAAACCTGTGGTCAATTTGTTGGAACAAAATGAAAGAAGAAAACCAAATTAGCATTATCAAAAATGAAAAGGGTGAAACCACCTCCAATGAGATGGAAATTAAAAGAATAATTAGAAATTATTTTGTCCAACTGTATGCCCATGAAGTCGACAACCTAAATGAGATGGATGATTATTTTAAAAAAATGTAAATTGCCCAGATTAGCAAAAAAGGAAGTTGAATACTTAAAGAACCCCATCTCAGAAAAAGAAATTGAACAAGTCATCAATGAACTGCCTAGGAAAAAAATTTCCAGGGCAAGTTGGATTTACAAGTGAATTCTATAAAACATTTAAAGAAGAGTTAGTTCCAATACCATATAGACTATTTGGGAAAACTGGGGAAGAAGGAGTCCTCTCAAATTCTTTTTATGAATCAAATAATGGCATTGATACCTAAACCAGAAAGAAACAAAACAGAGAAAGAAGACTATAAACCATTTTCTCTAATGAATATAGATGCGACGAATTTAAACAAGATATTAGCAAAAATAAGAGAGCAACTTATCATGAGAATAATACATTATGGTCAGGTAGGATTTATACCAGGAAAGCATGGCTGGTCCAATATCAGGATATTAGAATTATTGATCATATCAACAGCAAACTAAGAGAAACCATATGATTATCTCAATAGGTGGAGAAAAGCTTTTAACAAAATACAACCCCCATTCCATTTTTTTTCTTTTTTTAATATTTCTTTATTTATTTTCAGTTTTGAACATTCATTTCCACAAAACTTTGAGTCCCAAATTTTTTCTGCCTCTCTCCCCTCTCCCCACCCCAAGATGCAGTGCATTCTGATTACCCCTGCCCTCAATCTATCATCTCTTCTATCACACCCCCCCTTCCCTTATCCCCATCTTCTATCTTTTCTTGAAGGGCAAAATAGATTGTTATACCCCATTGCCTGTATTTCTTATTTCTCAGTTATACGAAAAAACAATTTTCAACATTCGTTCCTAAAACTTTGAGTTCCAACTTCTCTCCCTTCCTCCCTCCCCACCCATTCCAAATGATAAGGCAAGCAACTCATTATAGGCTATATAAGTGTAGTTTTGCAAAAGACTTCTATAATATTCATGTTCGGTAAGACTAACTATATTTTCCTCAATCCTATCCTGACCACCATTTATACTATTCTCTGTTCTGACCTTGTACCTCCCCAAAAATGTAACTTCTAATTACTACCTCCTTCCATTTGGCCTCCATTCTATCATGCCCCTGTACTCCACTTATCCCCTTCTCTCCTACTTTGTTGTAGTGTAAGTATGATTTTCATACCATATTGAGTGAACGTGTTATTCCCTCCTCAAGCTAAATGTGATGAAAATAATCTTCACTTTTTCCCCATCACCTCCTCCCTTTTCTCCTCCATTAAGAAAGCTTTTTCTTGCCTCTTTTATGAGAGAAAATATGCCCCATTCCATTTCTCCCTTTCTCCTCCCAATTTATTCCTCTCTGATCCCTTTTTAATTTATTTTTTAGATATCATCCCGTCCTATTCAACCCACCCTGTGTTCTCTGTAAATACACACACACACATATATGTATATATGTGTGTGTGTGTTGTTTATGTCTGTGTGTGCATGTATATTCCCTTCAGCTACCCAAATACTGAGAAAAGTTTCAAGAGTTACAGGTATTATCTTTCCATGTGGGAATGTAAACAGTTGAAATTTAGAAAGTCCCTTATGATTTCTCTTTTCTGTTTACATTTTCATAATTCTCTTGATTCTTGTGTTTGAAAGTCAAATTTTCTATTCAGTTCTGGTCTTTTCATCAAGAATGCTTGAAAGTCCTCTATTTCATTGAATTACCATATGAAGTATTATACTCAGTGTTGCTGGATAGGTGATTCTTGGTTTTAATCTCAGTTCCTTTGATTTCTGAAATATCATATTTCAAGATCTTAGATTCCTCAATGTAGAAGCTGCTAGATCTTGTGTCATCCTGATTGTATTTCAGCAATCCTCGAATTGTTTCTTTCTAGATGCTTGCAATATTTTCTCCTTGACCTGGGAACTCTGAAATTTGGCTACAATATTCCTAGGAATTTGTCTTTTTGGATCTTTTTCAGCAGTTGATCAGTGGATTCTTGCAATATTTACTTTGCCCTCTGGTCCAAGAATATAGGGGAAGTTTTCCCTGATAATTTCATAAAAGATGATGTCTAGGTTCTTTTTTGATTATGATTTTCAGGTAGGCTCGTAATTTTTAAATTGTCTCTCCTGTAGCTATTTTCCAAGTCAGTTGTTTTTTCCATTGAGATCTTTCACATTATCTTCTACTTTTTCATTCTTTTGGTTTTCTTTTGTAATTTCTTGGTTTCTCATTAAGTCATTAGATTTCATCTGCTCTATTCTAATTTTAAAAGAAATATTTTCTAGTGAGCTTTTCAACATTCTTTTCCATTTCGCTAATTCTGTTTTTTTTTTAAAAAAAAAAAAGCTCTTCTCCTCCTTGGTTTGCGGGACCTCTTTTGCCGATTATCTTAGCCTATTTTTAAAGGTTTTATCTTCTATAGCATTTTTTTAGTCTCCTTTAGCAAGCTGTTGACTCTCTTTTCATGATTTCCTAGCATCGCTGTCATTTCTCTTCCCGAGAGAAACTACATGATTATCTCAATACATGCAGAAAAAGCTTTTGACAAAATACAACACCTATTCCTATTGAAAACACTGGAAAGCACAGGAATGAAGGGAACTTTCCATAAAATAATAAGCAGTGCTACCTGAAACCTTCAGCAAGCAGAATATGCAATGGGGATAAGTTACATTACTATCAGGGGTGATACAAGGATGTCCATTATCACCACTATTATTCAATATGGTATTAGAAATGTTAGCTGCAGCAATAAGAGAAGAAAAACAAATTGAAGGAATTAGAGTAGACAAAGAAGAAACTAAGTTATCAGTCTTTGCAGATGACATGATGTTATACTTAGAGAATCCAAGAGAATCAAGTAAAAAAGTCCTTGAAATAACAAAGAACTTTAGCAAAATTCCAGGTTACAAAATACACCCACCCAAATCTTCTGCATTTCCATATATTACTAACAAACCCAACAGCAAGATACAGGAGTAGAAATCCCATTTAAAGTTAGGGTAGACACTACAAAATATTTGGGAGTCTACCTGCCTAAACAAATCAAGGGACTATATGAACACAATTTCAAAAAACTTTTTGCACAAATAAAGTAAGATCTAAGTAAGTAGAAAAACATCAGTTGCTCGTGGGTAGGTTGAGTCAATATAATAAAAATGACAGTTCTACATAAATTAATTTACTTATTCAGGACCATATCAAATAGAACTATCAGATACATGTTTTCTAGAGCTAGAAAAATAATATCAAAATTCATCTGGAAGAACAAAATGTGCAGAATATCAAGGAAACCAATGAAAAGAAATGCTAGGGAAGGTGGCCTAGCTCTAGCCAATTTCAAATTGTATTATAAAGCATCAATTATCAAATCCCCTTAATGCTGGCCGAGAAACAGAGGGGTAGACCAGTGGAATACATTAGGTCCTCAAGACACTGTAGTCAATGAATATAGCAATCTACTGTTTGATAAACTCAAGAACCCCAGCTTCTGGGATAAGAACTCACTGTCTGACAAAAATTACTAGGGAACTCGGACAACAGTGTGGCAGGAACTCAGCACAGACCAATGCCTGTCATGATACACAAGAATAAAGTCCATATGGGTACATGATGCAGGTGTAAAGGTTGATAATATAAAAAAATTAGTGGAACAAGGAATTGTATATTTATCAGATTTATAGAGAATGGAAGAATTTTTGACTACACAAGAGATAGAAAACTTTGTGAAGTGCAAAATGAATAATTTCGATTATAATAAATTGAAAAGTTTTTTGCACAACCAAACCCAAAGAAATCAAGATTAGAAAGGAAGCAGAAAACTGGGAAAGAATTTTTGAAACTGATATCTTTGATAAAGGTTTCATTTCTAAAATATGTAGAGAAGTGATTCCAATGTACAAGAGTACAAGTCATTCCCCAATTGATAAATGGTCAAAATGAAGTCAGTGTTCAAAAGAAAAATTAAAGGTATCTATATTCATCTGAAAAAAAATGCTCTAAATCACTTTTGATTAGAGAGATGTAAATCAAAACAACTCTGTTGTACCACATTACACCTATCAGATTGGCTACGTTGACAAAATAGGAGATGATAAATGTTGGAAAAGATGTAGGAGAGTTGGAACACTAATTCATTGTTGGTGGATCTGTGAGCTGATTCAGCCATTTTGGAGAGCAATTTGGAACTTTGACCAAAGGGCTCTAAAAATGTGCATACACTTTTACCCAGTAATATTGCTTCTATGATTGTATCCCCAAGAGATCATAAAAGTAGGAAAGCATCCCACATGTTCAAAAATATTTATAACAGCTGTCTTTGTGGTGGCCAATTCAAGTGGATGCCCATCAATTGGGGAATGACTGAATAAACTATGGTATATGAATGTAATAGAATACTATTGTGCTATAGAAATGATGAACAGGAGACTTCAGAGACGACTGGAAAGACTTATATGAACTGATGCTGAGTGAAAGGAACAGAACCAGGAGAACTTTGTACGCAGCAACCACCACAGTGTGCGAGGAGTTTTCTGGTAGTCTTAGTACTTCATTGCAATGCAAGGACTTAAAAAGTTCCCAATGGTCTCTTAAGGCAATATACCTTCCACATCTAGAGAATGAACTATGGAATTCGATTGCAGAATGAAGCACACCATTTCCTTTTGTATTATATTTTGGCTTGTTTTATGATTTCTCCCATTCACTTTAATTTTTCTATGCATCATGACTAAAGTGAAAATGCATTTAATAGGAATATATGTGTAGATCCCATATGAAACTGTATGCCATCTCAGGAAGGGAGTGTGGAAGTAGGGGAGGAGGGGGAGGAAGGGGAAATAATCTAAGATATATGGAAGTGATTGTAGAATACTGAAAAGAAATCAAATAATAAATAAACAAATAGGAAACACAAAAATAAGAAACAATGAGATCCATTCTTTCAGAAAAAGGTATGGATAGACTTGCATGAAATAATAAAGAGCAAAATGAGCAGAAGAAGATAATATTGTGCACAATAAGAAAATTATCACTTTAATTTTGAGTGTATAAATTATTTTGACTGTTTTTAATTTTCAAATTATCTATAAAGAACATATAAAAAAGATGTTATCTTTATCTAGAGAGAGAACTGATAAATAGAATGCATCGAATAATGTATAGTATATATATAATGTAGAGTGTATAGAATAATGTATAAGAATATTTCTAGAACGTATACAATATTTATATGTATGGAATGTACAGAATGTGTGCATGTGTGGAATGTGTAGAATGATTTTTACATACATGTACCTATTTGTTTCTAATTGTAATCATCTCTAGGGTAGGGGGAATTTACATGATAATTTTGTTATATATTTGAAAGGAAGAGCAAATTAGACATAGTAGATTTACACTTTCACATGCAATTATCCTTTTATTGTACTATGTTACAGAAATATATTTTTATTTTTCCCTAAATTAAATGTATAGGAAAAAACCTATGGGTTGAGTGTTTATAAATAATTATCTCATTTTATCTTCACCATGACTCCATGAGATGGTTTCTATCATAATCCCAGTTGAGGAATCTGAGGCGCACAAGGTTTTTGACTTCCCCATCATCACCCAGCTAATCAGTATCTGAGGGTATTTTGCACTCAGGGCTTACACACTCTGATCCCAGCATTCTACCCCACCGAATAACCCAGTTGCTCCATGAAAATCTCTACTGTGTCCTCCTCCCAATCTCGTTAGCTCTTCTTACAGAAAAGCTTCACAGCCCAACAAACAGGATTCCCAGTTGGAGGCTGCTTCCTTCAGAGAACTGTCTCATCTTTATTAAACCTTGATTCCTAGAAGCTTTCTGATAGGGCAGAATTTACCAAATGTTTTCCTCTCAGACTATAAATTGCAAAGAAAATGTCTTCTTACTATTTTCAAGTGTTAAAAAATGTGATAAATCCTCCTTTTATTTTCCTCTCTTTTACTAGTCTGTAGTAACAAGAAGCAAGAAATTTGCTCAGGTTGTCTTTCTTTATTGTACTCAGGGGAAAAGGAAAATAATTAGCAAAGCATTATTCAATATCAATTAGATTATCCCCATTTAGTCTGGGCTTATCGTTTCTCTCTCCTCGTCCCAAAGAATGCTGGCACTACATGAGAGCTTAGGTATACACGCACACACATGTATACATATATACATACATACATATATGTTCATATTCACAAATGCATTCACGTGTGTTGTGCATCATATCAGCATACTCCAAGTTTGGGTTCCAGTCACATACCTTCTGTGGAAACTTCAGCACTATGTCCAGTAATAACCTCCAAGAGCACAGACCAGATACTGTGCCTCTTGAAAACATGCTGCCCCTATGTAGATATGGTCCCTTTGACTGTATCCATCTGGTTATCTGAGAAGCCAAAGAAACTTGCCTATTGTGGATTACTTTGATTCCATGACAAACTTTAAAAGGGTCAATTATTTGCTTCACGCAATGCTGAGCTCTGCAAGTATAAATAAATGGGTGTCTGGCACATACACATGATAGCTGGTGTGGCATGTCTCCACATGGCGACTCTGGGATAATGATTCCAAGAGTTTCAGGATAATGTGTGAGAGAAGTGTTTGTGTGGATTGTAGAGTATGTATAGACATTCTGCAAATGGTTCTAATTTGGTTGGTAAATTGAAACTGTGACTGGTTTCCATCATATCTCTCTTGCCTCAGTCTTTTTGGCTTTTATGTTTTCAGTTGAACTCCTTTATCCACAGGATGCAATGAGAATAATGTTGAAAGGGGAAATGCTTGAGGTCTTCTGTTCAAGCTTATGTGATCTCAAGAAGCAAGTCTCTGTAGTTGGCCTCCCTGTTGCCTTCTAGTAGAAGGGAATGCAGTTCTGAACTTATGAGCTTCAAAAAGTCAGGAATGAAAGTCACAGAATATAAGAACCGGTACCCATGTCGAGTATTCTAGCGATCCCAGAATTGATGCCCACTATCCAACGGGATAATCTTCAATAGTGATCTCCCAGACTCAAGCCACTGGAAGGCAAGACAAAGACTCATCTGGCAGTCACGCTGCATCTGGACATAAATTCAGTGGGACCAACGTCTGTATGAACTGGACAAAACTTGGGGCCTTCTCTTCCTAGAGAATGAAATGGCATAGGGAGAGGCCCTAAGGTGATAGAAAACATTTTACATATTTTTTTTTTCTTTTCCTGGTTGTATACTTGAGTTAAATGTTCATTTGTAAAAGCTAGGTATTACTAAGTGCCAAGATAGAATTGAGACACTAGTAATGGAAGAAGCACAGCTGATGATGACTTAAGCTAATCACAGTAGAGAAGAGGTCGATACACTCTGACAGCCTAGATACCCTTGAACCCTGAGAGGGGATGGAACCTGCCTGATTCTGGGAAAGGGAGCCAGAAGAATTTGCCTCACAAATATAGCGCCTGCTACACTAAAACTAAAACCAAACAGCCTCTGCTCTCAAGGACCTTAAATTCTGCTGTGACAACCCATGTACGCAGATAAGCATACAGAAAAGATGCCAAAATTAACACAAAACTTTGCAAGACAATTGAGTTTAAAAAAAAGTTTCCTGCAGGTAGTTGGACCTAAACTGGATTGTCTTTGAAGCCAAGGATGCTGAAGTTAGAGGAAGGAAGGGCAAGTCCATCCCATATCTGGAGGACCACTTGTGCCAAGGCAGAGTCAGAAAGAAGATTGTCATTTAGCAGGTGCTGCTGCTAGATTTCTCCTAGCACTGGGAGTCAAGTGCTCTTTCCCATAGAGTAAAGAAGGAACTTTTTTGCTGACTCTTTCTACTGTTTTTTCTGGTCATCACTGAGTTATTGCACAGCCTACAAAAGGAAGTTGCCATTTGTTCTCTCCTATCTCTTCTGTCCTTTGGACTAAGATCAGCATAATAATATCACTGCAAAATAATGGTTCTCTCTTAAACATTTATCAGTTTTATATTATTGCCCTTTCTACTGACATTTTCATGAACATTTTCAGCATCTAAACTTGATTCTTTGCTGTTGCTATGATTTCATCAATATGGACACATCTTTTACTAGTGCAGACTGCAATTGCTACACACCTCAGTTTAGGCAAATTGTCTCCTTGTTTTCTTATAGAGCCTTTGAGAAAGTTGCACCCAACATTCTGGAAGCTTTCTCTGGGACTTTGACTATTTCATGGGATTGAGGAATCATTGAAGATATTCATCAGCTACAGTCCCTTTTTCTGGAAGCATGATTAACTTATTTTCTTTTTTCCCCATAATATGTGTTCTGTACAGTACTTGAATTGCCATATCTTGCATTAAGTTATCATTGGTAATTATTTAGGGCAACCCACTCATGCTTGCCAAACATCTTTAGTCCATGAATTATCCGCCATTTTGATTTCCCTAGATTATGGTATTACATACATCAAAACCAGAAAGTATCCCTGAGAGAAAAATGATTGTTAAAATGCAGACTTTGGTGATGGGATATATACAAAATAATGAATACTTTGTCCACCAGAAGTTAGTTGGATCTTCTTTTCATGATCTCTTCATTTGTCGATCCCGCATGCTGTCAGATGGAAAATCTTGCCAGATTGACAGTAGTAAATCAATGGGATGCCAGTCATTTGGATCTCAGAATCTGGGTATTTGATGTTCATTTGCCTGTTTTCCTTTCATTGTGGATGGTCCAGAAATGGCATAGAAGAACCATGGATAATTTAAGGAGGCTTTTTAGTTTGCTAAGAGTAGATTCAAACTAGTTACACGACATATGTTAATAATAGCTTTCTAAGAACATGGGTATTCCACTGCAAGGGGGGCCAGCTTACATCACATCAGCGGACCCTCTGGTGAGTCTTGTTCCCTGTACATTATTCTTTGTTTGATGTGCTTTGAGTCATGGTATCTCTATGTTTATAAATAGTTTGCTTATGAAGTAAAATATGATTTGTATTCTGTGATGAAGACCCCTCTGTTGATTAGCTTATCTCTTTTTTGTCGTTCTGCCCCTTTTCCTATTTTTGTAATGCTCTTGGGACTGGCCAACAAAATCCAATGTCATTGAGAGGGAAGTAGATGACATGGGTTTGGGAAAAGCATGATATAGTACAAACTGTGGTTTAAATCATTTAAAATATTTTATATAAGCAAATAAGAGTAAAAACATCACATTTTATATTCAAGAAACAGAATTATACAGGGCATGGTCCCTGTCTTCAACTAGTTCATCGTCCTGAAAGAAGGAAACATGAGGTCAACTATCTGCAATATGAAATAGTCTATGAAGGACTGAGTGGTACTGAGAGCCATGGAATTATCAAGTTGGTATTGCTTCTAACATGGGGGAGAAAACTATAGAGCCACAAATACAGAAGGGAAAGAGAGGGAGCAGCAGTGTGGCATGGTGAATAGAGAACCAGTCCGGGAGTTAGGAGGACCTTAGTTCAAATTTGACTTCTGACTCTTGACACTTACTAGCTGTGTGACCTGGAGAAAGTCACTTAACTCCAATTGCCTTGCCAAAACAATAAAATAAAGAGATCTAAGAAAACATCTATCCTGCCCTTCTGTTTTAAAGATAAGGAAAATGGGGACCCCAAACAGCTTAAATGACATTGCTCATACTTTCCCTGGACCTATTTCTAACATGTTTCTCCCATTGTTGGACCACCAAAGGGCTGAGTTGTTCTGATTAGTGAAAACCTATTATACTTGGTGACTGAGACTCCACATCTCACTCTACTTGGATAATTTTCTCCCATGTCAATATCCAATAGTTTATTATTATCATTATTATTATTAACTAATATTCTCCCAATTATTTGATGCATCTACAAATTATGAAATAATACAATATCAAAAGCATTGTGGAGCACAATTTTGCCATGGTTATTTATGTGCAATAAATTGTGTAAAGGGTAACATTTAGGGCATACATGATCAGAAAAGGAAGTCGAATTTCTTTGTAACAAGAGAGAGGGAGGGGTAACAATCAGAGTGGGGATATTCATGAAGTACTCGCAATTTTGTGAATTAAGTCTATATACTCTCATGCATTCAATCCTCATGAGATCTCTTAGAGATAGGTGCTGCCATCAGTATTTTAAAGTTGCTTAAATAGCTGAGAAAATTGAAAATTAATTTTGTACACATGACCATCTGGTTGTTGAGTCAGATTGCAAACCACATGTCTTCTGCCTCCAAGTTCAGCTTTCACAGTGATGAACTGCCTCCTGAGAACTATCGTGGTAACTATGGAACTAGAGGAAGCCCATGAGTGTCCTGAATATCACCTACTGGAACGTTAATAAAAAAGAGTAGGGATAAGAATCATGCAAGCTAAGAAGATTGGGGCAGGTTACCTTCTGGACCAAAGGAGGGTGTGCCCACAGTAATAAGATCATGAATATACTGATTTCCCTAGCATATTAAAGTGTAGGAATTTTGACTTTGTTTTGTTTTTTTTTTCCCACCCAGGAAAAACATTCTCTACCTCTTCCCTCTTTGGTTTGAGAAATGAAATGTTCTCAACAGTAGGAACTCCAAAGCATAAAGGTAGGCCAATACAAATGAAGATCCCAACACACACACACACACACACACACACACACACTACAAGCACACACAAACAGGTCATGTAATTCAACTCCCTCATTTTACCAGCAAGGAAATAATCATGTTGAAATTCAGTGAATTGTCAGAGATGCCACAGAACCTTGGTATCATAACTTAATCTAAAGGTTTCTTGACTCTGTTCAAGACTGTTTCCACTACTCCTCACTACCTCCCTACACATTCTTTATGCAACAAGCCAAATCAACCACTTGGTGCAAATAGTTGAAGTCTAGCCAAGTAGCAATGCTCAAATCATTTACTCTTATAGTAATGAGGCAGATAAAAGAGTGAGTTTCTTTGGGCATCCTAATCTCACAAATAGGTTCTTTTCCTATAGTAAGACAATATGAGTAAGTCACTAAACACTTTAGCAAATCAAAGATGGACTGACATTATAAAAAGCATTTTCTCCTTCCTTTAACATTTTCTAAAGGCCAAATGTCTTGAGTCCTATACTTGTTTTGCATTGGAAAAGTAATAAATCAAAAACCATAATCAGACACATACAAATAATGGCAAATGTCTTGTGTCTAATGCATATTCTGACACAATCCCTGAAAGTTTACAAGTTTAACCCTCTTTAATAAAAACCATTTCAATTCCATCATCTTTGATACATATATGTTTTAGTTGAATAAGGAATGACAGCCAAAAAACAAATAACTTTATAAAGTAGAATGTAATTATGAGCTCTCAGTGATCTCTGTGTCAAATTGTCAACAGTGAATAACTTAGTCTCTGTTCTCCAGTTACTTATCCATCCTTACAAGTAGAGAAAAATATACCAAACATTCTTTTGGAGTGCTGGAAAACATGTTTTGTTAATAAATACTCAGTCAAGGATGTTTATCAATTGGGAAATATCTATACAATCATGATGGAATATTACAGTACTGTAAGAAATGATGAGCTAGTTGATTTTAGAAAACATAGAAAAAACTTACATGAAATAATGAAGGAAACAAGACCAAGAGAATGTTGTGTACAATAACAGAAATATAGTTCAAATAATAATTGTGAACAATCAAGCTATTCTGAGTGACAAATACTTAAATCAATTATAAAAGACCACAAAAGAAGATGTTTGCATCACCAGGGAAAGAACTGATAAATAGAAATGCACATAGTGGGGTTTTAGATCTATTTGTAAATCTGAGTCAAATGGTGGTCTTCTCTAGTGGAGAGTGGGGAAGGAGGGAAAGAGACAGTTTGAAATAAAATATAACAAAAGTAGACATAATTAAATAAAATAAAAAGGAGAAAAAGAGGAGATGAATAAATTTAACTGAATCAGCTAGAAAAAAAAGACAGAAAATACTTGGTCACTACAGCTCCCCCCGCCCTATGTCCAGCGAAATTCCTGTAAAAATGACTCTAAACAATTTCTGGAGTTTCAAAATCCATAGAATGATGGAGTGAAGTAAATCTCCAGCCCAAGAGAACCTGGAAAGTCTATGGGAAGACACACTGGCAGCAGAGCAGAGTCCAGTATGGGAAATGATTGTAAAGACACAACCAGAGAAGAACTTAGAGGGACTGAATCTCTACCATCTGTGGTGGTTTCCAGACTTCACAACTCAAAAAACTGAGGATGAATTGAAATGCCTGTGGAAAAAAACGTGTACGACCTGTGTGAGAGAGTTGAGTGGTCTGGCTCCAGTCTCAGAGCAGTGGAGTGGGTGAAGAAGCCTGTGACAGAAGCAGCAGGGGCTGTGGGCAGCTGTTTCTTATGCTTTAGGCCCATAGATTGTGGGGAGATTGAGTAGCTGAGACAACAATCCACCCACTTTGGAAGCAGAGAACAACCTTGAAAAAGAGCTTAAAAGTCAAGTAAATAGCTGGGAAAATGAGGGAAAAAATGGGAAAAAAAGAATCAGACTATATGATTTTACTTTCGTTATAAGGAAGACCAAGGTTTAAAAACAGAAGACAACAAAATCAAAGTTCCTACATCCAAAGACTCCATGAAAAATATGACTTGATTTCAAACCATGGAAAGCCTCAAAAAGTATTTTGAAAATCTAGTAAAAGAAGTAGAGGAAAAATTGGGAAGAAAAATGAGAGTGGAGCAAGAAAATGACAAAAAACAATTCAATTATTTGCTAAAAGACACCCACAAAATACTGAAGAAAATAACACTTTAAAAAATAGACTAACTCAAAAGTCAAAAGACATACAAAAAGCCAATGAGAATAATGTCCTAAAAAGCAAAATTGGTCGGACAGAAAACGCAGTCCAAAAGCTCACTTAAGGAAATGATCCCTTAAAGATTAGAATGGAGCAGATGTAAGCTAATGACATTATGAAAAATCAATAAATTATAAAACAAAGCCAGAGGAATGAAAAAATAGCAGACAATGCAACATATCTCATTGGGAAAACAACTGATCTGGAAAATAGATCAGGAGAGACAATTTAAAAATTATTGGACTGCCTGTAAGTCACGATTATATAACAGCTTAGATTGCATCTTTCAAGAAATTACCAAGGAAAACAGTCCCAATATTGTAGAACCAGAGGGTAAAATAGATATTGAAAGAATTCGCTGATCATCTCCTGAAAGAGATTGTAAACAGAAAACTCCTAGGAACTTTGTAGCCAAATTCCAGAGTTCCAAGTTCAAAGAGAAAATGTTGTAAGGAGCCAGAAACGATTTGAGCATTGTGTAAATACAATCAGGATAACGCAAGATCTAGCAGCTTCTACATTGAGGGATTGAAGGGCTTGGAATATGATATTTCGGAGGACAAAGGAGGTAGGATTAAAAACAAGAATCACCTTCCCAACAAAACTTCAGGGGAAAAAATGGTCATTCAATGAAGTAGAGAACTTTCAAGAATTCTTGTTGAAATGATCATGGCTGATTTTCAAACACAAGAATCAAGAGAATCATGAAAAGGTAAACAGGAAGGAGAAATCATAAAGGATTTTCTAAAGTTAAACTGTTTGCATACCTACATAGAAATATCGTATTTGTAACTTCTGAGACTTTCTCTAGGTAGGTAGATATAGATATATAGATAAATAGATATAGATATAGATAGATATATAGATAAAGATGTGGATAGATAGAGATAGAGACAGACAGACACAGACAGACAGATGGCTAGATAGACAAATAGACAGAGGACATAGGGTGAGTTGAATGGGAAGGGAAGATATCCCCCCAAAAAATAAAATTAAGGGATGATAGGACGAATATATTGGAAGAGAAAGGGATAAATAGAATGGGGCAAATTATCTCACATGAAAGAGGAAAGAAAAAATTTTTTTCAATGGAGGGGAAGAGGGAGAGGTGAGAAAAACTGAACGTTACTCTCATCGCATTTGGTTTAAGGAGGAAATAACATGCACACTCAATTTGGTAAGAAAGCCTGTCTTACAGTAAAAGGAAGTAGGGGGTAGTGGATAAGTGAAGGGTGGGGGGATGATAGAAGGGAGTGCAAATGGGAAGGGGGCTAATTAGAAGTGAACACTTTTGACAAGGGATAGGTTCAAAAGAGACAATAGAATAAGTGGAGGGCACTTCATTATTGTTAAGGAAGTGTTCTGCATAACTACCCATGTTTTACCTGCATTGAATTGTTGCCTTCTCAGTGAGGATGAGTGGAGAAGGAAGAAGGGAGAGTGGTTGGAACTTAAAGTTTTCAAAAAGAATGTTAAAAATTGTTTTTAGGTACCAACTTGGTCCCGGTAGTGGTAGGGTCAAGCAGGAAGCCCCAGGTAGTTTGAGGCAGCAGCCACGTGGTGGAATCTCAGACATATCAGAGCAGGACAGGAGTCTAATGGAGTCAAGCAAATGAGAGCCACATAACTCCAGGTATCTTCACAGGCTGCTCCTGAGACTATCAGCCCGTGCATTAAATATTTGTAAGTCACCTACTTGAACTTCAGGGAGCCAAGATGGTGGAGTGATCAGCAAATGCTCTCTCCCTCCCCTTGTTGACCTTGAAAGACCCATAAATTATTTCCCCAGAAAAATACTGGAACAGTGAGGATCAACCAAAGAGACAAACAGTGTCTTAGCATGTGAAGTTAGGAAAATTGCTAAGAAGGATTTCTCTTTCTGTGGCTGAAGGGAACCAGTGAAAGACTGGCACTGTCCTAGGTAGCCCCACCCGGTGAACAAGGAGGAGATCCTTGTGCTCCAGATGGTGAAGCCCACAACCACCAACACCAGGAACCCAGGTATGCCTCAGCATCTCAAGGGAATAAGGAAGACACTAGCATAGACGGGATCATCAATGGCTGAGCTTGCCTATGCTCTAGCTCAGCGGAGGAGACCTGCAGTAGCCAGACCACCCATCCCCCATACTAAACACAGCTAGCTTCAGGATAAATCCAGGGAAATGCAGAAAGACTTCATATGGCCTCTACTTTCTCACACCAGTCAGTTCAGCCCCAGGTAAGCTGCAGCAATTTAACTTCTAGCTGAAAGAAGCACAGGCCACAATATACAAAGCCTCGAGTTCAAAGAAAAAGAACTGTGGCATAGAACCCCTTGTGCCCCAGAGGCAGAGATTTGCTTTAAAAGCCAGAAAAATAGTGAGCAACCTGAGTAAGAAGCAAAGAAAAAAAAGAAAAGACCATAGAATCTTTGTATAGGGACAAGGAATAAAACACAAACACCAAAGAGGTCCACATTGAGACTGTACCCCCATCTGAAAACTAAGAAGGGAATATGAACTGGTTGCAAGCAAAAATAACACTCTTGGAAGAGCTGAAGAAGGATTTTAAAAGCCAAATTAGAGAAAAAGAGGGAAAACTATTCAATCATTTTAAAAATATGAAAAAAGAAATCACTGAAGATTGTAAAAGGAAAATTGAACAAATGGAAAAGGAAGCACAAAACCTAACTGGGAAAACTGGACAAATGGAAAAGGAAGTACAAAAAATAACTGGAGGAAATAACTCCTTAAAAGGAAAAACTGGACAGATGGAAAAGGAGAAACAAAAGTTAAATGAAGAAAACAATTTGATAAAAATGAGAATTGGGCAAGTAGAAGCTAAATACTCTATGACACATGAAGAATCAGTCGAACAGAATCTAAAGAGTGAAAAGATAGAAGAAAATGTAAAATAACTAATTGGAAAAAGAAGTGACCTTGAAAATAGATAAAGGAGAAAAATAAAATCTGAGAATTGTTGGTTTACCAGAAAACCATGATGAAAAAAAGAGTTTGGACAATATCTTCCAAGAAACCATCAAGGAAAGAGCCCAAAAGTCCTACATCAAGAGGACAAGATAGTCATTGTAAGAATCCAAAGAAGTTGAGACTACAACCAAGGATCAATTACCCAACAAAGTTGAGCATAGTATTTCGGGCAAGGAGACGGACATTCAATGAAATAAGGGATTTTCAGACCTTCATTATGAAAAGGCCAAAGGTCAATAGAAAATTCGATCTTTGAACACAAGTCACAAGAGAGGCATAAGAAGGGAAATAGGAGAAAAAAACCTGTTACTCAATATGGTCATAGTGTTTAACTCCATATAAGGGAAGATGATACTTGTCGATCTTGAGAATTGCATATTTATCATGATATGTAAAAGGGATATTTGTAGATAAATGGAGCGAGTTTAAAGCAAATGATGTGATGATAAAAAATATGATTTATGGTTGTGAAGGGATTGTAACAGGAAATGTGAAAAGGAGGAGGCAGAAAATGGTGAATTACATAACAGGAACACACATAAAATAATATTAAAATGGAGAGAAAGAAAGGAGGAAGATGAGAATTGTTTGATATTTGCTCTCATCTGATTTGGCTCAAGGAGGGAACAAAAAACTCAGTTCACTATAGAAATCTAACTAGCTCTATAGGAAGTAGGAGGGGAAGGGGGAAAGTAAAGGGAGGGGAGGCTAAAAGGAAGGGAAGAAGTAGTAAGGGTAAAGGGGAGTAAAAGGGAGCAGGGATGAAGGAAGGGAGGGAAGACTGAGGGAGGCAGTAGTCAAAATATCAAAATTTTATTGTGGAGGGAAAAGGAGAAGGGAGAACTAAAAGAAGAAACGGGAAGAAAGAGGATGGAGGGAAAGAGATAGTAATCATAACTATGAAAGTGAATGGGACAAACTCTCCCTTATGTAGAGATGGATATTAGAATTTATTTAAAACCATAATCCAGCAATTCGTTGTTTACAAGAAACACATTTGAAACAGGAAATACACAGGGTAAAATTGAAAGGTTGGAGCAGAATACATTGTACTTCATCTCATGTAAAAAAAAGACAGGGGTAGCAATCATAATCTCAGAAAAAGTAAAAACAGAAATAGATCTAATCAAAAGAGATGAGGAAGGAAAATACATCCTTCTAAAAGTCAACATAGGCAACGAAGCAATATCATTACTAAACGTATATATGCTCCAAGTGTTATAGAATCCATATTCTTAGAAGAGAAGTTAAAGTAGGTACAGGAATAAATAGAGAGCAAAACTATACTAGTGGGGAACCTAGCCTCCCTCTCTCTGAGCTTCATAAATTTAAACTCAAAATAAAGAAGAAAGAAGTTAAGGAGGTGAATAAAACTCTGGATAAGATAGATACAATAGATCTCTGCAGAAAATTGAATAGGGATAGAAAGGAATATACCTTTTTCTCAGCAGGACACAGCACATATACAAAAACTGACCATGTACTAGGGCATAAAAAGCTCACAATTCAGTGCAGAAAGGCAAAGGTAGTCAATGCATCCTTCTCAGATCATAATGCAATAAAAATTATATGTAATCAAAGGCCATATGTAATCAAAGATAAACTAAAAATTAATTGGCAACTAAATAATCTAATCCTAAAGAATGAATGGGTTAAATAACAAATCATAGAAACAATCAACAACTTCATTCAAGAGAATGATAATAATGAGACAACTCACCAAATATTATGGGATACTTCAAAAGCAGTTTTTGGGGGAAATTTTACATCTTTGAATGCCTACATGAATAAAATAGAGAAAGATGAGACCTATGAGCTGGGCATGCAACCGAAAAAGCTAGAAAAAGAACAAATTGAAAATCCTTAGGTAAATACCAAATTAGAGATACTTAAAACTAAAGGACAGATTAATAAAATTGAAATTAAGAAAACTATTGAAGTGATAAATAAAACTAAGGTTTGATTTTATAAAAAAACAAATAAAATTGATAAATCTTTGGTGAAATTATTTAAAGCAAGGAAGAAAATCAAATTATCAATATCAGAAATGAAAAGGGTGAACTCACATCCAATGAAGAGGAAATTACAACAGTAATTAGAAATTGTTTTGCTGAACTGTATGCACATAAAGTCCACAATCTGAAAGTGATGGATGATTATTTAAAAAACATTAATTGCCAAAATTAGCAGAAGAGGAAGTTGAATCCTTAACCCCATCTCAAAAAAAGAAATTGAACAAGCCATCTATATACTCCCTAGGAAAATATCTCCAGGGCCTGGTGGATTTACAAGTGAATTCTGTCAAACATTAAAAAAAGAGTTAATTCCAGGGGAGGAGCCAAGATGGTGGAGTAGAAAGACACACATATGCTAGCTCCTAACCCACAGCCCATAAAATAACTGTAAAGGAGAAGTCCCAACAAATTCTGGAGCAGCAGAAGCCACAGAACAATGGAGTGGAGGAGATTTCTGTTTCAGAGAGACCTGAAAAACCGACACCAAAGGTCTGTCGAGCACTGGACAGGATCGGAGCCCAGCCCTGCCTTGGCCGTGGCACCGAGGGGAGCACATCCCAGCAGGCTTCAGGGACAGAATCTCCAGTGGCAGAGCAGGTCCCTCCACCTGCAAGCACCAAAGGTCAGTGAGAGAGTCTTTTTGGCTGGTCAAGAGGGGAGTGGGGTGTCCCCATAACTCAGGCCCCCTCGGGAGGCAGCAGCGGAGGCGGCAGTGGACAGGGGCTCCCAAAGCAGGCAATAGCCAGATCCATTGTCGAGGTCTCCGAATAAACCCCCTGAAGGAACTAAACCTTGTGTGGTGGCCCTGCCACCCATCTAAGCAGCTGCACTTAATCTCACACTGAATAGCAGCCCCGCCCCTGCCAAAAGCCCTGAGGCTGGGAAGCAGCATTTGAATCTCAGCCCCCAAGAGCTATCTGGGCGGATCTGGAGGCGAGATGGGTGTGGAGACTTCACTTGACTCAGAAGTCAAGTAACTGGCTGGAAAAATGCCCAGAAAAGAGGGAAAAAATAAGACCATGGAAGGTTACTTTCTTGGGGAACAGGGGTCTCCCCCCATCCCTTCGGATGAGGAATAACAAGGCATACTGCCAGAGGAAGTCAAGGGCCCTCCCTCCAAAGGGGACTTAAACCTGTCTCAGTCAATAGAAGACCTTAAAAATCAAGTTATCATCTTACTAAAAGAGAACCAAAAAAACACTGAGGAACCTTGCAGCTTTCAAAAGAGGCTAATTCAATTGGAAAAAGAGGTCCAAAAAGCCAACGAGGAGAAGGAGGTTTTAGAAAGCAGAATTAGCCAAATGGAGGAGAAGGTTCAAAAGTTCACTGAACAAAATAATTTGTTGAAAAAGAAGAGTTAATTCCAATACTATGTAGACTATTTGAGGAAAATGGGGAAGGAGTCCTTCCAAATTCTTTTAATGATACAAATATGGTGCTGATATCTAAACCAAGAAGAGACAAAACAGAAAGAAAATTATAGAGCACTTTCTCTAATGAGTATAGATGCGAAAATTTTAGAAAGAAGTCTAGCAAAAAGAATAAAGCAACTTATCACGAGAAAAATACCCTATGATTAGGTAGAATTTATACCAGGAAAGCAGGGCTGGTTCAATATTAGAAAAACTATTAGCGTTTTTGAACATATCAACAAAAAAGTAGCAGAAACCACATGATTATCTCAATAGATGCAGAAAAAGTTGACACAGTATAGAACCCATTCCTGTTGAAAACACTGGAGAGCACACAAGTAAATGGAAGTTTCCACAAAATAATAAGTAGTATTACATAAAGCTTTCAGCAAGCATTATAGGCAATGAGTAAAGGCTAGATGCATTTCCAGCAACATCAGGGGTGAAACAAGGATGTCTATTGTCCCTATTGTTATTCAACATGGTGCTAGAAATGTTAGCCTTAGCGATAAGAGAAAAAAACACAACTGGAGCTCCCTATGAAGGGGACTGGGCTGCCTCCAAAGTGGGAACGAATGAGGGGAGGGAAGGGAATTGGGAAGGAAGAAAAATAACCATTTGTACCAGCTATTACATGCTAGGCCTTCTGCTAAATGATTTACTAATTTTGTCTCATTTAACCTTCATAACAATACTAGAAGGTAGGTACTGTTGCTATTCCTAGCTAAGTAAACTGAGACAAACAGAGATTAAAAGACTTGCTAGGGTCACCTGATTTCACACTAGGTGAAATTTATTGGATGGAAGATAGCAAGATTTTTTTTTCATATATGAGTTCGATTAGGTAACAACATAGTACCCTTCTATTTCTGAAACTCTGTGACTCATTTTATAAACAAGTTAAGAAAAACACATTTTAAGTGACTTGGCTAAGATCATACATGGAATATGATAGCCAGGACTCTGGAATCTAAGAAAACTGTATTCATTTGGAAAACTTGAAGAGAAAAATAGATTGACTCTGTTATGCTCTTTCTCCATCATGTAGGAGTGCACATATATATGTACATGCATACATGCACATATTTTAAGTCATAGCCACATATGGCTGTAGCAGACAGATGTACATATCTGTACATAAATGCAATTATTAATGTAAAATTTATAGGGGAAGAGAAAGGAATAAGTATTTATTGATCACCTATTGTATGCTAGGCCCTGTGCTAAACACTTTGCAAATATTTCATTTCATCCTTGCACAATCCAGCAAATTGATACTGTCATTATCTGCATTTTTTTTTGTTGAGGAAAATGATATAAACCAAGGTTTACTTAGGTTCTCACAAAAAGGAAGTGTCTGAGGCTGGATATGTGTTCAAGTCTTCTTCATTTCAGGCCCAGGACTTGATGCACTACACTACCAGCTATCTCACTTCAGCAAAACAAAAATGACCTGATAATTGGTGCTATTCATGAGTGGCATACGAGAATAATGCATCTATTCCTATTGAAAACACTGGAGAGCATAGGAATAAATGGGACCTTCCTGAGAATGCTAAATACTTTCTACCTAAAACCATCAGCAAGCATTACATGCAACAGGGATAAGCGAGATACATTTCCAATAAGATCAGGGATGAAACAAGGATGTTCATTCTCACCACTGTTATTCAACATAGTACTAGAAATATTAGTGTTAGCAACAAGAGAAGAAAAGGAAATTGAAGTAATTAGAATAGGCAAAGAAGAAAATAAATTATCACTGTTTGCAGATGATGTGATTAGAGAATTATGTAAAAAACTACTTGCAATAATGAACAACTTTGTCAAAGTTGTAGGATACTAAATAAACTTATATAAATCATCTCCATTTCTATGTATTACTAATAAAGCTCAACAAGAGATAGGAGAATTCCCACTTAAAATTACTGCAGACATTATAAAATATTTAGAAGTTTACTTACTGAAACAAACACAGGAACTATGTGAACACAATTACCAAGCTCTTTTCAAATAAATATTCAGATCAAAATCATTGGAAAAGCATCAGTTTCTTGTGGGCAGGCCAAGCTAATATAATAAAACTGACAATTCAACCTACATTAATTTATTCAGTGCGACACCAACCAAACTACCAAAAAAAAACCCCAAAAGTATTTCATAGAGTTAGAAAAAATAATATCAGAATTCTTCTCGAAGAACAAAATGTCCAGAATATCAAGGGAATGAATGAAAAGAATTGTTGGGGAAGGTGACCTAGTTATATTGCATTCTTCTTCTTCTTTTTTTTTTGACTCACCATTTCCTTTATTTATGTGAAATAGTGAATAATCATACCTCAATTGGGAAAAATTGGTGGTTTAGGATTTAAACAAGTCCTTTTGTCCTGAAGCATCTATTTTGAAGATTTGGGACTAGCAACTCTAGTGCCAGCATCTTTGAGTTTGGACTCGGCAGGCTTGGGGACAGTAGGCTTAGCAGCCTTAAAATCACTGGGCCTTGTGGCCTTGGCTGTTTTGGGATCAGACTTGGCAGACTTAAGGCCATATTCGGTGGCCTTGGGATCGGATTTACTCACCTTGGCCACAGACTTGGTTACCTTGGGATCAGTGGGCTTGGCAGCTTTGGGGTCTGTGGGCTTGGTGGCCTTGGGGTCAGTGGTTCTGGCAACCTTAAAGTCAGGCTTCATGATCCTGGATCCTGAACATTTGATGCTGGCCCTAGAGTCTGGACGCTTTGTGGCCATCTTATGACCTACACACCGAGCACTGCCCTTGGGGATCTTGGACCTGAGGAGCTTGGCCTTAGAGGCCTTGGTGCTCAAGGACTTGATGGCCTCTGCTAGAGCCTTGATGGCTTTGGCGTTGTTGGCCTGCATCTTCTTCAGTTCCTTCTTGTTGTGTTTCTTGGCAAAATGCATGTTTCTCAGAAATTTGGGGTCAAACCCTTTCAGAGACTTGTATCTCTGTGACCTCGGTTTCTTCATGCCGTCTCTGTGTTGTTTTTGTGATTGGTGGTGGGCGGTACAGTTCTTAGAATTAGTCATCTTTACACGGCAGCTTGCACAAGCAGGCGCTCCACCTACCAGAAGAGGTCCCATACCACATTGAATTGCATTGTAAAGCAAAAATCATCAAAACTACTTGGTACTGGCTAAGAAATAAAGGGGTAGACTAATGGAATAAGTTGGGTACTCAAGACACAGTAGTCAGTGCATAGCAGACTACTATTGGATAAATCCAAGGACCTCCACTTCTGGGATAAGAACTCATTGTTGGATGAAAACTGAAAAATGGTGTGGCAGAGATTGGTCATAGACCAATACCTGACACCATATACCAGAATAAAGTTCAAATGGGTACACAATCTATGTATAAACGCTGATGCTATAAACAAATTAGGGGAGCAAGGAATAACTGATTTGTCAGATTTGTGCAGAATGGAGAAATTTATGACCAAAAAAAAGGTAGAAAACATTATGAAGTGCTGCATAGATAATTTGATTACATTAAGTTGAAAAGGTTTTCCACAAACAAAGCCAATGCAACCAAGATTAGGAAGGAAACAGCAAACTTGGAAATGATTTTTACCGCTAGTGTCAGTGATAAAGGCCTCATTTCTGAACTATATAGAGAAATGAGTCAAATTTACAAGAATAAAAGTCATTCACTGATTGACAAATGATCAAAAGATATGAATAGGAATTTTCAGAGGAAGAAATTACAGCTATATATAGTCATATGAAAAAATGTTGTAAATCGCTATTGATTAGAGATATACACATCAAAACAACTCTGAAGTACCACATCACACCAATCAGATTGGCTAACATGATAAAACATGAAGATGATAAATCTTGGAGATGGTGTGGGAGAGTAGAAACACTAATTCATTGTTGGTGGAGCTGTGAGCTGATCCAGTCATTGTGGAGAGCAATTTAGAACTATGCCCAAAGGGTTACAAAAAATGTGCACACCCTTTGATCCAGAAATACCACTTCTAGGGCTATATCCCAAGGGGGTCATGAAAATGGTAAAAGGATCCATATGTACAAAAATATTAATAATAATTCTTTTTGTAGTGGCCAAGAACTGGAAATCTAGGGAGTGCTCATCAGTTTGGGAATAGCTGAGCAAGTTATGGTATATGAATTTAAAGGAATATTATTGTGCTATAAGAAATGACAAACAGGTGGTCTTCAGAAATACTTCGATGGACTTACATGCACTGATGTTTAGTGAAGTGAGCAGAACCAGGTAAACATTAAACAGAGTAACAGTCCCAGTGTATGAGGAATGCCATTCCCTAAAGATTCTTATTTACATGTCAAGCCAGGTAGTAGCCCCAGAAAACCTGAAGCTTCTGTGCTGTACCATATCTCCAGGTGCAGTCCTGAAACAAGAAAAAATGCCCCAAATGGCCAAGGGTCACTCAATGACAATTTGGATTTTGTTACCTCTTAGCTCTACAGGTAAAAGAGACATTAGGGATCATCTAATCAGATACTCCTTTTTTTATACATAAGGAAACTGAAGCACAAGAAGGAAAAGTGATTTATCCAAGGTCACAGAGACAAGAGCTATCAGAAATAGGATTTGCACTCTGACTCTAAGGTCAGTGACCTTTCCACTGTAGGCTCCATTACCCTCTATGCATTCACTCATTTCTACTCTATGGCTGCCCGCTGCTCCCCACTCTCCCCCTACACACAGACTGTGGTAAAGCTAAAAAAGAAACGTAATCAGAAAGGAAAGCCAAATAAAGTTGAGAAGACAGATAGCTTCTGTGTTCTGAGGGTTGGAGCTGAACTATTGCTACATCACCTTCCTGGGATACCTATGCAAAATGACATGGCCTTAGCCCTAGGAATGAACATGTATGTTCATTCTATATAAAGAGGTCAGGCTTAATATTTATCCAATGTACTCTGCAGCTTCCTAGTGCAGAATCACCAGGCTGCAGAAAATGACCCTCAGGAAGGAAAGGTAACTGCAGAGACTCATATCTATCCACTGCCTCTGATCTGACCCCAGTAGCCCAGAATTCTTAGCTAGGGAATATCATACTGCCGAGCTATTTATGTGACATTTATTAAACAGAGTTTAATGGTGGTGACATTTTAATCTAATTTATCAATTTAATAGTTTTCCTGAAAATGCTCCATTTGCTCAGGCACTCTGTGTTTCTTTACTATTCTCTCTAATATTTTTTTTCTTGTTCATTTACTATTGAATCAGGGATTCTTGAAACAGTGTGTTCAATCTAGAAGACTGTAACATCAGAAAAAACATTATCATTAAAAGGCTCTTTAGATTAAGAAGTGGTAAGCAATTATCATTTTACAGGGTTTCTTCCCCTCATTTATCTCTATGATGGCAAATCATTGGGCCCAAGACAAGCATTCATGGGAATCTATGTCTATATGCCAGGGGTCATTTTTGGAAATGCAGCTATATATTTCTATGAAGTTCCAATTTATAATGTGTACCCTTCCCTAAAGAAAAAAAAATCTTTAGTAGTGCTTCCTGGTAATGACCATGACAAATATGGTCCATCAGTGAAAGAGTTTTAGCTCCAGATATTTCTATGAAGCCAGTAGAATATCACAGATGAAATAATGACTGGAAAAATGATGCCATTCAGAATCCTAGATTGGCCAATGGGCATTAAGGGTGTTGACTCTCCAATTCCAGGAATGTATATTTATAGAACTCTCTATATGCATGTTCTTCTGAAGCTTAGGCAGGGCAGGGAAGAGATTCAGAACATAGCTCAGGGTCTGGCATAAAGGGAACATTTAAAAATGCTCATTGACTTTCCAAGACTTAATTTTCACTCTCAGAGCGAATACTTTCTGGGGACAATCTGTGACTTCTTTTTTTATTGGAATTTCATTTTTCATATTCAGATGTTTGGGCAGTTCTCTTCTGTTATTGCCTTCATAGTAGTTTTAAGGTTTTTTGTCCCTTCAGTTTTTTTTTTTTTTTTTCAAGGAGACCTGTGATCCTTAGGTTACCTCTACTTATTCTGTCCATGAGATCCATATGTTTTTTTTTTTCTCATGTATTGGCCATGCTATCTTTTAATGTCACTGTCCTTTGCTTCCCTTCTAGGTTGTCTTTCATTTCTGTGCATTTATTCCCCATCATTCTCTCTTTTGTTTCTTTGGTAAAGTTTAAAATTGCAAATCCTCTCTGCTCATTATTTTTGCTGGATAAGATACAAATTCTGCCCTCATTCTCAATTCTCTTTTAAACCACTAAGGGACAGTGTTCTGTAGGTCCAGGTTCTCCTCAAGTTCCACAGGATTGTCTGTCTCACCAAGAGTTGAGTCATTTTCCTTAATTTTGCAGTATTTATATTTACAGATACCTGAACTCATTTACTATATTTGAAGACCATATTTCCTTCTATTGTAACTGCTTATACACAAAGTCTTTGAGATATATTTTCCCCAGAGGCTTTGGAACTTTCATCTCACCACCCCTCTCTCTGCACACACATTTTTATGATTTCCCTAATCATTGACTACCTGACTCTTTCTCCTCTGAATGTTATCCCCTTAAGGACTGGTTCCCAAAGGGTATTAGCCTTATGTCATATTTGGTAAGTCATGGTTCACCAGCCTATGTCTCTGCTCTATCTGACTTTTTAGGGGTCAGAAGTAATCCCAGCTGAATATGGTGATCTTTCTCTCATGCTTTCCGGAATTCTGTATAGGTCTCCACATGCAGAGTCTAGTAATCTGTCCTACTCCTTCCCTTCTTTGGTTGTCTGGCCCAGCATCATAAGTTCAGAGCCCACTTTCCTTCCCACACATAGTTCAGTGCTTTGTAGCACTGGTGCTTCGAAGTTGTAGCTCTCAGGTGGCTCTTTTTTTCCTGACAATCTTGTTCCTGAAGGCCAAGCTGGGTTGCTGAAGCCAAGTTCTGCAGCCTGAAGCCGGGATCTCAATGGCACTAGAAATTCAGAGGACAAAGGGGTGTAACCATGAGTTTTGATATAAGCCTGTGTTGGGTCCTCAGATCTACTAGTGCAGCCTTACTACTGGTATGTATGTATGTATGTGTTTGCATACACACACACACACACACACACACACACATATATATATGTATATGTATATGTACATGTATACACACAAATATATATATATACGTATATGTATACACACACAAATATACATATATAAGTATATGTATACACAGAAATATATATATATGTACACATACACACTTATATCTGATTCCTTTCCCTTTCCCTTTTTTAATGATTTAATGATCTCTTTGGGATATAGACTTAGTAGTATTGATCACAAAACAGATATAGAAGAATAATTATTTATATAATGCATTAAAGTTTATAAATTGCTTCATAAATATTATCTAATTTTGCTTTTATGACCATGGCAAGAGGTAGGTACGATTATGCTCCTCATTTTGTTGTTGTTTTTGTTAATTCATTTTTCAGTTGCATCCAACTCTCCATAACCCCATTTGGTGTTTTCTTGCCATAGATACCACAGTGCTTTGTCATTTCCTTCTTTAGCTCATTTTACAGATGTAAAATTGAGAAAAAAACAGAGTTAAGTGACTTGCTCAGGGTCACTTAGCTAGCTAGTGTCTGAGGCCAGATTTGAACTCATTAAGATGAGTCTTTCCGGCATCAAGACCAACACTCTGTCCACTGTACCACCTAGCTCCTGAATCACATGCAGTCAGATTCTGGTATGGCTTCCAGTTCCTGGAACCTGTGGTGCCTCTTCTGACATCTTGACGCTTGTAAAGATGTAGGTTAGCTCATTCCATCTCCAACATTCACTTACCTATGAACAAAAAGAACAAAAAGAAGAAAAGAAACAGGGGCTCCATGCATTTTTAAGAATACAAGCTGGCCCAGATTGAGTGATAAGAACTTTGAACCTCTTTCTCTATCCAGAGACTTAAAGCATTTCTTCCCTTGAGTGTCAGGAAAGGGAGAAAGTACTTTGGCCTTTCTTGTGCCTTTTGTACATACTCTCATTTCCAGCTCAGTCAATTAAAAGAACTTTCCTTGTCATGCAATAAGTGGACAGAAAAGAGTCAGAAAATACATCTTGTGAATCTGGGAGAAGGGCTTCTCATCACCTCTCCCCAACCCCACCCCTACCCTCCACCCCTAGGGAAAAAAGTCTATTCTCATTCTTCTTTAATTCATGGCTGGAAATTGTACTGTATTCAAGTTAGATAAAGGGAAAGTTTTAACTTCCAGTGAAAGTAGGAGAAATGGATGGGCTAGAGACTAGGGTCAGGGTGGGTATAGAGCTGGGGCGTGGGGACAAGAATGGGCCCGAACTGGGATTTGTTTCATGGTTTTTGCTTGTTTTTTTGTTTTGATTTTTAAGGGTGGAGCATCATGAAAACCACTGAGATATGCCTGGGGAACTATTTTAGTGAAAGGCAGAAAAGAAAGGGAGGTCATTCATTTTTCACTTTAAGGTTTTCAGAACACTGGAGCCCATGTGATTTCCTTTGGTTCTCAGTACAACCTGGGAAGTCGGTGCTCTTTATTATTCTTCTCACTTTACAATTGGGGAACCATGTCAACTACTGTGTTCTCTCCCCATTTTACTAAAAGGGAAGATGAATCAGTGTGCAGATTACCAGCCAGGGAGCTCAGTCTCTGTTCCTGATAAATTTCTGAAACTCATTCATAAAGCAGCAATTGCAAAAAACAAAACAAAACAAAAAACTCAGCATGATGTCATCATGATAAGAGTATGACAGACTCATTGTATTTCTTTTGGGGGCATAGCAACTGGAGCAGTCCATCAGATGACTACTGTAGACAATGAACAATTAGATCTCAGCAAAGCACTCAATAAAAGACCTCATGGTATCTGATTGGACCAGTCAGGGATGATATCACTTGATGATAAAAGACTTAGTTTGATTCTGGGCTGGCTAAAATAACTAAACAAAAAATGCTCCCAGTCATATTGTAGTTTGAACTTTGAAGAAGGTCATTAGTCTTGAGCCCCTGGGATAGGCTACAGCTTCAAGAGGACTTCAAAATCATCTCAAGCCAAACCCTGGAGGAAATTGGTGCCAAGAGAAGAGATTTTTGCCAACATTATAGGGAAAGAGAAAAATTGAGCCAGCTAGCAGAGAAGTCTTCTCACTCCCATATTTCAGGGAGGAAATAGTTATAATTCTTGAAAGAAATCAAAATATACATCCACAACCACACCCACATTTCTTTTGATCTAGATGCTCTGAGGAAGAAATAATTTCTTGTCTTGCAAGGGATTATGGTTAATATAGCTCATCTCCTCCTTCTCTTCCTCCTCCTCCTCTTACTACTACTACTACTACTACTACTACTACTACTACTACTACCACCACTACTACTACCGCCACCATCATTTCTATTTCTATTTAATAGTAATAACTACCATTTATATAGCAACTACTATGTGCTAATTGTTTTACAAGTATTATCTTCTTTGATCCCCAGCAACTCTGGGAGGTAGGGCTATTATTATTATCATTTTATAGTTGAGGGAAAAAAGGCAAATACTGGTTAGGAGACTTGCCCAAGGACTTCCAGTGGTGGTAGTAGTGGATGTTTTGTTTACTTGTTCCCAGAAGGTAGAATAGAAAGTGGTGAATGGAAGATGAAAAGGGATCAGTTCAGACTGAATTAAAGGAAAAGGTCCCTAACAATTGATATTGAATTGCATTTTAATGGGGATCAGGAGTAAAGAGATTCCCACTCGAGTGGTTCAATTAAAGGCTGGATTCCATTCTTCAAGGCAGGGCTTCTTGCTCAGGTATAGACCAGATCTACTGATCTCTGATGTCCCTTCTCTGACTAATCAGTGGTTGAGTGATCAGAGAGACAGAGAAGGACATGGGTGAGATGTGCTGCTTATAGTATCAAAAAGACTGTCCCTATTTCACTGATTCATGGATGAATGGGGAGAGTAAGTGTGAGGGAAGAATATCAATAAACTATGGGTTTGAACTCCAGACCTGGGTCGTTGAGAGGATGGCAATAACCTGGACAAAAAGAGACAACATTCCAGGAAAGGCAAGGAGGGAATGGGATGGGGTTGATTTGGTCATACTGAGGGTACCAAATCACCTCCATGACCCATTGAGACATCAGAGTATTGCAGCAGACATTTTCTGAAGGATTTTTGCTTCCCTGTAATTGAATTGCAAAAATAGAACTTACTTAAATGATGATTGTTACTTCCCCCTGGTGCCTACATTCCTAAAGCAATGTGATTTTCCATTTTTCATTCAGACAATGCAAGGATTCTTCACTCCTGAATTCCTTCTAATTTTCCAAGAAACTGATCAGATGAATTCTTCTTGCTGAACAAATTGAAAATATTATCAGTTGTGACTTGGAGAAAAAATAATTAAGAAATGCTATGAATACAGAAACAATGAAGAAAATACATACTCCTTTCTATTAAGGTGTTGTTCCACTTCTGGCTCATCACATGTTTGATTGAAGGCCTGCCAGAGAAATGTAAGCCAGCATTTACCAGTGAGTGTACTGTGGACCTCAGAAATCAGTTGTCTAGGATGGTTACATATATATTTAATGGCTGTTGTTAAAGGGATTAAAGGAATGAGTTGTATTCTTGTACATTTGACTCAGTTCTCTGTATATTTTAGAAATGAGGACTTTATACCTAGATTACATAACCGTTTAGACTTTATTCTTATGCATGATGTCAGGCATTGGTCAAGGCCCAGGTTCTGTCACATTTCAGATAGGCCTTTACGGATATATGTGAACTGATGCTGAGTGAAATGAGCAGAACCAGGAGAACATTGTACACAGTAACAACCAGAGTGTGCGAGGATTGTTTCTGATAGACTTAGCCTTCAAGCAATGCAAGGATCTAAAACATTCCCAAAGGACTCGAGGCAAAATACCATCCACATCCAGAGAAAGAACTATGGAATTGGAACACTGAAACTATTTTCTCTTGTGTTATGTTTTGTTTTGTTTTGGTTTTTCTCATGGTTTCTCCCATTCATTTTAATTCTTCTGTGTAATACAACTAATGTGTTTAATAAGAATCTATGTGTAGAACTCAGAAAAGATTGCCTACTGTCTCAGGGACAGGGAGAAAATTTAAGACTTATGGAAGTGATTGCTAAAAATTGAAAACAAATTAATTAATTTTAATAAAAGTTTAAAGGGAAAGGATGTGTATGAATTAAATAAGCAGTAGAAAACTTGAAACTTGAGAAATATACATACAATGGGATGGTTTCTTTTCAAAGAATCATTTTCTCTATTGTGATATCAATGTTGGCCAATGTGGAGAAGGACTGTTCTTGACTGTAAATGTAGGGTTATGTTAGGCATGATGGAATGGCTAAATATATGGGAGAATCAAGATAGAAAAATCACAGAAACATGGAGCAGAGAGTAGATCCAAGAGGAGAAGGTGGAAAACAGTGTCAAATGGGGCAAAGGGCTTAAAAACGATGAGGTTCTGAGAAAAGGCCATTGGAATCATCAATTAAGAGATTATTGGAAATTTTGGAGAAAGTACTTTAAGTCAAAGGTGAAGTTAGGAGGCAGATAACCAAGGCCTTAGAAGCTAGTGAGAGAAGAAGAGAGTCATGAGAGTCATGTAGGGTGCTTGTCTTAGGAAATTCGCTGAGAAAGTCAGGAGAAACTGGGAAAAAAAGCTGGTGAGGATAGTTAAATTTAGTATACGTTGTTGTTTTTATGATAGGAAAAATGAACATTTCTATAAGAAATTATTAAGATGATAGTTTTAGAGAGACATAGGAAGATTCACATGAAATGTCCCTGTTTTAGGCCTCTAGTACAAAGGTAAGGGGACAGTTAATAAGTTAGGTGGTGCAATAGATAGAGTGTTGGATCTGGAGTCAGGAAGTTAGGTGGTGCAATAGATAGAGTGTTGGATCTGGAGTCAGGAAGATTCATCTTCATAAATGCAAATCTGACTTCAGGCACTTCCTAGCTATGTGACCCTGGGCAAGTCACATAACCCTGTTTGCCTCAGTTTCCTAGGCTGTAAAGTGATCTGGAGAAGGAAATTGCAAACCCCTCCAGGATCTCTGCCAAGAAAACCCAAAACAAGGTCCCAAAGAGTTGAACACAAATGAAATAACTGAACAACAAACCACTTACTAGAAATAATCAGTTATTTTGATGTAAAAGAATGTAACTTCTGTGTGCCTGAGTGATTTGCTGTTGTGATGGAGGAGCACCAGGGGGGCCAAGACTGGGACTAAAAGGGATTCCTGGTGAATGAGGAGGTCCTTGATTTACTCTCATTTGTATGAGCACGTGGGGGCTATGTGTATGAATGGGTGTAGTGTGTGTGTGTATGAGTATGGTGTGTGTATGGGTGTGATGTGTGTATGCGTATGAATTTGGATGTATGTGTGTTTTTGTGGTGTGTGTGTGTGTGTTTCTACTCAAAGCGTCCTGATTTTCTTAAAGAATTCACAAAATTGGGGTAGAGCCAAGGTGGTGGAGTGAGAGCACAGACTTATCTGAATCCTATCACAAATTCCTTCAGATACCTCTAAAGAGAGAATCTGAACAAATTTTAGAGTGGCAGAATCCACTAGAAGACAGAATGTGGCAGATTTCCAGCCTGGAACAGCATTAAAGGTAGATGGGAAGGATCTGTTACAAGGGGTGGTGTAGTACAGAGTGCACAGGTTGCATGTAGTGCCTATGCAATATTTACAATGCCTGTGGTAGCCATGAATATCCCAACACAATTCTGAATCACGAAATACCACAAACTCTCCACATGAAAAGCAGAAGAAAAACATTTATTTAGACATCAGAAAGTCAAATCATAGCAGTAAAATAATTTACACCCAATAACAATGCACAGAACAATACAATCCCCAAGTCATTCCCCTGCTAGGCTTCCCACAAACCAGGTACATTAAACAAATCACAAACAGACTGTCTTAAACAAAATCACAAACAAGCCCTTTCACTCATGCTAGCCAATGGCCTGCATCCTTCCTAGCTCAGACTGTTCTAAAGAACAACTTCCTCTCAGCTCCGCTCTAGGGAAGCCTCTTCCTCTTTCACCCACTCAGCAAATTTTTCCCACCATAGGCTCTATGTGACCCAGACTCATGTGACCAGGGCTTCCATGTGACATGGGCAGGATACATGGGCCATTAATGAATATGAAAGATCTCCCCATTTAAATTACCACTACACTGCACTAGCACAGATTCCACTAAAACAGGGCAAACTGAAGCACAAGCAGCAGTGCTAATTCTCAAACATATCAGCATGGAGAGGAGTCCATCAGCACTGAGAAAGAAAAGTTCAGGAATGCTGGTGACAGCAGCGGCCACTCCTGAGTCTCAGCCCAAAGAAACAATGTTTGAAAGTCACCTACTTCAACTTCCAGAAGTCAATATGATGGACGAAACTGTAAGTGTTCTCATCCTCCCTTTGCTAACCTTGAAAAACCCAGAGAATATTTCCCCGAGAAAATTCCTGGAATAGCGAAATCAGCAGACAGAGCTCAGCAGTCTCTCAGTAGGGAGGCTACGGAGAGCAATGAGAAGAATGGGTATTGCTGTAGCTGAAGGGGACCAGTGCAGGACTGTAGGTGTCTCAGACAGCCCTATTTCAGTGAATCAGGAGCTGATACTGAGTGCCAGGGAGGTAGAGAAGGTAAGCACCAACAGTAGGACTCCAGGCATGCCTTAGCAAAGCCAGGGGAATTGGGCAGAAACTAGCACAGATAGGGTTCACCAGCCACTGAACCAGCCGTGTTCCAGCACAGACATAGGTAAGGAGGAGATCTCGTGTGGCCAGATGACCCCTCCCCCACATCTCACTCAGTGAGCTTCAGTATAACCTTGGGGCAACACAGAAAGACTTCACCTGACCTCAGGTTTGGCACAGCCCAGCCAGCTCAGCACCAGGTAAGATGTACTATTTTAGCTTCTAGCTCAAAGAGCCAGAGGCCACAACACACAAAGCCTCAAGTTCTAGGCATGAGAATTATGGTACAGAGCCCCATATGCCACAGAAACAGGGATCTACTTTAGAAGCCAGGAAAAGGGTGATCGTCACGAGTAAGAAGCAAGCTAAAAAAGAAAGGACCATAGAAGCTTTCTATAGGGACAAGGACCAAAACGCGAATACCAAAGAGGTTAGCATTGAGACTAAATTGCCATCTGAGACTTAGGAAGGGAATATGAACTGGTCTCAAGCCCAAAGAGCATTCTTGGAAGAGTTCAGGAAGAATTTAAAAAGTCAAATTAGAGAAATAGAAGAAAAGTTGGTCAAATATATGAAAAAAAGAATTCACTGAAGAGAACAGCTCCTTAAAAAGGAAAATTGGACAAATGGAAAAGGAAGTACAAAACCTAACTGGAGAAAATGCCTCTTTAAAAGGAAAAATTGGACAGATGGAAAAGGAAATGCAAAAGTTAACTGAAGAAAACAATTTGACAAAAAATAAAATCAGGCAAGTAGAAGCTAATGACTCTATGAGACATCAAGAATCAGTCAAACAGAATCTAAAGAACGAAAAGATAGAAGAAAATGCAAAATATCTAATAGGAAAAACAACTGACCTGAAAAATAGATCCAGGAGAGAAAATCTAAGAATTATTAGTCTATCAGAAAGCCATGACTAAAAAAGAGCCGGGACAATATCTTCCAAGAAATCATCAAGGAAAATGACTCAGAAGTGCTAGATTCAGAGAACAAAATGGTCATCAAAAGAGTCCACCATTCACCTCCTGAAAGGGATCACAAACTTAAAACGCCAAGGAATATCATTTCCAAATTCCACAGTTATCAAGTGAAAGAGAAAATACTACAGGTAACCAGAAAGAAATAATTCAAATATCGAAGAGCTTCAGTCAGGATGACATAGGACATTGCAGCTTCTACATTAAAAGATCGAAGGGATTGGAATACAATATTACATAAAGCAAAGGAGCTGGGACTACAACCAAAGATCAATTACCCAGAAAAGGTGAGCATAATATTTCGGGCAAGGAGATGGACATTCAATGAAATAAGGGATTTCCAGACCTTCCTGATGAAAAGGCCAGAGCTCAATGGAAAATTTAATCTTCAAACACAAGTCTCAAGAGAAGGATAAAAAGGTAAACAGGGGACAAAAAATCTTGTTATTCAATATGGGCAAACTGTCTACATCTCTATAATGGAAGATGATACTTGTTAATCTTGAGAATTGTATATTTATTATGATATATAAAAGGAATATACATAAATAGAGGGAGGGAGTATAAAATAAATGATGTGATGATAAAAATGTGATTTAAGGGTGCAAAGAGATTGTAACAGGAGATGTGAAAAGGAGGAGGCAGACAAAGGTAAATTATATTATAGGAGGAGGCACAAAAATATTTTACAGTACAGGGAAATAGGGGAGGGGGATGAGCATTGTTTGAGATTTGCTCTCATCTGCTTTGGTTCAAGGAGGGAACAACAAACTCAGCTAAGTACCTAAATCTAACTACCTCTATAGGCAGTAAGAAGGGAAGGGGAAAGAAAAGGGAGAGGAAGCAAAAAGGGAGGGATGAAGTGGTAAGGGAAAAGGGGAGTAAAAGAGAGGGGGGCTGAAGAAGAGAAGGAAGACTAAGGGAAGCGGTGGTCAAATATTAAAACTCTATTGTGGAGGGGAAGAGAGAAGGGAGAAATAAAAGCATAAATGGGGGAAAGAGGATGGAGGGAAAGACACAGACAGTAATCATAACTTTGAATGTGAATGGGATGAACTCTCCCATAAAATAGACATAGATGGCATAATAGATTAAAAACCATAATCCAACAATATGTTGTTTACAAGAAATACATTTGAAGCAGGGGTGTACACACAGGGTAAAGGTAAAAGGTTGGAGCAGAATACATTGTAATTCAGCTAATGTAAAAAAAGCAGGGGGAGCAATACTAATCTCAGACAAAGTAAAAGCAGAAGTGGATCTAATTAAAAGAGACAAGAAAGGAAAGTATATCTTGTTAAATGGCATCATGGATAACAGAGCAATATCAATACTAAACATATATGCTCCAAGTGGTATAGCATCGAAATTCTTAGAGGAGAAGTTAAGGGAGTTACTGGAAGAAATAGAAAGTAAAACTATACTAGTGGGGAACCTCAACCTCCCTCTTTATGAACTTGATAAATCTAATCTCAAAATAATCAAGAAAGAAGTTGAGGGGAAGAAAACTCTGGATAAGGTAGATATGATAGATCTCTGGAGAAAACTGAATGGGGATAGAAGGGAATATACATTTTTCTCAGTGGTACATGGCACATATACAAAAATTGACCATGTACTAGGGCATAATTCACAATTCAGTGCTGAAAGGCAGAAATAGTCAATGTATCCTCCTGAGATCATAATGCAATAAAAATTATATAATCAAAGGCCATGGAAAGATAAACCAAAAATTAGTTGGAAACTAAATAATCTAATCCTAAAGAAAGAGTGGGTTACACAACAAAACATAGAAATGATCAATAACTACATTCAAGAGAATGACAATAATGAGACAATCTACCAAATCATATGAGACTGCAAAAGTAGTTCTTAGGGGAAGTTTTATATCTTTGAATGTCCACATTAATAAAATAGAGAAAAAGGAGATTGGGCATGCAGCTGAAAAAGATAAAAAAATAACAAAGTGAAAATCCGCAAGGAAATGCCAAATTAGAAATACTGAAAACTAAAGGAGTCATTAATAAAATTGAAATTAAGAAAACTATTGAACTAATAAATAAAACTAAGTTTGTTTTGTGAAAAAACCAATAAAATGGATAAAACATTGGTCAATTTGATTTTGAAAAAGAAAGAAGAAAACTATATTACCAATATCAAAAGTAAAAAGAGTGAACTAACCTCCAATGAGGAAGGAATTAAAAAGAATAATTAGAAATTACTTTTCCCAATTGTATGGCAGTGAATTTAACAATCTAAATGTGATGAATGATTATTATAAAAATATTAGTTTCCAAGATTAAAAGAAGAGGAAGTGGGATACTTAAATAACCCCATCTCAGAGAAAGAAATTAAACAAGTCAAAAAGGAACTCCCTAGAAAAGAAATCTGCAGGACCAGATCGATTTACAATTGAATTCCATCAAACATTTCTACAACAGTTTATTCCAATACTATATAGACTATTTAGGAAAATTGAGGAAAAAAGAGTCCTACCAAATTCTTTTTATGATACAAATAAGATGTGATAACCAAATTGAGAAGGGCCAAAAAAGAGAAATAAAAGTATAGACCAATTTCCCTAATGAATATAGATGCATAAAAGAATAAGTAAGACAGTAACCAAAAGATTACAGCAAATTATCAAGAAAATAATACATTATGATCAAGTATGATTTATAGCAGGAATGCAGGGATGATTCAATATTAGAAAATCTATAATTATTGATCATAACAACAAAACTGACAGAAACCATATGATTATCTCAATAGATGCAGATAAAACTTTTGAAAAAGTGCAGCACCCATTGCTACTGAAAATACAGGAAAGCATAGAAATAATTTCTTAAAATGATGAGTTTTGTCTACCTAAAACCATCAGCAAGCATTTTATATGCAATGAGTATAAGCTGGATGCATTTCCAATAAGATCAGGGGTGAAACAAAGGTGTTCATTATCACTATTGTTATTAAATATGGTACTAGAAATGTTAGCTTAAGTAATAAGAGAAGAAAAAGAACTTAAAAGAATTAGAATAGGCAAAGAATAAACTGTTATTACTCTTTCCAGATGACATGTTGATATACTTAGAGAATCCTAGAGAATAAAGTAAATCTGCTTGAAATAATAAACAACTTTGGCAAAGTTGCAGGTTACAAAATAAATCCATATAAATTATCTGCATTTCTGTATATTTCTATCAAAGCTCAACAACAGGAGATAGAAAGAGAAATACTATTTAAGTTACTGTATACACTATTAAACATTAGGGAGTCTACCTGCCTAAACAAATCCAGGAACTATATGAACACAATTATAAATCTCTTTTCACAAAAATAAAGTTAGATCTAAGTAGTTGGAAAAATATCAGTTGCTCCTGGGTAGGCCAAGTTAACATAATAAAAATGACAATTCTACCTAAATTATTTTACTTATTCAGTTCCATACCAATCAAAGTACCAGAAAATTATTTTCTAGAGCTAGAAAAATCATATCAAAATTCATCTGGAAGAACAAAAGTTCCAGAATAGAAAGAGAATTAAGGAAAAGAAATGGTAATTAAGGTGCCCTAGTCTTCTCAAATTTCAAATTGCATTATAAGACAGCAAGCATCAAAACCTTTTGGTAATGGCTAGGAAATAGAGGAGTAGATCAGTGGAATAGGTTAGGTACTTAAGACACAGTAGTCAATGAATATAGCAGTCTACTCTTTGATAAACATAAGAACACTAGCTTCTGTGATAAGAACTCACTGTTTGACAAAAACTGCTGGGAAAACTGAAAAATACTGTGGCAGAAACAGGGCATAGATCAATGCCTCACACTGTACACCAGAATAAAGTTCAAATAGGTATATGATCTAGGTATAAAAGTTGATAGTTTGAGTAAGTTAGGGAAGCAAGGGATAGTTTATTTCTAAGATTTATGGCAAATAGAGGAATTTATGACCAAAGAATAGATGGTGAATATTATGAAATGCGAAATGGACAATGTTCATTACACTGTTTTGAAAAGTTTTTGCACAAACAAAGCCAATGCAATCAAGAATAGGAGCAACGTAGATAATTGTAAAAGAATTTTTGCAACTAATGTCTATGATAAACGCCTCATTTCTAAAATTAATAGATAACTGAACCAAATTTATTAGAATACAAATCTTTCCCCCAAAGAGAAATTGTCAAAGGATATGATCAGGCAGTTTTCAGAGGAAGAAATTAAAGCTATATGTAGTCATATAAAAAAGTACTCTAAATCACTATTATTTAGAGGCATGAAAATCAAAGTAACTCTGAGATACCACATCACACCTATCAGATTGGCTAACATAACGAAACAGGAAGACGATAAATGTCGGGGAGGATGTGGTAGAATTGGCATACTAACTCATTGTTGGTAGAGGTGTAAGTTGATCCAACCATTCTGGAGAGCAATTTGGAACTATGCCCAAAGAACTATAAAAATGTACATACCCTTTGACCCAGCAATATTACTTCTAGGGCTATACCTCAAAGAGATCATAAAAATAGAAAAAGGGATCACATGTACAAAAATATTAACGGCAGTTCTTTTTGTTGTAGCCAAGAACTGGAAATTGAGGGAATGGCCATCACTTGCGAATTGGTTGAACAAGTAGTGGTATTTGAATGTAATGGAATACTATTGTGTTTTAAGATATGATGACCAGAAAGACTTCAGAGAGGCCTGGAAGACTTATATGAACTGATGTTGACTGAAGTGAGCAGAACCAGGAAAACATTATACACAGTAACAGCCAGAGTTTGTGAGGACTGTTTCTGATAGAAGGACCTAAAACATTCACATAGGACTCTTGATGCAAAATGTCATACACATCCAGGGAAAAGAACTATGGAATTGGAAGACAGAATGGAGCAGACCATTTTCTCTTGTGTTATCATTTGTTTGTTTTGTTTTTTCTTATTGTTTCTCCCATTCATTTTAATTCTTCTATGCAACACGACCAATGTGAAAATGTATTCAACAAGAATGTATGTGTAGAACCCATATAAGATTGCATGCCATCTCTGGGAGGAAATGGAGAGTAAGGGGGAGAAATTTAAAACTTATGGAAGTGGTTGCTGAAAACTGAAAACCAAGAAATTAATTAAATACAAATGAAACAAAACAAAAAGGAATTCACAAAATTCAATCTTGAAGACTCTACATATTCTAGATATGATGTTTATTTTATTTTATCTTGTAAGTTATAATCCTAAGTATATTTACTGTCATTATTTCTGATAGTCATTTATCTTTGTTGTTCAATTTGAGTCCTGGGGCTTTCTTGGCAGAGATATTGGAGAGCTTTGCCATTTCCTTCTCCAGACCATTTTATCAATGGGGAAACTGAGCCAAACAAATAGAGTGACTATCAGTGTCAGATAGTTCGCAAGTGTCTGAAGACAGGTATGAATTCATGAAGATCACTCCAGGACCAGCACTTTATGCAGTGTATCATCTACTTTTTTCAGGAAGAGTGCAGCATTCATAACGAGTACAACAATTAAAAGGTAACTAAAAAAATCATTCTTCTTGTGACCTTTAAATTGAAAAAGTTAGCCAATACCATCAGTTCTGTTACTTGTCTTTCTAATGAAAAACTGAGTCATTTTTTTCAATTAACTTGCAGTTCCTTCTGGTTTTTTTTTGTTTCATTTGTAAAAAGAAATTAAATATTGATATCATCCCCCCCCTTCTCCAGTATGCCCACTTGTTAGATATGGTACAAGAATATTTCATTTAATATAGCAAAAAAGTAAATATTAATGGGGGCTCAAGAAACTACCTACAGCCTGTCAAGAGACTAGGATATTTGCTTGATTTCTGGAATGATAAATAGGCAGAATTCAACTGAGGTTATTCAGTGATGTTGTTTTGCTTCACTGTTTGGGAAGATGATATTTCTGGGTGATAATCTGGACTCTACGGGGTTTTGTGAAATGTGTGAAAACAAAAATTTATCAACTAAACCTTAAAACCCCCCAGAAATTCTGCTTGCTTGTTTATCACACGAAGTCATACTGCATATTTTATCAGATCTAAATAAAAATCAAAATGACAGTGCTTGGTGCACATATGGTTTCCTGCACTCCTTGCAATAATTTAATGCTTTCCCTTGGGTCTGAGACCTGCCATATGAGAACTACAGCGATAAAACTTTTTTTTCCTATTTATGCCTTGGCAGGATGCCCAATGGTACTCATAGAAAGCCATGCATATCTGGTCCCCAAAATCACTTTAATGTGTTCAAGAAGCCATATTATACTCATATAACTTCTTCACCCCTGCCCAATGAGGAAAGCCTCTAGAATACAGTTGTCTAAAAGATACTTTGCTCTCTATGTTTTGCTCTGTAAAGAATTAGTCATCATTTTCAGTGGCCTGGGCAGTTACAGGCAAAAAAATATATACTGTTGGGAGGTATGGGGTGCTGTAAATCCATAGTCCATTCCATCTATCCATCCACAGACCAGACTCTTTTCCTGAACCATCACAGTGCCCATGAAGGCAATAGAGCTCATGAACTTGACTCCCTACTTCATACTTCCTGCTTTGACCACAGAAATCAAATCAATATGTAATTACTTTTGAAAGGGCATGTCAATGGACTGCCTGTGGGTTGATATTCCAGTCCACTGATTTTCTAGGTGATTTTCTTCCCTTGCTACTATTGCCCTACACCTATTGTTTCCCTCTAGTAGAATCTAATTGCCTTGAGGGTAGAGATATTTGAACTTTTGCATTTGCTTTTTCAGAGTATATCGTAGTATTTGGCACACAAAAAGCACTAAGTAAATGGCTGTTTATTATTTGTTGTTGTATACATTCATTTATCTGGAATTCAAGGACAACTGTATGAATCTCAGCTCTGCCTGTTTTTTTTTTTTACCTGTGTGTTCTTGGTCAATTCATTTCCCCACATTTGTTTCCTTGTATGACAAAATGAAGGGAGTAGGTCAAATAGATAAGTTCTAAGATCCCTCCAGGTAATAAATTGATAATCTTATGTTCCTTATGAAACAGGTAACCAGTTTGTCTCAAGGAAGAAATTGCCCAGTGTCTGACCTCACCTCCTTGCTTAATTTGGGATACAGACCATATATCACAGAGCCTTTCAAGTTACTTAGCTCTGGCTTCTGACTTCTGGGGTTGTAGCAATGAATAGATTAGCTTAGCTAGCGGAAAGTCTTACATAATTACAAGATTAATCACAAAATGATAAAATATATTCCTTCATGAATTTCCAATAAAATTCTCTCCTTTCCCACCTATGTAGAAAGTCCAAAGTGGTTCTCCTCAAGGTGAGGTCCCCTAGAATCAGTCAATCCTCATTTTTGTGGCCCTGTGTTTGGTTAGAATTTTTTGAAGGCAATTACCAACAGTAGTGAGTGGAAAAATGTATTGTGGGCATGACCAGGCTAGAGGATATGATGGTGATAATGTATTATGAAAGGTATCATCAAGGATATATATGATGAAAGGATGGTGTGCCAATTATATAAAAAGGGCAGGGCAAAAGAGGTGACCAACTCCAGAGATGCCCTATTCTCCAATGAAAGGTAAGAGAACCAGTGGAAACTCTCCAAGAGCCCTCAAGGAAGCTTTGTGCAAAGATGAGAACCAAAATCACATTGAATGGATGTGGAAGAGTCATGATCAGCATCAGCTGAAATCATACCCAGGTCAACGAATGATGTTACTGGTTTTTAGTATGGTACTTTCTATTACTGTCAGAATATATTTTATTCAGTAACTTTCAGCAAGGAGAGTTGGAATAGAGAAATCCAGGGCCTTTAAAAGAAATTATTTAATTTCAATCAAGGAACATGGTCTCTGGCATCCCAAGTTAACATCAGTTACAAATAAAGAGGCAGGGGAGGGTAAGATTGAGGAAGCATGCTTTCACTGCACCGCATGCTTCATTGAAACTGAAATATTTTGTTTTGGTGAGTAACCTTTGAGTGATAAGTATCATCCTCACCTTTCGTGGGTGAATGCTAGGTTCTTCTGTCCTTTATCAAATGCTCAGCATTGCAGAAGAGATCACATCAGCTTTGTTAGGCCCATGATAGCACCTTTCATATCTGCTTTCTGGGAAGTAACAAAATGAGGGGGAATCAGCCCATCCAGGAGGATGTATCACATGGATGGAAGGACAGCTCTTATTTTTCCTTTTAACCAGATTAGGCCCTTTCAGAGCACACTTTAAGAAGGCACTACCTCGTTCATTGACTTACATTGAAAAGAAGGAACAGAAAGTTCAGCCCTTCGGGACCTGATTCAAAATATTGTATATATCATTAAACTTAAGTAAATCGGAGACACTAGAAGATGTTCCTTGAGGTTGGGCTTATCCTGGAACATATTCTGAATGGATAACTGATGGGGAAACACTTGAGGCTGTCAGCTGAACTTCATCCTTCACATACAGGAATGGTTGTATTGGAAGTGACTGATCCCCTAGGTGTCTCCAATGGCTTCATCTTGGGCCATGGTTAAGAGAGTTCTAATTGTAGAGTAACAGAGGAAGCAGAAGGATTATACAGGATCCCAAGCCAATCCCAGCACAGAGATTCTTATTCTTCTCAAGAGATTCCAAATGATCCTTTAATAACTATACTTCTTCAAGCTTATTGCAGCTCATATGTAACGATATACTCTTGGGAGCCTGGGGTGCTGTGCTGACCCACTTCTTCAAACGTACATAAATGACTGGCTAACCGAGAAAGAGAGGTTCAGAGGAGCCCAAATGTGGTTTGGCACAGCCACACTCACAATTGTATCTTTTTTAATTTATTTATTTATTTACCTTTTTACATTCATTTTCACAAGATTTTGGGTTTCAAATTTTCTCCCCATTTATCCCCTCCCCCACCCCAATACACCAAGCATTCTAATTTTCCTTGTCACCAATCTCTTCTATCATCCCTCCCTTCTCTTGTCCCCATCTTCTCTTTTGTCCTGTAGGGCCAGATAACTTTCTACTCCCCATTAACTGTTTTTCTTATTTCCTAGTAGCAAGAACAATACTCAACAGTTGTTCCTAAAACTTTGAGTTTCAAATTCTCCCCATCCCTCCCTCCCCACCCATTCACTTTGGGAAGGCAGGCAATTCAATACAGGCCATATCTGTGTAGTTTTGCAAATGACTTTGATAACAGTCGTGTTGTATAAGACTAACCGTATTTCCCTCCATCCTATTCTTCCCCCCATTGTTTCTATTCTGTCTTTTGATCCTGTCCCTCCCCAAGAGTGTTGACTTCAAATTGTTCCCTTCTTCCATTGCCTTCCCTTCCATCATCCCTCCCTCCCTGCTAATCTCCTTCTTCCCCATTTTTTTGTACTGTAAGATAGGTTTTCATACCTAAATGAGTGTGTATTTTACTCCTTTTAGTCGAATGTGATGAGGATAAACTTCATGTTTTTTTCTCAGCTCTCCTCTTTTTCCCTCCACTGAAAAGTCTCCTGCTTGCCTCTTGAATGTGATATAATTTGCCCCACTCCATTTCACCCTCTCTCCTCCCACTACATTTCTCTCTCACCATTTACCTTAATTTCTTTTCAATTATGGTCCCATCCTATTCAATTCACTCTGTGCTCTCTGTCTCTGTATGTGCGTGCTTGTGTGTATGTGTGTGTGCATGCATGCATGTACATGTGTGTGTGTGTGTGTACGTTTGTGTGTGGTCCCACCAACTATCCAGATACTGAAAAGTTTTAAGAGTTACAAACATTGTCTTTCCATGTAGGAATGTAAACAGTTCACCTTTAGTAAGTCCCTTATGACTTCCCTTTGCTGTTTACTTTTTCATGCTTCTTCTCATTCTTGTGTTTGAAAGTCACACTTTCTTTTCAGCTCTGGTCTTTTCACCAAGAATGCTTGAAAGTCCTCTCTTTCATTGAAAGATCATATTTTCCCCTGAAGTATTATACTCAGTTTTGCTGGGTAGGTGATTCTTGGTTTGAGTCCTAGTTCCTTTGACTTCTGGAATATCCTATTCCATGCCCTTCGATACTTTAATGTAGAAGCTGCTAGATCTTGTGTTATCCTGATTTTATTTCTACAGTACTGGAATTGCTTCTTTCTAGCTGCTTGCAATATTTTCTCCTTGACCTGGGAATTCTGGAATTTGGCCACAATATTCCTAGGAGTTTCTCTTTTTGGATCTCTTTCAGGCGGTGATCGATGGATTCCTTCAATACTTATTTTGCCCTCTGGTTCTAGAATATCAGGGCAGTTTTCCTTGATAATTTCATGAAAGATGATGTCTAGGCTCTTTTTTGATCGTGGCTTTCAGGTAGTCCCATAATTTTTAAATTGTCTCCCCTGGATCTATTTTCCAGGTCAGTTGTTTTTCCAGTGAGATATTTCACATTCTCTTCTATTTTTTCATTCTTTTGGTTTTGTTTTATGATTTCTTGGTTTCTCAGAGAGTCATTAGACTCCATCTGTTCTATTCTAATCTTGAGAGAACTATTTTCTTCAGTGTGCTTTTGAACCTCTCTTTCCATTTGGCTAATTTTGCTTTTGAAAGAATTCTTCTCCTCATTGGCTTTTTGAACCTCTTTTGCCAATTGAGTTAGCCTATTTTTCAAGGTGTTATTTTCTTCAGCATTTTTTGGGTATTGTATTTACCAGAGTATTGACCTGCTTTTCATGCTTTTCTTGCATCTCTCTCATTTCTCTTCCCAGTTTTTCCTCCACCTGTCTAACTTGATTTTCAAAATCCTTTTTGAGCTTTTCCATGGCCTGAGCCCACCGGACATCCACCTGGGATGTCTGGGATAGAGAGGCCCTGACCTCCACGTCTTTCCCTGATGGCAAGCATTGTACTTCATCATCAGAAATGAAAGGAGGAAGGAACATCTCTTCTCCAAGATAGTAGCTCTTTATGGTCTTATTTTGCTTCCTTTTTCTGGGCATTTTCCCAGCCAGATACTTGACTTCTGAGATTCCTCTTCACCCCTGCCTACATCTGCCCAGCTAGTGTTTGGGGTCTGAGATTCAAATGCTGCTTCCCAGTCTCAGGGCTATCCGGGACAGGAGCGGCTGCTATTCAATGTGAGCTTAAGTTCTGGTGCTGGGGTGGGGGCAAGGCTGCATCCCAGGCTCAGTTCCCTCAGGGGCTTTATGCAGAGACCTTCAGTAGTGGAGCAGGTGGGGGCAAGGCCATCTCCTAGGCTCAGCTCCTTCAGGGGGTTTATGCAGAGACCTTTGGTAATGAAGCTCCTGTCTGCTCGGGGAGTCCTGGCCACCACTCCCTCTGCCACTGCCTCCTGAGGGGGCCTGAGCCACAGAGACACCCCGCTCCCCTTTCGGCCAGCTCAGACGTCTCTCTCACTGACCTGTAGCTTCTGTGGGTGGAGGGACCTTCCCGGCCACAGAGATTCCGTCCCTGAAGCCTGCTCGGATCTGCTCCTCTGGGGCCGTGGGGCCAGGGCAGCTCAGCAGAGAGCTCCGCTTTCCGGGGCATGACGGACCCCTGGGGATGGCTCTCCAGGGCTCTCTGGAATGGAAATCTCTTCCACTGTGTTTCTGTGTGCCTTGCGGTGATCCAGAATTTTACAGCAAATTTATGGGCTGTGGATTTGGAGCTAGCATGCGTGAGTCTTTCTACTCTACCATCTTGATTGTATTGTTTTTTAACTACAAAGTGATTTTGGTAAATCCCTCTGTGTTTTCCCTTTTCGTTTTTAAAGAAAATTCTATGTTTAATCTGTGTGTTTCTAAATAATTATTAAAATCATATAGCTATACAGAGGTCCAGTGTTTGTACTCTTAAATGTACTTAAAAATAAAATAATATTTGACTTTGCAACGATCAGAGGAGGGTCATTATTTTAAAACACTGCCAAATTCATTTGCATTGGACAAAGTATTTCATCATTCCAATGTTCTATTAAACATGCCGCTGGTTAATACTGCTCCCACGAGATTTTCAAATCACAATTCCTTCTCCTCCACTCCCCCAAGACAAGTTCAATGGATGCAATATCTGTGACATGATGACAGTGATAACCAGTCTGACCATTTAGGCCATTAAAATCCCCTTCCTTTAACCATTCCCACTATCTTTAGCTCAATTGTCATGGCTGAGTGATCAAACTCCTTTTCATCTTAGAGGACCATCTTTGCTACCAATAAAATCAAAAGCAAAGTGCCTTATTATTTCATGACTAACCATCTGCTGACAAATTTCACTTGGTCTTGAATGTTAAGACTATTCTTGGTTCCCAGTTGGGCAAGGTCTAACAAAGCTTGAACTTTGCTGCTATGGGATGGACTACAGGAAAGACGTTAGAAAACCGCTGAAAATACTCACCATGATTTCAGTCCTAGGAATCCACAGTTAGTAAGACAATATTATTTATTAAGTACCTAATATGTGCCTGGCACTATGTTATTATCTGGGAGATATATAGAAATGTACATACACACATATATGCACACATATAGAGGAGAGAGATGGGAAAAGGAAAGTAATCTCTGGAGGGAAGGCACTAGCAGCTAGGGAAGTGGTAACGGGAATTCTTCATACAAAAGGTAGGATTTGAGTTGAGTCTTGAAGGAAAAGAGGGGAGTTAAGAGGCAGTTGGGGCTCCCGAGTTGGAGGAAATGATTGAGGCAATCTAGTTATGGTACAATGGGAAAATTTTGGGAATACATAGTAACAATCCCTTTGGAACTTTGTTGACATGATTGAGTTTTTCTTAGGTCACTGAATTTTCCCAATCTTCTGATGATGTCTTAAATTATACACTTCTTAGGAAAAAAATGTAATTGCAAATATTTCAATGTTGGAACTTTGTTTCAAAGTCTTAGACTGTTAAATAGGTGATTCTTTCCCCTTTCTCCCTTAGAATGCTGTGATATACTCAGCTTCCAAAACAACATTGAAAACTTGTATCATTGTGTTTTTTACTCTGCCAGAGTGGCTCTTATCCTCCAAATCTCAGGAGTACGCTAGCAAGAACTACAATCTCAAGCTAATAGAGCTGTAACTTTTTTCCAGTACTTAACCTATATCGTTTGGATAAAGAAGCATCATGAGGAAAACTGTTGTGGTTGACTGAGAACCTGTTTATTAGTTCTCATCTTGGCTGTTGACATTTGAATTTAAAAGAATAAGGCAAGGTTAGTCACTGCTCCTTGAGCTAAGTGAATATCATCGTATCAGTGACTTAAAAAACATGCAGGCAAGTAAAGGACAGGGCTAACGCATGGGCTCATTGGGTCATTTGGTTTTGGTTTGTTTTTCACATTGCTCCGTCTAAAGCACTCTGTGGAGCAGTAAAAGGGTGCTGAATGTTCCTCTGATCTCTCACCATCTCCTAACTCCATGTGTTCACACGGAATGCTCCCTCCCCGTGCTTGCCATGCCCGGCCCTCTTGTCTTTGCCTTTCAGAAGCCCTCAATTTATTCCTCCAGGAAACTTGCTCTAATTTCCCCAGTGAGGACTGCTCTATTACTTCTTAAATGATCAGAACGTATATCATCTGGATCTCTGTCTCCATTACTACCTAAACTGTTCAGTATTTATCTTGCCCAGGGATCCCTTGCCCAATGGATGACAAACTATCCTTTGCTTACCTGCCTTGTTAAAATGCAAGCTGCTCTTAGGGGCATAGGTTAACTTATAAAAAATCCCCAAGGCTAATATAGTGCCTGACACATCACCTCAAAGATCTGGAATTTTGTCCTTTCAATCCTGCTCCCACAAAACACAAACACACAATACAACACAGACACATGCATACACACACGCACACACACTGAAACACACACACACGCTTGCAATCTGACTTTGGGAGTTATTGGGTCTTAAAATGTTTTTGTCTTGTGAGGAGCCTGGTAATGAGCCTCTCCTGAAAACTCAGAGAATTTAGCATCAGCATCAGTGGGTTCATCCTTAAATTAATTAATTCATCCATCCTTGAATTAATAAATATTTCTTGAATGAAACTAAATTAGAAATGATATTTTTTTTTTCCTTTGGGATAGACTCTTTGTTGGTCTAGATCAAAATCTTTTGATCTCCCTCTAAGGTCACTATTTGAGAGATAATAATCTCTCAAACTTGGGACCAAACCCTTCCTTTTTGGTTAATTATCAGAAAAATTTTAAGGATAAATTTCACTTTGTAAATACTTTCTAGATGTGTGATTCTTATGTGTTAGACTTTTCACTTAATTATTGCTTAAAATTATCTACAAAAATAAATCAGAGTTTCCAGAATACATAGTTTTATTTGTTTGAGGTGTACTCTGATGCTGGTATCCAAGCCCTATCAAACTGAATCCAAATCTAGCTTCCCATCCTTTGCTCACACTTTCTTACTCAATTTCACAGACAATGTCAGATACTCTTGAAGCCCACCATGTCCTTCAACCCACTTCTTTATTTTTATCTTTGTTCAATGTATCCCTTTTACCTAGAGTACCATTCCCTACCCACTGAAGTGCTGCCTTGTATGCAAGAAAAAGAATCTTCACTTTGTGGAATGTGGAGTGTAACCAAGGGGGCATTTTGATTTGAACTCAAGGGAAGTGTATCTATGCCAACTACTTATATTTTAGTCTCTCTTTTATCAGACAGGAGATAGCCATCAATTGTGCTATAGTTGAGGGTAGTTCCAAATATTTTTGTCCACTCATTTCAAGTATGTCTGACTCTTCATTGGACTCACTCAGGTTTTTCTATCCAATACATTTGGGGTTTTCCTGGCAAAGATACTGAAGTGATTTGCTATTTTATTTTCCAACTCATTTTACAGATATGGAAGGAAGGAAAACAGGGTTAAGTGACTTGCCCAGGGTCACACAGCTAGTAAGAAGTCAAGTCTTCTTGTCTCCAGGTCCAATGTTCTATCCATTGCACAATGTTGATGCCCATGTACCAAGCAGAAGTTGCAAATATCTAGCAGCTATAGGGAGGTTTGCTGACTGGCTAGAAGTAATCCTGAGAATGTGGAATTTTCAAACTGATAAAGGGGGAAAAGGAGAATGGGCAGAGGTCTGTTTTCAGAAGGCTGAAATCTCCAAGGCATTTTCAAAGTTGTAAGCAGCACATGGGGTCCCTTGTCCAAAGTTATCATTTTAGAGACAAAGTAATCAAGGTCTCTGACAGTCATATTGGGAGTTGGATGCAGACAGAACTGCAATATGCAAGGCTGACTCTCAGTCTGGCACTCCTTCTATTACCTGAGAATTATTTTAAGACTAGAGGACTCAAGACAAAAGTGGAATGGAAGCATGATAGATTAGAGGATAGTAGTCAAAATAAAACAAACCCAAAGTGAAACTTTAGCTCCTTTAGATCACCACTTGTAGTGCTTTGCACATAGTAATCACTCAATAAATACTTGTTGACTGACTATTGACTTGCATCCAAAGAAACATTGACTTGATGCTATACCCATTTGTTTTATTATCGAATGTTTTTTTTTTATTTTGTTAAGCAACTATTCTGTTTCAGGCAGTGCACAAGGTCCTGGGAATATAAAGTATAAAAACAAACAGCCTTCATCTTCATTTTCCTGAAGGGGGAGGCAGCATGTCTACAGAGTAGTTACTGCTAATAAAGGCCAACAGTTATACAGCACTTTAAGCTTTGCAAAGTTTACTTTTATATGCTCTCTCACCTGTATAGATGTAATGGTTCCCATTTTACACATGAGTACACTGAATCTAAGAGATTGAGTAATTTGCCCCAAATACCACGAGGTAGCAGGTATCTGAGGCAAGATATGAGCTCAGGGCTTCCAGAACCCAAGTCTATGGTTTTACATACTAATCTCCTTCAAAATAGAAAAGCTACAAAATAAATGGAGAAGAATTTCCTGGGGTGAATCACTTGAACAATGATACCAGGTCAGAAAAAGTCTCCTGCCATAAGATGTCTTTGATATGAACCCTAAAGAAAGGTATGAATCAGAGACAATAAGGGAAATTGTTTGAGAAAAGGGTCTGAATTTCCATTCTAAAGGATGGAGTAGGGAGATAGAATCGTGTTTCTAGAGAAATATAAGTTGACCATTCTCACTATACTGCAGTATGTTTGAGAGTGACAAATGTGAAAATAATCTGGAAATGGGTTTGGTCCAGATTATGAAGGCTTTTAAAGTGCCAAACAGAGGAGTTCCTTTTTAATGAGACACAAGACAGAACTGATGAAACTTCTTGAGCAGGAAGGACTTGTTTTTTGAAATGCCACTTTGGCAACTGCACAGAGGAGAGATCACAGAAAAAGAAAATGAAAGAAAGGAACTTGTTGAATAGTTTTAAACAATCTAGTTGAGATGTAATTTAGACCTAAACTTGGTTTGTTACAACAGGAGAGAAAAGAGATCAGATGCAAAAGACTGTGTGGAAACAAAATGGATATGACTTTAAAAATGGGGAAAGAGCATGAGAGAGAGGGAGGAACCAAGAATGACATGAAGATTGGCAGCCTGAATGATATAAAAATGACATAAAATGAAGGAATTAGTTTTTTTTTTTTTATTTATTTCCAAAGTGCTGAAAAAATTCACTAATGTGATGGAATCATGAAAAATAGGAATGTTGAATAGGGATGGGCAAATGTACTAATTCTCAAAAAGAAAAATTCCAGAAACCACTACTGGTGAGCTGAACACTAATCCCCTCAAATTCAGGACTGGATTAAGCAGACAGCTTGTGAGTATTTAGAAAAGGAAGGGGTAAGGCCTGAAAAGTCAGGGTGATATCTTCACTAGGAACAAGCCGTGACAAACTAATCTCCCTTTTTTTTCTTTATTTCTTTTTTTTTTCTTTTTTTTTTGCTTTTTTCACAGGGTGACTGAACTGGCAGATCAAAGGGAGGCTATAGAGGAAGTAAATCTGGATTTTGGTAAGGAAGTTGACAGAGTCTCTCAGACATCCTTGTGGACAAGCTGTGGGCTCACAGTGTTCTTAGCCAGCTAAACTGCCTAATCTAAATGGAACTGCGTAACTGATCTCTGTCAGACAAAATGTAGGCTACAGGGCTCTGCACTTCATCCTGTCCAGTTCAATACTTTGCTGAGAATGTTGAGGAACACAGAACAGGCCTCTTGTTTAACTGAAAAGAGATCTGACCTGGGAATCAGAACTCAGAGGTCCAACCTCAGAATAAACTTATCATATTTAATAATTCATCATTTCTTCAGGCTTCAGTTTCCTCCTAGAAAAATGAGGGGATTAGATTTGGTAATCTCCAAGTCATATTGAGTGTTACATTTCATTATTGAATAAAATGATGGAAATGTTGTTACTAGACAAAATTAGGTGAAATATCTGCCCATCTTTGGCTCTTGTCAAAATTTCAAGTGGCACCAAGTATCCACAGATTAGTAATGAGTAGGATATGGGGTAGTCAGGAATCAGCAAATATGATTAAAAAATAACAAGATGAAATTGTATTGGTTCAGAAATCATGCTCCAAAGTAACAAAAAGGGGACTGTTCCTGAACAATAGTTCACAGGAAAATCTGGGGATTTGATGAGGAGTTCTTTATCAATTACTTTTGAAATACTTTGATAACTGTATAGATTGGACCTCCAGGGTGTAGATATCAACACAATGATGTCTTCTTCTATATCATTCTTGGCTATGATCTTCCAGAACTCCCCATGAAAATAATGTACATTGGCATGTGAAAATAATTCTAGGATAAAAAGGCCACCATCAGTACATCTTCTTTAAGAAATGGTGACCAGAGGGGAGGAGTCAAGATGGCAGAGTAGAAAGACTCACATATGCTAGCTCCAAACCCACTATTTTCTGTAAAAAGAACTCCCCACAAATTCTGGATCAGTGCAAGCTGCACAGGAACATAGGGGAGGATATTTCCATTCCAGAGAGCCCTGGAAAGCTGTCCCCAGGGGTCCGTCGCGCACCGGACAGCAGAGCCCACCTCTGTGCTGCCCTGGCCAAGCTGCCCCAGAGGAGCAGATCCGAGCAGGCTTCAGGGAAAGAATCTCCAGCAGCCACAAAGGTATCTCTACCCACAGGTGCTCCAGGTCAGTGAGAGAGATATCTGGGCTGGCCGAGAAGGGAGCGGGGTATTTCCATGACTTGGGGTCCCTCAGGAGGCAGCGGCAGAGGCAATGGAAGAGGCAGCAGCGGCCCAGGACTCCCCAAGCAGGCAGGAGCTCCACTGTTGAAAGTCTCTGCATAAACCCGCTGAAGGAACTGAGCCTGAGAGGCGGCCCTGCCCCCACCTGAGCACCAGAACTTAAGTTCACATTGAATAGCAGCCACACCCACCACTAAAAGCCCTGAGACTGGGGAGCAGCATTTGAATCTCAGACCCCAAGCACTAGGTGGGCAGATCTAGGCAGGGGTGGAGAGGAAGTCAAGTCAGAAGTCAAGTATCTGGCTGGGAAAATGCCCAGAAAAGGGACAAAAAATAAGACCATAGAAAGCCACTTTCTTGGGGACAGATGTTCCTGCCTTTCATTTTTGATGACGAGGAACAATTCTTATCATCAGGGAAAGAAGTGGAGGTCAGGGCCTCTCTACCACAGACATCCCAGGTGGATGTCTGGTGGGCTCAGGCCATGGAAGTGCTCAAAAAGGATTTTGAAAATCAAGTTAGACAGGTGGAGGAAATACTGGGAAGAGAAATGAGAGAGATGCAAGAAAAACATGAAAAACAGGTCAATACCTTGGTAAAGGAGACCCAAAAAAATACTGAAGAAAATAACACCTTGAAAAATAGGCTAACTCAATTGGCAAAAGAGGTTCAAAAAGCCAATGAGGAGAAGAACACTTTCAAAAGCAGAATTAGGCAAATGGAAAAAGAGGTTCAAAAGTTCACTGAAAAAAATAGTTCTCTCAAAACTAGAATGGAAGAGATGGAGGCTAATGACTTTCTGAGAAACCAAGAAATCACCAACCAAAACTAAAAGAATGAAAAAATGGAAGAGAATGTGAAATATCTCATTGGAAAAACAACTGACCTGGAAAATAGATCCAGGAGAGACAATTTAAAAATTATGGGACTACCTGAAACTCATGATCACAAAAAGAGATTCGACATCATCTTTCAGGAAATTATCAAGGAAAACTGCCCTGATATTCTAGAACCAGAGGGCAAAATAAGTATTGAAGGAATCCATCAATCACTGCTTGAAAGAGATCCAAAAAGAGAAACTCCTAGGAACATTGTGGCCAAATTCCAAAATTCCCACATCAAGGAGGAAATATTTCAAGCAGCTAGAAAGCAACAATTCAAATATTGTGCAAATGCAATCAAGATAACACAAGATCTAGCAGCTTCTACATTAAGGGATCGAAGGGCATGGAATAGGATATTCCAGAAGTCAAAGGAACTAGGATTCAAACCAAGAATCACCCACCCAGCAAAACTGAGCCTAATACTTCAGGGGAAAATATGGTCTTTCAATGAAACAGAGGACTTTCAAGCATTCTTGATGAAAAGTCCAGAGCTGAAAATAAAATTTGACTTTCAAACACAAGAAGGAGAAGAAGCATGAAAAAGTAAACAGCAAAGAGAGGTCATAAGGGACTTACCAAAGGTGAACTGTTTACATTCCTACATGGAAAAAGAATATTTGTAGCTCTTAAAACTTTTCGGTATCTGGGTATTTGGTGGGACCACACACACACATACACACATGCACACACACACATGCACACATGCACACACACGTACACATGTGCATGCACACACACATACACACATGCACACACATACAGAGACAGAGAGCACAGAGTGAATTGAATAGGATAGGACTATATCTTAAAAGAAATTAAGGTAAACGGTGAGAGAGAAATGTAGTGAGAGGAGAGGGGGTGAAATGGAATGGGATAAATTATAAATCATTCAAGAGGCAAGCAGGAGACATTTTAGTGGAGGGAAAAAGAGGAGAGCTGAGAAAAAAACATGAAGTTTACTCTCATCACATTCGACTAAAGGAAGGAATAAAATGCACACTTATTTTGGTATGAAAACCTATCTTACAATATAGGAAAGTGGGGAAGAAGGAGATAAGCAGGGTGGGGGGGATGATGGAAGGGAGGGCAATGGGAGGAGAGAGCAATTTGAAGTCAACACTCTTGGGGAGGGACAGGATCAAAAGACAGAATAGAAACAATGGGGGGCAGGATAGGATGGAGGGAAATACAGTTAGTCTTACACAACACGACTGTTATCGAAGTCATTTGCAAAACTACACAGATATGGCCTATATTGAATTGCCTGCCTTCCCAAAGTGAATGGGTGGGGAGGGAGGGATTTGGAAAATTTGGAACTCAAAGTTTTAGGAACAGCTGTTGAGTATTGTTGTTGCTACTAGGAAATAAGAAATACAGTTAATGGGGAACAGAAAGTCATCTTGCCCTACAGGACAAAAGAGAAGATGGAGACAAGAGAAAGGAGGCATGATAGAAGAGAGGACAGAATGGTGATAGGGAAAATTAGAATTCTCGGTGTATTGTGGTGGGGGGAGGGGATAAATGGGGAGAAAATTTGGAACCCAAAATTTTGTGAAAATGAATGTAAAAAGTTAAATAAATAAATTTATATTAAAAAAAAAAGAAATGGTGACCAAAAGTGATGTGTGAGCTTTTATGTATTTCCCACTTTGTAGATACAATGCCTTAATAAACATTTATGCAAGAGCTATTCTATTTTGGCATGCACTCTCATCTTCTGCTTACATTCTGATCACTATTAACATAGAAGCTTTTCTCAGACTTATTGATGATTTGACTCTACCCTAAGAGCAAAGCAGAAAAGTGGTGCTCATTCCAATGACCAGACATTTCCTTTCTGAGACCAGACATTTCCGGTCTGATGATATCCATTTCTTGACGTTTCCATAATTTGACTCTCTGAACAATGTAGAGCTGGGGTTGGGGCACCAGGCTTGGTGCCTGGAAAACCAGAGTTCAAATCCAACTGTAGACCTTGGGTAAGTCTCTTAATCTCTCTCCATATATCTCTGTTTCATCATTTTCAAACTGGGGATAATAATAGCATGAGACTCCAAAGTTATTGTGAAAATTAAATGAGATGTGTGTAAAAGACAGCGTCTGGAATGTGATAGGCACTATTTTCAATGTCATTGTTGTCATTATTTTATTTTATTCAAGAATAAATTCCAATAGAATCTATAAGGTATCTTTCTTTTTGTAATCCTCAGACGTATTTTCCATATATTTTTCAAGATCCTTGCTTGTGGAAATCTCTTACTCAAGTCACTGAATATATTAACATCTATGTTGATTTGATTAGAAAGGTCTCATAAAAAGCATTGATAGAATTTCACTTTTTTTCTTAATCTGCTACAGCAGAGACTAGTATATCTATCACAAGTTTCTGTAGGTCAGTTCACCAGTTACTTATTAAGTACTTTCTCAGTACAAGATAACAGTGCTAGATGCTAAGGATATAAAGAAAAAATCAAAGATTCTCTTCTTTGAAAAGACAGTCTACTGAGGGAGGGGTGTCTAAGGTGATAAATAACTAGAAATTCATTCCCATGGAAAATACTGACAACTAAAGGATCAGGAAACAATTTCAAAGAAGTTAGCACTTGAATTGAGCCAACCTCTCTGTGTGTTATTGTCCTCAAAGGTGAAATGAGGAGGGGTGGGGTGGGATTAAATTGCATAACGTCGACAACTCCTTCAAGCTCTTGTTTTATGTTCCTACCCAAAAAAATTCATTCTTGTTATTTGGTGCTTCGAATTCCTTGAGAGTCAAAGTAGAACCAATATATGGAAAGTTCTGGGAAATAGACAAGCTCAGTATAAAATAGCATGTCCTATAAAAATGCACTACAAAAACTTGGATGAATTGCCTCAAAGAGATGAAGGGCTTTGTGTCCTTCAAAATGTCCCAATTGGATGGCCATGTCTTGGGCATTGTAAAAAGGAGATTCTCATGGTTCATGGGGAATTATATCAGTTGAAGTCAAAGACATCTCCTAATTCTTCATTTGATATATTTTTTTTTCAGAATTTCTCAGTTAGACTCTTTGAAATGGCTCTGTGATTTTTAGAACTTTCTTTTTGGGCAGAGAGGGGGAGATAGTTCTAGTTACATGGATGACTCATGTTAAATTAGGGCAAATGGATCCACAAGTCAAGATAAATGAATAAGACCAAGAAAAGAATCAATCCAATAAAGTACACTGTTAACTGATTTCCATTCTTGATTTAATAGAAGAATACTCTGAGAGAATTTTCAACTGAAATGAAAGACTTCAAAGCCTGACTTACAAACACACAACCACAACAACCTTACCACTACTACCTTCAGTCTTCATGTTTAGCAATTCAGCATTCAGTAACAGACATGAAGAAATATAGCACTGCAACAGCCCTGAATATCTGCAAAACCAGCTATTAACCAGGAAATTTCTCCATCGTACTGCTCAATTAGTGTCAGGAATACATCGGAATTTATTTGATTAATACCCCAAATACCAGTCAAATGGTATTGTATTAGGTTAGAACTATGTTGCAAAATAGATTGTGAAAGATCTGAAAGAAATCTAGAAACTTTAAACTTGGAAAAAATCCATGAAAAAAAATCAAAGAATTGGGATGATAGAAAAGACCTTAGAGAAAATTAGTCTGACCCTTTTAGTTCATAAATGAGGAAACCAAGGCAATCTCCAGAGGGAGTTACCAAAGCTCCCATAGTGTTAGCATGAGACAAGGCACCAGATTCCCTGAGCCATATTTCTTTTCACAATGAAATGGCAGCTCTAAGCATCTGACGATTGTTTCTAAACACATGGCTGGCCATTTTGCATATGTGGTCTAGTGGACTAAGAAGTAGTAGACATGACCGTAGCTCACTAGTCAAACTGGTCCTGTGCTTTGATTCATTGTTTGTTGTCCTTCATGCTGGAAGAGGACAAAAATAACATTGCTTTGTCATGTTACAGCATGTGTGACTGGTTGATTAGACCAATATGAGCTCAAAGGCTCTACCATGGTTCAGGCAAGAATAGTCCACTAGAATATTTGGAGTGAGATGGCTCTAAAGTTGTTTGTCTTGAGCTACTCCAATTCTGCTTTGCTCATAGAACACAGTACTTTCTTTGATTCAGGCACATCACGTTGGGCAGTCCTGTGTCAGCATCACAACAGACTCCAAAGTTCTTCATGGACACCTTGAAAGTTTCCTTGTATCATCTCTTCTGGCCTTTGTATGAGTGCTTGACTTGGTAACTTCTGCCTATTTTATCCAAACATAAACGGCATTTGAAAATGTGGACAGCCTAAGTTACACCCTCTGTAGTAGTGACAGTTCAGTTCAAGACAAGACCTCAGTGTGAGCACAAGAATCTTCCTAAAACAATTCAAATGAAAACTATCCGGTTTCCTGACATGGCACTGGTAGACTGTCCAGGTTTCACAGACATACAACAACAAGGTCAGCATAATGGCTCTTCAGACCTTCAGTTTGGTAGGCATCCTGATACCTCTTATCTCCCATACTTCCCTTCGTAGCCTCCCAAACATTATCCTAGTTAGGACAATGTGTCTATCAATCTCATAATCTATGTGAACATCCAGTACAGTGCCAAGGTAAGTGAACTTAATTACCACATTTAAAGTTTCTGTTTGCTGTAATGAATCATTCCAGATATGGGTGGTGCAACATAGTCACAGGAATAGAGACATACCCCCAGTACAGAAGTTGGTAACCCAGTCAGATATATGTCCTGCAAACCAGGAAGGTACCTTCACCATGCACTATGCTTTACATGTCCATCCTGAGGAAACCAACGAGTGTGGTATTCCTCTTTTGGAAAATATTGAACACTATGCATGCTTGTCTGCAGGAGATGGTCCAAGAGAATGGTCATTAACTGGCACTATTTCCACATTGTATGTTTCATGTGAAATTATTACTGTCAAAGATAGTGGGAGTTTTAAATACCTTAGGTTAGATAGGGATCTGTCTTTCAAACTTTTATTGTTCTTCTCTTGGACGGATGTTAAAACTTAGCAGCAAATTTGTGGAAATTGAAGTTAGAAAGTAATCAACACTGCGTTTTTCCTTTTAATTGAAAAAGCAAACACTGTTCTGGTTCAGCAACTGTGGCTCAGCTATTTGGATTCTTTTTCTTTCTCCTTTCCCCCACCCCCCAGCAACACTTCTTCATTTAACTGGTGAAGATAGACGTTAATGGAAGTTTGAGTTAACAAGCAAAAAAAGACTTTAATAAAACTTTAATAAAAGGCAGTGTCCTCATTTCTGAAATCAGATGATTTTTTTATTCAAATGAGACAAAGGTCCTTAGCCCTTTTTCTAGATAGAAAGTTACCCATTATGTGTGTCTTTGTAGGTGTTTCAGATGAGTGTAATCTCTCCTTCCCCCACCATTAACTATCTAGTGGAAGTTTGTTGAATATGAATTCTCTTTGCCACACATCAATGTGCTGTTTTGATGGACTGGTTAAAAATGAATATTTTAATATTTTCTTATTTTTTCTCCATGTTTTTGCAGAGTAGTTTCCCTTCCTTCTCATCAACCTTGCACCCCTTCTCTCCCTCCTTCTACCCAAACAAGGAGAAGAAATGCATGAAGGTCACCACGGAAGATTCATAAACCATTGTGAATAATGTCAGAGCTATAATTTAATTAGTGCCCCATCTGTCACTTTCTGTTTGATGAGCACTAAATGTCCAATTATCATTTAATATCTGCTCTAATCAGTTCTGGCAAATTTTTCAGGCACACAAGAGATGGCATTAATAGATGAAAGTGAGGCTATTCTGGCCACATTATCAGAGTGGAATTTTGAGCAGCACTGACTTGCTACCAGAAAAGTAAGTATTCATTCCAATTAGCAGGAAAGCCATCTCCTGGTCACAGGGTTGCAACATGATGATAACAAAAAGATCTCTTTGTTCTCTCAAGTGTTCGGAAAAATAGCCTGGCTGATGATTTCATAGGCAGGGCCACAACTGCTACTGCAAATGGAAACACCACTTCTAGAAATGCCAACTATTCCTGGCCTGAAAGCTCTGAAAGCCCTCACTTTCTGTGTTCATCCTTAATCCATAGTCTTACTTCTGCATCCTCTGTCCCATCATTATGAATAGGTGGGGTGAATTCCCATCAGAAATATTGCAAGACAGGAAAACCTCAGTACAACTGGGCTCTAAAATCTGAGAGCAGAACCAAGAAGAGTGAGAGGAAGGTCAGAGAGGGACCCTACCTAAAGGGGAACTTCTATGAAGGTTCCAGTCTCACTTCACAGCAGTGACATTGTGCTGTGAAGACAATAGTGCTTTTCTTTAGTGACGTGGAATACAGGAATAACACCATACATGATGATTGCTGCAAAGTCATGTTCATATGTTGTTCAATTTACCTTCAAACAAGACTTTCTCTTACTCTGCAAATGCCAACATCAAATTCCACTTTAATTACTGCCTCTGTTACACTGGGGAAGTCACTCAATCCCTTTGACCAAGAGTTCGCTCCTCTATAACTTAAGCAATGTGTTTGATCTTGGCAGGCCCTTCCAGCCCTGAAATTCTAGTCTTAGGGTGCACCACCTACATTCTTCTTCTACATATCTCTTTAGGATGCTTTTTGTTCTCTCTCTCTTTAAATGCCTTTCTTCCACATGCTCTGTTTTCTGGGGTCCAGTAAAAACATGTGAAATTTCTCCTGCGTAGGATACTTCACCAAATGCTTAAAGACAGCTACCACTTCATTCCACCCCAGCCCCACCCACTCATTCAGGCTAAAAATTCCTTTTTCTTTCATCCAATTCTCCTGAACTTGAGACCCTTCAAAATATTGACTGCTCTCCTCACAATATTTACCAGCTTATCGATGTCCTTTTAAAACAAGATATCTTGAGTTCAATATGAGGTTTACAGATGAGTTTACACCAGGACAAAATGAAATGGGACTCTCACTTTACTAGTCCTGGAATTGTGCCCTTCCTGATGAAACCTCATCCCATTTGTTTTCTTAGCTGACATGTCATATAAGTAATTATAGTAGGTTTCTCATTCATTAGATCCCCAGGTCTTTTTCAGTATAACCCATCTAATTTTATAATTACATCCCTTAATTTTGAAGTATAAAACTTATTTTTCACTTTAGTAGGGGTTCATCTTATTTATCATATCACAAAATTGCAATAATTCACTCCATGACACACTCATGATGTAATTTACATTTTATTGGGTAACTCCAATGAAAAGGAAGTCATGATTTCTCAAGTCAGCACCTTGAATAGCTCTAATTATTAGCATTCTCTCCTTGTATGAAGCATCAATTGGCTTCTGCACTCTTTCCATTTCTACTACTTCTACCAAATCCCTTTCTTGTCTGGAAATATTTCAAGTACTCCAAATCAACTAGCATGTCCCTCAGAATATTTTTAGGTCAAACTTCTGGAGAATTAGACCTTCTTCCTCTTTTAGTTGTGGAATTTCTTTTGTGAATCCAAGTTTAGAATTTTACATTGATTCTTGTTGAATCTTGTCTTCTTCAACTCAATTCTTTGCTCCAGTCTGTCAAGATCCTCACTCTACCATGAAGTGTTCCAGCTATGCTTACTAACCCTGAACCATGTGGGAAAATGGAACCTGTGACTTCACTGAAGTCATGACAAATGTTCCCCAGCATAGAGCCAAGCCTGACCCTCTGGCACTCCCCCAGAGATCGACTTAGTCATTCATATATCTTTGCTTTACTGATATTTTTAAGAAGATGATATTTTATGGCAGTATCCATACAGGAAAAAATATTATTCATTCTCCCAGGAACCTGAGATGTCCAATCTTCCACACAACTACAGGGATCAGCTGGTATATTTATAGTTCTATCAAATTGGTGCCATCCTAGGAACCCAAAAGTGATAATATTGCTTCCACAAAAACCTAGATTGTCCTGAAAAGTCTCCATTCTCTTAATCTTGCTTATCATGAGAAATGGAGAACACATAGGTGCATTTAAATTAAGTGCCTGTCCAAAGAAAAAGAGAAAGATAGCTTACGAGCCAGGAGAACCCTCCCATCTCTCTCTTCTCAGTTCTCAACTTAGTCCCCTGGGTGCCACTAGTAGTATTTCTTGCCAATATCTAGTTACATTCTACACAAAAAGTCAAAGTTAATTCTGATCCTTTCATAGCAGCATTACTAAGACAGGACAAACAATGGAAAATGTGCAGGAACAAGGACAGTAAATAATAATGCCTCATTAAGATGCAAGCTGGTACTGCTGAAACAGATGGGTTAGCAGGGATTTCTATTCAGCTCATGGAAGAAAATGACTTATTTGCATGAAAAAATCAGAATTTGAACAACATTCAGGGAAAAAAAATATGGATCACTACTAAGATAATATCTTGAAATCACAGATTTAGAGCCCCAGGGAATATCCAATTCAGCCTTTTCGTTTTACAGATGGAGAAACTGAGACCAGGGAGGTGAAAAGACTTCTCTATGAACTTGGATAAACTTCTGCCCCCAAATCTGAGTTCATATTTGTGAACTAAGTTTAAGGTTTCCCTTTTACTCTGGAAACCTATTCTGCTTTTGAGAAATAGAGCCCTATTAGACACGTAAATGGCTCATTGAATAATGACACTCTGAGTGTCTGTGATGAAAATGAAGTGCAAATGAGCCCACCTTGTGGGTGTAAAATCAAGTAAGTTAATTGTTGACCAAAAGTGTCATGTTTTATTAAGTAGAAAGGAGAAAGGTGTGGAAGAAACATCAACTTGAGTAGGATCTTGACTCATCACTCACCAGTCAGTATCTTGTGCATATCACACCATTCCATCCCAGCAAATGACACTTTTTGTTTATGTGATGTGAGAAAGTTGCAAAATGCAGCAATGATCTCATTGATGTTTTCCACTAGCCCAACTAACTCCTCTGTGCTATTTCCAAAGAGGAAACTAATCTCAGAGAGATTCTGGCAATTTCCCATTGTCTCACATGACTATAAATGCTGAATCCAGGACTGAAACCAAATGAAGGTCAGCTTCTTCTCTCACTAATGTGTAAATCTTGTTGCTTCTACTATGATGAAATGATTAGATTGTCACATGAAATTATAGCAATTCTTTACTGTCCTACTTGGAACAGGCCACTAGTTAGGGAGCAGAGCAGAAATTGCCTTATCTTCCCCCAAACAAAGAAACAGATATAATCAACTTGAGAATGGTAATGCCATTCAGGCCACCCTATGTTGATCCAAAGGACTTGTGTGCACCAACCAACTGGACCACTGAGTCATAGAAAAGCAACCAGAGCAGCAGTAAAAAGACATTTAGGTCCAAATGTAGTAGATCAGTTTACTCTCAGTTTGTAAACATCTTTCTTTCTTCAGAGAGGTTTTGGCTGGGCTTCATGGGTAATCAGACTATAGCCACTGGGCCACACTTGGTCTATGACTTTCCTCCAGCACACATGAACAAGATGCGTGTTAATTATATGAAACATACATTTTTGTGATTTTGTTTCTTCTAAGAATTAAGTCCCTTCCTACGTCATGCCTTGGTGAAGAAAAACCAAGGGATGCCAAGCAGGAATCTCCCCATGTAGTACATAGTCAGGCCTTCTGCAATATCTTGGGGCATAGACTTTTTTTTTAAAGGCTCCTATCTGTTCTCTAGAAAAACTGACATTTGAATTAAGCAAACAAAGAACCACAAAGGCTTGAGAGGCTATCCTTCCTCAGGTTGTGATCTTGACAGTTCATTCTTTCAAACAACTCAATCCACATATGCCTTTATGTTCTGTCCTGTGGGGTCCTGCTCCATGACCAGCACAGTGCAAAGTGCTAAGGAATTCTTTCTCGACAATAGCAAAGCTCCAGCACCATTAAAAGCAGCCAGTTATTCATAAAGGAAACGTGTACCTCGGGGAGGATCTCAGGCTAGGAATCAGAGTGAAACATATGTCTTTTTTTCATAGGATCCTGGACCCAGAGCTGGAAGTAACTTTTACAGTCTTCCAGAGCAACCCTCTCATTTGACACATAAGAAAATGAAAAGTCAAGGAAATGAAAGGATTTGCTTGGGGCCCACTGTGCACCCATTCAGGAGGCTTCCCATCTCAAGCCTGGGATTCTGGCTGGAAGGGCACCAAATCTCTAGACTCCAGGCTTCTTCATTGTTCAGGACTCTATTCACATGCAAACCACATGTTGAGAAAAGCTAGCATTAGTCAAGCCAGTGTGTTCTTTCCAATGTCCACCTACCACCTTATAGACACAGTCCTAAAACAAGCCTCTTTTCTCTCTGTGCCCTTGGAAACTGAAGCTGTTTGAACATTTCACATGGTTCTCTAGGTCAAAAACACAAGTTTAAGTTCAACTAGTCTACCAAATTCCCTGGCACACCATGAGTTTCTTGATCTCATTGGTCCCAGCAACCATATGGATTCCTAAAAACACTAAGAAAGAATTTCCTACTCTCTCTTCATTCCCTCCAGTTTCTGATATTAAAGTGCAGCTTCTCCATGACAAGGGCAACCTGTCTAGATGCGCCCTTGCTACTGTCCTTTTTCTCCTCCAGGTGTCTGCCACCTCACTCAAGTTCCTTTTTAATTTTCAATCTCTAAGGGTGCCTTCCCTAATGTCTCCCCAAACGCTTGTGTCCTCTTTCCCCAAAACCAAAGCAAGAAATCTTCATTAAATTTCACTGTGCCCTCAAGCTGTTTTCCCGTATCTTTCATCCCTGCCTCAGATCAACTTTGATGTAAAAAATAGTATAGAGATTATATATGTCTACTTCCTTTCCCCCTACCTCCATAAGGCTTCATAGTTTCACTTTCAACCTCATAATTCAAATGAAGACACTCTCTCCGAAGATACCAATATATTTTGAATTTTCCAATTTGATGGTCATTTCTCAGTTTCCATTCTCTTTGACTATCTTCTCCAATATGTGTAGCTCCAAAAAAGCTAACACAGATTTCAAGTTCTCAACTGTTCCACATAGTCAACCACATTTTCATTTAATGCACATACGATAATTTTATATTTGGGTCCAAGGATTTGAACATGATAGGCAAAATAATAGATCCAAATTTTTGGCTTTTTGTTGCTCTTCATGCGATGTAAAGCAATTTTTACTTGTTCTGCCAGAAAGAGTGCTGAGCTCACCTGTGCTGCAGCCCCCTTCCCAATGTGTAAGTCATCACTGTGTTAGGTCCACATTAAAAAGGCAATAGAGATGAGTTATAAGCAATAAGACGTATGCAAGCATCGGCAGTGAGGGGGAAGGATGTCCTCAATCTTTCCTCAATGGAAGCAATTTTGAATGTGGTTTTCTAGCTTGACAAGTGCACAACCCTCCTCTCCTCTTCTTGTCTCAGTGGACAAAGCAAATCTTAAATTAAAGAACATGTATTACCCTTCCTATCAAATCAAAGAGAAATTAAGTAAGGAAGATAAATCTCTAGCCACGGCTGAAATGACACAACCAAATGTGGCCAGACACAAGTAATTGGATGTTTCCTTCCACTGGGAAAAAATGAACATAATGTCTAGGCTAGAGTAGGTGTCATTCCTGCCTCTGAAGTTTGTCCAGGTTAGACCACGTTTGCAGTAGGGTTCTGGATATCACATTCTTGACAGGGAATCGAGGAGTTGGAGTATCCAGAAGGGTACCAGGAGAGGAAGTGTCTTGAGCTCATATTGTGTGAGAATTTGTGGAAGCCAATATAAATGTTTAGTTTTGGGAAGAAAAGACAAAGTTTGTGGGATAACGTGAACATCTTCAACTATTTGAAATATGTAAAAGACAGATCAAATTTATTTATTTTGGTCCTAGAAGAGAGACTCAAGGGTGACAGGCAGAAACAAATAAACCATTGATGTAGGCAACTGAGAAGAAGAGAACTTCCTGTGTGAATAGAAATCCATACCTGTTCTGCAACATTGGCCTTGGAGAATTGCTTGGGCAACTGAGAGGCTAAGTGACTTAACCAGGGTCACATGCCAGTATGTGTAAGTTGGGTTATTGAATTCAGTCCCAGTTCTGAGACCAGTACTCTAATTATGATGTCATGACTCTATACCATAGAGTCTTTGACTCTATACCATACTTAATAAGTTGCCATGCTTGAACACCTCCACAGAGGACCCAAAGCTAAACTGAGCCACACATAGAACTGACATAGGGAAAATATGAATCACAACCAGAGCTATCCTAACGTGGAATGGACTGCCATCACTCAGGAACAGGCTGCTTCATGAGCTGCTGGGTTCCAACTCATTCAAGGTCTTGAAAGAGAAGTTCAACGACCAGTAATGAGGATACTAGGGAAGAAATTCTGCTAGCTGAATGCATAAGTCTCTTCTAGACCCAGGAGTCTATGTTTCTGTGAAAAATTTGCATACAGGAGTTCCATACTTTCTCATAAGCTGTAGGAATCCTTTCGATTAAATGAAACAGACACCCATAATCAACCTACCTATTTATAACAACTGTCAGTCACAAACTTATAGGGGGAAAATGACAATAAAAGACAACGCATACATATTAAGAGAACTATTTTTGGTTTGTAACCTGTAATTTGGGTGGGATAGATAAAATGTGCATCTGTTCTCTTATTTGAAATAGAGAAAAACATGATTACCATCTAACATCATTGCAACTTGTTTTTTTTTAAGTAAATATATATCTCATGGAATAATGATCCACTGAAAAAAGGAAACCAAGGGCTGGAAATGGAAATCAACAAATAGAATATATGGTCAATCTTTGACCATTTTACTATTCACTCATTTCTTTATTCCAACATGTTCATCTGAGCAAATGATTAGTAAAGGCATTCAGTCTAGGATTGGAGTTAGATGTGGAAATTCATTTTATAAGGCCTTCAAAATGTTTTTCGAAAGGGACAAAAAAAAGATCTAAAATTAGGTTGTTCTCCCTGGCTGACTGAGATGGGGCGGGGAGGGGAAATGTCCATCTTTAGATGTGAAATCTCTAAACAGATCATTTCCATGGCATTAAAATATTATTTCTCTTTTCCAATTCCTCTCCATCCAAATTTAACTACCCTTAATCTTTCAAAGATAACCTCTGATGAGCTGGTTGTAGAAAACAATTAAAAGCATCAAGGTTCCCCTAATGATTCTTTGGGCTTTTCCTCTCATGTCACAGAAGTCAATTTACCCTGAGAGTTCCCTCTTCACCTGGGCTTTTCAAACTGGAATTGCCCTTGGGCTCCTTTCTCTTACTGGTTGTTTCCTCCTAAAACCACCATTTTTAGGAAATATTCAGGCCACAGGGAGCTATTTTGTGAATCTCTACCACAAGAAACTCCACTCCCCTTTGGGATTTTCTCTTATATGCAGTCCTCCCCAGTGAGAATGCCAGCTTCTTGAGGGAAAAGACTGACTGTTTTTGGTTGAATTTCTATTCCCAGCACCCTGGACAGAGTCTGGCACAAATCTTTGGTAGCTTCACTTGATTTGACCTACAGTACCCAGGGATATTTTCATTTTCAAAGGGGTTTCCTTGAGGTTCAATAATTTCATCAAAATGAATGCATTTTGGTCCCACAGGTGAATGCCTCCTTTTTCTGTTAAAAAGTTTATCCCTGCATAGAGAGGTAAAAAACCTTCCACAAATAATAATGAGACTCTTTGAGAAAAGCCCAGGCCTCAACTTGAAGCCTCCAGTCTAACTCCCATTTGCCCTTCTCCTGACTATGCCCTATTGTCACAGGACTCTAAGTCACCCCTAAGGAAACAGTTTTTGCAGCTAGGCTGTGCATCTCAATGGCATGCTCCCTGCTGTACATCCAGGATGGCAGATTGTGTAGTACAGTGCCCTTTAGACAACTCTCTAAGCTGCATCACTAGAAGTCTCTTACGTGCAGCTTCTTACACTGGAGAAATCATAGAACCCACTAACCAATGTGACTACAAGATGCTGAAAAATTGTGCATTTAGGCCCTTCATTTATTTTCACATCCTCTAAAAAGAATAATGACTCTGCTTGTAAATGTAGGAGGAACTTCCTACTGCTCTTCTTGTCAAAGTAAATTGAAGGGGTTCTACAGAAATAGAAAGTCATTGTCCTAGTGATCATCCACTTTTAAATTAAACATGCACATTCTGTTGCCTAAACTCTTTTTTAAAAGGTACAATGGACAGTTTAGGGAAAAACATACCTCATGCCAGTAGCTCTGCAAAGATGATGGAAAAATGAAAAGCTCTCTGCGCATGATTATGCTAATATCAGTAACATAAATGGGAGCTTCCCATGGGGACAGACAATGATATAAGTGGGAACAATTGAGGTTAATAGAATTGCTAGGCAAAGAAAACAGGATGAGCCACTGTCTGTGGGAACCCTGCAGAAGTCAAGGAAGGAAGTGCATGTGGACCATAAGAAGAAACAGGCACTTGCTAAGGGATTCAATAAAGGCAAATCTGGAAGCTCAGTTCAATGGGAGGGAAAGATACTGTTGCAGCACAATCCATTGTGGCTATGAAGAACATCTCACTTAGACTTTAAATCTCTAACATTAATGGAGGGGGGTGGAGAAGAGGGACTGAGGATCTCTAAAAGGCTATGCTGAGAGGGAATATAACCCCAAAGAAACTTCCCTACTCAATCATACCTGATATGTCATTATCTTCTAGTGCACTCAACTTCCACCAGCATCATCCAAGCCTTCATCATCTTCCACCTGGAGGAGGGAAAGTGGAATGGAGGAAATTGCCCTGGATTTGGAGCAAAAAGATTACAGTAGGTCAAACTGGGAATCTCCTGTACAAACTGCCTATGACACCATCAATAAGTCAATCACTGTATCAGCTCAGTTTCTCTTCTGTAAAGGGAGAAGTTAGGCTAAATGACCTAGGATGTTCCCTCTGCTTTCAAATCTATGATCTCACTATTGAAAGGCCCTCATCATTGTTCTTCTGGACAAGAACCTCCCTACTTCCAGCACAGAATGTGCTGCTGATAAATTTCTTCATGAAGATATTTGAATATGTCAAAGCCCTTGAATTACTCATCCATGACCAATGCAAATAAGTTCAAACTGATTATGCTTCCATTGACAAGTGATCTATCATCTAGTCCCAAAGAATCTTTCCAGTTGGACCTCCCATGAGTCTTCTAAATGTGTACAATCTCTCAGCCAAATTAGGCCTTCACCATTCCCTAGATATGACCTCAAACTTATCAGGGAGTAGAAGTTTCCTTCTTCCAGGACCATCCTATCCATTTCTGATCATTTGAAAGCCACTGGTTGTTCAAATTCTTACCAAGAATGAGTTACTGGTTAGTATGGAAATGGTGTGAGAATGAAGGGAACTTTCAGAAGACATGATCAATGAGTATTAGAATTTGTGATGAGGAGAGAGAGGAAAGCCTCAAATAGCAAGGTATGTAACCTTGTTTAGGTGAGAATAGATTTCCAAAGGTTCACCAGGTCCATAGAATAATAAGTTCCAGGAGAAATAATTCCAGGATGGATGGGGGAGAGGGATCTCTCTAGAATGAGATTCTTGATGATGAACAGGAAGACTTCAGAGAGGCCTGGAAACAATTTTGTGAGCTGATGCTGAGCAAAAGGAGCAGAACCAGAAGAACTCTGTACACAGAAACAACCATAGTGTGCAAGGATTTTTTCTGGTAGATTTAGAACTTAAAATTCTCAATGGTTTCTTAAGGCAAAATGCCTTCCACAACCAGAGAAAGAACTGTGGGATTTGATTGCAGAATGTAGCAGATCATTTTCTTTTTTATTACATTTTGGTTTGTTTTATGATTTCTCCCATTCATTTTAATTCTTCTATGCAACATGCCTAGGGTGAAAAAGTATTTAATAGGAATGTATGTGTAGAACTTACATAAAATCGTATGCCATCTCAGGGAGGGAGGGAGGAGGTGGGGGGAAAGAAGGGAAGGGAGAGGAAAAATCTAAGTTACATGGAAGTGATTATAGAACACTGAAAACAAATAAAATAAGAAATAAATAGAATGAGATTCTTGAAACAATGGGAGAGAAAATCACAATGATTGGGAAAAGGGGACGTGTGTGTGTATATGTATATATGTGTATATGTGCATGCACATACATATGTGTATATATTTGTATTTTTAAAGATATATAACATTAGCACTATTTATGTATGTTATACTCTATATGTATCTATATGAGACAATTATATGATCACAATATAAATTATATGTACAGGACATGTGTTTATATGTGGGGAGCAATGGACAGTGAGTACAAGTTTTGAGGATAGCAGAAGTGTTGTCCTTCCTGGGGGGTTACACAGAACATCTGCAGCTCTTAATCTACCTTTTCCAGACATGGGATCAGTGACTGGGCCTGTATGTTAATAGAGATTCTTTCAAGAGGCTGCCAAGTTAGAAGCAAGGACTAGGCCTGCTGAGCCAGAACAGAGCCTGTACACAGAGAGCAAACCTAGAGACTTTCATGTCCGTTTCACTTTCATGTTGGTGAGTGGGACAGGATTGCTGGGTGTTAACAAATGAAGAAAATCCTGGCTGCTCCAGAGCCCAGACAGCCATGAGGATTCCACAAATCTTTGGGTGATTTGTTTCTTACAGGCCACTGTGTGAATGGAGGGGAAAGATAGGAAATGGCAGCACCAATGAAGGTGGGGCAGAGTCCTCCACTAGCGGTGTTCTCAGGAGGCGCAGGGCTACCCATGGAGACAGTGTCTGCAGTCAGATGGAGAGACTGGCAGCAGCCCAGAGATGGCCCCTGCAGCCCCAGGGTGAGAGACACCCTGCAGAGAAGAAAGAGGCCCTCACCTCTGGAATCCCATCTCTGAGATCAGTAAAGAGCTACAGTGATGGGCCCCTGCTTAATATCTCCATGAGAGAGAAAGAGACTAAGAGTGACCAGAGGCTCTGGGTATCCTCTGGTCAAATGCCTCAAAACCATAAGGCTTTTAGTCTGAGCCCTCTTTTCCCAGGGGTTGAGTGTATCTGGGTGTGTAAGGGGAAAATTTGCCTTTGTTTAGGGCAAATGTTTATGTACAAATTCACCTCTCTACAACTAGTTATTAAATACATTTTAAAAGTTAATTATAGATACCAGCTAATAGCAAATGAAGAGATCCTGGCAATAGGGACTTGCGGATGAGAACCGCAGAAAGCCAGGCCTCTTGGTGGTTCAGGAAAAGCTCTAAGAACAGAGGTGGTCACATACCTGACCTTGCTTCAGGGGCCATTTCCTTCACTTGTGTGGATAAGTTAGAGCACATGAGTAAAATGAGATATGCGTGCAGGGGAAACCAAATGAACAAATAAAAAAAACCCTGATGAAAGTGATAAATCCAGAGGACTGTGAGATACCCCAGGAATTGGCAGAGAGAAAGCAAGGTGGACAATGTAAGAAAGATGGACAAGGACTAAGAGAATATAATCAGAAGTAACTCAAAGATAGAAAAATTCATGAGTTCTAGGAGAAAGGCTGACTGGTTCCAGGGAAAAGAGAGAAAACACATTTCCTTTGGCTTTCCTTCCAGTGGGTATGAAACAGGTGGAACCTGCAGCAGAAGCTTATGTTCATGGCACTGACACTGGTTTATTTTCCTTAACTTTCTCCCTTAAATGAGCAAACATCTTATGAATTGGGGATGTGGGAAAGTGCTGGTGATGCCAAAGAGCAAACAAGAAGATATCCACAAGGCATGCCTAAGAAGAAATCGAAATAAAAGGGTAAATGACCTTTGGAATCAAATGCACCAGAAGTGGACAAAGCCCTGGTTCTAGAAGGAGAAGACCAGAAAGGTGTCCTGGATGACTGGATGTCTCCGAGATTATGGGAGGAAGAACTATAATGACATCTTGAAGTACTGAGACGCAGACTACCAATAAGAGCCCAGCCTGGTCCTGGAATAATAGTAGTGGTGTCAGATCCTTTCTATGCTGTAAAAGTTCATGAGGAGCCACATGCTCTAAATGTGGCCTTCCAATGGAATCATGCCAGCATCTCTCAGATGAACTAGTATTCTCCAAAGATGGGAGGGAGAGACAGAAACAGAGTTGAAGACACACAGAAAGAAACTGAGGCAAAGAGAGAGAGATTCGTCTTTACTTTTTCACTCCTAATGACAATGCAGCTGTTGATCTGTTTATGCTGTCCAGAGTGGAAGATTGTAAGCATTCATTCAAATGCAATATATCCTTAAGAGGCATAAATCTTGGAGAAGGATCTGTGATTTTCTATTGGTCCCTTCACCAGAGATGTCTCCCCACATAATCAGGGGCTTTCCTGGTGAATTCTTCTTGGCCCACCTAAATAGTATGTGAAGGGTGTTTTGGGGGTTTGTTTTCTTTGCCTTCTTTCTGTGAAACCTCAGGGAATGTGAGCAAGGCCAAAACAAAGTATCCGATCGTGATCGACTCCAATATTGTCCAGCCATAAATGATGCCTCTACCTTGGGTTCAGAGACCTCCATCAGCACTCTAGGCATGTTAAGTCATAATCCCTGGGATAACAAATCCTCTTCAGAAGGAATCTCAAATGGGAAACACAGAAAACCTTCTTAATCCATCAAATTAAATACCCAAGGACAATTATCAACTGATATCCACAACATACCCCAACATGTTCAGCATAATTGGGCAGAGATTAACCGACTGTAATTGGCTCATTTACCTGCTATCCAGAGCTCTCTCATTCCTGAGAGACTAAAGCTTCACTTATGCCCAACCACTTTCTGAAGGTGCCTGGCATTGTCCTGATACACCTTCCCCAGCTGACCTCCCTTTACCAAGACATAACAAAGTCCTGGCCATGAAATGAACATCATTTAGTGGTAGGTCAGTCTCATCTCAAGGCTCCACAGAGGTATTACAAGCCCCAATCAATAAGCTGCCAATAAAGCCCAAGATCAATGAGCCCTCAGTAAGCATTGCTTCCCCTGTGGGCCAGGCATGGTACTTGGTGTTGGGGGGTACAAGGACAGAAACAAAGAATTATTTTCTTCAAGAAACTTACACTCTAATAGGGAACGTGCTCCACCTTCAGTCCACATAAACCAACAGTACCATTTTGTCCCTTTGTGAGCTCTACACTCCTTTCACCAAAGGAAATCCCCTGTCCCTGGATTTGCTATAGCATCAGCTACATCCTTCTTTTGGCATTTGTCATTCCTCATGTCTGGAAATCATTCCTTCCTGAGCTCTGGTTCTTGGAACATTTCTCTTCCTTTAGGACTCAGGTCACTCCTTATGTCTTCTCAGAAATTGTGTCTAACATGGTTTAATACAGGTTTGTTTCTAAGGTTTGGGATCCCAGCATTCTAGTGCAAGGAAGCACAGAGCACAAAGCAAGACAATAAAATCAAACTTTATTGAGGGGATATAAATACAGGAAAGGTGGTTAGAATGAAAGGAAACTAGAAATTCCTTAGAGTCCTAGGGTGAAATTGGGCATCTCTGTGGTGGCTCAGTGAATAGAGTGGCAGCCCTGGAATCAAAAAGAATCATCTTTCTGAGTTCAAATCTGGCCTCAGATACTTAGCAATTTTGGGATCCTGGACATGTCACTTGATCCTGTTTGTCTCAGTTAGGTCATCTGCAAAATGAACTACAGAAGGAAATGGCAAACCATTTCAGCATCTTTGCCAAGAAAACCCAAATGGGGACTCAAAGAGTCAGACATGACTGAAAAATTGTCTGAACAATGGGATCTGTCACTCAAATTAGCGTGATCACTCTCAGATCTATGCCATCTACGATTTTGAGCAAGCACCATGGGTTCTTGGTATCCCCTGTCTGCACTTTTAGCATAGTTTCTCCTAAATCTTCCCATCTACATTGTCTTCTCATTGCCCCTGCCTCCCAACTGATGGATCATATTGTTTCAAGACTCAAAACAATGTCTAGAAACATGTGTCATCTGGAGTTAAACCAACTGAGGGTGGGTCAGAAATCTGGGAAGGCAAAGGCAGCAATGGGAGTGGAGCCATATGAGTCCAAACCCAGAACTCTTTCTGTTGTCGTCACTGTCCCATTTCAGGTTTTCTGCCTGATTTAGAATCAGGGGTTAGCCTTCCCATCTATGTGACCAGAGCTACTCCTGTCATCTCAGAGCTCCCAAAGGAAGGGTCTTAGAATCCTTTCTCCTTCCTCACTTGAACCCAAATCAGATTGGGATCTTCCTTCTTCACCGGCCTCACCCCTTGTGTATACATCCAGGTGCTCTGGGACTCAATAGTATCTGGGCACTTTGGGTGCCTAGGGGATGGAGGTGGATAGAGTGAGGTCCCAGAGAAGGACAATTCAGGTTTTAGCACTAATGTAAGCTAGAGGTTTGAACTGTCCAGCTGCACAACACATCTACATGGGTCTTGTCCTCGGCCCAGGGACAGGTGCCAGGAGCTGAACCAATCAGGCAGCATTGATTAAGAACTCTGAAGGCACTTTGACATTTTTACACCCACCTTTCATACTCTATATTGTTATCTGCTTGTCCAAAATAAACTGAGAGGTGGACTCACTCAGGCCCACTCAGGGGAGCAACTAGAAGAGAATAATAAGGGCAGAGAGGAATGTGTTAAGGCCATCGCTCGTTGCTCTTCTTATCATTTTGGATTGGTTTTCACTCCAAAAATAAGCCTGTTGTGTTAAAGGAAAACTTTCTTGCCTAAGATAGGACAGGGAGGAATGGACAAATCCTAGACTGAGGAGATTTGCATACAAATCCTGTCCTTGACCCCTTAAGAAATTTGGTTAATTACTTCAAAGCCTCCATTTAAAAAATGTTTTTATAAATTGAGAGGCCTAAAGGGTTGGATTGCCATCAGATCTGAGTCTGGATTTCTGAGTTCCTTCTATCCTCTGGTGAGGTGGATTCCACTCTGTGGGAATGTACTGAGCCTGGAGCAGGAGCTAAATAGATATATCTGAGGTCCTTGGGCTCAGGAAACCAACAAGGTCCTTGCAAAGAAAAGTGTTAGCTGTTCATGACATTTCATTAGCAAACAGGCTGGTAAGTCCAAGCTAGGACTCTTGTCTCCTCCATTTCTGAAACTGCCTTCTGCAGTTGTGTGAAGGAGGGTCCGCAGGCTGGCAACCTGCCTGTTGCAGGTGAAAAAACTGAGGCTTGGAGAGGTCAAGTGTTTTGGCCCAAGTCTCACAGCAGATAGGTAGCTGAGCTTGGTCTTGAGCTCCAGTCCCTAATATCTCATCCATAACACTTGATCCTCTCATGGTTATCAATCAGGGACAGGAGCCAAAGTTAGCTGAAGAGGAAGCAGAGTGCTGAGGCCTCCACAGAAAAGGCAAAGTAGAATATTTGTCAGGCATCATGAGTTGGGGCTGTAGTGATAGACAATATGGAAACTAAGATGGAAGAACACAATTTTATTTCTATTTTTCTGGACTGTCAGACATGGAAACTCCTTAGATTCACACACAAGCACACATACACACACACACACACACACACACACACACACACACACCCATGCACACCCAAAGCTGGAGCCATGATAGAAGTTCCTATAAAGGAAGAATGGGTATGTCAGCCAGATGATAAGCACAGCATTAGCTGAGTTATGGATAGGGGAAGAATTTAGGACCAAATCAGAGATACAGAGGATCCCAGAAAATGAAATGGACAATTTTAATTACATGAAGTCAAAAACCATGTTTGCACAAACCAAAAGCAATGCAGTCAAGGCAAGAAGGAAAGGAGGAAAGTGGGGGGAAGGAGAAGTACAGCAAATGTCTCTGACAAAAGCCTCTCCTCAGATCTACAGGGAATTTGGCCAATTTTGGAAAAATGCAAGGAAATTTCCAATTAACAAGTAATCAAAGGATGCGAAAAAAGTTTTCCAAAGAAGAAACCAAAGTTGTGTATCACAATGCAAAAAAGTGCTCTCCATCGCTACTGATAAGAGAGAGAGAAATCCAAACAGCTCACGCCCATTATTAGATCGACCGACAGGACAAAAAAGGGAAAACGACCAATGCTGAAGAGGACGCAAAAATGGGCACTAGTGCATCGTTGGTGGTTTGGGGAACTGAAACAGTCATTCTTGGAGAGTAATTTGGAGCTGTACTCAGAGGCCTATCAGACTGCACATAATCTCTGACCCAGCAATCCCACTGCTAGAGATCAAAGAAATCAAAGAAAAAGGAAAATGACTAATATGTGCAAAATATTTATATCAGCTCTGTTTGTTGTGGCAAAGAATTGGAAATTAAGTGGATGCCCATCAGTTGGGGAAGAGCTGAACAAGTTGTGCTACATATTGTGATGCAATAGGATTGTGCTATAAGAAATTATAATCACAATATTTCAGAAAAAATCTGGGAAGAACATTAGAAAATTGTACAAAGTAACAGAAATATTGTAGAGCAATCAACTTGGAAAGATTCAGCTACTCTGATCAAAACAATGACCGAAAACAATGGGCCCAAAGTCAAAAATGCTATCCAACTCCATCGAGAGAACTAATGGACTTTGAGTGCAGATGGAAGCAGAGATTCCCCTCACTTTTTAAAAATTCACATACTTTTCTTTTGCATCATGTCTAATGTGAAAATATGTTTTTCATGATTCCACATGTATCACTTATGTTTTGGCCTTCTCCGTGGATGGGGGAGGGGCAGAAGATGGGAGAATGTGAAACTCAGAAAAGAGTTCAATGTTAAAAATAATTAATGATTTTCCCAAGCTCTCTGGGTTGCTGCTCTATCATTGCTGCTTGATGGGAAGTACTTGGCTCCACTGAGACCTTGCCATTGTGCCATGCATATTGCTGCTGAGGTGACCAGTGTGGGTGGGCCCCCCTTGGACTCACTGGGCATCCCATCAGGCCAGTGTGGAACCTGGGAAGTACAGACTTTCCTTGGGATGCCCATTTTCCCCTGAAGGAAGGTCCATAGAGTAATATTCTGTTTGAGAGGAGGCTGGAATCATGTCAGTTTGGACATCGCCCTCTCAGCAGAAGAATGCTTGCATTTGAAATAATGTTAAATGAGTAAAAACTGATTCTGACAGTATAATTTTCTGACAGTGATTCTTTTTCATTGAAAATATAATAAAAGGCAAGGAGAGAGAGTTCATACACAAGACAACAAGCAATGTTTTCTTACCCCTTGAATTACCTATTCCAATCTCATTTGCCACTTTCCTGTGATTCCTGACCTTGAATAATTCAGAAAGAAAGGTAAAGCTAACTATGTCTCTGGCAATAGTATCACTGGTGGTCAATGAACAAGAGCCCAGAATCCTTGATAGCTGCTGTAGCTGGGTCCATGTTCATTGGGAGTTGTTTGAATTAAACACTGCCAACCTGAGAAAAATCAATAAGGCTGTTGAAATGGTTTCCCAGGGACCCTTGTGATGATTGAAGATCCCTCTCCTTACAAAACCCATAACTGTATGTCTGCCTATATATGTGTAGCTATGTTTGTAGGTGTGCTCATTAATATATATGATATAGAGAATCTTGGTGTATAACCCTTAATTCAAGCTATTTAGACTGAGAAGAGCTGGACTCTGAAGAAAGCTGGGTGTTTTCTCCTCTCCTTGTCAAATTGAGTTGAAAAATCGACCTCATTTCCATTTTACTCAGAATAAATCTTGCAACCTCCCAAAGGCAGCAACTTTAGGAGTAGATTGTCCCCATTTGCAAGAAAGGCTGTCAAAGGCCATTTTCTCTTGTTAAGCAGCCTCCTTTTTGAGATGTCATGATCTACTGGTGAGAAGGGTGCTGAACTGTGAACACTTGTTCTCCTCACTAAGTGGAACATTAATGAAGAGCTGAGGTGCTATGGGTGTGGGCTCCTGCTTCTGAATGAATTGCCCAACTTTCCTGCTGACTTTTGCTTGTCCTCAAAGGCTGCTTTGCAGAGAAGCTGGTGGAAATTTAAATTATGAATAATTTATTTTAACTACCAATTCAAAGAAAGCAATAAATCTGAGAGCATCTGCACAATGTCTGGGCAGAGGAATAATTTTGCTCAGTTACACATGAGGTCAAGACAGAGTCTTGACTTAGATTCTTTCAAAGAGTTATGATTAAGTGACAAAAGAAGAAATCTATTCCCCAGTCTGCTCATTCTACAGAGATACAAGTCATTCATCAAAGGATCACTCAAGAAGTATTTATTAAAAAGCTGCCTTGTCCCAGCCATTGTTGAGCATTGAGAAAACAAGAACAACAACGAAACAATCCCTGCCTTCAAGAAGACTGCGTTGTAAGGAGGCAAGACAAGAGTATTCATTTAAGGAAATACGACATCTCTTTGGATGTCATTCCCAATGGATCTGTATCTGCCTGTCTTGTGTAATACTTGTCCATGTCACTCTCCCATCCATCCCTCCACCATGTTGACATGTAGGATCTATCCAGTGGCCCAGAGGCCTCCCTCCAGTTCCGATAATATGAGGATCCCAGTGAAGTCAATCAAATGCCCTTCACTTGTCCTTCATGTTCTCCAAAAGGTCCCTCATTTTTCCTTCATGTTCTCCATGAAATATCCATCACTTGTCCTTATGCTTTTCATGAAATGTCCCTCACTCGTCTTTCATGTTCTCCATGGAATGTCCATTGCCTATCTTTCATGTTGTCCATGTGGTCAACTCATCTTTTCTCAGTCATTCATTTCATCAATGGCATCTTCTACTTTGTTTGTTTTGCTATAATTTTTTTTTTCCCTGGGGGTGACTACATTAGTCTCATAGTCTGATGAAGCAGATTTTGTCCCCCTCCCACCTAGTTCATGATAATTCTGTCCTTATAAGATCCATTATAAAACACATGAGTGACTCATGATTATACCCCTTCTTAGAGTGCAAAAAACTAACGGCTGTATGGGGAGATTGAAAGACCAGTCCTACACAAAGAAAGACCTCTCTTTCTCATGGGTCTCTCAGAGTTTTCGTGCCACAAGCAGAAGGACACAAGAGAGTGCAAAGGACAGCCACAGATTTGTCTGGTTTAGGCTTTATCAGAATAATAAACAAGCTTAGAATCAGATACCAGGTGCATTCATTTGAGGTGAGGCAGGGGGGAGGCATAAGAAATATCATCTTGACCATGTCTTTTGCTGTTGTTGCTTTCTTTTCTTTTCCCCAGGGCTGTGGTCACCTGAACAGATGACATCATCCTGTTACTTGAGGCCTCCTCTGTTACCTTTCCCTTGGGCTGCAGAAGATCTGCCACAGCCATACTGCCACTCCATGTCCAAGGGAAGGCTTAACACTTTCCCCGTCTTGAGAAAGCCTTCAAACTTCTTCTATGGAGAATATCTGTCTTCCAATACTGATCTCCCAATAACTTCCTTCCCATGTTAGGAAGACATCTAATGCCTAACATTGATAGCATCTTAAATCCGCTCCCAAGTCTATCAGTTCCTGCTTTGGGGGAAAGACAGAGACACTGTCTCCTGAGCATTATACTCAAAGTCACCATCATAATCCATTCTGAGACTCAACTTCATTTGAACTCTTCAAAGACTAGTGTTTTATGATTCAGAAAAACACATCATCAAGACAATAATACTTAAAAGATGGTCCTTTGTTTCTTGGAGAAAAAATGGTATCAATAAAAAAAAAAAGATCTGTTACTTTCCAAAAGCAATGAAACCAACTCTCCTTTTCTCATTTTAGATTTAGTTCATGATCCATATGAGATATTTATACAACACACACACACACACACACACACACACACACACACACACACACACTGAGTGAGAATGACAAACTGTCCTAATCAGTATGCTAGTCATGATTTGTCTCTTCCCTGTGTGGACAGGGCAAACTGTTTGGAGCAGGTATGTGTCTATAACTGTTCTAGGGCTTGATCCAACTAGCCCAATGCCTTCTGCAGACTGGAACCTCTGCAGGACTTTGCCATCTCATGAAGGCTTCTTGAGATAGGGAAGACCTTGGTGGGCAGATGCCTGACTCTGACATGCTCTGCTAGATATTAGTGATAAAAGCCTCCTAACAGCTCTCTTGATTATTTTAACTAAACCTGGTCGATGTATTCATGGGAGATAACTTGCTGGCAGAAAGAAAGGCAATATTTTGTTCTCCTAATCTAAAAGTTATTTTTTTCAGTTAAAAAACAGTAAGTAGAATATCATCTTGTACAACTTTTAGTCAAATGTTGATGGTAAAAATGTGGTTAGTTTTAGAATACTGCTTGCTTAAAAACAAAACAAAACAAAACTTGCTTGTTACCAATCCCCTTATCTAGGATGCCCTAAAGGAGTATTGTTCTCTGTTTCTTTCTCTCTGTCCCTTTCTCTCTCTCTCTCTCTCTCTCTCTCTCTCTCTCTCTCTCTCTCTCTCTCTCTCTCTCTCTCTCTCTCTCTCTCTCTCTCTGTCTCTCTGTCTCTCTCTGTCTGTCTGTCTCTCTCTCTCTGTCTCTCTCTGTCTGTCTGTCTCTCTCTGTCTCTCTCTCTCTCTGTCTCTCTCTCTGTCTCTCTCCCTCTCTCTGTCTCTCTCTCCCCCTCCCAACACATACATGGATACACATATTATATGTGTATATGTCCAAATATACATACATGTATACAACATGAATATATTTATATGTGTATAGATTGTATGTAATGCATGTATATGATACATACTATATGTGTACCTACACATACATATATACATATATATGTAATATGGAGAAATTGGCATAGAGATTAATAATTGCTTATGTGCTCTTGGTTACTACACGTCACTGTTGGTTTTTGTGTCAATATAATCTGAGGTTTTCTTTGGTAATTTTCTCCTAAAATATTTTATGATTAGTGCCCTCAATGCCCTCATAATTTTACCACCCACAATCCAAATCCAATATAAGTATGGGTAGCATGGTCAACATATGTACTCCCTGAACATGCAGTTTATTTAGAGCAATTTGATGAAGCAATTTGAAAAGATGAAAAGATGGATGGATGGATGGATCAATCACCACAGTCAGGAGCTCTTCGTCATTAAAACAACATGTCAGCAAGGTGCCAGAAGCTATAAAAACAGGAAGGCACCAAAATACCTGCCTCCATCCATGGGAGCTGAGGACCACAGGCTTCCCTCATCATCTCTATTATGGGTGGACATGGAAACACACACACACACACAGCAAAATTGTTGTTTTTTTCTTTAATGTCTTCTGTATTTTATCCATAAACACATCTGAGATTATAATGATGGAATCCAAATGTGGTGATTCTTCCATCCTTGGAGGTGAAATGAGTCTGTTGTAAACATCCTTACCTAACTTTTCCATCTTTCTTCTCTGTTATTCTCCATCCAGTATCAAACTGTTGTGGTATCAAGGCAACTTGACTCACCTCGAGAGCACACCAAGCATTTTTAATGTATCACTGTCCCATCCTTTCTTTCATTTTATGAGGCAATTGTGTTATCCTTGCCCCTAAGATTTCACAAATGCATTTCAATACCAAGCATGTGATGCCCTTCGCTATTAAAACTCTTCACTCACCAAGTAAATCACATGTTTGCTAAGATAATTTTGAGATACATTTTTACTCCTTGTTATGATCATTTATATTGGATAATTTCTATTGGGAATGATTATAGTCAATGACATTATCCTCTCTTGGAGTCCTAATCCATTTTCCTTATCAATAATTTATTTAAATAAGTCAGGTAGTAATTGTTTTTGTCTCACCATAGCTTTTAATCATTCGCTTCTCGTTAAAAGGTATATATATATATATGTATATGTATATGTATATATGTATATATATACATATATATTATATATAGTCTTTACTCTAACAATACAGCATTATTAAGCAATACTTAACACAGTAGTCTGAAGTAGAGTTCACCATGTTGCATATATTTTGGTTTCTTTTTTCCTCTAAGGAAGTAGTTATGATGAGTAGACATGAGGTTATCCTGTAGTCTACAAGTCTTTGAACTTTCTTATTGCTTATTTGTTATCCACATTATTCAACATTGTTACCCACCATCTTCAACTATTTTTATCCTTGCCATGTCAGTGTTTATACTGAATTCATTTGCAGGATCTGACCACGTTCTTCATGGAACTTCTCAGCTTCTTTTGGAGAGATATTCAACTATCTTCATACTGGTCTTTTTGCAAACACTTTTCATAAATATTGCCATATGAACTGGCCCAATATCCCATTAAATGTTGTATTCTGGTGCTTTCAGATTCAAGATGAAGCCAGTTTTGATAGCTCCTTTCTTCTCTCCAATGAGAACTTGGGAGTTCTTACTTTCATTTGACTGCTTCTTTTCAGTTCATTGATGGTGAGAATATCAACGCTGAGATGATTCAGTTCCCCCCTCCTCTAATATAGCCACTCAATATTACTGCACAAGAACCTCACATTTAGAATACTGATCCTAAAGTTCACATATAGTCTAAAGACAGGTTCTTAGACCTCTTGGCCCCATTTTTCACTATTCTTCCATAGACATTGTAGAAATATTAAAATGCCATGCAGAACTGAGGTGAATTTTTCTATGTTTCATGGATTCATAGATCAAAGAGTCATAGAATTCAGAACATAAAAGGATATTAGATATGAGTTTAGCCAACTCCCTTACTTTAGAGAGGAGCAAATTGAAGCCGAGATGGGTTAAGGTCCTTGGGTCAATGTCAGAACTTGCAATGACACACAGATTCTGTGACAGGTCATCAAGTCCCTCTTGAAGGGAGGTTTCCTCTACTGTTTGAAACACTTTGGCATTTATTTACTTTTTTAATGTTTATTTATTGTTAGTTTGCAACAGTCATTTCCACAAAATTTGGAGTTCCAAACTGCTCCCCATCTCTCGCCTCCCTCCACCCCATAACCTCTTGCATTCTGATTACCCCTTCTCTCAATATGCCCTCCCTTCTGTCACACCCCTACCTTCCTTTATCTCCCTCTTCTCTCTTTTCTTATAGGGCAAGATAGATTTTTATATCCCATTCCTTGTATTTTTTATTTGCCAGCTACATGTAAAAGCAACTCTCAGTATTCATTCCTAAATCTTTGTGTTCCAACTTCTCTCCCTTCTTCCCTCCCCATTCATCCCCACTGAGAAGGCAAGTAATTCAATATAGGTTATATATATATGTAGTTTTGCAAAAGAATTCCAGAATAGTCATATTGTGTAAGACTAACCATATTTCCCTCCATCCAATCTTGCCCCCCATTTGTTCTATTCTCTTTTGACATTGTCCTTCCCCAAAAGTATTTACTTCTAGTTACTCCCTCCTCCCATTGGCCTCCCATACATATATATGTATGTGTGTGTGTGTGTGTGTGTGTGTGTGTGTGTGTGTGTGTGTGTAATCCCTCCAATTACCCAAATACTGAGAAAAGTTCAAGAGTTCCAAATATTATCTTTCCATGTAGGAATGTAAAGAGTTCAACTTTGGGAAGTCCTTTAGGATTACTCTTTCCTGTTTACCTTTTCATACTTCTCTTGATTCTTGTGTTTGAAAGTCAAATTTTCTATTTAGTTCTGATCTTTGCATCAAGAATGCTTGAAAGTCCTTTATTTCATTGAATGTCCATTTTTCCCCTGAAGTATTATACTCAGTTTTGCTAGGTAGGTGATTCTTGGTTTTAATTCTAGTTCTTTTGACTTTATCATATTCCAAGGTCTTCAATCCCGTAAAGTAGAAGCTGCCAGATCTTGTGTTATCCTGATTGTACTTCCACAGCACTCGAATTGTTTCTTTCTAGCTGCTTGCAATATTTTCTCCTTGACCTGGGAACTCTGGAATTTGACTACAATTTTCCTAGGAGTTTCTCTTTTTGGATCTCTTTGAGGAGGTTATTAGTGGGTTCTTTCAACATTTATTTTTCCCTCTGCTTCTAGAATATCAGGACGGTTTTCCTTAATAATTTCATGAAAGATGATGTCTGCACTCGTTTTTTGATCATGGCTTTCAGGTAGTCCCATAATTATTTAATTGTTTCTCCTGGATCTATTTTCCAGGCTAATTGTTTTTCCATTGAGATATTTCACATCATCTTCTATTTTTACATTCTTTTGGTTTCGTTTCGCAACTTCTTGGATTCTTGTAAAGTCGTTAGTTTTCATCAACTCCATTCTAATTTTTAAAGAACTATTTTCTTCAGTGAGCTTTTGAAGCTCCTTTTCCATTTGGCTAATTCTGTTTTTTTAAAGAATTCTTCTCCTTATTAGCTTTTTGGACCTCTTTTGCCAATTGGGTTAGCCTATTTTTAAAGGTGGATTTTCATCCACATTTTTTTGGGGGGTCTCCTTTAGCAAGCTGTTGATTCGCTTTTCATAATTTTCTTGCATCGTTCTCATTTCACTTCCCAATTTTTCCTCCACCTCTCTTACTTGATTTTCAAAATCCTTTTTGAGCTCTTCCACGGCCTGAGATAATTGCACATTTATTTCGGTGGCCTCTGATGGTAAGCATTGTTCTTTCTCATCTGAAAGGAGGGAAGAAACTACATGTTCACCAAGAAAGTAACATTCTATGATCTTATTTTTCCCTCATTTTTGGGAATTTTCCCAGTCAGTTACTTGACTTTTGAGTCCTCTGTCAAGAGGAGGGTGTACTTTGGAGACTTGTAAATTCTCAGTTCCTCCAAGGTGGCACAATCAAGGGAGAGGAATTTGCTCCTCTCCTGATCTGCACACTGGTCTGGGAGCAACCAAAACTTTTCTGCCCAGAATCTGGGAGTACAATTCCCTCACCACAACTGTCTCCAGCTCTACCACACCAGTGCTTCTCCTCACCCCAGGGAGGGGTTCAGGGCTGGGATTCAGGTCAGAGGCTCAATTTCCTCAGGGGCTCTTGATGGAGGGCTCTGAAAATGGACAGGGCTGCTGCAGTGGCTGCTGCTAGTGGTTCAGATTGTGCTCTTCTCTCCTGAGTGAAGGAGCCCTCTCACTGACCTTTGAAGCTGTCTGTGGCATTTGTGGGTTGAGCAATCTGGGAACTGCTGTTGCCAATGACTCCCTGAAGCCTGTTCTGGGTCCTGTCCCTACTGTGTGGCCCATGCTGTGCTGCTCTATACTCCATATTTGATGTGATAGACCCTTCCTGTCAGCCTTCCAGGCTGTCCTGTGGTGGAAATCTCCTTCGCTGTGTCGTTTTGGGGCTTCTGCTACTCTAGAATTTGTTTGGAGTCATTTTTTTACAGGTATTTTATGGGCTATGTGGGGGAGCTTCCACAGCTCTGTCTTTCTACGCTACCTTCTTGGCTCTGCCCCCTTGACATCTACTTTCAACCAGAACTTCCCAGGAAAGTAATTTTAAAGGCTTTAGGATAAAAGAATAAAAACATTGACTCAAGATGTTGCATTTTTTATCATGTTGTTTGGAAGCAAAACACCTCAGATGACTCAGTTAAAAAGTCAACAATATCTAGGACCTTTTCATGGACAGGACACAGGAAGTATTTCAACACCATTCAACACCACCACTGCTGCTGATGTCACCACCACCACCGTTGCATCAAACAAATTCAGGAACACACCATGAGCCTTTATGCTGTGGCACAACTTGCCAAGGTCACAAAGATTAGGCTAAGGTCTACCGTATTCATCCCAGTCTATCATAACCTACGTTCTCTTTGGTGATGAGGCTCATAAAATATCATGACTAATGATATTTGTGAATGACATTTAAGGCAAGAAATATTTCTTAAGCACCCACTCTTTTCCCAGTAGTGGAAACAGACAAATGACAGTTGGCATTCATACTGTGCTCAAATTTACAAAATGCTTTACACATATTTTCTCACTGGTTTCTTGCAATAATCCTATGAGATTAGCATAAAAAAGGATATCATTAGCCCATTTTCCACATAGGTAACTGAGATTGGGAGGAGTGAAGTGGTTTGCCATACAGCAAAGATCAGAAATAGGATTTGAACCTAGGGTCAGTTTGACTCCAGAGTCAGTTCTTAGTCCAACATACCATGCAACACTAACTCTCTAAGACAGAAAAGAGGAAGAGGGCATGACAATCAAGGCTCTTGTCCCTGACTGGAAAGGATGAAACCAGCATCCCTGATCCTAATTTCAAGTTGGATCCCACTTTTCATGATTTAGAAAAAAAAAACCCTTCATGTAGTGGGAGGATTTCCCAAAATCCACTCTTCATGACCAATCTATTTGATGGGGAGTTGATAGGGATCACAGAACTCATGCAAAAGTAAGGGTTAGGGGGTTGTGCAGAGTTTTTCTCTGGGAATGTGTGTGTGTGTGTGTGTGTTTGTATGTAAGGGATTGGATAGTTTCTTATTTTAATAAACTATTCTAATATGGGGGTAAGCTGTTGTTTGTAGCTCCTAAAGGAATGAATCTTCTCTGGATACTGTAATTTACTTTGAGCTGAGTTCTCATAGTATGTAATGTCAATAACTGAGGGGAGTCAGGAACTATATAAAGGCTTCTTGCAGGGTGACTCACCTGAGCTGAACTAGGAAGGAAGGCAGGGATTCTGGAAAGCATGAATCAGGAAGAATACTGTTCACAGCATGTAGGCCCACTAAGGCAGTATCTTCAGGGTTGATCTCTCTAAGATACATGCCAAGAAGCTAGCAAAAGGTTCAGAAAGGTGTGGGAGGGAGGTGGATTTGCTTAGTCATTTGGACTTTTAGAGTATAAGCCTCTGGTTTTCCTTATTGTCAAATTCCAAGGAAGACAATAAACTCCACAAATCAATCTGTCTGACTGGTGACATTTATTTTTATAAATCATGGAGTTACAGGCACTAATAATGCCAGAAAACTAATGACAGGAGGTGTGGCACATATATGAACCCCTTGATTAAAGCTGGAAAAGCAAGAAAGCACCTCTGGGCTGATCACAAGGCCTGAGCAGCCCACTAGGGATGTGAGAGGCCTGTTGACTCAGTTTAATTAGGCCACTAGAAGGAATCCCTCAAGACCAACAAGAATTGAAGTGCTAATAATCAGTTTGTTCTTTCCTTATTACCAACTAATCCTGTCCCCAATACAACTCCCTTGCCTCTAATCTCAGCACTTTGTAGGCGCAGAAGTTCCAATCATTCACCTCCAAGAGCACCAACAAACAGAATTTGACCAGCTGGTCCATAGTGGGGAGAAGGGAGTGAATTGTGGAGAAAAAGGGAATATTTATGCTTTGTGGGCCTAGTAGGCTTATCTGTCATGGAAGTGTTCAACAAATATTTATTAAGTAGCCTCCTTGTGCCAAGCATTGTTGGGCAATGAGAATACAAAGACAAAGATAAAACAATCCCAGCCCTCAAGAAGATCACATTCTAAAGAGGCCAGAGAGTGCATGAACACACACACACACATACACACTCATACACACACACACATATATATATATATACCTACAATTACATATTATATATATAATTACATATACATACAAATACATACAGACAATTGTGTATCTGCCTATGTGTGTGTGTGTGTGTATATATATATATATATATGTATGTGTGTGTGTGTATATATATATATATATACATATATATATGTATATATATAGGCAGACACACAACTATGAGTCTTGTAAGGAGAGGAATCTTCAATCCTCATAAAGGTCCCTTGGAAACCATTGCAATAGCCTTCTTGATTTTTCCCCAGTTGGAAATGTTGAATTTCAACAAGTCCCAATGAACATGAGCCCAGCTGCAGCAAAGTTATCAAAGATTCTGAGCTCTTGCTCCTTGACCATCACTGATCCTAGTCAGAGACGTAAGTAGACTTCACCTTTCTTTCTGAATTACTCAGGGTTAGGAGTCATAACAAAGTTTCAAATAATACTTGCATTTTTTTTAATTTGACACAATTCCATATATATTTGAGAAATGAGGCCTTTATCAGAGAAATTTGTAATAGTTTCTTCCCAGTTTTCTGATTTCTTTCTAATCTTGACTGCATTGGTTTTTATTTGTACAATCTTTTTTTTTAATTTCTTGTAATAAAAATGATCCATTTTGCTTCTGTGATCTTCTCTATCTCTTATTTGATCATAAATTCTTCTCCTATGCATAACTCAGCTAGTTCTAGGTCTGCAATCCACATGATATACACACTATTCATTTATGGAAACTGCAATCATAGCTCCCGCTTTGGAGCAGGTAGAATCGAAGCAAGAAGGGTTCTTCAGAGGAACACAACCCGGAGCCAAACACACAAAGCTGCCTGGCCAATTTTCATGAGTTATTCCCTAGCTGGGCTTGGACTCAGGAAGAAAGATCTACATTTGATTCTTGACTCAGAGATGTGAGCATAACCCTGCTAACATCAATTTCCTTATTTGTCAAATGAAGATCATAAAACCAGCTGCTTCAATGGATTGTTGGAGAGTTGAATGACATCAGATTTGCTAAGTACCAGAAACAAGTCCTTGCTGTTACTAGAACTTCGGATGGTCAATGACCTTCATTAATGTTAGGCAGGACCTTAGAGTTCACTGAGCCAAGCCTCCTACATGGAACCCAATTAAACTCATACTAAGGGTTCTTTTTTATTTGCATGGAACTACATCAGGTACTAGGGATGCAAAAGATAAAATTGAAATCCCTGCCCTCAAAAGTTTCCACTCTATTGGAAGAATATGATATGCTCACCAATAAATACAATATGAAAGAATTTGAAAGGTGAGAAAGCTCTATTAACTGGAAGAAATGGGGAACATTTCATGGAGCCCATAGCCCATGAGATGATCATGAAAGGGAGATGAAGGTTCCAAGAAGAGAAGCAAAGGAAGGATTTTTCAGACTTCTGAGTGGGAGGAGAAGGAGGATGTTCCCTGTGAGTGTAAGGAAGCTGCAGGTGGAGGCAGCTCTCAATTCCGAGAATGGCTAGTGGTCTGGTGTGGCTGAAATAGATGGTATAAAGAGGAATCAGTGAAGATAAACCCATTAAGGTAGACTGAAGGCAGAAGTCAGGGTGAGAAGCAGGTAGTTTATCCTTGAGGGATAAAACTAATAAGTTTTTGAAGAAAGAAATGGAGTAGTGAAACATTTTGAAAAGGTTATTTTAGTAATTATGAAGATTGACTTAAAAGGAGAGAGCTTAAAAGCAACAAGGCCTATTAGGAGGCTATAAGGATGATGAGATTCTGAAGGAAAGTACAATCTATGTAGATGGAAAGAATCTTTGAGAGATGCTGTGTAAACAGAATTTTGAAGAGTTGATAACTCTTGTCAGATGGGGGAAGTATACGTCAAGAATATCTTAAAGAGGGAACCTGCATGCCAGGAAGAATAAAAATCCCATCGATAGAAAGAGGGAAACGGGAGGTAGATCACATTCATCTCCTTTCTTTTCTCACTGTTGTCATCATCCACCACCACCATCATCATCATTGTCATTTCTGCTAGAAAGGAGATGAGGGAAAACATTAGGGTGGAACATTTTTGATGAGAAGAAATAGACTCCCAGATGAGTCAAAGAATTTCCCACCAGTCCCATCCAGGTTTCCTAACTCTATTAGGTATTCTGTCTGGTGCAACCCACAAGAGTTAGAGCAAATTGTGCGATAGTTTCAGCTCATTACATTTCAAAGACAGGAAGGTATTTTTTATTACTACACATTGAAAAATAGTAAGTGATGTTCTATTGTTTTATTTGAATCTCCCAATAATACTGTGAGATAGATTTTACAAATTTCCTCTTATACATACTATAACTGTATCCCACAGAATGTTGATGTTAGATGGTGTCTCAGCACTCTGTGCATTGTGACCCACAGTATCAGTTTAGGAGGTGGATGTGCCAGAAAGAGTTGGGTTGTAATATTGGTTCTGGCACCAAAACCAGTTGTGAGATCATGTGCACTTTGTCTATCTGGCCTTTATTTTCTCACTGTAAAATGAGATTAATACTGCATCTTTGCCTTATATTGAGAGGTTCACATGAGAGAACATGTGGAACACCTTTTATAAACCTGACAGTAATTTCTCAACTTTGCCCATTACAATGCTTGTCACAGAGTGCATGAAGAGGCATGCTACTTAATGCAATGGATCATGATGCTTCCCTCTCCAGCCTCAAAGAAGGTTTTATTAGAGGGCTATCACCCCAGAAGTAATGAGGCAGCCACTCTGCTTCTCAGAGGCCATAACCAATTAATGGCTGATAGGTCACTTGTGGAAACTACCTATTTTTCTTTTTTTTTAATTGATATTTTGTACATTTTATTTATTTTTTTATTTTAATTTTAATTTTTTTAATGTTTTACAATCATTTCCTTAAAATTAAGATTTTATCTCCCCCACCCTTCTCCTACTACCCCCCTCCCTCCCCGTGACAGCATATAATTCTGTATAGGTTCTACATATACTTTCCTATTGAGCACATTTTCACTATAGTCATGCTATGTAGTTGAACTAAAATAAATGGAAGAAATCATATAACAAATCAAAACATAACACACTGAAATCCACCCACACACAAACATGATCTGCTACATTCTGCAAATGACTTCCATATTTCTTTCTCTGAGTGTAGAAGGCATTTTGCCTTAGAAGACCGACATTGGGATTTTTTTTTTTTTTCTCAGTGAGTTCTTGTGTTATTACAAAGTTCCAAGTCTACCAGAAAAAACTCTCACACACTGTGGTCGTTGCTGTGCACAAAGTTCTCCTGGTTCTGCTCCTTTCGCTCAGCATCAGGTCATATAAGTCCTTCCAGGCCTCCCTGAAGTCTTCTTGTTCGTCATTTCTTATGGCACAATAGTACTCCATTACATTCGTATACCATAATTTATTCAGCCATTCCGCAATGGATGGGCATCCCCTTGACTTCCAGTTTTTGGCTACCACAAAGAGTGCTGCTATAAATATTTTTGTACACGTGGGATTCCTTTATAATCTCTTGGGGATTCAATCCTTGTAGTGATATTTCTGGGTCAAAGGGTATGCACATTTTTGTAGCCCTTTGGGCATAGTTCCAAACCGTTCTCCAGAAGGGTTGGATGATCTCACAGCTCCACCAACAATGAATTAGTGTTCCAACTCTCCCACATCCTCTCCAGCATTTATCATTTTCTTGTTCTGTCATGTTTTCCAATCTTTTGGTGTGATGTGGTACCTCAGAGTTGTTTTGATTTGCATCTCTCTAATCAATAGTGATTTAGAGTACCTATTTTTCTAAGTAAAGACAGAATCAAATAGAGGCCTAGTCCAGCCACTTGACTGTGGGAGCAATGAAGAAGATAGTTGATAACATCAGCCTCAAAGCACCATCCATTACATTGTATAGAGGAGTCCAAAAGGTTTTGGCATAGAGGGAGCAATTAAAAATATTACAGTAGCCTTAATAAATCAAGTTTTCCCACCCTGGTTTAAACTGGGAATACCATATCTGTACATCAGCAGTCATCATTGTTCTCTTTCTGATTCAAACAAATAGATGAGTATCCATTTATTAATCAATTAACAAGTCTCTATTAATCAGATGGAATGTGCCTGACTTACTGTGTGCTGGGGATACAAAGACAAGAGGGAAACAGTGCCTGTCCTTGAGCGGCTAATGCAGGAGACAAAAGGTACGGATAAAGGATTATACTAGATGTACAATGTAAATACAAATTAATCCAGTTGGGGCAGTTAGGTGGCACAGAGTTTTGTGCCAGGAGTCAGGAAGATCTTTCTGAGTTCAAATCTCTCCTCAGATACTTACTAGCTATGTGGCAATG